>CM045451.1:17193536-17894146 GCA_024666655.1 Dascyllus trimaculatus | reverse complement strand
ATCATTATCATCATCCAATAACAATTGGTTGGTGTCTCACCAGTGTTCAAATAATCAGGCTGAGCGCATTCAGCAGTTCCAGTGGTTCATCATGGTTCCAGTGGAGAAGGCTGTCTTTGATATGGTGATGTGATTTTCCAGGTTCCAGGCTTGTGAAGGTGAATGGCTTTCTCAAGTAGTGTGAGGTGATCCTGTTATCCAAATGATGTGTCTGAATGAAGCTCAGGTGCTTCAAACAAAGGAATGGGGTGGAATCCAGGTGTGAGAGAGACTGCTTGTGATTGGTTCAGGTGGGTGAGTGACAGTGAGGCGGTCCAATGCTGAGAAGGTGACTGATTGTGACTGATTGTGACTGATTGCAGTGGTCTGTTGAAGTTGGGAATCTTGATGGTCAACCATGAACTATTCCAGAGTGAATTGTGGCAGAGTGAGTTATTGCAGAGTGAGTGTTACATGAAGTGTTTCTGAGGGGGAGTAAAGCCAGTAAAGGCATAAGACAAAAAAAAGGAACAGACAGACAGAGGGAGGTAGACTGGGAGGGTGCAGGCATTGGTTCAGCAGAGGCAGCTGTGAGGATGAACGCCAGAAAGAGAGCATCAGGAAACACTCAAGAGATCACAGCTGTCTATCGTCCTCTGCACAACACTCTCAACAATGAAGGCTCTATAGACATCCACTAAATGGGCTTGCATAACAAAACAGCCCTTTCTGAACACTGGGTGGAAGCTCTAACTGTCATGGTGTCACTAAGTATCAGCCTTTTCACAATAAACTCAAGCGTGCACTCGGTTTAGAGTTAAGATTGCAGCAGCAGTCTGCTCCTGGGAGTTGCAATCTTCCTGCCATGTGGGAATTTTTATGTGGTTTTGATTGTTGACAGGAATCATGTCCCAATAAAAGCTGCCTTTGTTGCGCTGGCACATCACGTATTAAATTTATAGACAATTTCCAAGAGCAATTTAAATAATCTAAATAACAGATAGTGGAGGGCACTTTGAAAGCCGAGATATTTTAATTCTAAAATTGAAAACAGATATCAGGAGAAAGCTCTTGGCCATTCGTAAAATCCCTCCATAAATCCTCTGTCCTGGATCTTTCCACCGTTCTATTTTTTGCTGTTCTTAACATCCTTTTTTATTTTCTCTTTCCATCTGTCAGTGTATTTCAAATTAAATGTGTCTACAGTACATTGTTACATAAGTGAACCAGACAAATACACTCTTGTTGCTGTAAAGGACACTTAGAAAAATGTTTTATTGCTCTATGCTCAACAGGTTAGACACTAAACTTTAATTCTACTGTATTTAATGACCATTCTGAAAGTCCAGCCATATCTGGATAATTAGTATTGTCAATAACCAGGGCAATATTTCTCACATTTTTGCACAAAAAATGTACAACATTAAAAGCTTTTCCCCCAAGACGCCAGGGCAAATTAGGTGCACAGAAACAAAGAGAGTGATGCTGTAGTGCTGTTGCAGGCACTGTTGTCCAATTACCAAGATTTATCAGAAACGAAAAAAGGCCTGAAATGTCAGGAAAATAGTTTCTGGACGCAGACAGATTTTATACAAATAAATGAAAGCTTTCCCAAGCTACACTGGCTTTGTAGACAGCGACAAAATAAACTACAGCAACCCCAATAACCCTCTTAAAATGGATATATGGCCACGCACATCATAGGTTCTTCCCACTCTGCGCAGAGCTAAAACTAATAAATTCACATTTGCGTGTTAGTATACAGTGTGTGTGTGCACATGTTTTTTGTGTATGTTCTCATGTCATCTGTGCTAAATTACCACAATCAAGCTGCAATCTGAGACAGTTGCATGGCTAATTGCTAATTATTGAATTATGTGGCTTTGTGTTTGTGTGCAGGCTGAATTCATTCATACAATCAGGTGTAAGCTTTTAGTGAAAGGTGTCACTGGGTTTGCATTCAAACTATGATCTTTTTTTTTGCTTCCTGCTTCCTTCTTCTTCTTCTCTAACAGGGAGTGTGCAAGCTGAAGAATTGACAAGAGTATGAATGGTCCACTCAAACTCACAAACAATTCACCTATATAGAATAACCTGTCCAGTGTGTCTATGATACGCAGCAGTCAGTGTTTCTTGCTATAGATTTGATAGCAAAGTTACAAAACACCCCCACAATCACCATATTGTCCATCTCTTTCTCTCTTTCTTTTTCCTCATCAGAGGCGAAGACAGGGAGAGGTGTTCAAAGCTGGAACCCATTACAGGTCTGTAGCTGTTTTCTCATACAGCAGACACATGCACGTAGTTGTGAGAGTAATGTCTACAGCCCTTATCAGACATGCACTCTTTTCCATTAATCTGAGGGCATCCAAACATATCAGATTCATGTCTGAATGAGCACACTGGTCACTTTTCGGTAAAAGTTGTGACATCAAGTCTTAATAGTTGAGACCTTGAAACATTTCTGCATCATTTTCAACACGGCACAAGTCTGAACTACATGCAGTCACATTAACGAATGGGCAAACACAATCGACATACTTAAAAGTGTTTGTAGTAGTGTTTTGTCTGAGTTTATTATATAAGTGCAGATAAATTTGAGTTTCTCCACAGCGAAGTAGCAGCACCCATGTGGAACAAGAAAACTAACTTCATTCATTAATTATAAATGATAACTACCAGACAGGACCAAACGTCAGATAACACTTTTCTTCATGTGAGACAAGTGAGCTGTCACAAACAGCATCATAGTTGATAAGCTGCACCACACACCATTTTTAACTTTTTTGAAAAAGGTCTAATAAACTGTGCACTACCTGCCCAGCAACAAGCAGCAGGCACACACAGACAGTAGCCGGGGATCACAGTGAGGTAATAAGCAACTAAAGAGCCAGATATTCTGCTCAGTAGTTAGCAGAGACCAAACGGAAAGTTATTATTGGATTTACATTCACCAAATGCCCAGTGCTGGATGTGTAAATAAGCAACAGTTTGATAGCAAATGTGCTGTGCCAAATGACCTTAAAAGGTGACTATATTCCTATGTCATGGTCACAACATATCTTTGTGGTCCCAAGAGGCCAAAAACGTATTTAAAAAGACTACTGCTAGAATACTGACAAACATCAAGAACACATCAAACACATCAGTCAAATTCTTTCAGTTAGATATAGAACTGAATTTAAGACCCTTATTTCAATGATCAGAGCCCAAAACACATCAGAGATATGTTTGTTGTTTTCAAAACAAACATGGCGAAATGTTTTTTAGTTAGGCCTAGCATTAAAATTAGCTCACACTGAAACTGAAATGAACCAAGTTTAGCCATTTTTAAAACTAAGCTATCTTCTTTTAATTAACATGACACTTTTAGATATTTCTGGATTTTGTTTAAAATTGTCAGTGCCTTTAAAAAGGGTTGTCTGTATTTTAGTTATCTTAAGCCTTATCTTTGAAACTTTTATTTTATGTAATCTGATTTTGAATATTTACTGTTTTTGGAGCTTACTTAACATTGTAATGCATTATATAAAGTACTTTGAATTGCACTTGCCTATGAAATTAGCTATATGAATAAACTTTCCCTATTGCCTATTGTGGTTTTAAACCTTACAATGCATTTTTAGGATCACTGTCTTTTTGTAAGTTTATGTTAGACTAACTCTTAACGTAAAACATAGCAACAACATTTTGTACATAACTATATAACATCATTGTAAAGCTGTATTTTTATGCTATCATTCACCTTACACCACTAGTCTATGTACTACAAAATGTTCGCTGGTCTGTGAAGTCTTTGTTTTAATGCATGTACTTGAGCTACTCCATTTATTCCATCATATAGTGCCAAAGGCAGCTTCCTGCAGAGCCAGTCATGTGGCAGGGAGCCACTGCACAAAATACTTAGTTTTTATGTATTTCAGTCACTTATTTTCAGACGTTTGGTTGTGGCAGGTGCACTGATGCATACTGAATTTTGTGATTCTGCCCTGTACTTCCCTTCAGGCTGAACCCATCTCAGCTTTGCCAGTGCTGCAATGGCGAAATGTGAAACTCCTCAGTTCTCTGGAGGACAAGATTGTGTATCCTTTAAGAAGAACAACAACTTTTCTTTCCCATTTTTATGTTCTCTTTTATCTTGGGTGATTCCTGATTAGCTGCCAAATGGATTAAGTCATGTAAATACTTTACTTAGAGTGGTTTAATATGTGCTGTGACTTCTGAACTCTTGCTGTCTTTCAATAGTGATGCTACTGCTTGAACTATGTGTTTCTACAGAACAGCCTCCAAACTATTCACCACCTTTCAGGGCATAATCTAATTTGGACTTAAATGCATTCATCTGGCAACTAAAAATGTTCTGCTGTGGCCAAAGAAACATGATTGGAATTTTATTTCCTCTTTAAAACTCTATAACCAGTGTTTTCCATCCCTTTCCATTCATCTGTCTTCAATAGATGTCTGTTAAATCATTACTTTTATACACCTAACCCAATTAAGGGCTACACGCTTTGCCCTTTCCAAAGAGATCCGTTTCTGCTACTCAGCCAATCAGTATTAAGTCCTTAACTGGATCAAGTGTGGAGCAGTAGGGCTGAAAAAGAACTTGTAGGACAGAGGAACATAAGTACTGTAAAGGGGAAATATCCTTTTATAGCTAGGGGTAGCTTTAGTTGCCGCACTCCAGAAGCAAAGCAGTACTTGAACATTCAGTGTTTTGGTTTACCTGAAGCGTAGGGCAGGAAGCAGCTGGGGTTGAACTCCAGCTTCTTCATGAAGCGAATCTGTCCGTTGTCACGGAGACAGTAAAGGTTCCTCTCACCCAGTATGAAGATGGACGAGGTGGAGTGGGAGAAGGAGGGTACACAGAGGTCCAGGGCCTGTTCTCCCAGGACAAAGGTCCAGTCAGGCTGGAGGACAAAACGCACACAGACAAAGTTAAACTTCTTTAATATAAATAAAATATTAAGTAAGACGTAAAATATGAGTAGCACATGTACTGTCTAAAAACCTTAAATGTTTTTCAGCGACCAGATACTTCTCCTTCGACAATGTTTTACAAAATCTCACAAAGGTAATGCCAGCACACACAGACATTGTATATGTCTGAAAGTTCTTGTCTCTCTTTGTCTCTGGGTATAAAATAGATTACATGTGTGTGTGTGTGTATATATGGATCTCATTATTGCTTACATTTGACTGGGCAATACCAAATCCCAAACATCTCTTATATGTCTGTATGTGTGTTTAGGACTCACCGTCAGCCTCTTGCCTCCAGTCTTGAGGGGTAAGTCAGGATCCTGTCGATTCTCTGCCTCCGTAGCCACGGCCAGAGTCTCATACCTGAGAGCCAGAGAGACACAAACAGCTACTTATACAAACACACCAAATGGTATTATTCTCCAGCTAGTCTAAAAAATAAAATTAGAGACTCTCCATCATCCTAAAACCACAACAACACTAGTTACTTTCCTGAGAGAAATTCAGTCTGTAAGACGAGACCGGAAATCTAAGCTCACACCATTTATTCACAATTAAATAAAGTCGAATGCTGTAGAGCATGTTCACAATGAATAAAATCCTGCTAGCATCTTATACTCCCCTTCTCCTTTACAGCTTCTGTCAGGTCAGTCAACACACCACTGACCCACCTTTCCCCGGAACTGCGGTCTATCAGTTTTAATCAGTGAGCTGTTGGCAACTGGTGGAGGATAAAGCGGTCAGACTGATCTGTGGTCAGTTGATTTTGGCATCTGCAGCATCAGGCATTTTCCAGTAAGACGCTGGCAGTCAAAGCAGTTTGGCGGGAATCTACTCTTCTTCTAACACCTGGATGAACAGAGAGCACCAAACCCAAACCCAGCCCGACTCCGAACCACAGACCAAACACTAAATAACTGCTGATTTATCCGCTCAGTTTTCTCACTCTGTTGCATATTTGAACCACAAAGTTGTTGTTAATCAAAGCAAGCAGGTCTGAAATCAACCTTAAATCGTAAGGACCATAATCCAATATGGCTGCTAAATTAAATTAAATTATGGGCACTGCTAGTGATTCATAGCAGTTATGTTTTTTGTGGGAAGCTGTGATGGGTTCCTCCTTTTCCTTTGTGGGACAACAGTGTATATCAACAGCACATTCAAGTGTAAAGCATTTCATCTAGTGCTGTCATCAGGTTAAAAAATATCTGCTCAATACTTTAATTTGGCACCAAACACCTGTGTGCAAATTGTGTTCCAAATAACCTCAGCCGCAATTTGTGCTGCAAATGAGCAAACGACAGAATGCAAACTGACTAAATTAGGATGGTGGCCATGGTATTACCTAATAAGCATCAGCATGTTAGCAAATAAGAGTCCCTGGAGTGACTGTTAATCATTGTTTTGTTGCTTTTAGTGTCTACACGCTACATCCACAAAATTTCTTCAGATTAGGTAGCATGAAACTGGGGGCAGCTTTGGTACACACTGTAGGCTGTTTGGTCTCCAGAATGACCCACTACTGTTTAGATTTTCTAAAAAGCTAAAAAAAGAGAATGAAATTAAATGAAATTGAAAATAAATCATATTTCAAGGGCTGGTCTTTCCCATGCATGGGTTCTCTGAAAGATTATTGCTTCCTTGTTTTGGTTACATTCTATTTATTTTTCATACAGAACAGAAAACCATCAGATCCCATGCCCATTTAATTGCCTGAGCAACATTTTATACCTGAATAAATCTGATTACCATATGTGACCGAAAAAGTGATATTAATTCAACATAACACTGTGTATAAATAGCAAATGAAGTGTTGTAAACTTTGAGCCTTGCAATACAACGCAAGATTTATAGTTTTGAACTCATCCGTACAGTAGCAGGACCCGCTGCTGAGCTTGTACGAGAAACGGCGAGCAGACTAATGAGCTTTATGGATGACTGCCAGTAAAGAAACCTTTTCATCACGCCGTGACCATTTCCTGGGGAAGAAAATGGACTAAAAAATATATTAAACATGTCAGGGGTTTTAAGCTTTTAAAGCAACTCTCAATGGATCGACAGGCAGACTCGTGCAGGAGTGAATGGATTAAATTCAGCCTAATAATACTAAAACAACACTATAAAATAACTGTATTCTTTTGCTCTGTTTTGATATTTCAATTCCAACCTTCACTTAAATGTTTTAATAATGATGGGGAATGAGGTAGCATTAATGCATTAAAATTGAACATGTGTGCATGTGTGACTGTGTGTGTTCAGCTCCATCCATCAGTATTTGGTTAGATGTTGATTTTAGTATTATGAAAGAAGGACAAGTCACACAAAGCCCTGTGTGTACAACAGAAAATTTAGGAAAAACCACAGAAATGTGATTATTCACCTGAATGCTAAATATATAAGGGGAAGAAAAAGACAAACACACAGTCGCTATAAACAGTTATATACACATTAACGTTTTTGTGTTCATTTAAAAGCCGTTTATGGTGAATATAGTTTGCACTCTAACACAATGGACAATTTCCACAGGGGTTGACTTTGTGTGTACAGGAGTGTATCAAAGAGAGAGAGTGTGTGTGTGGGTGTATGTGTGTTTGTGTGTGTGTGTGCGTGCGTGCATGTGTGTGTAGGCGATATCAGTCATCATGTAGAGTTTAGGACACTGAGGTTGAGGAAACAGCCACCTCATTTATATGAAAGACGATCTCTCCGAAAAACACAAACAAACACACTCATTTACCTTCAACATATACATCACACAAGCATATACATACACACTGTGAGCCCATACGAACACACACACAAATTGTGCAAACACACTACATGCATATGCTCTCTCAGTGTCATGGATAAACACAAACTAAAATCTGAAAGCTGACGCCAACGTGCACACACACATGCACACAGAGTAACCAAATCAAGCTCTCATTCATCAGAGCATGAGAGGGTCCAACAGGCTAAATAAACTGAGCGGGGCAGAACAGTTTGACCAGTCATATGATATTAAATGTATAACAGCCAGCAAAGCCCTGACCCCGTCATCTGATATGGAATATATATAACAGTCAGTAAAGCCGTAACACATTAGCACCGGGTTGTATAAAAGGGTGAACCAATCCTTTAAGTGTGTTGCAATAAAAATCTAAAACAGACTCCAATCAGAGGTAAATATTGGGAGATTCTGCACAGTCGAGCAAAGATCTGAGAACCAGTAAAAATACATTTATATCACAACAATCGAATGCTATCATAGAGATTAAAAATTTTGTTAATTTGCCGCATGACAGCGCTTAGAAATCGACATCCAACTCGCATAAAAATCCAAGCAAAACAGTCTGTTTTTTATTTATTTATGTGTAATTGATAAGTGTTTAGCTCAAAGGCCATCAACCCTTTGATCTCATCTTGAAGCATTTTAGTTGAAACATTATTTGTTAATGCTTTCTTCGAACAGCACAGTGAATGCATCCGCTACTTCACCGCTAACTTATATCCTGCTGCTCTTTTGTTATAGCGAAAGCATCAGCGACCTGTACTTTATCACCAAAGTTGGCGTACTCCACATGCATCACTGTTAGTGTTCACTATCATTTCAGTGACACAATCGCTTATAATCGGCGCTCGTTTTAAGTTGTTCATTTTTAAGCCAAGTAATCTGTGTTTGGAAAAGGCTGCCAACCAGCTAATAAATGCTGATGGTGATCACAATATGTTTTCACTTATTCAAACACATCATGAGTAATTTGGCTTTCCATGTCTTGCTCAGACACGTTTGGAAATGACGACAAGAGGAGGCGAGGACAGAATCACCACCCTTTGTGTTAATGCTGGACCACCTGAGTTACAGTCATTCAGTCAGAATCCCAAAAGATTTGATAAGAGAGAAAGAAGCCAACAACAGTTTTTCTTGTTACATTAAAACTTATCAAAAAACTTCATTAAGCTATTTGTTTCAAAGACTTGGATGCAGTCATTTAGATGTTTCAGCCAATAGTCCTCATCTAGGTCAAGAGAGCATCTTTGGTGGCACATTCATCATCACAGATGTGCTTTGGCATTTTAAAACTCACATTTACAAAGTAAACATAAAGGTGATTTTAAATAAATCTATTTAAATCAAAGACATCATGTTGGTTTAAAGTGTGTATACTACACACTGTTTTAGTATTTTTATATTTGTCCCCTTTATTTGAAAATCGCTCATTGAGATGAAGAATCTCTTTTACAAGTGCTTCCTTGGCCAAGACATGCAGAAGCATAGATTCACCAGTTACAAATACACAGACATAAAACTATTTAAATAAGATTAAGCGTGCATTACAGTATTAAAAGATTAAAAGATCTAAAATATATTTCAAAAGTGAATGACAATGATCATTCAGGGTCAATGTGAGTCATAACATGCACATCCGAATTTGCCTCCAGCTTGTTTTAAACTTCCTTTAGTGAAATCAGTTCTTTAAGGTTCAGCCAATTTTGCAAATGATTCCAAGCAAAGGGGACAACAGACTTAAAGGCCATTTTCCTGTCCTGGGAGTGAAGACAATAGTGTCACTTTTTTTCACTGTACATGTGAACAAAGCAGGCCAAGAATAGCTTTATAAATGAGACCGTACAAATGATTGACTCTACGGGAGAACAAGGTTGACTGTTCAAACTCAAGCGTATAACACGCAATGGTGAGTAAGGGATTTATAGTTTGTAAATAACCTCAGTGCTCCAATGCATGTAAGCATGTAAAGGAAATAAAAAGTTTGTTGCGATTAGTAATGCAGTGTTGTTTATGTGAGGGTCCTCTGTGTAATTTACTACAGTCTGCGCATTGCAGGGCTGTATTTGCACATCCAGGGAGAGGGAGGGCAGTGAAGTCAGTGTTTCCACTGAGATATCTAGTCTGGAGAGTCTCTTGATACTGGTGGGGGGCACCTAGATAACAAACAGCTGGGAGAGAAAACTACACACATGCATAACTTACACCCACACAGTCTGTAAGACTTCTAAAAGATATGCCTCAGCCAGAGGGAATGGGAAGCGTGCATGCACTTACATTAAAGTGAGGTACTTTCCGATCGAACCGTGTGTGGGTGTCTGTGTGTGCGCATGTGTGTGTGTCTCTTTTGGTCCATCCAGACAAGCTCTGCAGTGAGAACAGATGCCTTGAAGATGGTGAAGCTTTAGTCAGCACAGCTCACTAACCATCGGCAGCTGATGCTGAGGAATGACATCAGATAACCTCAAATAACTTTTTACTGCTACAGCCCATAGATAAATACTTGTAAATTTAAGTGTGTTCATTTTAATAACATGCTTTTTCTTGTTTAGGAATGAAACGTCAGTGTTTCATAGCATTTGCACTAAATTACATGGCCAGTTAGATGAGGCTAATTGCATTAAAACATTTGGACAATTCAAAGGTAGCCAGGTGTGACACATTCAATGTAGAGATGCTTAAGTACTGCTATAACTAAATTTGATGTAGCATTTGTTGTGCTTCATTTCTGTTGTACCACATTAGGTAGAGCTGCAGCTAAGACGCACAAGACTCACTTTCATCGTATGACTTCTCCCTAACTGTCAGTATCTGTTGTATACTACTATTTTATCTCGGGATATTTTATGCATTGGATTTTATTGACTTGCAATATCAGTTTTTATTGTAAAGCCCTTTCTAACTAGGTTTTTCAAAAAGTTGCCAAATAAATAAAGTTATTGTAATTATAATAATGCCAGTGTTAATAACTTAAATAAGTGAAATCAAGTCAGGGTATTTTGGGTGTTTTGAAATGGAAGTAAAACAACATTTGACCTACATTATACTAGAATAAACATTATAGACAATATTGAAACACACAAATACATTGTTGGAAACCTTTTCAATTTGATAAATATCTTCGCTCACTGTGTTTCCTATATATGCTTCCTGTTTCGAGTGAGCATCACATCCAGTTGCTAATATTATCCTACTTGTAGCTTTCCAGCTGGCGTGCAGAAGACACGGTGAGGAAGCTGTCTGTTCTGGGGTTGTAGGCCAGAGTGCCGGGCAGCAGAAAACCAGGAAGGAACCTGCCAAAGGAGTAGCTGTCCTGCTCGAAGAACATCAGCATTCCATCCATAGACTGGATACAAAGGGAATGGTGACCTGATGGGAGAAAAGGGGAAAGGAAAGGGGACGATAGTCCATTAAGACCAAAATTATTCATACAGCTGCCATTTAGATGTTAAAAAATGGATTCAGTGGATAAAAAATATTTCCTGTATGGCATTTGTTGCTGTGGTCTACAACTACAGAAAAATTTACTTTGAAACTCATCAGAGCGTACATGTTTGCCTCTTGGAGTAGTTTTTCCTTTAGAGATAAGGGCAACAAGAATACCAAATACCACATGCACACTCCCCCGTGGCTCATTTACTTAGCTGATTAACTGATAAGTCAAACAACAACAAGTTACGTGCTTTATCAAGGAAAAATGTCAAACATTCTCTAAATACAGCATCTCCACATGTTTAGAAATGCTTTCCGGTGTTAGTTAGAGCTGAAAAACGGAATATCTTTGATTTTCAAATGTACTGTTAAGATGTACCTTTGAACTCTGGAATGTGTTGATGGGTGTTTCTCAGTTAGTTGTCTGATATTTTACAGAAGAAAGGAATTACAGATTAGTCACTAAGATTGACAAATTAATCTGTAATGAAGAAAGCAAGAGATTGACATGAATCTGAGTTAGTGTACATACATTTCATATAGCAAGAGACCATGTGTGCCAAGGCATGAAAGCAAGGTTTGACCTTTTCTCCTAAGCTTTCCCTCATCCTCCATCACTTTTTGTGTGAACAACCAAGTTCAACACCATGAACATCTCTGAAGAGTGATTATCTCAAAGTGCGCTCCATTATCCACAATTCATCACGCCTGGTCGCTCTCTGTGACAGCAGGCTTTTAGCTCCACCATTCGAAACAGGTATATATGCTTTGGCCTTAGACAGGGTCAGACAGCATAGCAAACAACTTAGTTCATTTGAAGCACACAGCTTTTTATACTGCTTTACCTAAATTCCTGTACTTCTCAGAGACAGTACATGCAAGAGAGACAACAGCAAACAGGATCACTGGTAGCTTAAAAGGCATTGCACTTTTGAGTTTCATGGCGTTGTATGGCAGCTCTCACTCCGCTGTTTAAAAAATATATATTTAAACACCAACAATCCTGGATGTCTTTCATGACTTCTGTTTTATTTCAGCCGAGATGCTGTGTTGTGCTGCAAGGTACGTTTCTCCCTCTGGCTGAATCTGATATCTCCATTAACACCTCCACACACACACACACACACACCTGGCTCCGAGTATGAATGTGTACCAGAGTGTGTTTATTAGGAAAGGCCCGATGTAGGACGTACTAAGCCTTGACACACAAAACACACAGCAACACACATGGCCATAAAGCAGTGGGGCTGTGTGACCAGAGAACTATAATTAGGCCTCAATGCGCTATTAAAACTCACACTGCCATCAACTAGAGGTCAGGGAGACAGCCACCTACAGCGCAACACACTAACACACACACACTTAACATCTATCACCGAGGATTTAGACAGAAAAGCTGCACACTCCTACACACCTATTCTGCGTAAACACGTGAGTGTGTGTGTGTGTGTGTGTGTATTTGTCAATGTGCATTTGAGTGATGAGCAGCCGTTCAGGGTGGCCGTTAACACACTGAAGGACAAGGTCTCTCACACCGCGAACACGCCTCTTGAATACAAATGTGTTAGACACAATGTTTGATAATGAGCCAACAACAAATGTTAAAAAAGAATCTATGTCTGCATATGGGAGGACTTACATTGAGGCTCAAGTGTGTATTTCTGTCCATGTGTGTGTACGTGGTGGTTTTAAGAGAAGGTATGCTTATATGAAACACAGATTCTTCTTCTTCCTCTGAAGACTGAATGCATTATATTCAGTTCAAAATTGCTGATTATGAATGTCTGCTGTGCAATTGTCCTTAATGTGGAAAATGTGTGGAAATAGACAAGCTCTAGGCAGTTGTGGTGTTGAAAGTGTCTTGTCAACACTAGAGTTGTGTATTATTTTAAAAAATACCTAAATTATGATGATTCTCATTTAATCGTAATTAAATTTAAGCTAAAGCCAGCTTTACTGTCTGTCAATTTAGGCCGCCCTAAACAGCAATTTCTTCAAAATAAAAGCATAGTTTTCAGCTTTTTGGTAATTTTTTAAATTAAATGTATGATCTATCTTGTCATGCAAAAGTTGAATGATGTCCGTTTTCCACTTTTTCTACTTACATTTTCTTTATCTTGGGTATGATGAGAATGGCAGGTAAGATCAAAAATACTGGCAATATCACAAATGCCATGTCACTGGAGACAACTTTCTCCGTTGCATATCACTATTTTCATGCATCGCCTACATTTTATCTTTAATGTGCCAGATATAACATGGCACTTTGTAAAGATTGTTATAATATGATGTGTTTGAAAATGTTTTCATTTATGTGTCTGTAAATTCCTAATAATTTCCTTGGATATTTCATGAAAAGAACTACAGTATGTAATTTAGAACTTTTTACAGATAAAATAAAGAGACTTTCAATCTGTGCGCAGCAGGCCAGGTTAACGTGCAAAACATAAGGCATAGAATTTAACATCCATAATCAGAATGAAGTGCAAATGCATCGCAAATTTTTGACAAGAATACAAAAAACTTAACTGGCAGTCTCAAAGCATTGTCACCTTTGCCATCCTTTTCCCGGCACCTATATCACATCACACACTTCTCTCAAGGAAATATTCAAGATACAACCAGGTAATTCTTAGAAAATAGCAGAACAGTAAAATAAAGCCTCACAGTGTTTTCACAATCTGCATTACATTTCAGACTCATGGAAATACATCAGGTCAGAGCAGCAAATCAGAACTGAAAAAAAAACATCCAACATAGTCATTTTTTTGTTTCACCAGCTGTTGCTCTACTATGAAAAGAACATGACTCCAAACACAAGTGGCGACCTGAGGTACGGACTTTCCTCCCAGACAAACACTTACCGGATTTGTCAGGTGTCTGGTGGTCATTTCCCACCCTGAAAAGCAGCACGAGGGTCAAAACAACACACACTCAGACAGCCTGACAGCGCTCTGGATCATCAATAATATAGAAAAGTGCTATGTACTGAAAATGAGAGCCAGGCTGGACCATAATAGCAACTGCGCACATGTAATTTCACACGCCCACACCCAGGTATAACGTGTCAAAGAGCCCAGTATGAGAACGCCGCTGCTCAGACACAGTGGAGGAAACAGGCCTGTATTAGTGTCATTAATAAGACATGTTGAACAAGCACACCGAGCAGCCAACAAAGCACAGAGGCTGGCCGCACACTGCAGTGGGCAGCGCCTCACCTCTGTGTGTGAGGGAGAGAATGTGAGAGTGTGTGAGAAAAGGGAGAGAGTCTGTCGGTACATGTGAATGTGCGTGTCCACCGAGGCATGTGAGTGTGCCAATTTGCCTTGTGCATGAGTGTATGTACATGTGTCTGTGTGTGTGACTATGTGTGTATGTACTTTAGATGTGCGTATGTGTCCGACCAAAGCTCGCAAAAGACCAACCCATACTCTGAGTGTGTGTGGCCTGAATGTGACCCAAACCCAAAGGCAGCCCGGCTATTAGAGCTGTATTAGTACAGAGCTGCTATTACGGTGCCTACAGCACTGCTAAATGGCTGCTATTATAGACCAACACACACTCACGTGTAACAGCAGACACGACTTACAAAAACACTCCTACACACACACACACACACACAGACACACACGCACAGTCGAAGCTTTCCATATCCAAACACACACTTTGAACGTTGGAGTGCAGAGTGGTGTCACACACCATCAGGGCAAGAAACACACAGAGGAAACTACATTTTCAAACATTCAGCTGGTTTTGCCTGGGAACTGGGACCCGCACTCTATTCAATAAACGAAGACTGAAAAACACCCTCCAGTGTGCGTGTGTGTTAATCATTAAGAATGTGTGTATGTGTTTGCTTTGTAGCCAATCAGCCGTGAGATCAGCTCATTTTCTTGTAAACTATGTGAAACAGTGAGAAGACCTAAAACAACGAGCAGCTTCCTCAAATCAAACACTCACAAATCAGCAATTAATCTGGTCTTAACAAGGGCACAAGCAATAAAAATACTCTCTTCTGTATGTACATAGTCAAATATAACACACATAAGTTATGAATAAAGCAGTGTTTTTTTATTATTACTGTAATTTGGGTTTTGAAACTGAATCCTTGCAAAAGTAAACAAGCAAGATAAAAATAATGGACAGCAGCACAAAATAAGGTACATTATGAAACACAAGCTGCCTAACATTTTAATTCTAGAGCATGCTAATTAAATGTAAGGGCTCAATGGAAGCCTAGTGGTTACGACCACTAATCGCATGTCATCACAACATGTCTGATTTGATTATGGCTGGAGAACTTTATTTGCATGTCATCCTCCACTTTTCTGCCATGTTTCCAGTCTGTTCCTACTGTCTAAGACTGGAGAAAACTCCTGTAAAACTCTATCATGAATAAAAACAAGGCTGAAATGTCAAAAAAGGATACAGACAGTAACCTGGTGATTTGGATGCAAGGTTGCCAGATCAATAGCAAGTAAAAAAAACAAGGATAAAAATGTTTTGCTAAGCTTCAATGCTACATTGTGCATATTTTGTTTTTTTTTTAGATTTTTCTCTTATCTTTGCTCTTATGTCATAGTATATTTATTTCCATATACAATATAGTTTGGCATCCACAGGCTTAAATGTTACAGTTGGCACAGCTGACTTCCTCGCAATTTAGAGGACCAATGTGAGGAGTCACAAGTAAATTCTCATTCGTCCTGAATGCTTAAGAAAAGAGCAAAATAGCAGCAGTGACAAATGTAACACACTGTATCTCTTCAAGTTCCAGAGGTACTATTCTACAGCTGAACTCTGACCTCCCTGCTGAGAGTTGGGAAAAGGGAATTCCCCTACAAGAAGCAATACAAAGTTTCATTTATTTAAGAAAAACAGTTGGTGCAATTTAAGTGCAGTTCCAGAGCCTGCACTGCTATCTAGTGACTGAAGTAGTGAACAGCAGGAATAGGGAGGATGGCTTCAATTAAGGAGGAGGGGAGAGTCTTTTAGTACACTAAAATGCTTGTCTATATGTGTGTATGTATTTGCATGAGCGATTATCTTGTTTACTCTGTTTTTAAATGTGTGATTGCACGAGTGTGAGTGCAAGATGATATGTCTATACTTGTCAGGATCTTTGTGAGAACCAGATTGAGTTTTAGACCTTTAAAATAGGGACATTCAGGGGAAGTGAGGATGTTTTGATTTTCACTTTCTGACAAACCTTCAAAAGACTTTTTGAGAGTTAAGTCTAGGTTTTATGGTAAAGCTGAGAATTTGGGTAAAGTTTAGCGGTAGGTATTTATTTGTGATGTAAAAAGTTAGAGTAAAGGGCTAGACTGTCCTCACAAATGATTGTCCTCACAAAGATAGAAAAGCAAATGCAAGGGCATGTTGCATTTGCATATCAAGTTTTATAGTTTTATGCGTTTTTCCATGCAAACCCGCGTTGGCGCACAGGACAAAGGCCGCACAGCCGTGGCATTTGTTTGAAAGCGTGAGTTTGTGTTCAAGCTTGCTTAACATCTCTAAGACCTGCTACACCGTGTGGTACTACCAAAAAACACGTGAAAACACAGTCACACTTATTGGTTCGTGGTATGTGCTACCCACGTGCATTCGGTACAGGCCAAGGTACTGGCTTTAATGAGCCCACACTGTTCTTTCTATCAATCAAACACACACACACGCGCGCGCGTACACATACATGCACACACACTGACAGACAGATTCTCTAAACATGGAGTGAATGACGGGTTCATCATGCCAGGCCACAGAGTCTGGCAAGTTCACTCTTCACACACACACCTTGACAATACAGCCTTTATTTGGAAATGCCATTTTCTCTCCTTTAAAGGGGGTTCCCCATCTGTCCGTGTGTGTGTGTGTGTGTGTGTTTTTCTTGGATGCTGGCTGCTCGAGGGCTTTCCCCTACTTGGTTTTTCCAAAAGCCCAATTGACTAAAGAGAGAGCAGCTACATGACCTCTCTCTCTCTCTCCCTCTCCCTCTCTCTCTCTCTGCCTCTTTCCCTCCTTCACTCTTCTTACAGACTGTAGTTTTATGTATTGGTCCAGTGCTGCCAATGGCCACTTTTGCCAAGGCACATGCACAGATGTTCGCTCACTCTCACATTCAGACTCTACTACACTTTTATATATTAGTGAGGACATTCATTGCTACAACGTACTCCCCAACCCCCAAAGCCCAATGACCATCACAGCTAAATGTCTAGCCTCAGCCTGAGTCCAAATCTAACCTCAACCCTGAAAGCACACTTTGCAAAAATGCCTTCTCTCCCATGGTTTAAAACTCTAACTGGTCCTCATAAAGAACACATTCAAAAGCTGACACACACAACTGGTTAAAAGTACTCTCTATTGCCAGCCACTGTTTCTACTGGACATAAACTGTTCTTTTGTGTAAATGACATACATGTGTGAGCGTGGCCTATGTCACTGTCTTCAGAGAGGGGTTACCAAGAGACACAAAAAGTCCTGTGTGACTGCAAGAGGCTTTTATATCTCTCATCAGTTTTTTTTAAATTAAGGCTGCAGCAAACCTTTAATACTCACCGCGGGGTGGGCTTGTACTTACACATGGATAAGGATTTTTCAGGCAAAAAAAATCAGTGAGAAAAAGTGTGGATAAAATGTACATAAGTAACACTGTTATCTGGATACATTAGGCATGTTCACAAATCTGAGCAGAGCAAAGTCAAGGCAGCTGGCAGTTACGCCTTATGTCAGTTGAAGCACACATGTAAAGCATAAAATTTAAGTTGCTACCTGTGACTCCGCCAAAGGTGCCATACGTCATGTTGCAGGCCGTTCTTTGGAGGTTATGCTCATAAACCAATTTAAGCTGGTACTGGTCACCGTGTTCCACGTTCCCTGCAGTTCCTGCATACATACAAGTCAGAAAAAACCAAGTCTATGTGACGCTTTTGAGAGTGAAAGTTGTTCCTGCAAAGCATGAATGATGCTCATTTAAGGTGTGAGGAGAAATAGTGAACATAAGGGAAAGTATCATTTTTTTATATGGATGTTTGTGTACAAGTTTGTTACCTGAAACAGAGTAGACTGACAGCTTCCTGGGATGAAGAACAGCCAGGTGAAGAAGCTCTGAGCACCTGAAAAGACAGGAAACGATAGGTTTGGACACAATAAAGCCACAATCCGAATATCATCGACAACACTACACAAGAACTGATGGTAAACAGCATTTCGCGTCTGCCAGAGCCCAAACTTAATAAATAACTGTCATGTAGATTATGTTTTCACCAGGACCACATAGCTGTAAGCTCAATAACAGTTTTTCAACAGTTGCTACAGAGCTTCAGCCCTGCAGCTGGTGAAGATACAGATTCCTCCTCAGACATTTCAGCAGGGCAGATGTTTCCTGCCACTGTGGTCAAACCCATGTTCTCAGTTATCCACCCTTATTCTAAAATAATTACTGCAACAGCTGGTGCATTTTTTAAACATTGGTTATGGTTGAGGTGTAGGTGATATTCCAGTGATGCTGATCTTAGATTTTCACTTATTTACTCTACCACAAAACCACAGAGAAGGAATCTGTCCATTTCTTGGACCCAGAGCAAATGCCGTGTAACCTTCAACCACTGTTGTTATGTTTGTTGTGAGAACAACAACAAGGGAGCATGAACTAGATCCCACAAGTTTTCTTTCTCCCTTGGAAAACCACGCCAGTCAGTGCTGAAACAAAACCTTTCACCATCTGCCCACCTCGGTCTGCCCTGACAATATTTACAACGTGCCTTACTGTCGAGGACGGCTTCCAAAATGCCCACCAGGCACTGAAGAATGCTGTGTCGAAAACCACAGGTAACTAAACACGACGTCTTCCAAACAGACTGATTTAGTTGGATTCTGCTCCCAGTGTGATGATGTGGGAAGCCTTCGAGACAAACCACAGCTTTTCCCAGAAAACTTGGTTTTCAGTAGGTTCCTGTGCAGCCACAGTGAGGCAATGTGAGGCATTAGTGTTGAGATTAATAGTAAAGCAAGGCAGCAACCCTGTCAGAGTTGCAAGTTAAATTCCCTGTGTAGCTTAATGGAAAAATGAGGAAGCTTATGTCGAATTTACTGTATAATTACTGCACCAAACAATAACTTCAAAGTGGCAAAGACCGTCTACGTATCACTTTTTACTTTTTTACCAAATAAGAAGGTTTGAAACTGCACACTCATATCCCAATTGCACCATAAAATGCTGAGATGGTGTGCACATTACCACTAACAAAAGATTCATTTGATATAACCATTGACAGAATTAGTGGACCAGTGCAAGGCTGCAGACAGATTCATGGCAAATTCTTGGCATAAGTACATGTTCATGCTTAGCACTGTGATAGGCAAGGGGAGCTGCTAAGGTGTGAATTCTTGCAGAGCTCGTGTCACACTTCCACTTCAACATTTTGTGCTTTTGTGCACATGTGGCAACACAACATTCTGCACAATTTACACAGTGCCTCTCATTCTTCTCCTGTATCTTATGCAATTAAACTCCACTAACCACTTGTATATAAAAAAAAAACTTCTATTCAAATCATTGGCAGTCTGAAGCCCCTCGGTGTGAAATTAAACATCTTAGCCAATGCTCTATTAAAGATAAATGCTGGGTCTACAAAGGCCAATTACAAGCAACGATGAGATAAAGAAGACTGATTTAATGTTCATGTCCCTGAAGTTGTCTTGAGCCATTTGATTGATCTTTCTGAGTCAAGTGGGGCCAAAGCAAGATAATAAAAATGCCCCTCGATGAGGTAAAATGTGCTAATGTGTTCCTGCTTTTATACTAAAGCAACTGAAATGTTTCTTTCTGTAATATTCTATAATGTCGTATTATAGGAGTGAACTGGTTCAGTAATGTGACTGAAACAGCAGCATCTATATGGAGTTTGCTATGAGCTACTTTTCACAGACCAAGTAGGACTGTGGCTGAAAATATCTGTGGTTTTGGAAGGGAGCAAGGGTGCGTCTTAATCATGCATACAAGTTTTTAATTATAATAGAAAAGTTCTATTTATTCTTTCAAAAGTTGCATACCTTTGCTTTCATATGCTACTTGTTGCTCCAGTTCTGAATTGGCACACACTCCTTTCATTCCTTTTCTCCAATTATCTGTCGCCTTTCCCCACATTTACACAGTCTTGGATGTGACAGGTCACTACATCATCTGTGCTCCAAGAAAACAAGTCATTTTTTTTCTGGAGACGTTTGCACATTTCACTTGACCTTGACTTGGAGGTGGCCAGCTCTTAAGATTCAAATATGTATTAACAAAGCAGTATGGAGTTCTTGGTTTCCAACAGCTATGCTTGCAACTCAGTGGTTAGCCTGATACTATAAGTACAGCTATGTTTGGGCTGCTGGGTGACTGATAGGTCATGGCAAATCATGAGTAGTGAGAGAAGCTCCTGACAATCTCGGTTTGGGGTCAGCATGCACTGCAGCAAAAAAAAAGATATGATAATGTGGTGGTAAGCAACAGCAGGGATGGTTTTTCTATGAATGAAAAAGCAGCGCAATAAGTTATGAATGGGTGTTTCTGCCTGGCAGTTTAAAGAAAGGCTTTATTATAGGCTATACTATGAATGCTTATAATTCACAGAAGGTCATGACATTGAGTTAAAGAAAGGCCTGTGATTCATTACTGCATATAAGTACACATATGTAGCACAGAGGAACTAAGCTTCCGATTACAGGACGGCTACTCTGTGCATTCTGGCCACCCAGACGGCTTTGAGGTTCAGTTCCTGAAGCAGACCAGTGTCCTTTACAACAGAGCCCTCTGATGGCCTCACTAAGCAAAAGACACTTCGATTATAAGCATCAACTAAATGGCTACAATTCCACTTTCGACTTTTTTTTTTTTACGTAGTTTCATACAACACTTTGTAGCTGCACTGACCAACAATATAATGTAATGTGCAAATAATGTCTCTTAGTGATGTACCAACAAAAATGGGCAGCCTGATGTTAAAAAATAGGACACTGGGATTTTTTTTTCTTCAATATATATTCAGGAAGTTTTGCTAGTTGACTTGAATAACTGTATTTGCAAAAAAATTAATCTTTGTGGAATGATATTTACAGGGAAGACTTTTATGAGCATGAACCATTCAGAACCTTTCTCATATGGTGTAACACTGCTAAAGGCATCTGAAATAGATTTTTTTTTGCTTTGGGTGGCATGCAGATCTGGCTTTGCACTCATACAGAGTTTTGCAGTGCTGTTTTGAATTGTCAAACAAACCAGTCGCGCTGCCTTGTATAGTGGCAACAACTGTAAGACACTGCCAACAGGGTACCTGCTGTCGATCAACATCATCCTTTCTGTAGCCAAAAATATTTTTAAACAACTGAATGAAGGCTGTGACTATCGACAAAATGATTATAACAATTATTTATATCGGTATGGAGAATACTATTCACCTTGTTATGACAATAATTCATTACATTTTAGACACAAATTTTGTTTATTGCATATTCAATATTTAACAGAGCACTGTTTTATTTCCATGTTGTGCTATATTCCTGCTAATACATAAATCTTCAAAAGCATCAAAATAAGATTCTTCTTTACCTGAATTCAGTGCATCTCATAGAAGCAAAATATAAATAAAATAGTACCTAAATGACTCACTTAATAAACATTAGGTTATCAATAGACTACAATTTGCTAATGTTCCCTTCACATGCAGGCTTCAGTAGAAGCTAGCTGGACTGCTGTGCACAGAGGAACCTCTAGTCTCCACTCAGTTACTGCTGTGCAGCAACTCAGACAGGTGTCTGACCAAAAATGACTTTGAAAGGAGTAAAATAAGGCATTTTAATGTCAGATTTACTAAAGCTGAAGCGACATGTTTTTATCTACATGGACTGTATTTTAAATGTGAATTTTGCAGTCGATCATGCTAATTTTTCTGGATTATTATTTAAATATTTGTTCACCGTGCAACTGTTATTGCATTGCTTTTTTGCAATCAAATCTTTCTTTTCACTGTTTTGTCTCCTGTTCCTTGCTCCTTAGATGTGCACATGCAAAGCCTACATGATAACAATTTCAGTGTCTTTTAAACAAAGCTTCAAAGTAAATCTTGTGTATCCCAGAACCCTTAAATTTGAGCAAATTAATATGCATCAACAGATATTTTTGCAGATTAGTCATGAAAAATGAGAACCATGCATTTTTTGCTTTTTGTATCAAGCAGCAAGCCTGATGTGTTTCACATGTCCTGCGATGTGACTATTAAGCATTTGCACATTGCAGTGTAGATGCAAAATCAACCTACTGTGCAGCCCTTAACAGAATAACTACCAGGCTGGTAGCTCTAAGAAGCATTTGAGTGACTTTCAGTAAGTATATTTTAGTGTCTAAATACTAACATATCTGTTTGCATTCAGCTAAAATCAAAACAACTTAAAAATATGACACAATGTAACAACAGACAATCCATTATGGCTGCAGCACATGTCCTTTCTAACCCTTATGTTACCTTGACTCAGTTCTGTGATATACTTACGAGACAAACTTGCCCACTTCAACCTGGATGATTGCATTTTGAAGCTGGACTTCTAGGAGCTGCGCATCAGCTGGACCTCCTTCACTGGACTTATTGGCATGTGGGGAAAAGATTCGCAGCATCCCCATGTAGCTGCCCACCACAACCTTGTCTGCAATGACGAAACACACAGAAGGATGGTTGTGGTAAGGATGGAAGTTATTACCCACTGACAGCAATCAGACTTTCAAATCTTTCAAAGTTTGCTGATGCTGTCACTGCAAAGAGAACAAGAAATCAAATGACCAAAGTAGTAATACATCAATTCTTAGTTTTTAACCAACTAAATCATTTGTCTTATACAACGTAAAGTAATCTGGTCTAAGCCGAGTAAAAGATAGGTGGTAAATATATTATATAATCATGCAGAGAAAATGAGTTTTATTTGTTCTCCCATTAATTGTGTCTGTGTTTTGGCCACTTTAAGGCTGCTTACATACTGGAACTACCAATGTTCAGGGAGAAATCTGACAGGCTGTGTGTTGTGTTTGGTCCACAAATCTACTTTTTGATATTAAATGTGCATAAAGCCCCCACATAAAAATGGTGAAGGTCAGCAATAATCCTAATTAAATTTAACATTCATTATTATGTTGTAATTGTGGTTGGTTTGATTTTACTGTTGTTGGTTGGTAAAATTATCAAAGCAGCTGTTTTTTAGATCAGGAAAGGTGGAAAAAATGTTTCCAAGCAAGGAAAACAAAAGTACATTACACTACATTCATGATATACATTTTGTATGTGTGCACAATGTGTTTGCCTTTCAGTTTGTATTGTCTGAATATAGTTTTACCTATATGGAATCTTTAAATTGGAAGTAATGTAATGAGAAGGACATATATTGTCTGAACTTCAACATGGGCATATTTCAGACATGGTCTTGCAGTTTGTATGCTGTGTGGTGGCTGGTGTATCATTTTCTCACCATGTCCGGTGCCACTGTTGTCCACATCGCCAACACATAGGCATCCCTGGTCAAACTCCTCCCCTTCGCCGAGCACTGCTGACCACCAATCACGGGCCTTGAACAGAGACATGCTTCCTCTAATTAGACGGAGACAAAAACAGAAAAAGAAAGGGGTAAATTATGTGAATGAGACATCTGTATAAAATGTCCTGATAATCATTTTCTCTGTACTTTGTGATGCAAAATATCACTCATTTTTTATTATAATTACTCCTCCCAGCTGATGAAGTGTAACATTACATTAAAGATGATCTGTTGCTCAATTGACATATGAGTAACATGACACAAAAAAAGGATGTTTAAATCAAAAAAGAACAATATGAATCATATGAAGAAAGAAATTAACTTTTTGCAAAATTAACTCTTGTTTACTGAGCAGCTCTAGGTGGAGTAATAGTGTGGTAAAGTGACTTGCTCAAGAGCACCATAGTAGTTAATGAAGATGGGATAAGTACTGCTTATTCACATCTGTTTCCAGATTTATCCTGCTGGCACAAAATCAAACCACTATCTCTGTAGTCACTGCCAATGCACTCGAGATAATCCGTCTGATCAGAAAGGTAGATTCTGAGCTATTGGCATGGCGACAGCTTGGACCACTATCCATTTGCTCTACTAACCGAGGAAGCTCTAGTGCATTACGTTGACAACTGTAGCCAATTGGAAACAAGGCAGCCAGTTACATGACCTCAGGATTGTGTGTGTGAGCTATGAAGGGAGAATGGGGGGTGGGGGGGGGGCAAGCAGCTTTTCTACTTGCTAAGTGCTGAGCAGGTGGAACAGGCAGCTAATCCAGACAGAGAGAATCCCTCCAATGTACAGTACACCGCCATACAGGCCTGTGTGGGTGTAAAAGGAATATAACACCTTGTACTACAAAGACTTTGCATAAAAGAGTAAAGTTTAAAAGGCTTTGTGGGGGACTGTAGGACCCGTAAGCCATGGCACACAATCTCACCTGCATAATTCTATTATCACAACATTATTTCTAACAGGCTTACAGTATTATCCTGTCACTATCTGCATGACTTTGACTTTGTGCTTCATTGACTTTCCTAAGCACTATCTCTTGTGCATGACCTGCACTTTTGACAGATTAGCCCATCCACTTCAAGGTGTGAACCAATATTTTCAGCAAAGAAGCAAGGAAGAAACTGCCTCCTAAAAACGTTTTAGCAAGGGTCAAAGGAAAATCTTCATGGACAAAATGATTAGACATAAGAAAAAAAAGAACATACTATGCATTGTAAAAAATGTTTTTTTGTTTTTTTTTTGCTGTAATATGGTCAGAACTAACAGAAATATGCATAGACTTCTGTGAAATAAGGCAACAGAGGTTTTTTGCCTTTACTGTACGAGGACCAAACATGCACAGTCATTCACCAAAGCCCGATTCTGAGCCACTGGAAGTCAGTACAAAATTAAAGTAACTTTAACTCAAAACTTCTCAGCTTGTTTTTTTTTTTGTTTTTGTCATCTTGATCTGTCCACCTGCTTGATAATACATGTCGGACAACCAGCAAATAAGGAGAGTAACTTTCAGAATTAGTTGTTCATTTTAATTTCTTGTGTTTTAAGGTATCCTCTTGTTGGGCATTCACTGACTCCAGGGGTGTTGCTGCTGACCAACACTGTTTTATGACTAAATGTTTCTCCATAGGTATCGATTAAGTGTCATATCCCATCAAATGATACAGCATAGTTTGCATAAACACATTTAGCACCTGTCACTTTGTTCACAGTTAACTCAAATGCATAGCCATGACAAGGCAGTATGGAAAGAAGAACACCATACACAATCTCTTTAAATAGATTTTTTTTAAATAATATTTTAAATGACTAGCTTGACATTACTCACATTAAATCATATGGGAATGGGACGTCAAATTAAAGTTGTTGTTTTTACATAATCTCGTTGAGAATTGTAGTCTAAAATATGTCTTCAGTATTAAGAGTACTAAGGTTTTTACTTGAGCCAGAAGCTACAGTAGAAATTTAGTTTAACACCGAGGTAAGAGAAAGAGAAATAAACGAGTAAATTAGCTATTTAAGTCGTTCATATTCAGCTTTGTATACTCTTGGGCTTTAGTAGCACATGACCTGTGGGCTTATTGTTCCAGACCCAAGAGGACTCGTGTTTGGGCAACAACCTCCTCCATGTTTGAAAAACAAAAACAATAAAGTTAGTAAACTGTACAGACACTCGAAACATTCCGGAAATGCTTACAGGTAAATCAGCTTGCAGATAACGTCAAGCCGGCTGAATTAACTGTAGCTTAGCCGGCTAATTAGCTAGCTTTCCAAGTTACCTGGATAGTAGCTAGCAGGTCGCTGCAGTTTTCACAGCTTCCGCGCTGGTGACGAAACACACTCGGCGCTGCTTCTGAGCTTTACTTACCTCCAAAGAAACGAGCCAGTCAGTAAAAGTCGAAGGTTCGGTTCTCCTCGTTCACGCAAACATCACATTTCTAACCATCTTGCTTGCAGCCATCGTCCTGTTGTCATGACACTGACGCTCAACGGAGAAGCCGGGCGTTAGTGCGCAGGAACGGAAACGAATGGGCGGGCGGATGGGAAATTGAGTTTTTGGACCGCAACTTATTACTAAGTTCTCGAGGATGAAAGTGAGCGAATTAACATAAAATCTATGGTTAAAGCGAATTTTTTGTAGCAGCTCAAGTCTTTTTTAACTTAAACTTCGCATGCTATATAACCATAAGCTGCTTTCATTTCAATTTTTGAAATTTATTAATATGAACGATTAAATCTTTATTTAATTAGTGTTCATTGCATATTTTTCATTTCCACTTAGTTTTTGCTATTTTGAAGCTGCCCTGTTAGGGAAACGCTTTATTTAGGAATGTATAGGATTTGCCCCTAAATAAGTAGATTGTTAGTTAAAGATAACAACTATTAACACTACAGTTGAACAGGGTAAAATTTTGAACACATAGATACCACCATGAAAAGTGCAGTTAGTTACTCATCATAACTTCATATTTCATGTAGCCTACTACAAGTTTTCTAAATTGTAGGTTTGGTATGCAAAATTAGGTCTTATTACAGTAAATATGTGCTCATCTTGCATGAGTGTCCAAAAGACAAAATGTGGTAAAAATAAACATTTCAGTGGGTATCTTGAACATTTTTGATCAACTAGTCTGAAAGGAACCATAATATGTAGGCCAAAAAAGCTCAGAATTGCACAGTGCATAAAAAACAAAGTTTTTGCCTGAAGTGTATGGCCCCTAAAGAATGTCTAATTTTTTTAAATACAGAATGAAAACTAAAGAACTTAACAAACCCTGGTAATACACTCTTGATTATAGACAAAGATGGTAATAAATATAATATATTGTTGTCTATTAATTGCATGACATTAAATGGAATTGCAAAGACAACTGAGGATAAGCTGACGTATTATGTAAAATAAAGTGTAGCTATATCAGACACATACTGAGTAAGAGAGGCTGCACAGTATGATATGCATACAGTAACTTCATCAGATATGATGAGGCAGAAAGCTACCTTGAATTAGAGTGCATGAATTTGTCAAATTAGGTTTTGTTTCTTTAATATGCACCAATCAAGTTATATACAGAGGTTATTTTCAAATTAAATGCATGTCGCGCACAGTTTACTTTACATTCAGAACTTTACTTCAAAAATGGAGGGCTCGTCCGGGATTTGAACCCGGGACCTCTCGCACCCTAAGCGAGAATCATACCCCTAGACCAACGAGCCATGTGAAAACCACTTTGAACCCTGAGTTTGAGATTTTACTGTACATGCCACGTTGTACTTCAGTTGGTCCTATTTCATATTTTATGGTGGAGGATTGCCATCTACCGATGACTTGTTGTACTGCAGCGAGTTCAACAGCAGAGACCTCCAGTTATCACATTTTTCTCAGCAAAGGTTGCTATTATGAGCATTGTACTTCAGGGTTAAGACAGCCAGGTAATCTAAAATGTTCTACTTTCATCGTCATGTTTCACAAAACGTGCATGAAAAGAAAATCTCCATGGGAAGCAGTGGTGTATTTCCCATATTTATTGGAGCTCCAAATTATAGGATGCAAATTTGGAGCTGTTGCTTATGTCATTAATAATTGCCTGGCTGGGCTGTTGCTTTGTAGTGTAAAATCTGAAAATGTGCCTCGTTAAAGTTTAATGTTGAAAAGATGGAGTTTCGGATTAAATATGTATTCAGACAAATTAAATGACTTTTTGATATTAAGTTGTGATATCAGAAATACAAGTCAAATCTTTTTTCAGCATAAATCTGGGCTCGTCCGGGATTTGAACCCGGGACCTCTCGCACCCTAAGCGAGAATCATACCCCTAGACCAACGAGCCACATACCTTCACCGTCTGGCTCAAACATTTTTAGTGTACAAAGATGCCACGTCGGTCAGGATCTCCTGCCGGTGTATGGAATTCTACACATCTACATCTCGTCAATGGGTGACATCTACAGGACATCAAGGGTACTGCAACCAATCAATGATAACCAGGACAGCAACTGTGTCTCCAAAGGGTTTCTTTTTAGTTTTCACTCATTTCGGCAAGTACAAGTACCCATTTTGAGCTAGTACTACTTCACTTTGCACTTTGGCAATTCTGTTTTAGTGGCAAATTTACTTTTTAATTAACATATATTCACATTTTTATATATATTAAAACAATATACTTAACAAAATTCGATATATCTTGTGATTTGAATATTCTATTTCATTATGGGTCATTTCTTAGAAGGAATTCTAAGTCTGGGCCTCTCTTCTTAGACTGCTGCCCCCGCAACCCGGCCCCGGATAAGCGGAAGATAATGGATGGATGGATGGATGGAATTTTCATATATTATAGATAGCGAAATTATAAATGAAACATCTAGATTAAATATAAATATATTCTAGTATAAATCCATATATATTTAAGAGGAACATTTCTAATTTCTACATGCTACGTCATGCACATTTAAATACCATCAAACCATGAGTTTTTATGGACATTAGTTCAGTCTGTGATCCACTCATGGCCTCACAAAATGACTTTTTTTATTGCATTTTCTATTCACACCATCAAAGAAAGCAATCTGCTTATAAAAATAAAACACACCAGTCTAAGCTTCTGGAAATATCTCCAAATGCAGGGACACAATATACATTTCCATATAACGTCCACATATACAGTATGACATTATTCCCCATTTTATTGATATATATATATATATTTCTTTTAGTCTCCCATTTTTTGGACATAAACTTAGAAAAGGCAACATGCAGGTGATAGCAGCACATTTAAAACACAAAGAAAAATTCAAAGAGAACATTCAACACAACATGTTGAGACAGAGACAACGATATTTTAGTTTGGAACCTCCTGAATAAACAAAGATGAATATTTTAGAGGTAGTGCTCAATTTTAGCCACAGAACACAAAGGTGACAAACATAGACTTTCAACAGGTCTTATGCTGGGTTTCACTGAGCCACACATGTTTCTGTTTACTGAAATGTACAAAAAACTGGGCTTCAGATTTGACAGGAGACACCAAAGGCATCGCCTGCAATAGCGTAAGGGGCTTTTCACTGTTGCGACTTCTGTTAATGACCACTAGATGTCAACTTCAGCATGAATTAATTACTTCTTTAACTTTCAACACTGGGATGGAGAAAACTTGATGAAGTGAACTATGCAGAGAGTCTCAAATTAAAAATGGCAAACACCTTGAATGTTTCAGTTGTAGAATGAGGAGCTTCTTCATTGTGATGAACTGATACCAAATTAACATGTCAGGGGTTTTAAAAAAAACTTGTGTAAACATGGCTTTTATGTGCAAGAATCTGTTTCTACATCCACAAATCCAAACTACTGCCACATGTGCTCGTGTAAAGGGGATCTGATTTCCCGCTACACAGACTTTAAAGTGCATTTTCTCTCTTTCCCCGTGAATCAGAATCTGTTTTTTTTTTTTTAATTTACGATTAAAATAAATACTGTTGGTGGATATTATGTTGCTGCTGTCACCAAGCGAGACATTTAACTTTTTGCTAGGAATTACATTTTCCAAGGTCCTCTATGTACTGCATTACCTCCATGACCCCTAAGCTGTACAATAACTTTTCCAGATATGTGTGAAATCTAACAATAACTCATTTTAAAAGACTGACAAGATGGACATCTAAAAACCCAGTCACATAAAGTATCGGAGTTGACTGGCATGCTGGGATAGCTCAAAAAAAAAAAAAAAAACACACAGTTGTCTGTCTGTGAGCACCGGGTTCATGGTAGGCAAATATTACCATGTCAAAAATAAATCTAGGAATAAGTAAGATAATAATAATGACGTGCAAATTATAAAGTGTGAGATGTTTTTTTTTTTTCAAACTCACTTTTGGTTATTCTTTTACGATAAAATGACTGAAGAGAGAAAATACCAGAAACAGACAAAACACTCCAAAGACAGGCTGTTGTTGCTGTGTGGACTTTTAGAACAGTTCATTCAGGAGATGTAAAATGTCTTTTTAAAAGGCTGTTAGGAGGGATGGGGTGGGGGTGGGGGGGGGAATCACAGGATACCTCTGGCTGGATCCAGAGAGAGTGGAAGGGTTACAAAGGGTGCCAAGAGCCTGAGGGGGTTGATGGGAGAAGAGAAGTGGACTGGGTGGGATGTGGGTGGGCGGGGGGAAACTGGAGGGTGGAGTTATAGAACCTTCTGGAGGATGGCATTGGGCACTTCCAGAGTCTCGTCTTTCACGAGAACGATGTCATAAGAGTCCATGTATTTGTCCAGACGCTCTTCCACCTGCAGAGAGAGGCCAAAATGTTAGGGGAGGCCTTGCAGTTCAAATCGAGCAGTGTGGAAATCCAGTGGAAACAAATAGTGAGTACCTATGAATTCTATGCTTGGCAGAAAAACACAATTTAAGTTTTGCCTGAATTGTGAAAGTCACCAACAAGAGCAAGTCAAGTCAAATTAAAAGGACTTTGATTGCATTCTCACTAATAACCTCTTAAAACCAAACTCTCCCAGCTACATTGGCTGTTCAAGACAACTTGCAACTTGCATGAGAGCTAGATGCGAAATGGCTCTGTGGCAGCAACCAAGCTCAAAAGAAAGCTTCAGTTATGGTGTCTCAGCCTCAAATTCCAGGGTTCAGGATTGCAAACATTTTGGTCGCACATGCAACTTAAACATTTTCACACTGGTGCACCTGAAATTTAGCAGGTTTGTCTGTGTGTCTCTGGGTGGCCCACATAGTAAGATAAAATAGTATGGTTTCAAATCTAAAATCTGACATTATTTTTCTTTTTAAACTTTGGTCATACATCTGTTGGAGTTGCATGTGCTAGAGTAACCAAGTGGGGACAAGAGGATTCTCTAGGCCCAACCACCTGGCAGTGTCTACAGGTGCCTTGGTGGCGTTTAAGGAACATCAGTAAATTGTAGCTTCAAAAATAACCAAAGTTACACTCTTCTCTTCCCAACTGTACGAGTCTATGCATGCACATCAGTCACAGTGCACCACAGTCAAGTGCAGCCAAAGCAGTGCTGGGAACAGGGATTTTGCTGTCAGAGCATCAACGTTACAAACTGAAACATCACACAAGTACAAATGTCTCAGAGAAACTTGTCCTGTGCCTTTGCAGCTGTGTGGCCGGCAGAGCAACTCCCCTCCCTGCGGTATTTCATGACCAAGAAGCAGCAAACCAAAACAGCACCATAAGACGAGGTAATAATTTTTGGATGTCCCTAAATAACTAGCTGGTGCACATTTTTTACCAGGGCAGCTGGTGTAGAAAGACAGTATGGTGCCCTCAGTGCATCTCAAGTTTTCATCCGAGACCTCAGTTTATTGATTATTTTAATTAACAATGTGAGCTCAGGCAATTCAGTGCTCAAGGATATTTTCCTCATGGTTTATGATCTGTGTATCTGTGTCGTGGTTGTACCTTGTCATTGAGGAAGCCGATCTTGAGGATGTTCTCCACGTTGGGCGCACCGTCGGCCATGCTGAGGTCCCCCAGTGAGTCGCCCATCAGGATGATGTTGCAGTATTCCCTCAGCTGTTTGAAGTACTCCGTGTTCCGCAGGGCGCCATCGTGCTTGTTGTACACGTGGATCAGCTCACCTTTGAATCCCTTCAGGATGCCCTACAAGACAAAGGAGAGAAAAAAAAAACAGACAAGCAATGTCAGCCAGAATATTTCTATTCCTCTGCAGTCAGGTTGAACACCACAGTTAGGATGCAGGACTGGAAAGTTTGTTTTTTCCACTCACATTGTCATCAAAGTCCATGAAGTTGGAGACAACCTTGACATTGGGGTGGTACACTCCAGCCTGGCGGATGATTTCCTCTAGAACATCGCCCAAGCCAGCGGAGAAAATGAAAACAGGCACATTGTGCTGCTGCAGGCGATCAAAGAACTGCTCATAGCCTTCTCTGAAGACCAGCACAGAATAAAGAACAAGTCAGTTATACTCAGTTTGTCCTTCAACCTGCTCTAATGAAAACTGCGCAGACAGGATTCACACATTTGTTGTAGACTCTGCTACTATAAATACCTGAGTGCAGCATCAGACTCTCTCACCACCTCTGACAGTTTGTCTCTCTCCAGCCGCTGTTCCACAAGGAGTGTGTGGGACTTGAAATACCTAAAAACGCACACAAACTCATTTTAGGAATTCAAGTCTCACATCTTCAAAAAACAAAAATAAAGTGATTGTGTTCAGGTGTTTGTGAGCAAGAACAAAAACATGACAGCGATCTATTATATGAAATATGAAATATGTTGGTTTTAGCTGTGTGGGACTTACCACTCCACCATAAATGGATATTTCTCTTCCATGGTGAGATGAGGGTCAATCTCAATGGGATAGTATTTATTCTTCAGCTGCAGCAGCTTTTGCCTGCACTCCTCCGTTACCAGTTTGCAGTTATCAATGATATCTGTGCAGAGGAAAAATTATAATCCATTTTTCAAACAGGGGAATTTAAATTAAGGTACATTCAAATTCTCTACAAGATTGTTCCCAAATTACTGCACAACAAAGCAACATCTAGAGTCATCTTCTTGTTATACTTACTGTGACATGTGGGACAGCGTTTGCCGTTGACAGCGAATTTGCTTAACGTCATGTCAAAGTCTGTGATGATCTGAAACAGCGAGGAACAACAGAAGATACTGAAACAGACACCTAAAGCAACAACGGACTTTACATCGAGCCTAATGAGTAAAATGCAACCAACTGGAATTCTTTTAAATCAGTTAGTGTGAGCTGTAAGCTGGTAAGAAGATTTTTTTTTTCAATTTACTGCAGCCCTGCGAGCTTCAGCAACACCAGGTGGCACTGTTGCATCAAAACACAGATCAGTGTGGCATCAACAGGACTTGATGTTCTAACCTGCAGTTTGGAAGCTCCTCCTTTGATGAGGCCACAGATGATCTGCTCCACTCTCTCAGGGTCCCTCATGTGGACCGTCGTTTTCTCAAACTGAGGCATCTACAGGAACAAGAGAGGAAGAGAAAGACACTTCAGCTTATGTAGAATTAGCAAACAGGAGAACTGTAAAACAAGGTATGAGACATGATCTCAAAAGTATGATTACTTAAACTCCTGGAGATGCTTCAGCTTAAAGAAATTCCTGAAAGGCTTTAGATTTAACTGCAGCACATTAAGCTGAAGTTTATCTACAGTAAGAGCTCTGCTATGAGGAGAAGGGGAACAATGAAGAGGAGCTGCCAGGTTGGGAACTTAGTCTGACTCGGATTGTAAATAACTTGACCTATAACTATGTCAAAGTGTATAAGGAGCTTTAATGATGCTACATGTCCTATCTTGAATATGCCTCCAACCTATGCACGGTGCACACATGCACTGCTACTCAAGTCGACCTACATTTCTGACATTTTTCTTCAAAACTGCCTCCAGTACATTTGAACACAGTGTTCCAAGACACACACAGACTCCTGGAGTGTGTTTCGGGGTCATGAAACAGCTGATGTCTGGAATCTGTTAGTGTTGTATAACAAGTCAAATGCACACACAAACAGCTACAGTAACGTCTTGCAGAGAGGAGGTGAACCCTTCTTGTAACTTCATCTCATGGACATCGGCAAACTGGACAAGACTTTTCTTAAAAGCCTCTAGTTACCCCACAACTTTTAGGATATACTGCTTGAAGAAGAAAAAAGGGGTTAAAAAGAGTTTGCATCCAGCAGTAAGGGTGGTAGTGGTACCCTTTTCTCTTCGTTTCTCTCCACAAGGTAATGGGGACCACATTTTTATAGATGTTCTACAAATCTTGATCTTGTTTTAACACTGTCTGTCAGTGTTGAGAAAGTACACTGGACAAAGTGCAGCATTTCAACAATTCAGGCTTCTCCCAAATTCAATATAGTCCAAACTTTCACTGCTGAATTGGGCTTTTACTCAAGTACTGATAGTCCTTCCTGGAGTAGCTGATAACAGTTAGAAATCCTGCAATCAGCCTCAATTTCAGTTTCCAATACTGTCAGACAGATGGCTGCAGGCTCAGTTTTGCTGATATGGAATGAGTGTGTGTTAAAATGGTAAATTAGCCAGTGAAGTAACTAAGCACTAGTTACAAAATATCCACTATATCACGAGAAGGAACAAGCATGTTAAGCTGGTTGTGACTTGGCTTTGTGGTCACACCATCGTAGTCACCTGAGGGGAAAGAAGTATTTTATAAAAAAAACATTTTGAGCTAAAATTACAGTCCAGTGGATGAGGTGCAGCAGCTACAAGAATTGTGTTTTGTCACAGGTACTAACCTTTTCTTAGTCATCAAAATAATGCATTTATGGGCCAATGTCAGGTGAACTTTCAGTAAAGGTAATGCCTAATATATTGACAGTCGAAAGTCAGAGGAAAGACAGCGCAGGTAGTAGATACACACAATGCTTATGAAGTGCAAACAGCTGAATGACTAAAAACATGCAAGGAGCAGAGCCAAGCTTCCGGCTACCCCTAACAACCAAAATGACAAAGCCTGTTACTTGGCTACGTACATACTCATAAAAATAGAATTACATCCAGTAGCCATTATAAATCTGAAACTTTTCTGCAGAGCCATTTTTCTTGTTGCCATATGCACCCATTTTAACAGTGGAACCGCACCCCACCCAAGTAGTTACACCCAACCATATTTATACTAATCTTGTAGCGATTTAAAGATTTCAGATTGCTGTCAGCAGAAAGTGTATAGATGGAATAAAATGCATCTCTTTCTATATGTAAATGAAGCATCTTGCCACCACAGGAAAATGATAAGACTGAGTTATTTTGTGTGCTGCCCTAATGTGAGCAACAGGCCCAGTCTGACTGTAAAAATTGGCTGGCTTCACCACTGAAAACACACAAATGCAAACACACAGCAACCTTGCAAAAATACCTCCCACCCGCACTTCCCCGCAAACATAACTTGCACTTACATAACCAGAATCTCCCCTCTTAACACCTCATCAATTACCCCGACCCTGCAGACACATGACACTCGGAACACAAACTAAAATTAAACCCTAGTTCCTGAACTACCTATTCTCTAATGAGTCTCACACACACTCAATCTAAGCAGGCAAAGACCCCAAACAACTTCAAATCCACATCTGTTGAGTGAAAACTCTATTTGTCTGTGGGAAAAAAAGGAAGAAAAACTGCCTTTTTGAAGAAGAAAAGTCTTGGTGTCACAGGGGCAACCTACTTGAAAACACTCCTAAAACCTGTAGTTCAGGAACAACTATGGAAAGGCAGTAGACTCTAAGAGAGCATTCTGCCCTGATGGCAGTGAAACCAGCTCTTTCTTTGTGCAAACATAAAATTCTACTACATACTCAAATCAGGCTGCATCTCACTCCTGTGCCCAATTTATAAAATATAGTTTGGATCCAATTTAATGGACATTATGTACAGTGCTTTTTTAACAGAGTTTATCAATTATTTAATACAAGTAGCAAATACAGAAGTCAAAACGTTGAAGTAATGTTTTTTAAAGCCGATTTGTCACAGCCTCGAGCGCAGCCAACAACACACAAACACATCCGCATATACACACACCCACCCCTACCTTGGGTCTGTAGTCTCTGGCAAAACAAGAGTGAAGAAAAGATTGTGTGGCTGCAGAGGCCTTATATATCTACAGCGGCAGTCGGGGAGGGAGGGGGCGTTGCCTAAAATAGATTAGACAACATAACCCCTCCCTCCATAAAGAGAAGGTCAAACACACACACACAAATACAGTGACAATTCTAGCTGACCCATGTCAACACACACACACAAACACAAGGTTCAGTATAAATAGATGTGGAATGGGGCCAGCGGAGGAGAAGTGGCGTTTGTAACCCACCCTTGTTCCAGTAATGTCACCTTTTGACCCCTTGAAAATGAGCCTTTAAAAATCGATTAGAAGGGGACAACTACTGCTGAGCACACACATTTTAACCACACAACAACACACACACACACACAGACACAGTCATGCAGTAAATAGCTCGACGCGGCCGTGAAAGGTCACGAGGGTCAAGGTTCAGTGTGGGCATCAGACTATTCGGGTCCTACAATCGTCAGTCCCGCATGACACAAGTTAGCTAGTGGACATGCCTCACATGCATGCAAAAACACAGTCAGAACATACTGTATCTTATCCTTCCGTTGCAGCTCTAAAGATCTCGGTGACGCAAATGTACACAAGTGTAGAAACAGAGTCTGAGTCTGAACACGTCCAAAATTGTGCTTTAATTACACACACACTGTCTGCCACAGTTTTCGGTTGTGAGATTTTGTGATGAAGTTGCTCAGACGCCAAAACATGTCAAATCCATGATAACCCTTCTCATATTAGCTGACGCCGTAATTTTGAAATCAGAAAAATTTCAGATCAATCCAGGTATCAGTAGAATCCATTGTTTTCCATGGTGATTGGTTAAGAAGCTTGCAGACTGCGGTAGATGAGACTTCGCAACTGCTGTTATATTTAAGTGAATGCAAACACGCTTTCCCTGTTACTAATTAAGTAACTTCTGGTTAATGTTAGCAAACTTTAGGTAGATACTGTATTGCTGTGTAGCTGATATTACTGTGACTTCATGACCCTTCTGTTGGTGTTGTTGGCTGTTTCTAGGGATCAATAATAACACTGTTATCAAAGCTGTACATTCCTTCATCAGCATTGTCAGTAGTACCTTTGGATATTTGTATGAGACAAAAAACATATGAAGTTACTACATAATATTGTTGTCATGATGCACTAAAAGAGGAATTGCATGCATGAATTTCTTCAGTTGGTAAAAAGCAATTGAACAGAGTTTAAGTTAAATCCAGATTAAGATAACTGGGATTACTAGTTTAACTGGTTTAAATTAGATGTACTGAAGTCATACATTTCTTCTCAAATCAACTATGTGCATGGCTGCAAATTAATTTTAAGGAAACTCAACTTGAAGATTCCAGTTAGTTCAACTCTAGTATTTGCTTTACTCAAAAGTAAAACATTAAAAAAAAATCATTAGACTTGTTCTTTCCTTTCCCTTTCGTACTTAAAATGTGGAAGTGCCTCTGATGCCAGGCATTGTGCCTGACATCAGAGGCACATTGCTAAAGGAGCAGTAAACCTCATTTTTGCATGTTCATGAAAATAATACCACATCAAAGACCTTAAGTGTAATTTCAAGTAGATAAAATCCACAAAAGTAAGCTGCCACCACCAAAGCAGATATATAAATGAGATTCATTCGAAACACTATTTTGCTTCAACTATAGCTCAATTAGTGTTTACAATGTGTCTGAAATTCTACCTTCGATACACCACCTTGAAAATGTCGATATTTGAAACCTTTTTCAATGCTAATTGGAAAAATTGCCACAATAATAAGGAAGACAACTTTTGGTTTACATGAAAAGAAAAAAATAGAACATGACAATTAGATAAATTTTTGCATGAATTAATCCCAAAAAAAGACAGAATCAAGTACATAAATAGGAGAAAAGAGATGCACCCTGAGGTACTTAGAGGCAGTACCTTCTTTAATTCTTTGAGTCTGTTAACAAAGTGGATATAAGACGAAAGGTTAGTGTTACTGTGATTCAGAGAAGAATTTTGCGCAACATCTAAACCTTCGCCCCAGGTTCGGTTTTTGCCGAACAAGTCTTAGCTCCCTGCTGTCTGCACTGCTGGTGTTGTTGCTCTAAGACAGCAGAGTGGAACATGAAACCACCTAGTCCTCCCTTCTGCTGACCTGAGCTGCCTCGCGTACTACGACTCCCAAAAATTAGGTCGACTCTCTCCGATTACACTCCGCCACAATAATAGGGGCCCGCAGTACATCGGGCTCACAGAGACGCAGTACCACAAATCTCTGGTGTTTGGGTGAGAGGAGTGGGAAACATTATGTTTGGTTAGGGAGCATTTTCACAACAAATCCCTCCCTCTGTTCCAAAACAATCCTGTTTCTTTGGCACAATTTGCTGTTAAAATGCAGCTTGTGTCAAAATATCACAGCAGTGCATGCAAACCAAAATCCTGTTTGAAGAAAAATGCAATTCTGCAAAAGCAAATACTCTCTGCCATTGTGGCAATAACTGTATTGTGACAAGTGCAATGCAATTTTTTTTTAGTAATCTGAATAACAAAGCACTCCAAAATACAACTGGTTAACTAGCATGTATGTGTGGCTTTGCAACAAAAACCACCAATCATCAGATTAACAGCTAAGGGGGTAAAAACACCGTAGAGCATCTCACTTTTTAGGTATGGAGTCATGCAGCTTCTACATACAGGCATTACGATGTCAGCTTGCGCAATAATCAGTGAGTCCAGTATTTCCAAATGTTTCAACAGAAGTAAATTATCTGTATTTTTACCCCAAAATCACAATTTTGATATAATTTGCACAAGTGCATCCTCACAACTACAACCTACATGTGCAAATGTAGCTATAAAACATCTGCTGTGCTTTTTTCTGTCTCTCTCGCCTCATAAAACAGTAACAAGCTCAGTAGAAAAAGATTCACCTTAATCTCAGCACGTGAGCGAGGAAAAGAGTTTACAACACAGCAGTTCGTCATATTAGTGCAGCGACAACAGTTCAGTGGTGTTGCAACAGCCTATAAAAAATGACCCATTACTGCCTTCCTACAGGTGGTCCTGCTGTGTTAACAGCAGTGTGGATGTCAATATTCCTATGGGATCAAGATAACCACCAAAGAAAAGATAAAAAGAAGTAAGAAGGCTTAAAGGTTACTGGAATGCAACTAAGTATTTTGCAGGAGCTCCTGTTTAAATACTGCTTTGCTTGTAAATGCAAAACACATAGAAAATGATCACTGCTTCACTGATTTTTAATCAAAGTGCCTGTTTAGTCTTCTCCCAGCATTTTTTTAAAATCCCTCCCAGCATTCCTCTGGAAACTGATGTGATGTACGTGAGTCAGGCTGCTGTGACCCAGCCTTGGCCTGCTGAGGTCAGAGGTCATGAAGGATAAAGTGCAGAACCCTGCTGAGTGTTTCTCCACCCTGACAGGTGCTCATGAGCTGCGAATTCATCACCTGCAAACGCACCCTGAGAGATGACTAACACCAGTACCGCTGTTTAAATCAGATGCACCTCAGACGAACTGTTTTCATACTGATAATACTGCGATTTCAGCTTCTACCTCATCTAATAATGCTACTGCAACTTTGGGAACTGATACTGGATTTACTATCTTTAACCTCTTAAGACTGCTACTAATACTGCAGATCCTACAAGTACTATTTATATTATTAAAACTTCTGCTAACACTATTAGTCCTTCTACTAATTATACTGATAGCAATGCAATTTACAATCACATCCATATTGCAGACGTTACTGATATTGATACTTCTGCAACCAGCACTTGTGACTACTCTCACTATTTCTATTTATTTGAAACTACTATTTCTGCTGTAACTTTTGTCTGAATAAACTTACAATCCTCTGATGAAGTTTTAAGAGTTTCTGTTACCTGACTTAAACATTTTCTATCTAGCACACCCATTTTTCCCCCATGACGAGATAAATATGAACAAAATGAGCTTTTAGCTACAGTGGGTTTTTTATTCTCAAATATTTCATTGCATAGACTGAGAAGCCATATCTTTTAAGGAGAGGAGTAGTGAACATTTAGTTTAGCTTTAGAGCATTTTGCAAATATACTACTCTCTCTGTTTAACACTGGCATATGCATTTGTCTATCTATTTACCAACCACAAACCAAACTATCTGCCCACTACCTGGTTGATTACAGAGCTCAATCAGATGGGACTCAGGTCTGAGGACAAATTTACTGATTCTAATATCAGCTTCTCTATAAATAGGTACTATAGAAGCAGAAGAACTCTCTTATCAGCCACCAGTATGTGTCCAACCCCAACTCTAACCCACCCCAAGGCCATAAAATCCCCTATCATCACAAATACAAGCCCTGCACGCCTGTACAAACAATAACCACACTGAATGTGGACATTCCAATCAGCATACGAGCATGAATGTGACCAATCCTCATTCTGTTCTGACAGACAGTCGACATGTTGTCATGGTAAGAAAGCCCTGAGTGTGATAAATGTGACTTTTGCATCAAGTCCCTCCTTCAGTTTCCCATTACCACACCCGCACTAGGAGCTGCTATGGCTGTCATGGTGACCACCATCTGTTGCTAGTGATAACAAAGCCTGGTAACGAGAGGAAGTGGTGGTCAATCCATAAGAAGCTGGTCTCACCCAAGTTCATCTTTAAACTCTGAAAAGTGAAAGCCTTTCTCGAACATTCTTATGCATCATTATTACAACTATTTTCTTGTTTATCACTGACAAAAAAACTCACCCACTACTGATTAATTACATGACTGACAAACTCTTAATAATGTTTCATGACTACTGAACATATTGAAAATATTGAAGGGCCTTCCTGTGAATGATCAGGGCAATTTTTTAATTCAAATTTAATAATCACACCAATGAACCTTAACCCAAAAGGTTATCTGAATTGTCTTTCTGCATTCCAAGCTATTAAATTAACACATCAAAAAAATAAGTAAATATACTGTCATATAACACAGAAAAATAACATCTGTGAAAGGATTTACATCTAAGGCAAAAACATGCGTTAAGGGTCCTTTTGGAGAAATTTGTAACACTCTCTCCCTTGTGATCATTCTTTAGAACACATCACAGGAAGCCACTGTGTACTCATGTTAGCTACTGTAGGACATTAAGCATTTTGTACCTGTTGTCCCATTAACAATCACAAAACAATCTTACCCTAATCATGGCCTCTACAGGGGTGCAATCATCATTAAAGACAATATAAGCACTAATCTCATATAAGCCAATATTTTTTTTGGTCTACTTTTCTCTGCATAACCAAATTACATAAGTTAAAATATCCAGAAATGCAGTTCAAGTGTAGCTCTAAAAATATCCAAAGTGTACAGTGACGTTGGACAGAGGTGCAGGAGGAAAAGTTACTCTCTACCGCCCTCTAGTGGTTAACAGGCTGAAACACAATCCAGCAAGCTCTTCCACTTCACCATGAGTCACAAAGTCACTTCTAAAGAAGCTACAAAGGCAGCATGGCCTTCCCTGTGGCCATGGTGTAGCAGAAGCACTGCATGTTTAGATTTTAAACCAGCAGAGAACCAATTCAAGGGGGAACAAGAAGAACTACATTGAAATGAATAAGGTTTTAAACAGTTTTAAACAAAATGAATGTGATGGGTTTTGCTATTTCAACTATTTCAGCTAAATTACAAATAAACCAATCAAAGCAATAAAAACAAGATATTTCAATCATGTTCACATGTATCAAAACTTCACAGGATTGAACAAAATACAAATAAAGACACTCTTGGCTGAAGTTTTAGATGATCTACAGTTTTTAACAAGGTTCTCTGTGCATCTTCCTACAAAATGCAGCTGAAACAGGATTTTCTTTCAAAGCACAAAAGGAGGATGCAGCACGTTGCTTCATTAGCAGCCTTTTATGTGCAAACAGACAAACGTTTCAACACTACAGTGTCTTCACCAGGTAGTGTGTTTGCACATAAAAACGGCTCTACATCAGGCTCTGTGCTCCAGCTCTCGTTTGTACTCTGGTTGTAATGTACAGTATTAACTTGTGTCAGGCAATGTGAGACTGCAGTGACTAATACAACCCTGGATGCAGTAAGACTAAATAACATACTTACTAAACCTAACTAACTAACTAAACCTAACTAACATACTTGTCTAATATCACATTCAATCCAGTCATAAATATGGACTACACTACTAACCAGCAAGAACTTCTACAACAGAGAAACTTCAACGATCAACTTTTGCTCAGTCATTGCGAATTATTTCAAGTTGCAGCATCAGCCGAAAACCAAAAGCATGAATCTCGATTTATTCACTCCTCAACACCTGTATGGGCAAAACTATCATTTAATACTCAAGTTAACGACAAGACCAAGATGAAAAATGAGGAACAGCTTTTCATAGCATTATGCAAAAAATGGTAAATCGTGATCTCATAGAGAAACTTTGATTGTCTTGATCAGGACACTTCTACAAAATAGGTGCAGTCAAAGGAGAAAAGGACGAGCAAGTCCAAAATATAAGCATTTACAACTTCTGGATTGTAAAATTCTATTTGATTGAGACACCAAAACCCAAGTTGTTTCTAATGTATGTATGGATAGAGAGAAAAATATAAATCGCTTTACACCAAAATGGCTGCCAAATTAATGTTATATATAGCATAATGTTAAATAAAGATAGGTCTGGAAGGATTATAACGTACTTCCAGACAGTATTTCGGATTACTTCTATTTAACTAATAAAATGTTCGTCAAAGTGATTTAGTTCTACAGCTGAAATTTATCATTTATTGAAAGAAAAGTAGTCATGACAGAGAACAGAAAGTTTGTGAGGAAGCTGCTGTTTCTTAAACCCCGACAGCATAGAAATACAAACACATGCAGTTTTCTCCAAGTGTGCTGGCTGCATGTGTCTGGGTTTTAGGATATCATGTTGTAATAATCTTTAAAATAAAATGTATATTTTTCCATTTTTTTCCCAGTGCAATTATGTATTCTCCTTGCTATACTGTTAAATAAACCAGTGATCCAGACGTTTGTGTTGTTACACTTGAATTTGAAAGTTGAAAATGTGAGTAAACAAACACAGAGGCGGCAGCAATAACCACAGAATGTGAGGAGGCCTCCTCCTAAAAAACATTCGTAACCAAAGTCACAATGGCTTCTGGCAATGGAGAAAAGAATATGTTGATGTTCTGTGATGCCTAAGTATTTCTGGAATGATAGAAGATGGGGTTTTGAAGTTGTAACGGAGCGGTAGCTGTGTGTTTTCTGGCCTCCTGGGATTGACAGCAGATGTTTGTGCCTCGGCCACACCATCATCATCGAAAGCAGATGGTCACAAGTTTCCATGTGAAGGTCACAGCTGGAAACTGTTTCTGTACAGCGATGACAGTGGCGAGTACATCCAAAATAAATAAACAAAGCAACATCCAGTTTCATTCTTTCACCAAACTGCTAGATAAGTTAAAAGACAGAGCCACTACAGAAGAGCTCCTAGCCTTCTAACCTAGTGGATACGTCTTTAAAATCTTCAAAAACTGATTGAGCGACTTAATTCTGGTTAAATTTGGAAATGAAAATAACCTCAACTGGCTCAGTAAAATTGTATGTAAATTTATCAAGGAAGCCCTGGAAAGCTGTGACAAACCTTTATTCAATTTTACAGCTGTGATAATGAAACTGCGGCAGCACAACAGCAGGGAAAGAATAAGACATCTGAAGAATTTTTCCCACATCTTCTCCCGTACATGGTGTAGTAAACAGGTCCTTCCATCTCAAATCATCACATTTTTTAAACAGAAATTTTACAGCATAAAATACAGATATTTATTAAGACATTAGTAAATATTTAGCTTGATATATCAAGTTCTTCCAGAGTTGAAAATTTAAAAAAAAAAAGCCCATCAACTGACAATGTTCACACACTGAAATTTTAGGCTACATTTGAATGACAGTATCTCAGGAACTATTTAAGATAAAAGCCTGAAATTATCACTATTTCTCATCATGCCATCGATTCAGAATCTGCAAATAGGACAAGTATAACAAATCAGTTATAAGTGCTCAATCAGTAACGAACGTTAAGCGAAAATAACTTTCCTTTCATTTCTGTCACCCAGTATTTATATTAAAACATATTCAGTACGTTTTGTGTTGCAGTATTGTGACATGCAACTACATTTGGTTCAGAAAATATCACTAGTTGACTCCTGCATTATCTTTTTTTATATATATAAATATGTGCTCAAAGATGGGACTCTTCATGAGAGCTTCAATGTTTTTTTCATATTTCAACTCACTCATAACCAAAGACTGCTTGATCTACTATTGCAGATTCTGGATCAATATCATGATAAAAATAACAGTGAAGCTTTCAGGATTTTATCTTTAACAAAAGATATTGTCATTCAACCATAGCCTCAGATTTAATGTGTGAAAAAACATGCTGACTGTGGGTCGACAGGCAATTTTAAAAAAAAATCTCAGAAAGTACTTGATATATCAAGCTAAAATCTTAAAGATACTATTTCAAATATCTACAATTTATAATTTAAAAAAGTTTCAAGCAAATCAGAGATATTCGAGCAGAAGACCCCTGACAATTTAGGATGGAATAACCCCAACATGCATAAATCAGTTAAAGAACTGACTGAGCTCCTCACTTGGCACAGACTGAAAAGTCTCTCTCTTTTTCACAGATGGAGTGTACAGTAATATCTGTAGTCTCTGATCTTCCTTTCTCATCAGGTTACTTTGGTATGTATTTCACATCTTCAGTCTCACAAACTGGGTGTTAAATGTTTCAGTTCCTAAATCAGCAATCGTGCAAACAACCAGATGTTAAGGCAGACAAGGCTGAAAGGTCACAGTCACCTCAAACCAATTGCAAAAGAATGGAGCGCTTCAAAACTGTGAACTGAGGACTGATCGGAGAAATGACATACCAAGGAGGTGTGTCCACCCAAGTGTTTTTTTTTCCTGAGGCCAATGCATTTTTCAGTTGTTTGCAGAGGGAGCACCACTTATTTACACTATGCTAAAAATGCCAGGAGCATGACGAGGCACTCTACCCTGCCCAGCACCTGGATTTTTTTTTCTGGTCACCATGAATTTAAAGATGCTCATCTCTGGGTAAAATGTCGCACTCCTTACTATCACTTATACCCCTTTTCTCCTAATCACAGTGGAGGAGCAGTGGGACAAATACCACACCGACCAACCGTCCAGCTTCAGTACTTGTTGATAACGCAAACTACCCATGATAATCAGACAGCTACTTTCAATAAATTACTTTTGCAAATATTCCTTATCGTAGCAACCAAAGCATCTCAGCTGAGGAAACACGGAAAATGGCGGAAATGGTATTTGTTTTTAAAAGACACTTTGGTGTATACGCCCCCTAAAGCTGCATGAAGAAGTTTCTCAAAATACGCAAGTTTTCTGTCATACATCATCAGATTGTGTTCACTTTTACACAAACCAGACAACACAAACAAAATCACATTTATGGAATAATGGGAGGAAGTTATCTGCCAAAGAAATCAAGCAACAAAACCATGAATGTTCATCTAAACCCAGACTATTTGCCTGCTGCAGCAGCCACTTTAGAAGTTGGACAGCTGTTTATATTGTAAGCACTAAAAATGTAAAAAGTGGAATTCTTTAGTGTAAATGAGTTTATGTGCGCATGTTTGGGTAGACAATGCATACAAAAAGCTGCAACTCACAGCAAAAACATCAGTTCATTTAGTATATTAAAGTGTTCCTGATATTTTGCACCCTTGTTTAAGTTAATGGTTTGAAAAAAATATTATTTTTCAAAGTAGAATTGATGTCAAAGTAGTTGTATTGACCTCGATGTGGAAGAAAGATCCTGTAAGTGAAATTATATTGTTGCATCCATATTTCATTCAAAAACTACACTCTTTGGTCAACATGTCACCAATGTTTAAGGCCCATGCAGTTTTTGTGGTCCAACGAATGAGTCCACATCATCATTTTAGCATGTCAAAGTAGCGAAACAATGGAACATTGGCCTGCCCTATTTGCCACATATTAAATTATGTAGATGCCTAAAAAGTTGGTGAAATGTCAACAGAATGCTGCATTTTTTGTAGGAAATATCCACATATATATATTTACGCTGAAAGGAGTTTCTGAGACCAACGTTTTCCACGGTTTTTTTTCCATTTTTAGAGGCTAACAATTAAAAATTTGGCCTCTGCTTGAGCTATTTGACAATTTTGTGGCTGTGGGAGTTAGATACTGAGCCCTAAAAATGGGTTTCCACCATAGAAATTTTTTTATTTATTTTTTAAATTCAAAGTAGAGAATTTGCTAGTTGTGATATCCCACATTCAGAAAATGTAAATTTATACATTTCCATATTTGCATACAATTGCTTCTCAAAGCTTAATAAAACAAAACTAACCTGCTCCACATCAACGTAAAGATTGTTTGTTCTATACAAATGACCCATGTGTCCTACCATGAAAAACTAAAAGACGTGAACACAGTTTTTAACATTTTTCCCTGTTTTTCTCTGAGGTTTGTGTGGAATGTTTATGTTTTCACAGGGCCCCTGATTCCTGTCGGACTGGTTAGGAAGCTGGACTGAGAGGACTAAATGTGCTGTTACAGCTTGCATAACCCGCATGCTGCCTGTTCAACAACAGAAAACAGCAGCACGGAGCAGCTTCCAGCACCGTCAAAGGGCTGTAGGGAGCATCGCAGGGTCAGCTGTCGCCGCTCTCTGTTGTCAAACTGAAAACCGCTGCTCTTTCTTTTGGAGAAACACTGGGCTGGTGACCTCTAAATGCAGCTGCTGTTTTTGGGGAGCTTTCGCGCATGCGTAGAGTATCATGGATGACCCACTGCAGTTAAGTTACCCAGGATATGGCGCCTCATTTCCGGTCGTATTTTTCGGAATAATTGTAAACATGTGTTCCAATATCCTGTGGGCGTTGGAATAGTCGAAGTTCAAAAGTAAACATATAGAATGTATTTAAAGGCTTACTTAAACAATACATATGTAATCTTAAACAACCCAAATATTTATTAACGAACTCGCTTCTTTAAAAACACTTAACATCCAGTGTAAATGTACCAATAGTTTATGTTATAATCTAACGAATTCCCTTATTGCCTGAAGTCCATGATAATGGATACTAATTTATGGCAAATCTGGATTTAGGAACACAAATTAAACGGTTGCCGTCACCGTGTCAAAGCATGTGAAATCTTATTATGAAGCTCCACCTTCTCCGCTCCCTGTTTCTTATCTGCCTTGTGCCATCTTGACGCAGCTCGAGTGTCTGCTCCGTGGGTTTTACTCACCATCTCTATGATTCTGGTTTTCTTTCCCGCTCGCTTCTTCTTAGCGACAATGTACTGAGCCAAAACTACGCCGCCGAACAGAGCGCACACGCTGGCGCTGGCCGCGGCCCCGACCTTCACCACGGCCGTCCTGTCCATGACGGTCCGCTGCTTCGCCTCCGACCAGCCCGCCGCCCGGAGAGTCCCGTCCTTCCTCCTGTCAGCAGGAGCCTTCCTACTGGTGTAGACACGCAACCGAAGATCGTTTATACTAAACAGGACGACTCACTCTGAGAAAAAAAAACAAAAACAGGAAAACAGGAACCGCTCTTAATTTGTACGTTTCCTAGCAACACCACGTAAGCTAGCAAAGTTCTCGTGTATGCTAATGCTAAAATCTTTCTAAACGTTTATACAAACTAAACTCACCTTGTTGTCACTAACACTGGAGCACCTTTTAACAGCTTTAACTTAGCTGAAGTTATCTGAGCTGTCATGAGAATTTACACATAATTTTGTCTGCTCCGTTAGTTTCACAACAAAGTTCAAACTTGACTTCTGTTTGTGCAGAAAAATATCTAATTAAATTTCATTATCACTACACTGGGTTTATGGGTCAGTCTATGTCATTTCGGATTGCTTTGTTGCTGCACTGTTTACTGATTTGGTTGTTTTGGACCAAAAACTAAGTTGCTAAGGACACATACTTTTTTTTATTTATTTTTTTCTACAGTAGATCCAAATGTTCAAATGGCTTCAGCAGAGGCCAACTTTTTGATTTTTGGCCCTTGAAAGTGAAATAAGCACAACAGTTTCAAAGAAGTGTGTTTTGGGGGCCCAATAAGGTTCTTGAAAGTGAATATATATGGATATGGATGGAAATGCATTCTTATTTAATACTGAAACTACATTCTTTGATTAACATATCACCAATATTTTAAGGCCTTCACAGTTGGTGTGGTCCTCACTCTATCAGAGAAAATTCAGAACTGTAGAAATACCTGGAAACTCAAGAGAGCCATGGTATTATGTTCTTTACAAGTGTATGTAAACTTTTGACCACAACTGTAGCTTCCCAGATGAGATGTTTGTTTAATCGTTTGTTTGTTTTTATTTGAAATAGAAAATTTCTGCGGTGTGACATCCTAAGTCTATTCATCTAAAAATGTTTTGTTGTATGATTTGGAGAAAACCAGCTAGGTGGCTTAAGATCACAAAGAGACACTGCTTTTTGTTAGTATCCAAGTTTTCAATCCAAAACATATTTTTTTTAAAAGAAAATAAAAATAACTTGTCTGTGAATTTCGTCATTGTGATGTGTTTAATATAAAATCTTAGGTTTATTTTTTACACTAAATCAAACCTGGAATACAACACTATTAAATTACCAAGATCTAAGTCTTTTGGATTTTCCACTGACACCATGCTGTCAAATGAGATGAGACCAAACTGCAAAGGGAGAAATTAGACTCGAATGTGTGCCTCTCATGCTGCTGATTGAATCATCTTTTCAATAGACAATCTTTGTCACGTGTCATCAGTTGGTTCTTTGCCTCTGACATCACTGGACCCGCCTTTAGTGTGGAGGGGAAAAGCTCACAACCATCAACTTGAACTCACCAGCTTTTGATATGAGACATAACCATTATGTTAGAGATGATATACTTTTAAATGAGAATGAATGATGATGCGTTTCAGCTCAGCCTGGTGATGGTGTTGTATGCTTCTGCATTTTGTCCTGTCACTGAACTACCTCCACCTTTCCTATGTTTTTGTCCTTGTAAACTGACAAGAATTGAACGGAACATGCAAATCCAGAGAAGGTGCATTAAAATGTGACAGAAAGAAGTGTTGGTGAGATCTAAACTAGATAGTAGAGGGCTCCATGCATGGGGAGGAAGTTCATTGTAGTAAAAAATGAGAATAGCTTATACCAGGGGTGTCCAATCCTGGTCCTCGAGGGCCACTATCCAGCATGTTTTAGATGTTTCCCTCTTCCAACACACCTGATTCAAATGATCAGCTCCTCATCAAGCTCTGCAGAAGCCTGATAACAATCCTGATCATTTAATCAGGTGTGTTGGAAGAGGGAAACATCTAAAACATGCTGGATAGTGGCCCTCGAGGACCAGGATTGGACACCCCTGGCTTATACCATGATAGGGAGGTGAGGTCACAATGCAACACAGATGCAAGACATTTTGAATCTGGAGTGAAGACGGTACAATCAACTCATTTTTTAGCTGTAAAAACTCCTGTGTCACTTGAACATTGTTATGACCCAGCCTCTAGGGGTAGCTGGATGCAACAAAGCAAAACCAGAGGTTATTGGTTAGGTAATGTAATTTATTGCCTAGTGATAAAATTAACACAAAACAGATGATAAACAAAGTAACAGAGTTGGCGGGTGTTGCTCAAAATCAAAGAACCAAATAAAACCAAACGAGGGCTAACAGAGTTACGAAAACTTACTAAGGCAAAAATAACAAAGCAACCAAACTCCCCTAGCCAAACCTAAACACAATAGCAACACCACACCAAACAGAAGTAACAAAGTGTTGAGTGCACAGAACTAACTAAACCAAAACAGTGCCTCAAAACACACACTGCAAAATGTCACAAGACGAAACACAGTAACATGATCATCTTACACACAGAGAAAACACTGTCTCACTAAACTAATGCAGTTGCAAACAGAGGGCGAAAGACAAGACACAAGACACAAAATTCCTTGCGACGAATTAGCAACAGCTGAACGAAACTACACACAGAAAGACACAGCAACAAGAAGCACCAGGGAGAACTGGTCACATTAAATCCCAGGAACCTTGACTGACAGTTTGGTTTAGACTTTATCTTCTGCAGGTGTGAGACAGTTGTAGTGGATTGGCTGGAGGTGGAGGGAATCGAGTGGTGGCCCAATCCGACGGGTCAGGGAGAACAAATGCTGCAGAGCAGGTCTTCAGCTCCAGGCTCGTCAGCCGAGATGACTTTCAGCTGGGGCTCTGGAGCAGCTTCCCATGACAGCCACAGTTGGGCTGAAACAGGCCATCCGGAGACACAATGCTTGAAAAAAAATAAGTTTGTCAGTTTGTTTCAAGCTCCCTCCATCTTGTGACCTATCTTCACTCTAGTGTGTTTCATTCCAAGCCAGTTATTGAAAGCAGTAGTTCAAAGCCCATTTTTTTTTCCAAAGCTTTGCCTATTTGGATTCCTTCCTTATAGATTGTACATGTATATAAGAATGTCAATCAAAGGTTTTTGGAGATCTGTTGCACAATACCACATTACGCTGGGGTGCATTTAATTTACACCTGCACTTAGCCTTCAATGTTATATTCAAAGCATTGTCCCTTCAGTCAAATAAATGAAGCACATTTTCTCAAAGAGTTAAACTTCTTGTAAATTATGGGAACTTCATTTGACTTCACATCATTTTAAAAGAACAAGTGAGGGCTTAGAAAGTTTAAAAGACCTGTGTCTGCAGCATGTTCTGCACAGATCTCATTTGACTCCTATATGAGAAGGGAGATTGAGTTAAAACTTTATCTGTTCACACTCTTACTGAAGTGACCTCTTAACCCCCCGTTATGCTGTGGGTCAAATGGACTCATTTTAAAGTAAAAAAAGAAAAAAAAGAACAAAAGAAAAAGTTAAAAGTATTTTTTGCTATGATTTTTTTTCTGCTTGGCTTAATAAGTATAATCAACATATAAAATGAAAAAGATTCATTTCACATAATGGCGTTTTTTTTTTAAACATTACTTTCACTACAAATCCTTATGACTCATTTGTCCTGATTTTAATTGTTCAATTTGACCCTGAACAGAAGAAGTGTTTCCTATTTTAAAATGTAAAATAAAAATGACAAAAATCAGTAATGTAAAACTACTTTTTTTTTTAAATGGAGGTCTTCCAATGTACATTGAAAAACGTTTTAATATGCTTTTATTAATTTAAAAAACTGAGTGAATTATCCTCATTGAACCATGAGCTGTGAGATGCAAAGAACACCACTGCACTAAATATTGATTGAACTGGTTAGTAATGGAATTAATAATGAAATATAAACAATGTTTGTTGGGATTTTTTGGTTTCTGACACTTTTAGATTATTAAACATGCCCCAGGTCAGATTGACCCAGGAACATTATTGCTGTTCCTGGAAAAACGAACATAACAGAAGGGTTAATTTGACTGTTGTATCACACTCTCTTCTGTATCATTTACAGTTAGAACAATGTAAATGCCTTTATCTTTCATGACTGTCTGCTGACTGTTTATGGCATCCATATAGGTATTTCCAAGTGAAAGGATTTGAATGTCCTTATCTTTCATTGTGCTGATCAGGGTGAGCCTGTAGGCTTATGGCAGTAGTTTTATTGTTGTGACTGGTCTGGTTGGTTTGTGTAGTATTTAGTGAACAATACTGACCAGATGGAATTTTACCTCTTTTTTTATTTGTTACAGATCATTCAGAATGTAGCACTCTACTGCAAAACTGACCACAGCTTCAATTTTCCAGAAATTTTCAAGAAAAAAGGCCTCTGAAATGATGCAGAGACAGACAGGGATTCAATCTGTGGCCTTTCCTCGCATAATATGAGGCATTATTTGAAATAAAAAAAACAGAAAGACATGTTGGCATTTAATTGTTTATGTTACTGTGCAAGAAAATGACTCAAATCCAGACTTGGTTTTGCTCTTCAAATGGAAAAAAAAACAGTGAAGAAGATTGTTTTTGTCTGCATGCCATTACAGTACAATACAAACAGCTAGTAAGTGATTCTGTCTGCACATTGATCAACATTCACAAACATTTCCGATGTTTCATACAATGTGTGGTGAATGTGAGCGAGTGCAGCTTCAGTGTCTTACCCATAGATATGTTGCTGGTCTTAACAGGAGCTTCATTGTTTGATGTCCTTATTGAACAATCTGCAATTTATTTTTTCAACACTTCCATTGTAATTTAGTACAGAACAGAATAAAATAAGTAACGAATACATCTAATTATGTTATGAGTATGAATAAAATAAAGAATAAACTAATAAGAATAAAACTACTGGGAAATAGGAAGGTAAGGAGGAACAATATTTGATGTACACAATAGAAGAAAAGAATTCACGACTGCTAATTTCTCATCCAGATGTATTGCTTGCACATTTATAACTATTTTCATTGTATTTATTAAAGTTACATTTTCACAAGTAAAGCAGTTTTAGTTATTGTAGATTTGTGCCTTGCTGTTGGCGGACTGACTCTAGCTTAACTTTTTTGTGTGTTATTTTTCTCTCTTCTTTTTTGCTCTGTGTGTGCTTAGATTTGTTTCTTTTATTTTGTAGAATTGACAATAAAGTTGATTTTGACTTAAATCCAAAGCTTTCGGTATCGATATAATTCTTCAATAAAAATGTTTAAAAATCCCCAAACATGTGTGATGCTTCCTCACAAAGAACAGGTCCTTATGTGCCACTGTGCAGAACAGAAATGAAATCATCAGACAGCACAGACATGTCAGTGCCAGCTAAGACAAAAGGCTGTGGTGGGTCAATGCAGGATTGCTCTACTTAGATCAGAGAGCACAAGGTTGACAGAAGTTCTTTGCTTTTTCACTTTTTTTTTGAGACATTGTAACTTCTTGCGCACAAATTACTGCAAAACTGCGTGGACACTGCCAAGTTTCACTTTATTCTAAAAGACCTTTTCAAGACGTCAAATAAAACCTTAAAAGGATAGGTGGTGTTTGAATACTAGAGAAGGGGAAGTTTAACTAAAACTTTATCTGAGCAGTATGTCAACACAGATATTCAAATGAGCTCTTGATTTGACTTCTATTCACCAGCTCTTTGTCAGTGGTGAGCAAGACTTTTGTATATTTAACTACACAATGACTTCTATATCAAAAGGTAGTTTATAAACATCTTTGTCTTATGAGACTGTCTGCTGAGGAGCATTCTTGTTCCAAATTTTTCATATAATGATGCTACCTTAAACAGTCATTTAAAGACTGAAACAACTGAAATATCTTGATCACTCACAACAGATTTCTAAAAGATACAGTTGTCTTTTTACCAGCCATAAAGTGGAGTTGTCCGAAGTGTAACATTACATTTGAATTGCCTGGAAATTAAGCCTTGAATCTATGAGTTCCATCTTAAACGTAAATAGTGTCATCCAAACCCTATTAAGACTGACACAACGAGCTTAAGGAGGCTTTTCTTGTGCTTGTGATACTATGCCTATTATCTTCAATCTTTTAGAAAGCTCCTTGATTTGTTGTGGGAAGCAGAAATGTTTGAATGTTTTACATATTGCTTTACTTTTAGAAGTCTTAGAAGTTGGCTACTACAAAAAAAAATCACCCCGGAAAGGCACTAACACTAGTCGAGTCTGACAGTTTTGACCCACAGAAGACTGTATTTACTGAGCAACTCCTGGCTGTGAATATGAGGTATGATTAGTGGGAAATAGGTTGTTACTCTTAAGACTGGTATGCTCATCCAAGCATACTGCAAGTGTAAGAGTTGATAAGTTTTATCTTTTTTTCTCTAAGTTGATTTATTCAAATATGCGTGTATGGACAGATATGGACATATGAGCTGCACAAATCAGGTGTACTGTTCTTCAGCTGTATCAGTGATGAAGATAAGACTTCTTAAACAACTCTCTTGACAAGGGTTACTACAGTTACACACTTATTCAAATGAGCTCTTAATTTGAGCACCAGGGACTTCTGTATCATGACTGTCTTTGTCCTTTGAGATTATGACTTATGACATTTCCAACTGAAATAATTCAAATGTATGTATCATTCATACATTCAACATTTGAAAATTACATTTGTGTTCAGCAAAGCAGAGTACTTTGAAGCTGGTTGGATGTTTAGGGATTAAACTTGGGATGTTCTGCTTGGAGTCAAGCTGCACTGTGGACTTTTTAACACCATCCTCCTTATTGTAATGATAGCAGGCATAAGCTTCTAACTCACAAAGCCAATTAAAGGGTATTACTGTTGTTTTGTTGGTAGAATGAAGTTTAGAGTTGGTAAAATGCCAAAGTCTCATGTCTGCAAGTCTCTCCTTGTAGTTAAAAAAATAATGAAATCTGAAGTCATTTGATTGGACCACATTTACTGAGCAAGTACCATAATGCAAAAATTCAGCTGTCAAGCACAAAATATATCTATTTTTACTTAAAATGAGCAAAATTATCTGCCAACAATACAAGAAAATTTAATTAATCAAAGCTTTTTTAAACACATAAAAATAAATAATCGCTCAATACAAATTATTTTAATAATAATATACAATATTACATCTTTTGGAATGAAATTGTGTTCAGCCAACAAACTACATTAAGTCAGGGTATTTAACTTTACCACTGCAATCAAAGCTACTGTTAATTACCAATTAATTAAAGACTGGTAGCATGAACACAAGTTTTTAAGTTGATTACTCATAAAAATTGAGTTGTTCCAACTTGCATGTCTACATTATTTAAAATGAGTCTTGAAGTGTTGAGTACTTATTACTATAGTCAAACAAGTTTTTAAGTAGGTAAACTTTAAAACTAAGTTTCTCCAGTGTTAAGTAGGTTGGGAAACAGACTTGAAATCCTGGCATCAAAGTGATGAAAAAAGTTAGTTATCAAGTTACCTCAACTTCAATTTAGTTTAAATCAACAAACACAAATTTGAGTATAAATAACATGTAATATTAAGTTGAAGCAATTACCAGCACGATTATGTCAATCCAACCCATCACATTATTATTTGCAACTTAGAGTTTAATTAAATCAGTAAAATAAAACTATTATAATGCAACAGTGCATTCAATTAAGTGATAGAAATAGGTCCCTTAAATTACTTTTTATAGTGTTTTGCAATATTTTGAAATGCTGAACAGTGCTTTGAACCTTTTTATGATGTACAACCAACATCCTGCCTGTTTCTTAAAGGTTGTATATATAGTTGTGTTAATAGGGCTTTATTAGGTACTGTATTTTTTCTGTGTTGTATTTATTGTGTCCACAGGAATACATAATTGTTGTGGCGTGGTGTAAGATCAACAATACAAGTTAATCCCATTTGGTCATTATTAGTTTGTAATATGTGAAGAGATAAAAAAGGATCATTCAAATGAGTGTGGGGACAGCCGGGAAGCACATGGGCTGGACAAAGATGCGATATTATCAGGTGTGCTGCTCAGAACTGTATATAAGAAGATGCCCTGCTGTGCTCCAACAGGCTTCCACAGTCTCACTGAAGAAGGTAAGACTTCTAAATGATTGTCTTCTATATGGTCCTCTCCAGTGACTATCACTGATGAAATATGTCGTCTTTTGTATAACAGATGCAGGACAAAATCTTGGAAGTTATTTCCTTGTTCTGAATTCTAACTAAAGCCACAAAGTTTTTTAAAAAGTGCTTGAGAAGTTCTGTAAAAATATTTTGAAATCTTTATGTGATCATTTTACTGAAGGAATTGTTCACAATGCTATAAGTGTGAAAATGTGTCTGTCCTTTTAGGGTATAAAGTGACTCATTTCTTCTGCATCAGTTACCATCTCATCAGCACCTCCGTAAGTCATTATTTATATTCTTTGTCCTCCTTCAAATGTACAGCATAAAAAATTCTGCAAATTTAAAGGAATGCCTTGATATGTTACGTTGGGAGTTTTGACACAGTTGGCACTGACTGAATCTGTCACTTTAATATACAGTGCGTCACTGTTGATGTATGCCATTTGCCCTCGCTTTGAATAACGAAATGTGGCTTTGTTTTCAGCTTTTTTAAATTTATAATAATTTTTTTCTTTCCTCATAAAAACAAAATGTACTGACCTACGTGGAAAAACATCATCTTTCTGTAATGTCAGATGGCTTGATCGTGATGGTAGTTAATTAAAATGTTCTCTACTTGTCATGTCAGGTTTTCACGATGGAAAAAATGAGGAACCTCGTCCTGATTGTGATTCTGCATTTGACAATCACAATAGTAGAGACCAAGGTTAATGTACGACAGTATTTATATATTTTTTTATCATGAATATTTAATTTCACAATGTTTTAATTCCAACCTTATATTTTTCCATTGAATGACTGCCGATTACAACATTTATGTTGGTTGGGGAACTTAGGCTTTGGCCTGTTAGGCCTAAAACAAATACTTTATGGATTATATTTTCCATTACCAGAGACAAGTCCAATATCCTTAAATAACTTATGAGAAATTAAAAATCAATGAATGGATTCAAGGTACTGACATGAAAAATATGGTGTAACTTCAGTGACTGATAAGAATTATCACTGTTACATTGTTCAGAAGCTAAAACTAGTTAACAGGTAACATTTGAAAGAAGAATGTTTCTCTGTGATTTTACTGGGTGTTATCTGCAGTTCAACAAAACAGGGAAAATCAGTAAAATAACAGTAAATTACAGTTAAAAACTGTTAGTGTATAGGCTAATTTGATGCTGATCTGTAAACTTATTCTAGCCTTTTACCCCTAAATGTTATCTATGAAAGTTATTTCAAATCAAGTAATTTTACTAGCAATTACTCTCAATACTTCATGATTTACTACTATATAATAATCTATAGTCATCCTCAATAACCTAAATTACATTGACTATGGTGTCTTGCAGCTTTGCACTGAATGTAAAGTGTCTGGTTTCTTTCATTCACAGTTACAATTTGGAGACATCATTGCCTTTGAGGGGGCATGCTCCTGCGAATATATCTTTACCTACAGCCATTATGCTGTTTATGTGGGTAACAAACCATTTAAAGGAAAACAAGACGGGCAAGACATATTTCATTATACAGGTAAGTGTTATTAAGCTGAGGATGGGAGTACACAACTTACCCTGACAGTCAGTCAACAGTAAAAGAATGGGAGATGCTTCATTTGCAAAACATATTTTAGTAAAACTAACACTTATGTCTATTATGTGCCCACACAGTTGCAATACTGTAATATGAGTTGCCAGTCCAGAGATCAAACCAATAACTTGGAATGTGTTAAATGAAACGGTTCTGTTGGATTGTTGGAAGGATTCATTTTTAATTTACACATTCAGTTTTGTGGCCAGCAGGTCCCATCTGCTTGAGTTTTACTGCTAAGCCAGGCTAACCACAATCTGGGCCTATTCTACTGTTGTTAAAGAGCATGTGAATCATAGATCTTTTCATGATATACCTGTAGAAGGACAGCAGAAGATGTGTTATTTTCATGTTAATTCTCACATCCATGACAGGTACTTTATCGAAGTCAAAGCGGAGTCTTGCCAACTGTGTTTTCGGTAAACTCAGCACAGCAGGCAGTTATGTGGAATTCAACTATCTGGATGGTCATAAAGATTTCACAGCAGGAAGTGAAGATGCAATAATTAAACGAATCCAAGAGAAGCATAGAAACTGTGGAACTTATGGACCTCGGGCAAACAACTGTGAACACCTTGCGACCTATGTGCGCTATGGAGTGTCACTTTCACTTCAGGTATGTTGCAGATTCAGCGTGGGCCCACTTTGTTTTGAATCTGACTGAACTTCGCAAAAGATCTCAAAAAATTCAAGACAACACTGGAGAGCAGAGTCTTGAATCTTCGATTTAGAATCACGGAAATACATGTAATTCTTTTGTTTACCCACAGTATATTTACCTCATTTAAACCTCCTGACAAACGGAAAATCACAATATTAACATGTCATTAGCAACAATGAATACAGACGTATGGACAGTAATGCATAAAAATGATACTATTGCACTGCTCTGTAAAAGCAGCGTCGCCTTGTACAAAATGTAGCTTGGTAGTAGGCCAGAACTTGCTCGATTTAATTTTACTTTTTTTTCTTTTTCACAGCTCGGAAAGAGTGCTGGACCTCACTGCGTAAATGACCCCAGATATGATATAGAAGAAATAAAGAAAGGCATTAACCCCAAATATCTTAAGGGGCCAACATGTAATTGTAACTGAATGAAAAGTGTTTTCTCAAATCTGACAGCATGTGGCCTTTCCTCACATAAACTGAGGTCTTCATTAAAATAAATTTTAAAAAGAGGAGAAAGCATTGTCTGCATTTTATTTTTTTCTGGTAGTGTGTCAGAAAATGAATCAAATCCGAGACTTTAAAGGTGAAAACAGTTGAGACGATAGTTTCCTGTCTGCATGACATCATACATTGGAGTGTTTTACTTTTTAAGGAGCACACCAGAAGATTTAAGTGCAAATTTAGGTACAGTAGACAAGCAGCTGTTAAATAAATTTTAGGTCTTGGTCAATATTCACAAAGATTCTGATGTTTTTGTCTATTTCAAAGGAAGCAAATCCTTACAAATTATACACTGAAATATGGGAATGTTTGATATTTTTACTTGATAAAATGATTCACCGATAAGGTAAGATTGGTAAAAACTGAGTAAACAGTCTGTGTGTTTGTATTTCTTCAACTGTAATATTCAACTGTATATTTAAAAATGCAGAGTGTTTCAGCCAAAATGCAGACACCAAATAAAATAAATTGCTTCAAATACGAGAATACATTTTTAAAAACAGTCAGACGTAGTGTCCATTTAATAATTAATTGAGGTTTTATAATATATGATCATATGACTGAGGGCTACTCTTGCAGAGCAAAATACAAAGAAAATGTGAAAAGTTTAGTTTGCGCAAATTTCAGTCTTGCATGAGACTATGTAAAAATGTAACAGCTGACAAAGTCATAAAGCTTTTCACACTGAATTGGTGGCCAGGATGGTAAATTGTTTTTCAACAAGTATTTGAATGCAGGACAGGACCTAAACATACAGCTACATGTAAATTCTGCACCAATACTCATGACACTCACTGCTTTGTCTCTTAACTTGTCACACAATTTCCAAAGTCACAGACATCCTTGAATCCGTCTGCAGTTAAACAACATATTTCATCGCATAGGCAAACAGCTTACATAACAGACAGCAAACTGTTTTCAAAGGAAAAAAAGTAATATTTATTGTATTAACCATTGTCATTCTGTATCCTGAATGATACATATTTAACATTTCCAAACCACAATATTGAAAAGCTAATTAAAAGTTCTATAAATCATGTCACGAAGCATCCAGAGGGTAAATCTAAAGATCTGAAGATGACGTGTGTTTGAGAACGACAATGTGTGTGAATGAGGGAACAGCAGAACAAGTCTTGTGACCCGTTTGCAGAAGGGAGGCAGCGTTGGAATGTATTACATTTATTAATTAACTGAAAGCATTGAAGTCTATATGAAAGCATCGAAAGCTCTATTATCTGACAATAAATAACAGTAGTAACTCAAGAGCTGTCTGAGCTACAGGTCAGGTGATGAGAATAAATTCTTCCAGACCATGGAAAGAAAGTCACATGAGTTTTACTGTGTGAGTGGGAGCATTACTCAGAGTGTTTGGGCAAAACAACCAGCTGCTGGGACACTCATCAGTCTTTAACTACAATAACAGACAACCTGATTTAGTTAAACAGTGACAAACTGATTAGCAGTTAAAAACAGTGAAATGTTGTAATGCTTGTATCTCTTTTTTGTTGACTTAGTGGAGAAGAAAAAGCTACATAAGTAACACGTATGATCAACAGCTCCCACCAGAGTGCAGTCTTCTTCATCATCACCATTGGACACGAGCGTGTATGCTGACAGTAACTACTCCACAGGTCGGATTCCTTTGGCCTCCTCCATCTTCCTCAGAGTCTCGTCCCATTGGGTGAACTGCTTGGACAGCAGGAACATCTGCCAATCACAAGTCAGGTGTCAGTGGGTGGAGCTTTGTCCCAGCAGCAATTTATGTTATTAAAAGATCAGTAGAAGGGATTTTGGGGGATCTATTTGCAGAAGCGGAAAGCAGCTTTCAAAATTATATATTCATTTGTGTGAGTGAGAACGAGCCCTTTATATCTACATAGAGTGTGTCCTCTCTATGAATGAATAAACAAAACACTGGCTCCAGAAAGGGCATCTCACATTTTTAATTTGAAGTGGCAGCCATTGTGAATTCTCCAATGTGCACGGAAAAGAAGGGCTATTCAGTTGGCTGCAATGTGCAACAAAAGCACTACATGACACTAGATTCCTAAACAATGGTCCTTAAAGAGGTTAGTAACACATTAGATGAAATCTGAATTTCTCTCTGATTTTTCAGTGTCTGGCAGATCCAAACTTAAGTACTGTACCTGTTAACTAGACAGATGTGTTTAACAACAGAGTCACTAAACTGTTTGGTTGAATGATTATTATTTATGTATCATTTTTCTGTCTTTTTCACTCAAGAAATAAGAAAGTATAACATGAAGTTTTAAATGGCCAAAAATTAACTATTCTTATAGCTGTTTAACAGTTGTCATATTTGTCATGGTTATTTCTTTGTTAAATTAAAATTTAAAAAAAAAAATTGGCTTGTAAAAACAGAAGCGCACCATCTTGTTGTATTCCTCAAACAGCTTCTTGACTTCCACTGACTGAGCCTCAGTCTGGTCCTGTAAAACAAATATACCGAATAAACAAAAGCAAACAAGAGAGAGACACAAAGAGATGCAGAAAGACAAAGCAAAGAGTGTACCTGCTCTCTGATGTGAATCTGTGACAGACGCTGCAACTTGGTGGCGTGCTCAGGTACATCTGTGATACGTGCAAAAATACACACACATGACAAAACCATAGCTGTCACAGACTTGATTAGATATAGAGGGTGGCAAAAACAGGAACTAGAACAGGGACTAGAGCTGGAGGAAAAAAAACACTAATTCAATGTTTGATATCCAATCAATACAGGGGGAAAAATACACAGGCTATCAATCAGATAACCAAGCATGAGCTGCTTCTTTCTTTGTTGTCAAGGGTTAAAAAATACAGAGCAAATGCTGCTTTGCCCTTGATTTGGATGTGTCATGCAAGGTGACATTTACCTCTGATGTAAGTGCTGTCCAACAGTGGCTGCAGGCTGTTCACTTGCTCCAGCAAAGCAGCCTGAGAAAGCAAGAAGTCCTCCTCTGTGTAGAATAAAACACAAAATAATATGTAAGTACACAGTCAATTGTCTTCTGCAATAAAAAAAACTCACTTATTACACAACAAAACAACACAGAACACATAGTATCAAATATTAGACTTTTAAATACTATTTGGCTTTATATAAAGAAAAAATACAGACAGAGATGTATTTGATTGCATCTGTAAATAGTGCTATTTTTGTAATTTTTTACATTGTGTTTTTGGGGTCCTACTGTTTCTTACCAGCAAGGATAAACTCCAGCTTCATGGTATCAGGTACAGTGATGTGGTCAGTAAACTGGGGGTCCAGGTACTTCACCAGGTCCTCAACTACATCCCAACATCAATGAAAATAATTCAAAACTCAACAGCCAAAAATCTAACAACAGAAAAATTCCTGCAAGTACTGCTGTGTCTTGTTAATATCTTGCCACCAAACTTAACAGGACTTTAGGCATGTAGTGTTCACATTTTGATGACGTTAATGTGCATGCATAACTAAATGTGCAATGTAAAGTAGTATCCTTCTGAAGTAACCTGAAAAAGAAATACATAAAACATAAAGCTATGACATGTCTGTAAGTGTCAGGGATGATATGGTAGTGTGTGATTCACTTTTCTTGTGCAGGATCTTGACTCGTTCTCTCTTGTTGGCTGTGTTGGTCAGACCTGCCTGAATCCTTGCCAAAGACTCCGCACACTGCAGGACAAAAGAAATCGATTAGATTTAATGTTAGCAATCAACGAAGTAGAGAAAAGCTGTTGGATTAAATTTCATTACTTTGTCTGAACTGCCTTTTTTGTGCAATATGTGGTACTACGCCTAACAAACACATCCACGAAAACACAAACTCAAATGAAACAGGGAGCTATACAAGGTACCAACATGATGAAATGGTCTAATTAATTAGTACACTTTCTTCTCTGATTTGCTATGTTGCCATGCTTTTGAGGACTGGGGGTTTATTTCTCTCAAACAAATGTGAGACTTTGCAGTGTGCAAACCAAACAAAGTTAATTAGTTTTGCAAACAACATTTAAGGTATAATTCTTTGCTGTCAACATCACAATTAAGTACTTGATAACTTTATCTAAACTTCAGCAAATTGTAAGTGCCATACGAAACACTGCATAAGTTGGACATTGTGACACTTTCTCCAACCCTGAAAATACAAAACCAGAACACAACCCAATGTCAATGTCTCTTTGTAAGTTACAACGCGTCATGGGATGTGCTTTTCACAACACATGATTCTCTGATGAGACAACCCTTTTGATGGTGTTATCTTGTTTTAGCTGTTTTTTTTTAAACAGCTAGCCACTTATGGAAAACATGGATTATTGCTACACTGGATAACATTAAAAGGTTACATCAAAAATGACCTGCTACACATTCTAATGCAAGGATCACAACTTTGAAGTATTAATTCATTATTGCATTTCTTAAACTAAGATAAAACAATCAAACAAAGAACAATTATCGCAAAAGCTAAATAAATATGTAATAACAATTAAAAGATCAAATAATTCCAATTCGAACTCTGTAAACATTCTCTGACATTAAAATTGGTGTGTCATTACAGGAGGATCAAAATATTGCACATCCTGAAATCCCATTATGTAAATTAATAATCATAAAACAAATATACTTTTGCATGCATCGTAAATTACAGCCTTAAAATTTGATAATTGCATTAAAAAGCAATTTCGATTTGAAATCAAATAACTGTTCAGCCCTACCACAGTGTAATGACTTGACTAATTTGTACTAACGACTAAATAAGCTGATACTAGCCCCAATGAATGCTTCTATCCCTTTAAATACTTGAGACTTTTGCATTGTTCACTTTCTACTCTGAACACAAACATGGCCTCATAACCAAAGACTGTATAAACCGGACAGCTAAGCAATCAGCTGCTTTTAATGTACAATGATTAAGCTAGGTAAAGCTAATGAGCTAAACGAATTAATAGCTAAACAAATAGCTGCTACGAGTTGGAAAATAAACTGCAGTTGTCAAAAGCTCAGACTGAAGTCACCGGCTGTCACACTTTCTGCTCAAATCTATTGCAAAACCCCAGCATACAGCTGCTTTGTGTAAAATAAAAAGGGCGTTCACTCACAGCTAGTGACAGAGCTATCATTAGCTCTGCAAGGCTAAAACTAGCTAGTTCTTTTAACTAAACCCCACTTATATGAAAAGACATCAATATGGACGGACCTTGACAGGTTTTCCACTTTTATTTCTTCTTTCGCCGTGTATACGGTTTTCCAGCGCCTGAAGACGCATTTCCAAGTTATCCGTCTCCATTTTTTTATCCATTCTTGCAGCTACTGACGAACACCACTGGACAAACCTAAACACCAGAAATATACGTGCATTGTCAGAGGCGGCGCACATTGATGACGTATACACAACAGGTTCACGTTCCAATTCAGGGTTTTGGGGAAATTCTTGGCCTGTTTAATTTTATAACAGATTAGGCGTGCTGTGTTTAATTCATACTTTTCATTGAATTCACAAATGCCTATAATATTAAAAGCACAGTTACATAAAAAAATGTTTTTTCTGTCACTGCAGTTGAGAGCGCTGTCGCTAGGTGTCACTGTTTTGCGGTTAATGCGGCATTTCAGCTGTTTTTCCGGTGACAGCAGGGGAATGACAACATCGGCAGATACGGCCCTTCTTCCATTCAAGCCGACTACAAAACATCGACAAAAAGTAAGGTTTTTTTCACGTATCACTTTCTCATCTCCTTCACAAGAAATTTCTGTTTGTGGAAAATAGTAACAGTACAAAGGAAGAAAGCACATTTATTTACTATAAACTGTTTTTTGGTATGCTTCTGTTAGCTGTGGTAGCTTACCTAGCTCCGAAGCTAACGTCAGTTTTTGCATTACAGCTGCGTAGTTTGACAGGCGTGGAGTTAGTTTGGAAGTCTAGCAGGTGAGTCGTTGCCTCGTATTGGACTATAACTTAGTAATGACTCCACAGACAATTTGCTTAAGATATATCTGCCGTACCCAGAGCAAAAATATTTGAATGAATGTGCTACTAGCTTATGTTGCACTGCATACTTAATTGAGGTTTTGGGGTTGGTGTGATGCTGAAAGTTTTTCTGTTGCTTCCCTGTGTGCTCTGCTCTGTTGCTGACAGCAGGAAACTGTCTGCCTTTGGATTTAGGCGTCCTTGTTTGGAGAAATTATTCTTTATGTGCCACTGGGAGCAGCAACAGCAGCAGCATGGCAGATGACAAGGACGTATTGAGAGACGTTTGGTTTGGCCGGATACCCACTTGCTTTACTCTGAACCAAGATGAGGTTACTGAGAGAGAGGCCGAGCCCTACTATGTAAGTAGAACACTTACTCTCTGAACTCACTTAGCTACAAAACCTGAGGCACGACCTAGCTCATGTTTGTGTCTGCCACCAGTGTTAAGAGACTCTCCTACATGCTTCCTGGAAGCTCCTGCTGAGCTTACAGCTCTTTATCTGACATCAGTATGCAAGAATGAATACAGAGAGATTCCAGATGTCTTCATGTTTAGCAAAACAAGAAAACCTGTATCTCTTATTCTTCACCAGCAGGTTGTATATAGCCAAAAAAGTTAGAAAATCTAATAGTTGTGGTATTTGTCATTTTTCATATTATAGTTTTCTGTGTACACTTTTCATCCTTCTGGTTATTGCCCATGCTAGTTATTGGCTGAAAGACAAATGAGCTTGTGACACAAACTCTGTTACTTCTGGTCTCAACCTACACAAGACCAACATGTGCTTCAAATTTCAAAGTATCTCTGCAAATTTAGCTTTAAGATGAAGAAAAGATTCAGTCTGTGGTGTGGTTTATTCTATTGCATTGAGGGGTTATAGGTACACGTCTAACAACAGAGTCTATGTGCATGTAGTTGCTGAAATTATGTCACGTAGCTGACGTGCATCACAAAAATGTTGATGTGTGTTCTGAAGCAGTTGCACAGATAACAGATGGAGACTGCAAGAACCGGTCAGCTGGGGTTGACTTTGTTATCCTATACAATTTTCCAGTCCTGGTGAAGGTTGATGATTGCATCTGCTTGCAACTCTTTACTATAGTGAATTAAAGAATATAAATACAATTCACCTATTCACAAAAAGAAACTACTGCTGTCCAGTAGTTTCTTTTTGTGTGTCGAGACATGGCAAATCTTATCCACTGCTGCTCCACAACATGTGAAACACGACAGTATACACCAAATTACAAGCTACAAGTATAAAACAGTTGCTATGCCAGATCCACCTCAACTGATTCGATATAATGGTTTCATTCAGATAAATAAAGAGTCTAGTAAGTTGGGGTTTTCCTTCCTTGTTGTAATATTCAGAATATTTTGCAGATCTGTGAAGTTAGATATGAATGCACAAATAAACTTGCTGACACAGACAGGGAGTGTATCTGCTTACTTGTTAACGTCAAAAATGCCACATATGGACAAAGTAACAGTGCAGCACAGAGTAGCAGACTGTAGTCTTTTAATAATGCGCCTCTTCCTCTGTCTCATTGACTTTGTCAGCTGCTGTTGCCCAGGGTGAGCTACCTGACACTGGTTACAGACAAGGTGAAAAAACACTTCCTCAAAGTGATGAGGGCAGAGGACGTGGAGGAGATGTGGTTCGAGTATGAAGGAACGCCACTCAAATGGTAAGAGAATGGTTGTTAGATGAACTGATTTTACTTGTTCTCACAGGTTAGGTAGGTGTAAGTGCACTGTAAGTTGTCACACTAGTGAATTTTTACATTTGTTATCTGGTGACTGTATTGTTTTGTGCTCTGAAACTCAAAATACATGTTAAACAATGATTCTGTGTATGTTTAAATCAGAATGTCACTTAGCTTTTATTGTAAATATGGTTGTTTTATTTTCCTGACAACGTTAAAATTTGTTCTAAAAAAATGATTTAATAAAGTTATTGATGTGAGCCGTTGCAGTTTAAAACGTTTACTGTCCAGTTGGGCAGCTTCAGTTTTAAGTTATATTTTACTGAGACTGTGGCGATTTTTTTCTGACCCCGGCCACCACATAAACGACTTATTCATTCCTAAATACTCATATATTTAATCCTTATTTAAATTATTATATGGAGAAGAAGTAAAATGATTACTAAATGCTGCTGGGGCTCCTATTGGTGGTAATTCTCTGTAGACCAGTGAAAACATGACTCTCCTCACTGTTCTTGGTTTAGTTCCACCAAGTTATCTGATAACATGTTTAACATAAATTATATTTGGTTTCTGTTCAGACAGCATGTATTTTGTGATCCTCATCAAAAACACTCAGCCCAGAGACTGTGGAGATTTATAATATTTGAAGTTCATATCAGTGGATGTTAACAGATTTAAACCAGCTGTGAACGCTTCTTGGTTTTCAGACCGTTTTGTCCTGCACCGTCGTACAGTACAAGACCCTCAAGTCTTCAAGGATATAAAACATATTTAAAACAAAAATCACAATTTCAGGATCAAATTCAGTCAAAAAATGAGGTAAAATTACAACGTCGTCTTATCCTGATCCTTGGATAAAAAAGTTTGGCGGTCTGGGTTGCTAGGCAACCGGAGCGGCACTACGGGATGTCGTGACGCAAGCAGGAAGTTCATCGTGGGCTAGACCATCTCATTTAACTATTGCTCATGCAGCCTTCTCATGCAGCCTACCCGTCCTTCGAAGGACCCAGCCTTCAAAGGACGGGTAGGCTGGGTCCTTTGAAGGATGCAGCCCCTGAATTGGGACACAGCTTACATTCGTTCGTTTATTCATTCGGCAAAGACGACGTAAAGCACGTTGCTGTGGTAAAACCGACTTCTTCCCATCTGCCTTCGACTACTTCTGCCTGACGCCAGGCCCCGGATGTGTGGCACAAAAAAATGAATTCAAAATTTGAAATTTGAAATGGAGAGAAGTGAAACTGTAAAGTGAGACTGAATTAAGGAGTTGAATTTTTCACCTGAATGAATTACAGTTTCAATTTTACATCGATACACATTCAAACCAATAGATTCAATTTCAAATTAGACCATTCAGATTCAGATTTTAAAAGCAGTTATTCAAACCGATCAATTCAGGTTCAAATTGAATGGTTCACATTCAGATATAAAGAATTCAAATTCACTTCCTAAAGGCACAAAATTTATCCCATACACTGCAGCAGAGCCAGTTAACAGAATTCAGGCACAGTGTTCAGCCACATGGTGTCAGTACTGTACTATAGACAGTAAACAGACATAGTTTACAGTAGAGTCAAGTTTTTCTGTAACGTAGTTCCAGTAAAACACATCTGAGAACACTAACAGTGGCTAATAGTTATTTGATCATTTGTTGTTATGTAAAAATATCAATACAATATCTTTTTTTACTTTTTCAAATTTGAGGACGTGATCTTCAAATTTCAAATATCTTGATCTATAATCTTTTCTTTTCTCACTATGAAATTACAATTATTTTTGAATGTAATACACTTGGCTGCCTGACAAGCTGAACAGTTTCAGGCTATAACTTTAGGGCATGCTAACCTGTTTTTCTTATTAGTTTTGGCCTGTTTACCACTGAATTGGTACAAATAGGTTGGTTGGCCTCATTGGATGTATTACAAAATAAGCAGCATGATTAGTGTGTGTGGTTGAACATAAAAATACTGTAAATTACACAGTCATCTTACCTGAGGCTGTGATGAACAAATTAACATAATTCCTATAGAGTGGAACATGGTAGATTATAGTGACCTTATTCTAACCACACAAAGTGACTAATAAAACTGTTAGAGCGAAATCTAAACTGTTTTCTGAAGTTCCAGACTGAATCTATCAAAAGATTGACTCAAAAACATCAAAAGAAAAACAAAAACTGACTCCAGTTGTATTTAATGGAACTCTGAAGCATGTTTTAAGTTGTGGTTTAACTTATCAGCTATGTTCAAGCCTTTGATACAAAAGGTTTGTTAGAATAAAATGATCTGACTGATGCGTTTGAGGTGGCAGTTTCCCAAAATGTGAGCGTGAATTGTTAATTGTAATTTTTGAAATGATTAAACAGGTGATGCAGCTAATCAGCTGAAAGACTTTAATAAGGGTATTAAAGCCAGTTCCTTGGCCTTGGGAGCAACTGCTGTCTGTGTGGATGAACTGATGGCCTTCCAACAAGCTTTTCCATGGTAACATTATTTTCTGTTTGCTTTTCCTGCATATAGGCACTATCCAGTTGGAGTTTTGTTTGACCTCCATGCCTCTAATAATGTCTTACCCTGGAGCATCACTGTGCACTTTAAGGTAAGTGTCTTTCAGAATTTTTATGCTTATACAGAATGCAGGGATTTTTCACCAACTCTGCAGCTCCGTACAGCTATTAGTGTTTTTTTAAGCCTATTAGTTATGATTTTACGGGACGTTTACTAATTTGCTTTTGTCTAAGTGCTCTCATCAATTCTATTCCAGCATTAGCAGACAGCAATTAAAAAAAAACACTTTTAAACACTTTATGCATCACCTGCCCAGAACCAAACAGCAGACAAATTTAGCAATTAGATGGTTAAGAGAGAGGAGAATTTAGCAGCTGAATAGTGAGATATTTTTCTCAGAAATCATTAGGGACCAAATAAATTTCCAGGCAGACACAAACATGAGACCAAATAAATGGTAATGTTCGTTTGTGTATACTGGATGTGTACATAGACAGTAACCTGCTCGCCAGTTATTTGTTCAGTTCTTCTTCCCCCAAGTAGCCAAAAAAATATCCTGCAGCTTCAGATAAAATGTTTTCCATGTGTGTCAGAATTTTCCAGATCATGACCTGCTCCACTGCTCATCCAACTCCGTGATAGAGGCTCACTTCATGTCCAGCATCAAGGAGGCCGATGCCCTGAAGCACAAGAGTCAAGTTGTGAACGACATGCAAAAGAAAGACCACAAACAGCTGTGGATGGGCCTGCAGAACGGTGCGACTCACACAGACACAGACACACACACCCATCTTAAAAAGAAGACCACGGACAGCTGTTGGGGAAATGACACGCAATCATACAGTAGCAGATTCTTTCATTAACACCCAGATGCACACGTGTTGTCTCTCTGCAACTCATCCACCTACACGCAGATTCACACATGCTTGCACATATTGTGAGCACTTATTCATATTATTTTCTAGAGCACACATGTATTTTTTTATTATATTTGTTTGCAAAGAAGTCTGTGATTTCTGGGTGTGGTGTTTCCACAGACACAAAGAATGTATCTAAATACATTCACAGATGTTCGTGCATTTACACTTGAAAATCTGTCTTGAGTTGAATTGCAGTCTTTGAAGCCATCCTAACACCCACTAGTGTCTCTTTCTGTTTCCACCCCATCTGTCCAAACAGGTTAATTTCCTATTTGTTGGTTGTGATTGCGGTAGTTTGTGTAGGTGAAGGGCTGATGCACTGGAAGCTTGTGATGTGGGAGTAGGAGCTGGGGTGGATGGGATACATTCCTGAGTTTGGGGTTTGTTTGAAACTCCGGCTTGTCTTTGAAAAACAATACCCAACATGCAGTGTGAGATTCCTGCAGGTCAAGTTGATCAAACAAGGCAACTATAAACACATGCCACCAGTTATGTCGCTGCCCTCTGGGCCTGTCGGTAGCAAATGTGTCACCTTGTTTTGATCTATAATTGCAGCACACCACCTTCTGTTGAATTAGTTATTATTGGAATACAGTTTTTTTTTCTCATACCAATCATAATTTCCTAAAGTTTAGATTAGATTAGATTCTGCTCCATTGTCATTGCACAGATTACAAGACAAAGAAATGCAGTTTAGCATTTACCCAAAGGTTGCAAAAGCAGCAGTAAAGTGCATTATTTACAGTGTGGTATATAGAGTATAACAATATGGACAGAGCACGATGAACACACTGATAAATCGATGTAGATAAAAAGGTTGCTGTGGTTCAGTAGTGTGGCCGCTGAGGGGAAGAAGCTGTTCCTGAGAACACTGGTCCTGAAGTATTGAATTTATCAGCACTGTGAATTGTTTATTTGTTCATTTAGTTACTTTTGCTCATTTTATTGGTTGATTATTTTTTCAATCAATGTTAAAGTTGTGAAAAATACCAACGCCGATCAGTTTTGAAAACCGAAGGTGGTTTGAGAAGCTTTAACATGCAAATATGCAGCATTTCTGCTTGATTAGATGACTTTAACAATAATTCCAGTTTTTTAGATGGTTTAGATGTTTTTTGATGGAAAAAGTCTTAATTTCAGCTCATTATAAATATAAAAAATGATAAACTGGAGTTTTTGCTGTTTTGAAGCTTTATGAAGACCTACACAAGGTCAAATTTTTAAAAATTATTGTCCATTGCCACATAACAGATTTTTGTAGTATGCATATTTATACACCATTAGATTGCATTCGTCTGTGAAGTTCAGTATGATGAAACACTAAAATTGGTGCATTCACCAACTAGCAAACCATTTCATACTGCTGAGTAATGGGTGATAACGTTTGTCAGAATGCACAGAATTTTTGCACTACTGTAGTACTACATGTCACTAACATGTAACTTATAAAACAATATTCGGACCGTCAGTTTTACAATGACTCATTTTCTTACCCCCTGATAATTTGCTTTCAGTTCTATTTGGTTGTTTTCATTTAATGTTGAGCTGCTGTTTATAAAAATAAAACCCTCTTGAAAGTATTTCTTAACAAAACTTAAAAGGGAAGGAAATTGATTATAATCTATGAATCGTTGTATGGCTTTACTGAAAAGTTAAGGAAGAACTGCATCAGCAGCAAACAACAGCATGTTAAGCAAAGAAAGTCCCGAAAGCACAGGAGATAATTTGTTAAATTTTTGCATAGTGCATGATTGGGCTGTAACAGTCAAAACTGTGCAGTGTGCATGAGGAGCTGAGAATAAGTTTGAGAATGTTTTGAACAAGTTTGCAGAAAAACCCAGGGGCTTCAGAGCCAGAAACCTTCATCTGCCTGTCTCTCTTTCACTTTCCCCTCGAACTAATAGTGTAAAAGAGAGGAAAAACCTCACATCCTAATACAACAAGGCAAATTTTAAAAAAAAGTAAAATTAGGACACAGAGACTAATATACTTTAAACTGAAGTTGATGTGTGGTTCATGACATTCTTCCCATGAAACTTAAGAAAAGCCCAGACTTCTTAACCAATCCAAAAAGAAGGAGTTGGCCTTACAAATGAAAGTGAGAGATGAAACTTTATTTAAACTAAAACTTTCACATCCAAAAGAGACCAGAAACAGAGAAAGCTCAAACTTTCATCCATGAGAGAAAAAAAAAAACAGAAGGTTCGTGTGAAAGCAAGACACAAGGGGAGGTGGAGGGTTTGAAACCAGTCTTTTTGATGGTGAAAGATCATCCTTTAACAAAAAGACTATGTGGCGCATGCTTAGTTAGCCGCCAGTTGACTTTTCCATCAACTTGAGAGGTGCCCTGAATCAGACCTCCACATGAAGGAGCACATGTGTGTAGAAATTGGTGTTTCTCAAAGTGTTTTATTCTCATTTTAGCACATGCATAACACTGCACGTATATTTTATCCTGCTACCATTTTAAATGGAATACCATACTGTTGATTTTAAATTGCATTACTGTCTTCGCATTAAAATGTGATTAATTTATAGTCATTTTGAAGCTCTGACTACCTGAAAGAGTCTTAAAACCCATTCGAAAGCCTAAAAAGTGAGTCAAATGGTTCCTGTGTGTTAGCTGTTGTTAATCGTCCACAACCGTAAAAAACTTTTATGTCACTCATGTTCGTCACATGTTTCTCCTAACTCAGGTCCACTTTGGAGCTGGTGTTGGGATTTAATGTAATTTTAATGTACACTAGTAATCTGATCATCATCAGGTTTTTAGAGTATCCCATTTGTGTTTGCATATGCCTCCTTGTTTCATATTCTCAGACACAAAGGCACTGTTCATTGGACTAGTGGTGCGTTTGGTCAGAATTCTTTTTTGATACCAATGCCATTATCATACATAGTTTTTGAACCACTGCCAAAAAAGTATTAAATGTCTATATGCAGGTATCTGTAGACAAACCTAGTTGCTTATATACAGCATAATACAGTTTCAGTCAGGCTTTTCCTGACATGTTTGGTCAAAGAGTAATTAAACAAATTACAAATCCTTTTGTACTTTGCAGGTTTTGTTGGTCAAAGGCACCTTCACATAAAGTCACAATAATTAGTGGGTTAGAAGAACAAAAACATGATGATAAACTGTGTAATAATAATCACCATACTGCAATGTGGACGGAAAAATATACATTGCTTGTCATCTAATCTTTTATTATCGGTATATTTAAGAATTTTCTTGTGCACTTATTACTGGATGCACTCTGGAAAACGAGCCTGAAAACTTGGCTGATGTCTGATATCTGTGTTTGTATCACTCCAGATAAGTTTGACCAATTCTGGGCCATGAACAGGAAGCTGATGGAATATCCCACCGAGGAGGGAGGTTTCAGATACATCCCCTTCAGGATATACCAGGTAACACACGCACACATGTCAGTAACACTCTAAAACAGTAACTTCCACTTCAACTTTTGAACTTGATTTAGCATTAATAAATTCAGGCTCAGAGGAAGTCTACCATTTCATTCCCGTAGATGGAGCCAGAGGGCTGTTTAACAGTCGGTCTGTATTGCTTCAGCACGGAAATAACCTCTGAGCATTCACTGACTCACTTTGTCTGATACGCTCGACTACTGTCCAGGTTACCAACTGCTATTTGGAGTCATTATCTAGATTAATCTTACCTAGCTGGCAGGTAATAAATGATAAAACAGACTCCCTTTTCCCTTCTCTTTCCTTTTAATGTGCATCACCCCAAGTAATCATACTAACATACCCTTTGTTGACATATTTATCATTCTGATAAACAATAACTGCCTTATGTCATCTCATCAGTTTATAATGTGTGAAAAACAGCTTACAGTGCCTTAATGCCCACATTTAAACAACATGAGTAATTATCTAAGGTTAGGGTTTTTTCTCCTTTTTTACAAGGCAATTTGTTGCTCTCTACATGCAAAAAATGCCATATATTGTGTAATTTTTGCTGCCTCTTGCCCAGGGCTCCCTTGAAAAAGAGGTTTTTAATCTCAGTGAGACTTTCCTGGTTAAATAAAGGTTAAACAAAAATTATTAACTTATCTCAAGCCGTACTTTAATTTTTAAGTGAAACATTAGAGTGAATACTAATGTGAATATTGGCTTTAACACTGCTCTTAAGTTCACCGTTGTACATGTTCTTTCTTGTCCTGTGACCTTTGACAAAATGTTCAGTCTTCAAATAATGACTGCCAAACACAAAACAAATATCTGTCTGAGACATGTGACATCCTGGTTTGTGTGGGTGCTTTTTGGAAGTCACTCATTTGTTCCTGTAAATTCGATACCTGTGACTCTCCTGCATTTGTGTGTAATTCCATTGACCCAAGTTTAACCAGTGGGCGAGCCTCAGGGTTCAGTCTGGGATAAGGAGCTGCAAGCAGACAAGCAGCCTCAGGTCGGGTGTTTCCACAAAGCTGTTGTAGATTTTTTCCTGACTCAGGTAAAAAGTCCCTTTGGAGGACGAACAAGAAAGAAGAGATGAATAAGCAGCCGAATCTTGCCTGGAAAACATTAGCCCACCGTGAGCCAGACGGCAGGGGAAAAGCGCTTTGAGTCAAGTGTTGGGGGTTTCTACGCAAATCATGAATGGCTGGAAAAGTGTGGAGAATTCGTTTGACAACTTCCACGGAATGAGCAAAAAACTTATTTTTCCAACAAAGCCTGGCATTTTGATGGAATAATGTTAAGCACCAGTACAGGCAAACATAATTTAAAGTCTACTTAATCTTACTGAAGAGTATTATTTAAAAAAAGGAGTTGGAAAACATCTGGATTTTTGTAACAAAAACATTTTGACAGTCTGCTTTGAGTCTTAGTGACTGAATGTGAGTCCATTAGCCTTGATCTCAAGTCATAGCAAACAGAAAGGCCTCCCTCACTGTCACTGAGTCCTGTGAACAAATTAAATTAATTTCAGGGCCTGTCAAGACAAGTTAGGAAAAATAATGTAAGAAAAAAGAGCACAAAATAGCTCAGTAAATAGATCTGGCTCTAAATGACTGTGTCAGGTGTCATCTCATGGAACAGAAAGAGATTTGTAGATGCTAAGAGCACAGCAGGACTTCAATGAGTGAACTTTCCTATAAAGCATCTTTTTCCGTCACCATATCTGCTACGACTGCTGGTAATTTCCCATCTTGGTGATTTATTATCAGGCGTGTTAAGTTTTAATGAGACCTGCTGGGTTCCACATATGGCTGCATTTACATTTTGCACAACAACAAGGGCGGAGGTACAGCTGTCAATCACTGTCTACACTGACTGTTTCACATGAAATTTCAAAGCTCACAAATGCTTTTATTTTTACTTTCACATCTTCAGCACATAAATAAACCATTTTACACTTTGACAAAAGCATTCTTGTTTTAGTAATAAAACATAACTCTTTAAAGTGGCGGACTGAAACATGCAGTCCGAGCAACACAATCCACCCTCTCAGACATGCACTTGTTGCAGCTGTGAAACCGTGTAACTGCTGGTGGCTAGAAGGAACCCAGACCGCTCCAGTTTGGGGCGTTTTTTCACGGCTGAATTGAAAGTTTCCATGGTCATTTATGAGCCAAGTCGGTTTCATGACAGTTGTAGCATCAAAGCTTGTTACAGCTTCACTGTGTGATTTCCAAACACTGGAGAAAATAAGCATCATTCCTGAAAAAGTCTGGATTGTTGTGGAGATGGTGTGGTTTTAATCTTACAAACTGCTAAATATTTACAACTAGAGAAGGCCTGGAAAGTCTGGAGAAGAGTGGGAACTAAATCACTTCATTATGAGCTTAAAAATACTTCTAATGGCACTTCTCTGCAGCACTTTGCAACTACTTTCACTGTCCAAAAGTGCCACAAGTTTGGAAAAAACTTGAGTTGATACAAGTGTTTAAATTTTTTAGCTTTGGCAAGAATCATATTATTTCTTCAGTTCTTGTGCTGTCTTTGTGTAGGTTTGTCTGTGGTTTTTATCACGTAAGACAAATTAAACCATTTTAGTAGAAACTGCACCAAAAGTGAGCACACTTTAAATGCCAGTAATAGTCCCTTGTTGCAGATGCTGTTAATTTTGAACCAGGACACTTTTACCGTTTACCTTCATTTTCTCTTGCAACTAAGTTTAGCTAACTTGGAGGTTCACCACCTGTCTGATTGTGTAAACCTGTAGGTTTTGAGACATCTTTGAGTACCCAGATTTCAACATTTAACTCATTTTGTGCAATCTTAATACTACTCTTGGGATTGATGACTAAACTGAAGGAAAAAAAGATTGCGGTCATAATAAACTCATTTTATCCTTTAATCAAAGTACTGCATGTCACAAAAATTTAAATGCATGAACTAAAATCAAGCAAATAAATTGAGTTGAAAACTCAAACATGTGTAGAAACTCTGTAGAGCTTATGTTATTTCTAAGGAGAACATCCAGTGTTTTGTTAGCCAGGTTTGTTGCAGCAAGACCAAACACGATAAGACATAACCCAGCGAAGGCACTTGGCTTGGAGAAAAGAAAGTAGATAAGAGATGGAAAACGGTGCAGACACTAAGAAGAACAAAGCTGTTTGGCACTTAGAAGTCACTGTGGATGACTTAACGGGAGATTGCCTTCCATAGAGGAAAGATCCCCCTTCCCCAAACACACATGCGCACACACACACACACACACACACATACGCCCAGAGTCCTTCAAAGCCAGATTGTGGTCTTTAGTGTAAATAACATGTGCTGTGTTTGATGCAGACAGAATTAATGACAACACTCAGTCCAAATAACAGAGGGCTCATTTCCGTCTGGCCTGCTCTCCTCATGGCGACGAAGACACCTCATGGGCATGGACACATTTGTGTGTGCGCTCATGGGTGTGTGTGTGTGTGTGTGTGTCTATTTTGAGTGACCAAAATATGATAAATAATTATTTGTATAATTTAACCTTCTGTCTTGGTTGGATATATGTAATTTCTCAGATTATATTTTGGCAAGCTCAAACTGACAACTTTGTCTTTCTTTTAATTTAGTTTTTAAAAAGTGTTTTATCTGTCTTTTATAATATCAGTCACAATATGAATAATTTATATTATTTTAGTAACGTTAATATATAGGCCTGTTTGGTCCTCCTTTTCTCTTAATAATTTAACAGCATTTTTTAAATTTATCATGTGTATTTTTATTAATTAAAAGTTTGTGGATAGTCTTTTAAGTACCAAAAAAATTTAGTAATTCTACAAATGCTTGTGGTGCTCGGTATGTGCTCCTAAATTTAAATATACGTGTTTGTGTGTGAACATACACATCTGTTTTCACAAGCTTCTGTTTGTGCGTCGCTCATTTCTCATTTATTTGTCTTCGTCATTTCAATTGCTTCCACTTGAGCACTTGGCTTGTGTGTTATTGTGTGTGAGTGTGCATTTGACTATTTGGTTGCCAGCATATCTTCCTGCTCCAGCAGTGACGCCACTCTGTGATTTAAAAAGCCAGAGGGGCCGACCGTCTCGCTGCACGGAAAGTGAAAATTACTGTCCTCCTTTTAAAGACTGCTTACATTGTTGCCGTACAGGTACTCCGCTCTGTTCCTGCTCCGTGACTCAGTGCTTACTCACTAACCCCCAATGCAAGAGCAGGCAGTCCACCTCCAGCCGCCTCTGTTGTGGTGCTGTGGAAGGTGCCTGCTTCAAAGAATGCAGGTTTATTGCCTTCCAGATATCTTGTAATGGCTGACTGAGACGAGGGGGAGGTGGTGACTACACAGACAATTACAAAACATGGGAATGCTGGAAACAGTTTTGCGTAATCATGCCAAGGGCAACAGGTGATATGCTTGTTGTACTGTTGAAGAATGTTTTGCTGCATTTACAGTAATGGGTTCTAGTACAGCCATGACTGTTGATGGAAAACCTTCAGGTTTTTTAATCAGTTGCTACGGCCAAGCAGCTAGAAGGCTTAAATGCTTTAGATTTTTATGTATTGGTGTTGGCAAACAAAGCTGTTTTCTGTAGCTGTATTGACGAGCCTGTTCCCTAAATGTTCTCAAAAAGAAAAACAAAATCTGTTTTACTTCTGGTGACATCTCAATAAACAAATAGTTCTTGCATTATTTTTCAGTTTTAAGATAAAGGTCTCTGAAATGTATGCATCTTTTCATATACATAGGAGAAAAAAAATTAAAAATCCATTAAAATAACAAAAGCAACATGTTTATCAATGCCTTTATCTTCCTTAATACACAGAATAAGCTGCCAGCAAACGTCAGAAAACTTTTTTGGCAGAAAAATTGTACTAACTGTACTTATTGTGGAAGTTGTCAACAAGAGTATATACCACTGTATTTATATCAGTGAGATTTTTTTGTATTGCTGCTTGTTATTTATTGACAATGATACAACTGCAAGGCACTAACAACAAACTTCTCTTGCAGTTACACTGTTCTCTCCCTTAGCTCCTTTAATTCATTTATGTTCAGTACTTGGAGTTTAATTTATGACTTGTGCTATGTAAGTCAGATATGATTGATTGAATGCTTCAATGTTGATGATGCCAATAATGTGTGATAGTACCATTTAAAACACAAGTGTGGGGCGGTATCGGGGCTAGACCTCTACTTTTAAGCTATTTCTACAGTGTGCACCCTGTTCCAGTCGATGGTGAATTATCTCCGAAAACCCTCTGAGTGCCGTATGGACAAACTGACGTCCCCACTTTTATTTGCAATCGGACCACTTGCAGTTGCCCTGAGACAGAATCCCACCATTAGGGGAATTTGTCAGGCAGGCTCGGAGCATAAAGTCTCTCTTTATGCAGACGATATGTTGTTATTTATATTGAAGCCTCTCTCAAGCCTGCCTAACCTATTGAATGTATTGACCAGGTTCGGCAAGATATCTGGATACAAAGTCAATCTTCAAAAAAGTGAACTCATGCCCATCTCCTGTGTAGATGAGGAATATTTCACTACAACTCCCTTTAAAATCAGTTCCAAAAAGATTAGCTATCTGGGCATATGGGTGACACGCGGCCACAAAGATCTCTATGAGGCTAACTACCAGCCCATCTTATGTAACCTGGGGCAGGACCTTGAACGCTGGGACCTTCTACCTAACTCTCTTGGTGGCAGAATTAATACAATCAAGATGAGCATATTACCTAAGTTTCTTTGTCTGTTTCAAATTCTTCCTATATTCCTAACAAAATCCTTCTTCTCCAGTCTGAACAGCCAGATATCATCCTTTATATGGAACAAGAAATGCTACAGAATAAAAGAAAACATTTTGCAGCGACCCCGCATGGTGGGAGGCATGGCGCTACCAAATTTCATACATTATTACTGGGCGGCCAATATTAGAGCTTTGTTATACTGGATGAGAAGTGACATCACAGATCCTGAATGGACAGATTTGGCGAGATCATCTGTGAAATCCACTTCTTTGGAAGCTCTGTTGTGCTCCAACTTACCATTTAAACAACCCATTTTGACTTTCGCTTCTAACCCTATCATCACCCATTCAGTTAAGATCTGGATCTCTAAAGACTTTGTCGCCACTAATTCTGGCACCTTCCCATTCCATCCATCAACGTCCATACTCAACTCCATTTTTGACCTTCAAGCTGACAAAAAGCACATTATGAGTGGAATTTATAAGTTACTTAACTCATATAACCTTACAAATTTGGACTCTCTTAAGGATAAATGGGATGCAGACTTAAGAGAGAAAATCTCGGAGGCCATCTGGCAAAAAATCATTCGGACAATCTACTCGTCATTAATCTGCCTTAAACACGCTGTGATCCAGTTTAGAATTGTTCATCAGTTCCACTGGACTAAAGCCAGAATATCAAAGATAAAAACAGATTTCAACCTAACATGTGATTGCTGCAAACAAGCTCCAGCCCCACTTTTGCATATGTTCTGGACATGTCCTAGCCTAATCAGTTTCTGGCAATCCATCTTTCAGACATTTTCTAGGATTTGTGTGAGAACGGTGGATCCATCCCCATTAATATCATTGTTTGGCGTGGTTCTGGCTGATGCACTCTTCACTGGGCACCAGATAAATATGATTGCCTTTTGCTCTCTGCTGGCCAGACTGCTAATTCTTTTCAGATGGAAAGATGCTCGCCCTCCGACATATGGCCAATAGATTAGAGAAGTTATGTGTCATATCCATCTGAAAAAAAAATCAGATACACTATCAGGTGCTTCACCAGCAAATTCCAATCAACTTGGCAACCATTCATCTTCTTTGTGGAAGGTATGGCAGCCGATGACATGTTCACGTAGCTTATGCACTTGCACAATGGCTCTGGGACATCTACAGGCTGTTTTCTTCGGAACTGATGTAACCAAGGGAGTTACAGCAGTCCAGGGGTGGGAGGGGTGGGGATGGGGGGGGGGGGGGGTTTGAGTTCCATCATTTCATTACAATCTCCGTCTCATTGTTCTGTTTATATAATTGTGAAAAACAAGTAAAAAGACATTGAAGAAAAAACGACTTAAGTGAGCTCTGTATTAGAGCCCTTATGTTTCAGGGAGTGTAAAGAAATAAAATAATAAGAATGCTTCTATCTGTTAAGTTTACCTGAACAGATGAATGTAAATCTTTCTGCTCATCTGACGGAGCTGAAATATTCTGATCAGCACTAAAATAGGTCGATGTCTGGATGATGAAGTATCAACGTAGCACGCAACACTTAATTATTTAAAATTCAATTCATTGTCTCTTGATGAAGTTTCTACTCCACAGGTTTGAATTTCAAGCTGTGCGAAAATGATGTCCACTAAAAATGAGGTTGGAATTTTAATTTACCAATGGATGGTCTCAGAGTTCAGTGGAAATGCTTTCTCTCGCCACTCTCAATTCGCGGAAATGCGTATGGATTGACAGTGCTTTAACCCACGGCCATTGTTTTACCTTCAATTAGGTGGATTGAATCCCCTCCATCAATTAGGCAACGTCTTGAGTTCCGCTGCTCTTTTCACTCAGCGAGAGCGGGCCATCTCTTTTCACCTGAATCCTAATGACACCTTGCTCTTTGTGTTGCCATGTGCTGCTGTGCCAGCTAAGGTGTCACGGCAGCTCAAAAGAAAGTGTCTTCATCCAAACAGTATCACGCTTCTCTCCCTGGGGATCAATAGCTCCTTCTTTGTACGCAGGCTGGCTCAATAATTCATGGCTGCCTATTTAAAAATGTAACGAAGTAGCTGTCACTTAGCGCACTCTCTCTGCTCTGGCTTTCGGCGATGATCCCGCACGAAAGGCCGTGCTTCCTGTCAGTGACTCAGTCTTTCTACGTAACCTGAGCACAGGCTTTGCGCCTCCACTGCCACCTTTTTCTTGCTGGTTCGCGCCTGCCTTTTGTGGTGTGTAGTTACCACTCGGCTACTCGATCCTTGTCCTCGCCGGTTTCCTTTTCACAGCTCCATGATTAGGCCCTATAGTGTGACAGACTCTCCGTTTGACACCTCAGGTTGGGTATCCGCCTGCACCATGTTTCCCTCTGAGGACACAGTTCTTCCATTGTGTTATGATGCTTAGTAGGTAGACTATGGCAGAAGATTGAAACCCCCCCTCTACTGGTACTGTGTTTTCTTGACTTTCAATGTAATTGACCTGTAATAATATAAATTTACATTTATAAAAAAAACTAGAAGGGCATTTGGAGAGCACGGTCCTATGCCAAGGCCCCTAAATTTAATGGGTTTTTCCTTTGGCCATGCTCCACCTCTTCGCCAAGTTCCTTGAAATTCGGCTTGTTGGTTTTTGCATGATCTTACTGAAAGAGAGACAGACAAACAGCACTGAAAACATATTTTTGCCCATATGGAGGTAACGTGTATTTTCTATTTTGTGACATAAATACATATATTGAAGGCGGCATTATGCAGCTATTCTACCTAATTTAACAGCTTCATTTTGATTGTACACTGTTTGCAATCCTGAGTCATGCTTTCCGGCACTGCATCAGACACCACCATCAATGGGACTTTAACTAGGTCTAAGAAGCTAACTTGGTATTCTCAGCATGGACATTCCCATAATGCTCGTACCACCTGCCATAAAACAGAAAAAAGGAGGCTCTCAGCATGGAGATCTTGACGGAGGTGAAGAGACTGAAAAAGACTTTGACGAAGGAAGCTTAGAGGATAAAAAGAGAGGGTGGCTGGGAGGTCAGACAAGGCTTTGGGTGTGCCCCAAAAATCATACTCATACTGTACAGTATGTTAAAAAAAATGATTTAGTATGTTGCAATGCATAGTATGTCAAAAGCTGTATGCCAAAAGCACAGACAGATGACAACTCATTTTGGATATATGAACTTTATGCTTGACCGTTTAGTTAATGAACTAAACGGTCAAGCATAAAGTACAATATTGAACTGACAGAGTAGTATATGTCCTAGTTGTATACTTACTGTATGCAACGCTACATTCTTTGTATACTTAGGAAGGGCAGCCGCAGTATATACTGAAAGTATAAAGAAAGCACATATCATTTAGAACAAGCCTAAATCTTGGACCGTCTTTTAGTTGTTGGCGCGAGCTTTACAAATTTAAAGACTGCAAAACAGATGCTAGAGCTGGACCGTCTTGCTGTTGGACTCATAAATAATATTAGTTTGTTATGTCTTAATCTCTAATCTTTATTTGGTAAATTACTTTAAGCAAGTCATTTATAATTACATGTGTTAGTTTTCTAGTTTATAATACTAAGTATTATTACTATTATGTTACTATTTGAAATATATCCTCTCAGCCTCTCAAAAAAGCATTCACGTCTTTGCTACCTTTCTAGATTCCAAAATTTAGTGCATTTTTCAGCCAAAGACACAACTCTTTTTAGCAAAATTTACTGGTGCAGTGTTGAAAATGTAAGTCTCCCCTATGCTTTTTTCTAGTGCCTTGAGGACACAGGTCACTCAGTAACTAGAACCACTGAATTTTTAACTCGGCTTTGAAGTGATAGCAAGACTGACATTCACAAGGAACATACCTGCTTACATACCACAATCACATTCAAGATTCAGGATTTATAAGAGATTGCAGCACAACACAAAGCACGTAAAACAAACAAATACAAAGATTTTGGCAGATATGACTTGTAACTTGCACATTGTTTATTATTTATCTTAAAAGGAAAAGAGGCCCAAACCCAGTATTCAAGGATGGCAGCAGTTACATTTTTTTCAAGCTTATTAGCAGTTACACTGTAATCAATGGGAAAGGTAAAAGCTGTTCATGCATGTTACATTATTGACATGTCCTTTTGTTGAATCTTTCACACAAATTTTGCCAAATGGTTAAGAAATTATTTGACAACGTGGTAGTTGGCTGCTACCAGTGAACATTGAAAGAAAGTGTGACAAATGGAAAATTGTGCAAGTGTAGGACGAAAACAAAGTGCAGCAGCCAGGAATAGTGTCATAAACACAGGCTGTTGGATCATTTGGTAGTTTGGTTGAATGACACAGCTCAGGGCTACACACACATTTGTTTTATTGGAGAAAGTATACTTTCAGCTTCTTCATGAGCTTCTGTGACATACAGTTACCCATAATACCATCCTCTGTTTAGATCTGTAGTGATGTTTAGGTGTATCTTTGCTATAATTCTCAGATAATCAAGTTTGTAAAAAAAACAAAAAACTTTGTGATACAGACTTCCTGTTAGGACAGTAGTGAGACATGGCTTGATTTGAGCAATTTGGAAGTATGGTTGTAACTTCTTTTGCGTGTTCATTTTTTTGTTTGTCTTACTCATTTATGATATGAACGGCACTTTTGTCAACTATACCTACAAATGACCAAAAATGTTGGATTTCTTCTTTCATATACTGTATTTCTACAGCCAAAACTTAAATTTCAAATGAGCTACCTACGTAAAGTTAGTCATTCCCACTATCTACAGTAATATGATCCTACGTGTGAATATATTCTCTTTAATTTAATGAAGTGTTCAAGTTACTTACATTTACAGTTTAAGCATCATGTCTAAGAAAGCCTGTTATATGTTTTCTAACGAACCCTGGAGCCCAATGTCCACCGCCACATGTCCATGTGTTGTCTGGTGTCTGGTGGTAATTTCCCACCATGTTTCCCGCACCTCTCACTCATGGAATGTTGTGGCTGAGTTGCAGATCACTGCTGGACAGTCATGAGGATATCTGCTGCATACGTCACACTTGTTTAGCTGTCCCATCATGACTTGACTCAGTTTACGTTTTAGGCATTTTGATTGCACTTACCCACGGTGATTTGCATCGTGGTCAGCAGTAGGATGAACTTCACTTCTTAGATCACTACCATGATAAGTGAAGAGGTCACAGGTTAGGAGCACATCATCTTCTCAATTTGCCTCTAAGGGTAGAAGAATCACACAATGACAATGTAGGGAAAAGAGATTGAGTTTTATGGCTGAGCGGATGTGATTAATGATTGCATTTTTCATCCCATCTCATGTACACTGTGTTTTATTTTACAACTAAACTTTTCATTCTTGGGTTTTCTTTTCTTGGTCTTTTGTGTCATTCACTGTATGCAGTAAAGTGGCGTACTGATTAGGAAAATATTTGGATCTACAAAAGACATCTGTTTGGCTGAAAAAATGACAGGAAGAAAATATTTTCTCTTCCATGGAAGAACATAGAATGTCACATTCTATGTTATGGTTCTGTCCACTATTTTCTCTTTCTGAGAATCTCAGGAACATCAGAGGAGTTTTTAGTCTGTAGGAGCTTACTTTTCTGCTAAGTTCATATTCAAGAATAATGACTTCCAGATTGATTCTGAGCGGTAAAACATGTCAGCGTCACTCATAACATCTGTCGAAATGTTGTAGATTGCCTAATATCCCATTCTTAACAGTCTGGCTCATCAAAGCATCGCATTCTCAGCTCAGCTCAGCACATTGTTCATTCACAGCACTTGCATGTGTAGGGCTGTGAATCTTCCCACTATCCTAATACTGGGAAGTCTGTTTAACACCTTCCTTATGTTACTTGATATAAAAACATCCCCTTTACAGGATGCTCTGTCTGATTTTTTGTTTTAGCAATTTCTTTAATTGATAGCACATGTTTGATTAGTAAAATATTTGCTGTATGTGCTTGATCTGCAACAATGTGTTGGTGGGTGGTATGTGTTAAATAACAGCCACATGAAGGCCCAAAGTTTCCTTAGAAGAACATTGCATTGTATTGACATGATCAATGTTATTCACTTCGCATGTCTGTAGTTTTAATATTGTGGCTGATTGAGTCTTCCCTTAACATTAAACAAGTAAATTTAGTTACCTAAGCTTAACCACAAGTAGACTATCTATAGAGGTCACAGATCACAAAAGTTTAAGATTAAAATTTCATTCATTCAGTCATTTTCATTACATTTCTTTTGTTTCTCTCCTAATAAAACATTGCACATTGGCCAGCTGTAACCATGAGCTGCTATGTACACTTCACAATATTATCTTGTCTTTTGGGGCTGCTGTTGTGCAAAGTTGATCTAACTTTTTTGAAAAGAGTTTTTTTTTTTTGTTGTTGTTGTGTTTTTTTTTTTTTTTTTACAGAACTTCAACGTTAGTCCAATACTTCTTTCAAGTAGGAAACATTATTACATGGTAACGTTTGGTTTACGGTATGTTTGCACTGCTGCATTTGTTAATTTGCTGTGCTCTAATTAATTGCAGACAATGAGCGACAGGCCATTCATCCAGAAACTGTTTCGCCCTGTTTCACCTGAAGGCAGTGCACACACACTCGGCGACCTGCTGAAGGAGATGTACCCAGATGCTATAACAAATGATGGTAAGTCTCCACAAAGGCCCACACAAAGTGAAAAGGTGGGTGAAAATGTTGCGCCAATACTTCATGGATAACAGCTGTCTGTAATTTATGCTGATCTACCAAAACATCACACATATAGGTCTGTCATGCCAAACGTTAGCAGCAGCTTACAGTAAGGATGAAGGTGGCAGGCGTGTTTTATCTTAGGCTTTCTTATCAAATGTGGGTCATGTTGTCTTCCAGGAGAGACAGAAGAAGTACAACACCTCTCCTCTCGGTTTTATTTTATTTACATTGTGACACAAGGCATGTCAGAGATCTACTCATACAGATAATGAAGCCAGTGGTGGAGATGGATGAGGGAAAATAGAGGCAGTTGCCAAAAAAAGTGAACAAAAATGTGAGACTAGGAGAGGAGATGACGGGCAGATAGAGAGTAAGGAGGCATGAAAAAGCAAAAACAATGAGAACAAACTGCAGATGTGGTGTAAAGCCATAGTGCTCGAACAGTAAGAGACCTGCAGTCTAAACAGCTAGTAGGAGAATGCTGAGTTACTTTTATAAGTAATATCTTAGGAATTTTGCCGGAAGAGCTCCATTATTAGTTGTGTATTGAAAGGACACTTTTCTGTGTTTGGTTTTAGCGTTATTACACCTTACTAAAATTCACAAAACGATGTTTTAGAAGTTTACAGATTATCACATACAAAGGTCAGTCTGCAAAAAGTTATTTTTTCTTATTTGTGTCCAGGTATTAAGATGTCCATCTTTGATATGTCTGTCAACACCTCCATATAATACAAATAATTAATATTTCCTGTTTTTTAAATTATTTTCCTTTTTTGTTTATGCTCATACAAACAGCATAAACACGTATAGGAAGTAACGAACACAGCAAATTTTAAAAAGTGAGGTGAGATCTAGAAGCTGTAGAATTGTACAACAATGTACAGAACGTAAATTGATGAAAAGAACTACTCATAAATACAAGCAAGTTTGAGGCAATAACTGAGCAGACAATCCAACATTTAGCGAATCAGTGCAAAGTGAATGTTTGCTTTCTATGACAGTTGCACTGCAAGGAAATAATGAAACTGGATAAGCAGATGCTTTAGGACAATAAAGAACAGCAAATTAATGCAAAAATGAGATTGTGCAAAAATATCCCATGTGATTGTGCTTTACAAAACAACACACAATTAGTAAAATCATACATGTAGAATAACAGTGTCAGTATCTGCAAACTACAAAATATTAGTGAAATAATAGATTAATGGTAGCACGTACACACTATGTGCTCCATGTTATCATTTTCACTTGTTGACAGCAGGTTCGGTGTATAAGCTCTGTGCACTCGTGGCACACAGTTGAGTTGCAGCTGTGGCGGAGGTGTGGTGATAATGAAAGAAGAGAAGAGGACAGGGAGAGAGAAAGAGAGGGCGAGCAGCAGTCTAAACAGGCAGTGTCTGCAGAGGAGCAGAGAGGAAGTAGATAAGGAGACAATAGTATGTCGGGACAGAGGACCCGCAGGAGACTCACCTGCATGGAGGAGACAGAACCATTAACACCCCCTCCTCTGTCTGTCTGCCTACCTGTCTGTCTAACATTCACTTTTACTTTGTCTCCATCCTCCTCCTGATTGTTTATATCACATAGTCTTTATAGAAATCTGAAAGACTTTGTGCCGTGTTTAGAGTCCTGCATAATATCACAAATCTTTTAAATGTTGGCGTTACATGTAATTTGGAACCAAACGGTGAGGTGTTGTTTTCTCTGTGAGAACAATCAGGATTAGTGCTTGCTGTGTCCTAATTTCCAAATGCACTGAATGCTAATAATAATAGCTTTGTGTATTAAAAAGTTTTCTACATAGGGATATGTATATAAACCAATTCAGGACAATCAAAATGAATAAAAGTAGGCTTTAAAGATCCATAGAGCAAATAAAACCCAACAATACATAATAAAATTCAGAGAAAAGTTAGAAAGTATCATAAATTAATTATATAGGTTTTTGCACTTAGTGTATGAGAAATGAATGTACTGTGCAGTTTTATAACAGCAATAAAACGTTGTACTACATACACAAATGCAAACCAGATGTGACTTTTTAAGGATGTTGCTAGATAAACATCCCAAATAGGAAACAAAATGTTTTTACAAAGGCTAAATGCTTATTTGTTTGTTCCTCAGTCTGCCCCACCAGCTGTCACAATTCGCTCGTTATTTCAGGTCCAAAGATATTTACATGTCCTGGTTAAACTGTGAATCATCCCAAAGGTCAGAAGACATTTTTGAATAGTGAACAATTTTTAAAATGCAGTTTACTTGTGATTTTAACAGCAGTTAATTGGCTGTATTTTAGTATAAAGTAAGGCCTTACTGCCTGTTAAAGTATAATAATGCTGATGGAACAATGGTTATGGTAACCCAGAAAGAGGAGTCCAACAATTATCACCTGCATCTGCACTTTCCCTTGACTTTTACAAAGCTTCCTGGTGAGCGTCATCTTATTATTTAGCTGTCCTTCACTCTTACTTTTACACCTCGCATTGTTTTGGCCGCAGCAAGCAGCAAAAATGCTCTGAAAATCCAGTGCACCTGGTACACAGTGAACACTACGGACACAGTTGGAGATGAGCTGATTAAAACATTGGAGCATTGGTAAAGAGTGAAAGACCAAAAACAGAGCGACAGGAGGGCAAATGTTGGAGGTGAACACAAATGCCTGATGATGTTGCTCCCTATCTTTTAGATGTGTAACCAAGCTGCAGTTTTCTAATAAGTTGCCATCATTTGTTAAAATGTGATTAAAATGAAGATTAATCAATCAATTACTAACCATTAATGACAGTCGGGGTTCGATTCCAGCAGTGGTTCTAGGAACATAAATTATCTGGGTATGCTGAGTTTTATTATTTTTCAGCTGTAACAAAATCCTAACACAAATTATTAGCCAAAATGCCAAATATATTTAGGTTTTTCTGCTCTCCCAAAGCTGGTGGCTGTAGATCATTTATAAGATCAAATTTGTGGTTTGTTGTTGCCGGCAAAGTAGTAAATATATCTGCATGTTTAAAAAAATGTAGCTGAACTAGTATTAATGGGTAAGGTTTCAGCCAAAAGATCTTTCACCAACCAGGAAGTATCAGAATGTATCATTTGCACAATGCTCTGTCATGGTTGCACAGCTCTTAGTGGGAACATTTTGAAACCTCCCAAGTACATGTTTGTTTCTGGCTTCAGGCAGCATGAAACCCAGCCATCACTTGACATCTCTGAACAATAACAACTGCCAAGATGGTATTTAAGAGTTCTTTTTACTTTGTCATGGGCAGTTTTATGGACACTAATCCATCTCAACCCAGTTGTTACAAATTTATTTGATTTGTACCATTTTCACTCCCAGATTTAAAACTTTGCATAAAAATTTATGTGACTGTTAGGCGGAGACAGAGATATCCTCTTACCCTCTCTTCCTCTTTTCTTGTTTCTTTTTGTCTCTATAGTTTCCCTGATCTGAGACTCCTTTTTCCTCTTTGATCCTATATCTCTGTCTCAGGTGTAGTCTTCAACATCTTCCCTGTCTGTTGTAGATGTCTTTCATGTCTTTGACGTTAAATCTCTGCTTTTCTTTGCTCTCCTCCCTCCCAGAGGAGTCTGCCAGCCTGCCTGGTTGATCAAGGTGAAAGTGGCTCTTTTGTCTCTTGTCGTTTGTTTAGTTTCCACCTTCCTCAGTTGGTAGATGAGTTGGGTGATAGCCAGGGATTATGGCGGTGTGTTTGGATTAGTGAGAAGGGGACATGTGTTCAGGGACTGGGTGGGGTGGTGGTGTTTTTGAGGGGGGGGTCCACTGGTAGTATTGTTCAGGAGTTCAGAGAACTTTTTCTTCTTTTTCTGCTGGGACCCTAACATACAACAAAAAGGAAAATCTGGGGTGCTCCACTTCTCTGTGATCTTTCAAACATCAAATAACAAGGGTTTTTCAAACAAACTCACCCTGTTATGTCTGAGAGGATTGGTGTTGACCCTTCTGGGACCCAGAAACCAGTTGCGGCAAACAAATGGGGGTGGCTTGAATTAAGTCGAAAAAGGGGGGATTCCGAAATCATTTTGAAGCAATGGCCGAAAAGTCTGTTTTGCCGTGAGGCTGTCGTTCCTCCCACGTTGCGGGGAACACACTCAAAACAACATGTTCCTGTAATCAGCGGTCAACACTGACGTACAATGGAGCTGTCTCATGTATTTTATTTTTTCAGCCAGGTGTGTAACTGAGCCAGAGTTTGTCAGGAATGTGTCTTGCGTTTGTAGAAGAAATCACAGCCTAAAGGGTGATGCTGCCCACACATGACATATGTTTATTGACAGGCAATTCTCGTAAGTCTCTCTGTTTTCTCTTCAGGTCTTATCGGAGGTGAGCCTAATCATGAAAAACCCCTACATTGATTTTTGTGTGTGAATAATCTGAGAAAACCCCTCAGCTCATCTGCCCCGTCTCCCCCAACCCCACCCACACCTCACCCTAATCTCTCCCTCCCATTTGAGTGACAAACCCATGCAATTTTACCCCACTGCCCCACCCCTTCCTTTCTCCTCCCCCATCCTCCCCCATCTCAGGCACATCTGTGGTACAGCCCACTCACTATTGGCAGGCGTCCCCGTACAAGATGCATCAGGAGCCAATACAGCTTGTGCTTATCAAACGGTTCGGCTCACTTCAGAGGCTCGAGGGGGAAGTGTAGGTTTCAGTGGCTGTTTTGATACAGCACATAGTGGGTTATGGTTCATATGCGCGGGCGTGTGAGATGTGCAGCAGACAGGGGAATTCAGAATGGCTCGAAAGCCTGCTTGATGACTCGGTCTATTGTTGATTAAAATGTGGTCAGCTGAGATCTTCTGCTTTCTAATTCTGTCCGTGCTACTTTACTGTAAAAAGTCTGTGAGTGATTTTGTTGAACTGAGAGCCTCTTGGACAAAGACTTTGACTGTCTTGGACAGTTTAAAATCACAGAATCAGTGGAAACTTTAGAAAACATGCATACACCCTTCATGCTCTATAAAAAGTTATTATACAGCTGTTTATTAAATGTTAGCTTTCCAGAACTTGAGCTTTTGTCAAAGGCCTAAGCTTCAGTAGAAAATGATACTAAAACTTGAAATATTATATAGCAGAATTTCTGAAAATTTCAACTTTAGTTTGAGCATGTACAGGCATGAAATAGGTGCAGTACATACCCATATGTCTGGACAGAAGTGACAATAGTAGAATTACAGTAGGAAGGAACACATATCCAATTAAAAGCTGGCTATAAATTCAAGTTCATCAAATATAATACGTAATTGTGACAAGTATGAAAGCCATACTGCCAAATTTTAAAATATACCTTACAGCCATGGTACACCACTACCTTTGGCTTTTGTCAACCTATATCAAACCAGTGTTAAATTATATATATACAGTGACATTTCAGTACTTGTTTTGGGTAACTGTTACATAAAGCCTGCATACATATGTACTGTAACAAGTAAAAATTGTATTCATTTAAATATGTACAGTTGGTACAATTTAGAGAAGACTTAGAGAGTGTCAGTTCTCGTGGAAGAATGTATTCATTATAACTGTGGGAGAACGTGTTTCAGTGTGGAGAATTGTCGGTCACTTTGGACTAATTTTATTTGTAAAATGTCACTGCGTGTAATTGTGACCTGCAAAATTACACTGAAAATCTTAATTACATGCATGCTGGCAGAAAAATCACTTCATTGAAGCTCCTGGAAGAAACTAATACAGTTATGATGAGTTGAAGTATTGATTATCTCATTAACAGTATATTTATCCACAATTATTTGTTGGGCATTTGTTATTATATGATGACATTTCATAGACCAGATGACTAGTTGATTTATTAAAAGAAATATCTGGTAGATATTTTGCTAATTAAAATGAAGTGCAAGCAGACTGGCTCTCAGATTCTCTCTTACATTGCTGCCAGCTGGCTCACATTCAGTAGATAGTCTGTCATTTTTATCCACCAGTTAGCAGTTGGTTCAATAAGGCAGTCAGTCTGACCAACTGCCAGTCATGCAGTTTGGCTGTGTTAGAAGAGTGCAGCGTTGCGGTCTTCCTAAATAGTGTTTGGCTGCGCTCGGCTGACAAAACATGTCGTCTTGGCCGGCAGTTGTACCACTTGACCACAGAGCGTATGTGTGTGTGTCTGCTGACAAATCAGTCTGCTTTTACATGGTTTCAGCTACTTTCCTGTGTAGACTAGTTACTAATAATGTGATTGTGGTTTTAAGGAAGACGATTGCTGTCATTATTTCTTGTCATGGAACTGTAGCTGCTGAAAATGTCCCATAATGCATTAGCATGCTCAGCAAGAATTTGTCTTTGGACTTTGTGAGGTGTGGAGAATCATCACTCAGAGTTTCTTTTCCTGGGAGGTCAAAGGTGACACGTTTACAGTGTTGACATATCAAAAAGCGTGGTATGGTTTTGTAAAAACCCCGAGCGTCAGTGGTTCCACGTTTTCATTTTATGTTACTTCTTGATTCAGGTTTCATAAGCCTAACTGAGATGCATTTTTAAAGTACCAATGTCAGCAGAAAAATTAGTCAATCTAAGCATTTACAATATTTTCAATGTAAAACTGTGAAAAGCAAAAACTGTCTCGAGCAGTGTAGTAGAATTTGGATGATGACATAAGACAGTTTAATGACACATTATCATATAGATCAGAGGAGTATTGGCTTTAAACAAAAGACTGATCATTTGTCATTCAGCAGTCATTAGATCCTTGTAAACCTTACAATGGATATATTTGCCTTACGCTGATCTCTCGCGGATATTGGCGCCTCATTCTGAATGTATACACTCTTGTTTGTTGGCTTCAGGTATCATTGCTCCTACTATTCATGGTCAATGCTGTCAGTCTAGACTGCGTTAGTCCAACTGGGAAAACACCTCTATTCCTGTATAATATTCCTCATTCTTGTCTCCTTTCTTATGACACATCTTCTGGCAGTTGTTGCACCTGTACTTTTGGACTGCCTGAGGAGGAATCAAACCCAACCCCTTTACTGTAATCACAGTTTGTCACACTATGGGATGACAGGCTATTAAGTCTCAATTTGGAGGGTTTTCTTCCTCTCTGATATTTTTTGAAGAAACCTGACAAGATGTTCAAGGATTAAAGAGAATTCATCGTCCACCACTGTGGAAAACTCTCTCTATCTTCAAGACACAACATAGGCCCGTTTTAACACCGTGCTGCCGAGAAATGTGATGCCATTTTACGTGTCGGGTCATGTGTGTTAGGTCTTGGGCCAGACTTCGTAACATTTGTCACAAGTCTGAACTGTCAAATTAACTTTAAGGCTGCAGAAGCACAGAGAGAGACTTAATGCACTGTGTGTTTGCCTTATTAGGATCACTGCAGGAAGTGGATCATGTAATTATGATATTTGTTAACCCAATGATCTAAACCAGTTTAATAAGCAATGAAGCACAGTGAATGAGACAAAGAGGCAGTAGAATTCTCAAGCTGATAAATTCTGAAACTGAAAAAGAATTTGTTTCCAGATTTCAAGCTTTACCATTGACATTTGGGTCTCCAAGCTGAGGCAGAAATAACTGCAACCAACTGTTTTGTTAGAGGTTGAGTAATATCCCCTGGGGCAAATAAACTGAACTTGATGAAAAACACTGTTGGGGAAAAAGCACATTATGACAGTTCTTGCAGATCAATTGTTAGTGTTTAAGATGTTGATTACATTTTACAGACTTACTGGAAACATTCCTGGTTGCCAGAGACTCTTTAACACCCCCTAGAGTTCAAAGTATCTGGACAATCTTCTGTTGTGTTTTGTGTTTTATTGCCCCTAACTTAAATTGGAATTGTAAGAATTAAGTGGATCACGTACATACTGGCCAACATAGTGGTTTGCCGGTAGGTAGAGCCCAAGAGACGGTAAAGTTCAAAAGTCTACTCTTTAGCATTACTGTAAATGATAAGAGCAGCGTCATTTCCTTCTTAGAAAACTAATATAATAATAAAGTAATGTCTGCCTACCACGTCTCTGTAGGGAATAAAACTTTTTCTTTCCCGGCCTCGAATTTTTGGCTTAACAAGTCTCAGCTGTTCTGATGTTGCAGATGTTAACAAGGTTTATTGGATACCGATGATGATGATGACCAAAATTCAACCCAGACTGACCTTATCAGTTGTTCAGTCTTTTTTTCCCAGCATTTTTCTCATATTTACACGAATCACTGTAGAGATTTGTGTGGGTTTGAGCGTGAGACTGACTGTACATATATGTTTGGGGTCAGGTGATTAATGTGATGATCTACAGTAAGATGTATTTGATCATGTTGCGCGTGTGAGTGTTTTGGGGGCGAGGCCCATTGTGAATTTCCCTCAGTTCTCATAGCAAGACTATGACAATACACCCGCTCTGCCTGTTGGTTGCCAGGCAGGGTCCAAAGGTTAGAGATGGATAAGAAACACCACCCAAAAATCTTACGTTTATGTGTGTGTGTGTGTGTTTGTGTGTGTGTCAGAGAAAGTGTCGTCTCACTATTGCTGTCATATAGGCGGGATCACACCTTTTACTTTCTGTGCTTCTCAGGGTTTTGCTAATGTTTAACCTCAGTGTTAATCAGCTCAATTAAACTCCTGATTTGTTTTATTGTTTTGGTTGTTTTTGTTTCAAAGTCACCTTTATTACAATATAAAAGCAAAAAACTAAGAATTTAATGCGTAATAAAAATGAATGCAGATTTAGGATAATTATTTAACCAATTTCTACCAATGCTTTAATTTTTTATAATTCATTTTACACTTTAGTTTGTTTTCAAGCTTGAAAAAGAAAAGTGAAGAGAATCTGTGGCCACTGATGAAAAACTAAAACATACTGCCAATTGTGCATCAGCTCTCAGAATAGTGAAAAATTGTATCTGAGGATGTTTGTGATATTCGTTTCATTTTTGCATACGTCACAACTCCTTTTTGTTGAGCTAGTGCTCACTCTTTATTCATTAGTCAGTCATCATAACACTATACACTGAAAGTCCAACTCATTTCTGATAATTTGATGTTTCCTCATAATTTTCATCAAAATGCTCTTTTCAAATTCAGTGTAACTGTCCTCTATTTACAGTCCATACTTCCTCATAAACTAACATTGCCGTCAACTCCCAGACAGTATATTCTTCAGAATATGCACTTTCGAGCCTTTAATTCTGAGAAGACTTTCCTGAGAGTTCATGTTTCTTCTTTGAAAGGTTTTGACTCAGTGGTTTCACTGCATTCAGCCAGCAATGCAAATAACGTCGCCACCTTGATTTCTCAAGCATCTGAAATGTTTCAGCAGTTTTGGTTTCTTTCCAAATTTTAAAACACATTTATCAGGATTAATCAATAGCAATTGGTTGATTTTTTAAAAAATCAAAAAACGCATTTTTCTGGGACAAAATAAATAAATAATAAATACAAAATTAAATTACAAATACAAAATTGAGTAAATATTGTCCCTGTTGTGTTTTGCTTCATTTTTTTCAGTCTGTTTTTGACTTCATGACTTTTTCTTTGCTCTCAAATTCTGCTGAGCTGCTAAAAAACCCAGAACATCAAGGTTCATGTTTTTTTTCTTTCTGCAAAAGAAATCTGTCTGCTTTCAAATCTTTATTCACATACTATACAGCTAATGCCTGCAGGCACTAAACATTAGTTAAATTACCTGTTAATAAATACTGTTTCCTTCCCCTGTCTCACTTTGCAGCTATATTCTTCATTTGTGGCAGTACATCAGCTCTAAAGCTTTTAAAATTCTAGTTTATTGTGAAATCTAGCAGCCACTGTTAATGTAGAGTTACTACTTGACAAAATCCTCTTTAATAAATACTATTAAAGCTGGTAAATTAGCATCTTTTTTAAATTTCAGTTGCCACCAGCAGTGGCAGCCCACATCTCTGGCTTAAATGTGCTCATCTGTAATTTTCAGAAGGAAACCTTTGCTCAGAACTTGCACTGTGTTCCTGACATTAACTTCTTGCATATTTCTGCTTGCCAGCCAGTCAGCAGGTGTAGGGTGGAGCTGCTTCTCAGACCGTCAGTTAACGCTCTGCCTCAACCGTCCTCCTGATATTACGTGGAACTAAAATGTCACGTACCTGGTGGGTGAATAAGGACAACCTGTATACGCTTATTTGTGTTTGTGAGGTTTAGAGTGACAGACGGGAAAAGGCCCATCACTGTCTGCATTTCTCACGCCACATACTGACATCCATTTGCATGTGAGAGTTAACACAATTTACCAGAAGCTGAACGTACAAATAATGAACAATGTAAAAGCAATTACTTGGAAATAAAAAAAATAAAAAACATTTAGATAAAATTTAAATCTAAACCAAAAGCAACAGACTATAATTTGACCTTTTCCTACACTGAACCAACCTGAAGACAGCTGCAGTAGCTGTTTTTATGTTAATGCACACGTTTAACATAGTTTCTGTTTTACAGCCGATCAAAACATTTGTCACCTTCCGGCCTGTTCACTGCAATAATATTTGTCTTGAAACATGAATCAGTCTAGAAGTGAGATTAAATTGCTATTTATTTTTTACCAGCTGAACATTGTGTGTTACTAGTATATATTGAAACCAAAGTAAAATGTTAACTATGAACATCACTTGAGGAGCTTATTTAAACAGACTGTCAACCACCAGCTCTTTAAAATGATGAGGGTAAACAAAAAAAAGATTGAATGAATAATCACAAAAGTGATTAAATTGCTACTTAAGATGATCATTTTAAGTATTTTTGTAGGCTATAAGACTCAGATAGTCCTTTTGAGTCACTCTGAGTAGAGATTCACATCTAAAGTTCAGTGGAATAAATTTTTACTAACCTGTGTTCATGCATGTTTTTAAAGTTTTCTTTTCTTCTAAAGTTTCTTTAACACTGTTCTCCTGGTACCATAGTGAATCCGTCAAACAGAACTCCTCATACTGTGCTTCCTTCTAATATCTTATAGGCAGTTTATGCCTGTAGCAGATAGTGGTAGTGGTGAGAAGACAGGAAAAACAAGCCCCCTGTTGGATTTAAACTGGTGATGTTGTAGTTTATTTTCGGTGGTTAATCCTGCTAATACTTTTTAATATGTTGAGTATGTTTAATACTCTGAGAAGAGGCTGTGGTATAGGGAGTGTTGCTCCTCATGAGTCAACCTCCTCAACTATGGATACTACATTTCCCATAATGCAATTTTCATTTGTCTTTTCCTATTGTAAATGTTTGTGTTTTCCTGACTTCATATCCCTTTTGGAACATGGCAGCGTATTTTCTCAGACTCTGTTGACATACAACTGTTTTCACCAGTAAACTAATATGTAAAACCGGTGCAACTTGTGTCAATAATGATCTGAAATCTCCTCTCTGCAAATTACACGTTGGAGAAAGTCGTTGCTGGTAACGGATGTTTTTTCGGTCGTGGCCTTTCAGCGATGGGCGGTGTCAGTCACAGGAGGACATCGTAGCCCAAGGCATGCGCAAATACTGTCAGAGTGAAAGTTTAAAAATTCGAATCAGTCAACAAGGAACACAAAAACAATCAACTGTCACTTTACTTCGTTACTTTGCTTCATAACTGAACATGCACACACTCATATTTACACTTGTACTTTCTCTCTCTCTCTCGCTCTCTCTCTCGCTCTCTCTCTCTCTCTCCCCTCTCTCTCTCTCTCTCTCTCTCTCCCTCTCTCTCTCCACCACACCAGTGGTATTACTGTAGTGTCTGATGTGGTCTCTCTCACCTCATGCTACCATCGCTTCCTGTTTCCTCTCCACCATTGCTCCCTCAGTCTTTTTATCTTTTCTCTCTTCTTTCTTTTTCTAGCTTACTGTCTCTTGTTTTTTTCTCTTTTATCTTTCCTTTCACTATTTTCCACTTTTCTTTACTTGCTCTTCTCTTTCCACCCCCTTTCCTTTTTTAAATTACCTTCACTCTGCTGTTTTCAAACTTACACATTTCTTCTCTCTGCCATTCATTACTTTACATGTCTTATTCTTTTCTCTTCACTTCTTCTCATTATTCCTCATCTCTCTTCTTTTGCCTTCACTTTTTGTCCTTTATTCTGTCATCTCTTCTAATTTATGCAACACTTGTTAACAAGAAAACATTAAAAGTTTAATAAAATACTGAGATTAGAAAAATGTTGTATCATAAAAGTCGTATAAGCCGAAACCATGATAAAACAAAGTTCTAATTAAAGCAGGCCTTGAGTTTGACGAATGATTTAAAAGAGGCTACTACCAAACTGTCCTCTCTCTCCATCCAGGTGAGCAGAAACGTTACCAGGTGGTGATCCACGGTATCGAACCGCTCCTGGAAACTCCTCTGCAGTGGCTCAGCGAGCACCTCAGCCACCCCGACAACTTCCTGCACATCTGCATCATCCCCGTCCCCACTGATTGAGGCCACATCACCCGCACCTCAGTATTACCGTGACAACACACCGACCAACCAGCTGACCCACCGGCCAGCTGAGTAACCCCCAGAAACAGAATCGTTTTGGGGGTGGAAACTTTGAACTAACAGACTCTTAAACAAGAAGGAGATCAGATTCTTAAAGATGAACAAAGGATGTGAAGGTGGTGTCTAACAAACCTCCTCTTTCCATCTTGTTGCCCATTTATATTTCTATCCTGTTACCACTACTACTACTACTCTTTTCCCTTCAGAAAATGTGCTCATAGGACACAAGGATGACAAGAACTTCTCTTCCTCCCCAACAAGATGAGATGGTTGAATCAGCAGAGCTCTCTTCTTTTTCTAATCTTCTATCTTACATCTCCTCCTCTCTGAACATCTAAATTGGAGGAGAGTAGGTGAATGGATTCTCTGTTTTCCCATCCTGGCGTACACCTCCCTTCTTGCCTACTCAAAGACTTTCCCGTGGACAGGGAGATGGGATTGCAGTTTGGGGAGTTCTATCAAGCCCTGCTGAAGTTGCCTTAGTTACTACGTTCTTGTGTTATCATCATCATCATCATCCTCATTGTCCTTTCAGAAACATGTGGACGTACAGGAAGTCAGTCTGAGTTTACATCCCAACTTGGAATATACCACAAATACTGTATTGCTTCAACTGAGCTTGAACAAGAAGAAGACAAGCTGTTTTGGACGTTTGATGGCAGTGACTGACACACTATTTCCTTTTCCCAATTCCAGCACATGGGGTTTGGATTGAATGTTTGATATGTTGAGGTTAGCTTCTATTTTTGAGTTAGTTGCACAAAGGAACTCAACAAGCAGACAGAATGCCCAAAGTCATTGTCTGATACTCTTCCTGAATTAGCATTAAATTGTAGCCTTAACTTGAAAACAGCGTGATTCTATTATTCCTGTTTACCTTCAAGAAAAGTTCTGGTTTTAGGCAACTTAAGGTCTTAATTTTGTCACTGAAATGATCTGGAATTAACCTTAAATAGTGGGTAAAGTCGGCAACTGTCACAAACAAATGGGTGAATTAATAATACTGTGGTGTTTTAGCTGAAAGGGAGGCTGCACTTGTCTGTTTTTAACTTGCTTTTTGCTATTTCTTCAAAGACTAGATGGGGTACAGGATTTTCACAGGGTAACATTTGAGAGTCATCTAGCTGTTTATGAGGCTTAAGCATTTTCTGCGGGGGTCATGGGGGAAAAACTCCACACATGTTTTCAATAGCAAGTGTTGATTTCTCCCCATCAGTACAACACTCTTTAGCGGCTTTTACTGTCTGTTTTTGTCAGATTTGGCCCAAGCTTCATTGTCCGCTGCCAAACTTAAATGAGCATCTGGTTTTGTATCGTTTAAAGAACTCCGCTTAGGTAATGCGACGGCAGGCACGATTAGCATTAGATCTTTAGACTGTTGGGGGCCACGACTGTTTTGACATGTACCAAATATGCTTTGTATGTCATATTTTAGTTCATGGACACAAACAAAAATGACAATAGCAGACAAATGTTTGACAGCATAGTAGCAGTAGCAGAGAAATGCCAAGTTTGTATTAGTTTGCTTCATGTTGACACTTTTTTTCTTTACTCCTGCATCTCATATCAGCATCTTTTTTATGTGATCACACTGAAAGACAGTTACATTAAAGCATTAACCTGACAGTTCATAATGACTTACAATAAAACTGAGTTGATTGAAATGTTTAATTGTCAGAGTATCTAGTTTATTGTGGAGACAACACTGCTTTATGAGGTTAACATGCTCAATTTACGGCTCTACCTTAGTGTTTTTTTAATTTTTACTTTTTTCACTCAACCAAGATTAAATCAGTGAACTCTTCAGTTTAAATGTTGGTCTTTTGTGGTGTTTAATAAGTCAGATTGACACAGCTGTCCCACACTCAAACGATGTATTATCCTAAAGTGAAAATATACTATGTTTACCATCATTTTTACATTCCAGATAAACGTATTTCTTATCTAAAATAAGAATCCATAATGTCCTCAGCCTCAATTACCCTCAGTTTCTAGCAAGGTGAAGAGGTGGAAATGTAAAAATACCAAAACTGAGTATAATCCTTTCTTTAATTTTCAAAATAACACAGACCTATTAGAACCAATTTAGCACAAACAATTGCAATTATGTGTAAGCACAACTTGAAGGGGCCCCATGTTCCCATATTACAAAAAAATATAATGTTTTTATAATTTAAAGCTGCAGTAAGCAGTATTTTACACTAAACTTTTAGCATTTTGTAATTCAAGTTGTTTCTGAGGAAACTAGATTTCTGCGCCTTGTCCTGACTCCATTTTCAGGATTAGGAAATCTGGCCCATGGTGGGAGATTTTATCCAGTCACAAGGTTTCATCTAGATCATGTGGGACAGTATCCATAGCAACAAAGTCCATGACTGATAAATATGATGACGCATTGGGATAGATGGAGAGTGGGATTTGAATCCTTGATTGACCATCTCTGTGCCTTTGAAGCGCATGCTCGTCCGTTGAAGGAGCTCTCTATATTTAACATATAAATTCTGCCATTTTTCTTGCTTTGCCTTTTCCAGATTTCTGCCTGCTGCAGCTTTAAATAATACTGTTTCAGAGATTCAACTAAAAACTGCACACTATGATATGTGAGCAATCAACAGTTTGAGACCATTTGTGGAAAGAGATGTTCCTGGGGATTTCTTTTTGTACATCACAAGCCTATTCCATTCACCTCCACTGTATTTGCATGATAAATACATCCAACCCAAAATTATTAGCTTCGCTGTAGCACTAGAGTGACATTCTAATTCATGAAAGTGTCACACTGTGCTTTTTTGGATTTGAACCGTCAGAAGAGAACGTCCCTCCCCTCCGGTGTTTTACCATCTTTTCACTTTATCCATCTCATAAAGAACATCTCTGTCTTATGTGTTTTACTGCTGACACTCACCCTCCCTCTCGCTCTTCATCTCTCCTGGTTAATTATCTGTTGGCATTCCACCCGCTGCTAATGAGACCACTAAACTGTCCAGACAGGCCTCAGGGTGCTCTGTCACTATGTGTGTATGTGTGTCTCTCGTTGTGAGCAAACTTGTTTTCAGGGAATTGAACTGTACAGTGTGAGTGTGTGTACATAATTACAGACAGCATTTACAGCCCCCTGCAGGTGTGTGCGTGTGCTGGAAGACATCCATTTGAATTCTCTCTCTCTCACACACTCACACTCTCGTCTGTTGTCACACTGCCAGTCTGCTAATTTAAAGTGTGTGTGTTGTGTGAGTGATGTCACACATCATGTCATCACGTCAGGCTTCCTCACCGTTGTTGCTGCCGCCAAGCATGATGGGATGGCGGGTTTTATGGAGTTGAGTCAAGACCCTGGGCTCGGCGTGGGGTAGGCTAATATGTGTGTTTGTGTGCGTGTTTGTATACTGTACACACTGCGGCTCTAGACACAGTGATGAAGAGTCTGTCTCACTCTGTCATCATGCTGACACACACTTTTTAATGGGATTTCCCGACCCGGTATCCAACCCCCATACTGCAAAACACACAGAGGAGAGAGAGGAAATAGAAGGGGGGGATGAGATGCTTAGTGAGGTGTATGGATGGAATGAGTTAAATTGTTAGCAGAGATGCATTTCCATCTCTGGTTGAGGTTTTTTTGACCTGAATCAGAGTTTTAAAGCTCGCTTTGTCTTAATCAGTTTGTCTCGAGTCTGACTGGCCAGTTTTTAGCGAACGGGTCATTCCGTTTCAGATCAAGAGAGGCCTTCTGCTTGACCATCTCTGATTTGCTAGAAGTTTTTCTATTATAAACTATAGATAATAAAATGATATATATAAAGAATTTAATTGTTTTATCAAGTACTTCAATTCACAAGTCAACCCACTGTCGCATGCGCACAATAAACTTACATTTGATTTTTTTCTGCCAATGTCCCTTTAGGGGCTCCGTAGGTTTAAAATGGTTTTCCAAATAAAAAAGGTAAATCAGAGTTGGTTAAGCAGACATGGTTTAAAAAATGTTAGATGTAATGAGCCAAGAACTTGTGAGTGAAAGCCAGCTGGATTCACTAGTTAAATAACTTAACTTTAATCATTGCAATCTTTGGAAATCAATCAGAATCTCCCATCACGGTGGTCTTCACTGCACAATGCCGAAATCCTAAATGATTTTGAAACTGAGTTGCATGAGGGGAAACTTCAAATATTCCTCTTTCTAATCTCAGGCATCCACTTACTACAAGATTTGGGGGAAAAAACAAAAGCTGAAGGCTAAATGAATCCCAGTGCTGGCGCTAAGTATCATCCAAATTTTAACTCGTAAACATCACACATGATTGATGTCATCAGGGCAGATCGGGAGATTTAAAACTGGATCTGTAAACCCCTCACATAACCAAATAATCTGGATTGTCACAAGGAATTAAACAAGGATAAATCAGCCCAAAACTCATGTAGTCTGAACCTGGCATAAGTGCACAAAATGAAAAGCTGCACAGAACTCACTGACTACATTACCATGAAAAAAAATAATGTCAGCAGTGACAGTCGTTTTGTAATCTGACATCCTTTCTCTGTGATGCTTTCTGCCATGCTTAATATTTTTCATTCAAGTCCTTTTCCACTGCTACGCCGATGACACCCGGTTGTACCTCAGGACTGATTCAACTGGTTCGTCATCATTGGCATCAACACTACTCTCAACACTCACCACCTGCCTGGAGGAGATAAAGGCATGGGTGAGTCATAACTTCCTCCAGCTCAACTGCTCTAAATACGAAGCCATATCTATTGGCACTGCCTACCAGGTCCAATCATCCTCCATAACCACCATCACCTTTTCTGGACAAAATATCCACATTTAATCTGCTGTCACCAACCTCGGTGTGAGACCCTTACCTAACCTTTGAGAACTGCATTAAACATCTGTGCAAATCCTGCTTCTTCCACTTAAGGAACACTGCCTGACTCCAACCCCACCACCCCTACCCACCCCTCACTGTATCTGATGCTGAGAAGCTCATCCACACCTTCATCTCCTCCAGGCTGGACTACTGCAATGCCCTCTTCATTGGGACCCCCAGCAAAAGTCTGCACACATTTCAACTAATTCAGAACACTGCAACCAGGATCCTACTCGGAGTCAGAAAACATGAACGCATAACCCCAGTACTTCACACACTTCACTGGCTTTCCATCACTGTCAGAACAAATTACAATGTCGCTTTCATCACCCATCAGTGCGTTTATGGAAATGGCCCACCATACCTCAAAGGACTCCTCACCTAGCAAACCCCAACCCGGAATACAGATCTGTACATCAAGACCTCTTTCACACTGCCAGAACCAAGCTCCAGACCATGGGAGAACGGGCCTTCTGCGCCTCTGCACCATGTCTGTGGAACTCCCTGCCCAGTCACCTCAGGGCCTCATGTAGATGCTTTTAAAAACACTTAAAGACCTTTCTCTTTAAAGAGGCTTTAAATTTATTGTAAGTACTCTTTTTAAATTTTTACGTTTGTACTGATCCTTTTTAATGTGTGCTGAAGCGTATTATTCAGTAGGAAGTTAGTGGAAGTTCAGATATGTGTTCAAAGGTGTCTATATCAAAGGATAAGGTCACAAAATCTACAAAATTACCCCAGTGTGTTAGTATCCCTCCACCATCCACAACCAAACAGTCTGAATGGTTTAGATCAGCTCGATTTTAGCTTAGTTTTGAGTGAATTTTTAAGTTGTCACATGACTGATGAACTGTTTCTGCTTTATTTGTTGTCTTCGTCTCCTGACAGCTTGAAACATGGCTAATACCAGCTGACATGACAGAATAATATAGAATTGAAAATGTTTCTTGAAGCCTCGTCTCCATTTTTCTCTTATAAGCAGCCAAAATTTAGTTTGTTTTGTTCTTCGCCAAGGTTTTTTTTTAGCAGTTTGCAAACAGCTAGTTTTGTTTTGTTTCTGGCTTCCTCTGCTCTGTTTAGTATTAGAGCGTAATGGAAATCAGCTTAATTTGCATTTTCTTTTTATTTTCTTATTATTTTATTGTTTGCTTGATAATTACTGTATATGAAAGAATGGTTATGGACATAAAGTGCTGGCTCAAAGGGAATTATTGGATTTGTTGTTTTTTTTCACAATACATTATTGTAATATCCATGACTTTACTATGTACTGTGCCCTGAAATAACTTGGATTTTAAACTGGTGCTATATACAAAAATAAAGTGCTAATTTTAGTTGCAAGTTTAAGAAGACACTGGTTGAAAGATGTAACAAAATATGATAATAATGAAACAGGGAGTTTGTTATTGTTGTCAATAGTTTTTGAACAAAAATGAATTTCCAAGTATCAGGCAAAACCTGTTATCTAGATAATACCATTATTTATTTATTTTTATTCTGAGGAAATTTTGGCCAAATTGAAAAAGATGACATAACACCAGTTTTATCTTATAATCTTATCTTAATAAGTTAATCATTAAGGCATTGAAAACAGACAGAACAGCTGTTAAGTTTGTGTCAGAATTTGGTTAGAATCAGGAAGGTTTTCATCAGCAGCTTGTTTGCGTCTCCATACCAACTGGAAACACTCCTCTGTTTGTTCCAATAATAGAGAAAACTTTACCGGACAGCTGATTTCCATCAGATTCCGTGAAACCATTCTTTCACACACACACACACACATACTCACACACACACACACACACTTTTACCATCAGCTCAGACCGCAAACTATGTCCTCCAGCCCTGCTTGGTCCCCTACTGTCCTGCCTGATTCTGTGAAACCACAGTCTCCGATTCACATTTATGTTTTATTTGTGAGGACCCTCAGTGAGATGATGTATTTTCCAGTCCCTTCTGCCAATGAATTTACCTAATTTAAGTTGCGTAACTTAAGTGTTTATCAAAGATGTTCAGGACTGGAACTAAATTAATGCACTAAATAGGGTTCAGCCGTTTTACAGACTGTTTGCAGGCTAGCTTAGGTCAAGCTCCGAAACAATGAGAGTATACATGTCTTTTGATGTATATGGTGTGTAGCCTTAATGGTGAACCTGTGCAACAAACCCTAATGCAGGATCATTCAGCTTCAGTCTCCACCTAACTTAAACCTAATTCTAACCTTAATCCTAAAACCAAGTCTTAACCCTCAAACAGCCCTTTGAAGGTCCGTCCCAACTCAAACAGGTCCTCACAAACATTGACATCAAGCACACACACACACACACGCACACACCCCTCCTTGGGCTTTTTAAGCATCTCAGGGGGCCACAGCGCTCTGCTGTGTATCAGACAGCCAAGCAGAGATCAAGAAGATCAACAGATGAGAACGATTAGTGATGAAGAGGAAGTCATGAGCGCGTTCCTCATCTGAAGCCACACACAAACACGTAACGCAGCACAGACCGGGACAAGGAACACATGTGACAAGTGAAAATGACAACATTCTGTAACGGCGCGCTCCTGCTGAGTTAAAGGCCTTGAATGCAAGCGTGGCGATACAAACTGTAGGACAGAGCGAGAGCGAGATGGAAAGAGGACTTAAATAATAGGATAAATCCCAAGCAAATTAGTGCTAATGTGTTTGCTCACTCTAGACTTACTCGTTTACCAATTGGGTTGAAGACATACATACATACGTACTGCATATAAAAATCCACAGTAATTACTCAGACTACCTTGTAAATTATGAAAAGTAATATTTTATGTCCTAATTGTCTCCTTCGTAGGCTTTAAAAATGCTTAAAAAATGCTTTAAAATGGGAAACAAAACTATTTTTATTTCTTTCTATGTACTAATTCGATCACAGTTCTCAGTTTCAAGCACATTTTTCGATCATATGATATAGTGTTACTTAATATTTCGCAAATAAATCCCTAATCCTCAAAATGCTCTTGTCTTTTCTCTTTGACTTTTCCCTCAAAATTCCAATTTTCTTCTCAAGATATTCCAGTCTTCTTTTGGAAACTTCCCTTCCCCTTCACTTATACACCATCAGAAGTCACTGAAGCATCAGACATAATTTGTGCAAAATTTGTGCAGCTTTTAACATCTGTAATACAGCTCTTAGTCTGCAATCAAAGGTTTGCAGAGATGTAATTAGAGTTTCTAATAAGCACTTGTTTGCTTTGATTGAAATCTTACATTTCCTGCACATGTCAAATTCACTTTCTTGAAATGTCAGAGGGTATTTTGGCATGTTCCACAAAACGTGCAAAAACAAATTTAGATCGACGTTGTAGCAGCTGATTGATGAGATTTGTGTGAGTCAAGTTTCCTCGTGTAGAACCAGTAAACAACTGGAGAAGCAGAAGCGTGTGCGTGTTTCTTTGTCTCTCTATTCCTGGCAGTGTGACACACACACGCACACACACACCCTCCTCTCTGTGGTTCTCTCTTCTCTTTGAGAGGATGGAGGGCTGGATGTCCATTTTTAACGAGAGCGACAGCCTTTGAAGTTTGTCATAATTCAAAGAACACAGTTCACTTTGCTCTCTCTCTTTCTCTCTCTCTCTCCCTCTCTCTCTCTCTCTCTCTCTCTCTCACACACACACACACACACACACACATCCAGTCAGATGACACATTAAAAGTTTGCTGTTGTCTTTTATATCTCCCCTTTATCTTCTCTACTCTTGTTCTCTTCTTTTTCGTGCAAAAAAGGTGCAATAAATCGCTCTTTCCCTTTCACTCTTAATATTTTCTCACTTTTCTGTCCAAAAACACTTTCTCCTTTGCAATAAGTCCCCTAATATAACCAACTTTCCTTCCAAATCCAGTTCCACACAAGCACACAATCTGGTTAAAAGTATGTGGACACTTGAACTTTGCATTCACGTGTCATGTGAGTGTTTCATTTCAACTCAGTGGACATGAATGTGCTGCTGTAACAGCCTCCACTCTTTACGTCCCACCCAATGTGAGCTTTTGTGAAGGCCAGTGAAGTTCTGATGCACCAAAAAACATGATTTGTATTGTCGACTTTGTCTGCCATTTTAAATCAGGAAACAAAAATATACAAATAGTTAGCATAAAACATGGAAGGACATTGTTTTACATGCTGTAGAATTAATATCCCCCCCAAATGGAACTATGAATCTACACTAACCTTTAAACTGCAGCTTCAGATCAGTGTAAGGACAGTTGTGTCTGCATACTTTCAGATAAAGTGCCCAAAATCGAAACCAAATTTAACACACAAACAGGTTGGTCTGTGAAAACAACAGAAACACTCTCTATTTTCCTGGAGATGTGTCTTGTTTCCAGGCAGCCTCTTACAAACACACATAGACCAACCTGTTATTAACCCTGTCGCCCTTTAATAGTCAGGTGCTGAAGAGAAAGAGACGGGCCGACCCATACAGAGAAACAGAGAGAGTATGACAGGAGGATGTGGAGCTATTACACTTTGATCTATCTCTCTCTCTCTCTCTTGCACATACACAAACACACCATTAATAAGCACTGTGTGTGTGTATTTGTGTGTGTCACTTTCCGCCTGTAGCCCTGGGGTCAGGACATCACGTTTGCTACCTAAGTGCGTGTTGCCGTTTGGCTCCAGACTGTCTGGTATTATTTGTGACAAACTGGTTGAGAATAAGGCCGCACTCAGATTGACATTAGAACCTGTTTAGTGTTTCCTGTCTCGTGGAGATGATGTCATGCACATAAAAACTGCACGCATTGGCTATAAGAGAGGCTCAGTTGTCAACAGTTGGGTGAATATATCTTTTGCAATGCAGTCTCACTTGCTTTTGACTCACTCTGCAGCACTGAGCTTTGTTTATAGACTGGTGTCCTGACGCATGGAGCCATAACAAATTACTGTGAGATGTCTATAAGGTTGGGATTTGGATACCCAAAATAGAGGATTTTATTTGTATTTCTCTGCAAATGTTGCATATTAATACATGACATAAAATACACTTCCTTAAAATCATTAGCTGCCTGGCCTGGGAAGTTCTGAAGAGTATAGATCAGAGGTGCCAAATCCTGGTCCTTGAGGGCCACTATCCTACATGTTTTAGATGTTCCCCTCTTCCAGGACACCTGATTCAAATGATCAGCTCACCATCAAGCTCTGCATAAGCCTGATAACAATCCTGATCATCACAGGTGTGTTGGAAGAGGGAAACATCTAAAACATGCAGGATAGAGGCCCTCGAGGACCAGGGTTGGACACCCCTGGTGCAGATGTCATTTAAATTTTTGTATTTTAAACTACAGCATTTTTTTCCAATAGGGCTGAGCTGAGATATGTTTGTCTGTTTCATTCTTAGCAAGATCACTAAAACACTACTTAATTAATTAATAATTTCGTAAAGTTTTGTGCAGGAACGGAGCACGAGCAAAGGTTGTTGTTGCCGATCTGGATCGCTTTCTTGAAAGAGCCTCTCTGATTTAAATCTAGTTATTTACCTTGTTAACATTTTCATATGGTGTTTCTTAATGCAAGAAGACATGTGAGTCAAACAAGGAGTCAGTTCCATGGATGAGTATTTTCACCTAGAAACTGCAGCATACAGATCACCGCCTCAGATACTCAAAGTTCCAGGATTTCACACTTAAACCAGTAACATCAATCTGCATGGCTTAGCTTTTTGTATATTTATTCTTCCAAATTAGTTTTCAGTAAATAATAAATTCATGTGGGCCTGAATTAATCAAATATTACATGTAGCTGTTCTGTAACATAGATTTTCATTGTTTGAGTGTTGGTAGGCCGGCCATTACTGGGAAGGTTCACCACTGTTCCATGTTTTGTGGATAATAGAGGGACACCGTGGTTCTCTGGTGTCCCACAGCTTCACCAATGCCTTTGTAACCCTCCAGACTGATAAATGTCAATGACTTTGTTTCGCATCTCATCTTGAATCTCTTTAGAGCGTGGCAACATGTGCTGCTTTTTGAGACCCTTTATCCTCGCTCACAGTGATGTTTAGATTCACTAAGCCTGGCAGTAATCATATGTGGGCATGGCTGGTGAAATTGAGCCTAACTGCCAAATGAATTTGGTCCTTTGGTAGATTGGTACCAAAGGAGGTAATTTTTTTCACATAGGGCAAGGTCTTATATTAAATTAGCTTGATGATCTGAAAAATCTAAGTGTGACAAATAAGCAAAAAATACAAGATATCTGTATATCTCAAGGTAAATTCTTTTTCATAGCACTGTATATACTTGGGGGAAACGTGTAGTGTTACATCTAAGCTATTTTAAGCCCTAAAGGGATTCATTTACCATGTAACTTTTATGAACAAATGAGTTTTCGGGGTTTAATCAACACCAGTAGAAGAACTTTAAAGTTGTTAGACAGGGCATTGACATTTGTGTAGGACTGCATTCTCCAAGTTCCAAGTGTTTAATTATTGCCATTGTTTGAGCACCTCTAACACCACACACACATTTAGGTAACACCTCTAACACCACATATTTTGTTTGAACCCAGCAGCATGCAAATGCAGTGCTTTTTTCACGTCACGTTTTTCTTATTTTTGTACATCCCATAGGTCATTGCACTGAAACACTGTGGTTCAGCCACATTTAATTTGATGTGCAATCTGAACTTGTACTGGGATAATCTTGTTTCCTGAGGTGACTTTGCAAAGATAGCGTCACAAATCTCTCAAGAAGAAAAAGAAGATAAAAAGAGTTTCATTTTTACCTACATGAAAGAGAAAGTGAGAAGGTGCAATGCAATCAGTGCTGAGGAGTAGAAAAAAAAAGTGCCGTGGGGTTGATTTGCAGAGCAGCAAAGAAACCAAATACAACCCACACTAGCAAAACCCAGAGGGAGAGTAGCTGCCAGCATAAATAGAGTCCAACCAGGTGAGCTAAATCTCACTGATGACCTGACTCCACCCTGCAGAAAGAGTCACAGAGGTTACTATCTCTGGAAGTTTCATACCAGGACACAAGCAATGGCACTGCTCATATATGTTTACATGCACAAAAAGACACATGGTGACTGCAAAAGCCACAAATATATGCAACCAGTCCAATGTCTGGCAGTGGGACGACCGTGATGATGTAATATTAACTGTTAAATAGCAGTTATTAGCAAGTTGACAATAAGTTTTAAATGGTAATTCGTGGGGATGACAAACATCTTCAATCATTACATAGACACACACGCACCCACTGTGTTCCAGTAACCATATAAAATGCTTCCTCGGTGACCAGGTCAGATGCAGAAACGATGTTGACACATGAAACATGTGGACGGTCTGAAGGAGGAGACAGCAGCTGCTGTGGTTTTTCAGATGAAGAGAAGAAGAACGAGGCTCCACATGTGTGAGGATTCAGAAAGGGGTCGGCTGAGAAACGAGGAGCAAGACGTCTGTTTTTGCTGAGTCACCTCAGTCGTCTTCCACACATGTGAGGCCTGCAACAGACACTAATTATTATTAACGAGGACGCTTGGGTGTGTTTGTAAGACAGACAAGTATGAAGAACATGAAGACAAACTGCAACGCGCGTTATTAACTGGTATCTGGCTCAAGCAAAGAAAGATTTTGCAAATGTGACACTGGATTTGAATTTATCTCTGGATAGTTGGTGTAAATATTGTCAAATTGTAACCCATTAAGACCAATACATGGATTTATCTGGTCTAATGTGGCCTCAAATGAGAAAGAAAAACAATTAAACCTTCCTTTTAAATAAAAATAGGGCATTAAATGTTGTCTAAAAACCTTAATGCAATGCTTAACTGTTAATGATTGTTTTATTTTAACTATTGTACCATGAATCTTCCTTCAGACAAGAAACACTGTTTGCTGCTACTTCCTTTTCTTATTTGCGTTGTCATCTACTGTACTGAGATGACACCAATTGCAGGAGTGTGTGTGTGTGTTTGTGTGTGTAATTGTTTCAGTTTTCATAGAGGTGTGTGTGGGTGTGCACTTTGGTCTTTCTGTGTGTACGTGTCTTTTTAATAACATCCATGCAGAGTGTGTATGTTGGCGTGCGTGGAGTTAATAGCTTGTGGTTTTTATGAGCCACATGAACTATAATACACTCACTTCCTCTACCATCCTGTAAGACAGGCCTTCTGTCTCTGTCCATATGATGTGGTAAAAATCAGACGTGACAGCCTTGAAGCCATTTTAGGTGGAAGGTGATGTTTATACTTTTTTCACGATGACATGTGACATCTGGTGTGTGCAAATGTGGGAGCTGGTTTGAAGGACAGATTTGCCTTTTGCGGTGGGCACCAATTTTTCAACATGAACCCAGGAGAGCTACAGATTGGGGGAGTGTTTCTGTTCGCACCTTGAGAAAACTCCTCGCTGCCTCAGACTGAAGCAAACACTATCTTCCTGAAAACAGGTCCACACATGGGTCTGTGCTGGTTTCTTCAGCTGCATTGGCCAACAGCAAAGACATCGAATTTGAATATTAAACTTAACGAAATATTGCGTGACAGCATCTTGTGATGGTCTTGGTGGCCTTAATCACTAACAGTGTGTGTCTGGAGAAAATCGCTGATGATATTTTTGTTTCAAACAATCTCACAAGGGGAAAAGGGATGCAACAAATGAACAATCAGATGATCATGATTATACTTAAGTTGAATGTCATTGTAATGAGTAGTAGGTTTTGGCGCAGGCTTTAACCCAAACTTTTAAAATGGCTTAACTGGTTTATTATCAGCAGATAAGTCAGTTTAAATCCTACCTGCTCCTACTAACCAAATAAAAATTGTAGCCGGAAGTAGCACCTCTAGACCCAGTGTCCAAGCATCTAGACTTAAACTTCAATAAACTGCACTTGTAACAAAACCCTAAAACTGGCCCAGCCGCCAGTCACAAACAAGTGTGCAGGTCTGCAAAGGACAAAGGTGTTGGTGCAACCGCAATCCATCTGTCCCACCAGAAAAATGTTAAATAAGAGACACATAATCAAACTGCTCACTGCAAATCAAAGATGCACAGATTGACATTTTTTGAGATTTTAAAGTGGTGCATCAACGACAGGTGCACCTAGATTGGAGCACAGTGTGGAAGTCCAATCAGTCAGAGTAGGAGGCAGAGTGGAAGTGGAGCAGTCAAAGCAGCAATCCATAAGCATAAATCCATGCTTGCACAAACTATTTTGCAAATGAAACCAGGACAATATCAATCACACCGAAAGGGAAAAGTAGCGCAACACATTAAACAGAAGCTCCAGAAGTCCAAACACAAGGTGCGAACCTGGGGGAGAATGCATCAAAACCACATGGCAGAACATCAAAGCCTTCCTGATATTCTGTTAATTGAGCAATAATTTCCAAAATGACCACCAGCACATTTATAAGAGGCCCAGATTTAGTGATTGAGACCACGCTGACTCGTTGATAGTGTATTTACTAAAGAAGTTAACTTTTTTTTTTGCCAGAAGACTCTCAGCCTCTAGCAGCCTTCAGTGGCAGTGCACCTTAACATACTCCCACACTGGTTTCAACCTCAAGTTGTGGTAGATACCACTTGGGTAGCAGTGGTGTTGAACTGCCATTTGACTACCTCTTAACGGCTCCAGTGGGACTTGAAAAAACATTTTGTCATTATTTGCATCAGGAAACTCCAAATCAACATTTTTCCTTGTGGCTGAGAGATACTGTGTAGAGGCACAGTGGTAGTTTGACTTAAATGGTATTTGCCAGACACCAAGTACAGTTGAGACTGGTAGAGACATATCATAATAAAATAAAAATAAAATAATAAATCATTTCTGACCAGATGATGAAGCTAAGTGAAAAATTGGATTAACAAAATTTTAATGAATGTTTCTACCACATTTCAAGGCAGTCATCTAATAGTTTATTTCAATAAAAACCAAAGATGTCAACTTCATGTTTTGGCTAGATAAAAAGTCAGGACACCACTAAAGTCAGTATGGTTCTTAAGGCTCTTCAGAAGTGACATCAACAGTTGAAGAACCCCTTTATTTATTGGATGGATCTTCACATACTTTATGCAGCTATTTTCCTATTGGCAGGAAAAAAAACAAAAATTAGAGCTTCAACTAAAGATTGATTAATGTTATTTAAAAAAACATCAGAAAACAGTAAGAAATACATTACAGTTTTGCAAATTCCAGCGTGGTGCCTTGTAATGTGTTATTCTGTCTGATCGATGATCGAGAACCCAAAATATTAAATGCATTATAAAGGACGGGACCCAGAAATGCTGTAAGTTCTGACTTTTTTGCTTAAAAAAATACTTAAATGAAAATCATGTCCTATTATCAAAATAGAACCAGGTAGATTTACAAAGAACTATCTTGAGAATGGTTCCTTAAAGAAACTAGTTTTGCTTAATCTCTTTAGATCACTATTTATGGTGCCCAAAAGATCCATTCTTGATGCCTCTTTGAGGCACCTCTTGGAGTCCTTTAAAGAACCTCTTGCTCAAACTCTTGTTTTGAGTTATCATCTTTATGTAGGATTCATCCTCTGGGTACCATGAATGTTGATTTTTTTTGGCCAATCCATAATAATAATAACAGACCAACACTGCCATTCATGGAGCCCTGCTACTAACATGGTTAAAAATACAACACATAGCATAAATTGCTGTTTCCTGTGACAGCAGTGAAAGACAAAAGAAAAAAATGTCCAACATCTTGATTCTCTTGATTAAAGACAAAGAGAAAACTGAGGAGGTACAGCTCATATCAGTGACAGGCAGCAACAGGATTTATGGGAAATGTGGTATAATTTGGAGAAACATTTGGCCCCCTACTCATCTCCATCATGCTCTGATTTGTTTATAATAGATCTGATGAGGGACAGAAGTCACTTTGATAATGACACACTGAGGTTTGAAAGTAGACCTTCCACATCTTTAAACTTGTGCAGAAGACATCAACTTTTCGCTGATCAAAATCTTCAGCAGCTGAAGGTAGCGATAAACTGAACGTGGACATCTTGTGTCAGCAACACCAAAAAAGGTTTTGACTTCCTGTGGCAAGGTTTTGGGAAGGAAAAGTGGATTTCTAGGAAGGCAGAGGGAGTCACAAATCTGAATCATCCGTCCTGACCAGTGACCCTCCTCTGCTAAAATGTGAGTGACATGATGACGTGGGGCAATGCGGCTGTTTTCTTTACGGGAAAACAGCCGCTGGGGACGCCACTCGGTTTCCGAAATCGTTTTCAGTGGCGTCACTTTGGAACGGAGCTTGGAGGAGATGGGGAGTAGGTTTATGTGTGTGTGTGTGTGTGTGTGTGTGTGTGTGTGTGTATACGTGTGTGTGTGGGTGTTGAAGGGTTTGCGGTTTCGGTATGATAGAAACTAATCATAACATTTTAGGGGAAACTGACAAGATCTCCCGAGAGACAAATGATTAATCAGTAAATAGAGACATGAAAGAAGACGAATGTTTAATTTCTGGCTAATGTATGTGTATCACTGTTTGTGTGTGTGTTTGGAAGGAAATATCGCAGTGCATGTGTTTATATTTGTGATTATACAGTAAGTGCATGTGTGTTTCCAAGTGTCTGTACGTGTGTTTTTGCGTTTCTTAGGACCTGTGCGTATTTGTTTGTGTGAGTGAGAATGTGTGTGGGCGTGGGTGTCTGCATAAATCATGAGTGTTTTCACTGAAACAATGCCAGCAGTTCTGTTGCTGTTTACTGTCGACTCTTCGCCTCACATTTGCAGCCTGACAGTCTGAAGCTGCATCACGATCAGAGAAGTTCACAGAAATCTGGACACCAAGTGTTTGAAAAATTTCTGGCAGCCAGTGATGTTGGATGAAAGGTCAACCTTACCCTAACCCTAAGTGCTCCACAAACCATCCAAGTGTTTATTGTCACTACTGAACAGCGTGGGATTGGTGAATTATGAAGCAAGTTCATCTTCGCAAGTGGGTATTTAGACTTTTGGGGCTTTCTAAAACCCCAGGCCGAAATATTGGGCATCACAATGGTGGTGAGCAACTTTCTTCGTTAATTCAGGTTTTCTTCACAACACTTTAACAAATTAACTTTTCTTCAAAAACATTTTTAACTGTAATTTTTGAACAATCTAGTGTTAAATTACAGATAATAACTGGTAAAATCGCACCAAGTAGTATTAATTTACAATTTAACCATAAAAAGCAGACAAAAATTGTAAATACATCCACAATTAATTTCAGTTGTACAGTAGATTTTTCAGTTTTTTAAGGAATTTTATGATAACTTTACCACCATTTCTGTCCTAAAAGAATTACATAATGTTGAATGATAGATTTTTTTTCTATTTTTAATACAATTTCTAATATATTTACTGTATTTTCTGTTATTCTTTACGTGATAGTCTGTAAGCTTCCACTATATGTCGGTATTTTAAAGTGTGTAATAAAAAAACAGCCATGTGCTGTATTTGAGGTACATACAGTCGGCTAATTAAACTGTTAATTTATAATATTTTTAATGTTTTTTTTACTGGTAGCAAGGATGTCCAATTTTTACTGGTTTTTGTTTGTTTGTTTGTTTGTTGGTATTTATTTTTTACAGTGTGGGTTTTGTGTGAGCTTTCAAAAAAGAGGGCGTTTGCCTCGTCATTTCACTTGTCTTCCACCCACAGTGTGTGCTGCCTACTACAGTAATGAGGAATAGGCTGTTATAATGGAAAGCTATGAAGGAGCTAAAATGTATTACTGTAACTCTAGTACTACTACAAATGATGCAATAGAGGAATGCTGGTAGAATATGAATAATCATGCAAGTTTTTTTTAACCCGTCAGTGCATACAAAGCCAGCAACATATTTCTACCATGACAGCTGTTCAATAAATGTTAAATCCGCACATTGAAGCAGGCTACTCATGATGTGCATTTAGGTCTGACACTGTCCTAGAATGAAGGACATGTTGAAATCACTTTAATTCTTGGCCAGATTGAAATTGACAGCATTATATAAAAATATTCTCTACAACAAATACCAACAGATGCAATACAAGCAGTGTAAAAATTGACTTGGCAGCACAGGTGGGGCCACAGGGGTGGCTGGGGGTGGCACCGGCTACTCCTAAAATCTGACTGGCCACCCTGCTGGCCCCCCCACTGAGAGACTGGACACGTGCTAAAACAAAATAGTATTATTTTATTTTTATCTACCCAAAGATGAAACACTGTGCTATTGTAAAGTGTTTTGAGTTTTTACACCGGAGTTGGCACGTCAGCGTACTAGAACCACAGCGGCTTTCTAGAGCCTTGGTGGTGCTCGTCAGCGGCGTACGCAGGGGTTAAAGTGGGCCAGAGCCCTCCCGGAGCTCAGCTCCACCACCACCAACTCCGCCTCCCCATGGCAGTAGCGCCGTAGGATTATTTTCACGGGCTCTTTCAGCGCACATGCAGCGCTTCAGTAGTGAAGCAGTCACAGCGTGGCAGCAGTTACACACGTGCAGTCCCCCATCTTTATTATATTGTTCATTCAGTTATAAGCAGTTATGTATCATTAAGTGGGCATCTTGCCAAATACTGTTTCCTGCCACCAAAAGCCTAGAGCAAGTAAAGAGCCTGTGTATTTTTAGGCAGATATTTTACTAGTTGACAGATTAATGTTTTACTAAACTAAACTGGCACACACTACAGGATAATCGGGCCGATTTTTGTCCCAGTCTGCCCCTTACGATCAAAGCCAGCAAAGGCCCGATTGTCGGATGTTTGCAAACGACATCGTGTCCGATTTTCCTGTGGTGTGGGGTGTGTTAAGAGTGATTTTGTCCGTTCCGATCCGCTCGGAAGGTCTCGGAAGGAGAGATCGTAGATAATGAACATGTTTAATATTTGCGACTAGAAATCCTGTAGTGTGTAGGGTCCTCCGAGAGGATCCGAGCACGCTCAGTGTGTGATGTCACGTGTACCAGATTTAAGCCAATCAAAACACGAGCTGACTCAGCTGACTGACGGAAGAGGAAGTAAAAACAAACAAGTAGAGTTACCGTCGCTAAAAAATTAATCAGATTAATCATGACGATGGATTAATCCGCACTAACGTGTCAATTTTGACAGCCCTAAAGAATCTCTGCCCCTCGGCACAGAGATCTGGATGGTCTGATGGAAAAACAGCTTCAGTTCTAGTAACGCGCCGCATTTTTTGGCAGTAACGATAACGCCGTTATAACGATGGGAAGAGTAATCGGTTAGATTGCTCGTTACTGAAAAAAGGAACGCCGTTAGTAACGTCGTTATTTATAGTGCCGTTATTCCTATCATGTTTGTTTACACTGAAGTCACGTTTGACTACGCGAGATTTGGAATACTGACCGTGAAGAACCTGATAGTCTGCTGAAGAATCGGTTTAGAATCTTATAGTGTGTGGTGTGCTCTGTAGTGAACACCACACACAACAAGATCAGAAGTGAGAAATCTTGTGCGATCTGTCTTTTGTTATCTTCAAGTGTGTGGTCTCTAAATCTGTGAAGTTTTGAAAAATCCTGTAGTGTGTGCCAGCCTTAAGAGTGAAGTGAAAAAATTACAGTTCCTAACATTTCATTGATTCAAATGTATTTTTTGGAGGAAATATTTTAATCTAGCATCATTAGTTTGAAATAATCACAATATTTTATCGTATTCGTGAATTACCTGTTAAATCAGTGACCATAGCACAATTTAATATGTTATTGTTAATTTATCATGCCACCCCTCTGAAGTCTGTGCCCCTACCTGCCCCACCCCCAGAAAAAATCCTAGACCCGCCCCTGCTTGGCAGGATATCAGGACCAAGCATACATATGTATTTATGCATTTTCTGTTGCACCAACTTAATGCATGTGGGTTCAAATGGTTCAAATTCCAGCCGTAGCTGCTTCCTTCAGTGGGATTTCTAAAGTGTGATTCAACAGGTTTGCACATATTTTGCATGCCACCTTCGTAACATTGAAAACACTTGCTTTCGGCACAACATACCTCGCTAACTCATTAATCTCGCTCCCAGTGCACCCTGTCAGCTCTTCTTTCAGTGACTGAGAAATGACACCATAGAAACAACTAGTGAGCGCTAAGTAAATTCTGCATCTGCATTTAAATACAACTATGGGGTACATGTGCCTGATGTAGAGTTCATGACTAAACAGTAATACTTCAAAAAGGAAAGCAAGGATTGAAAATGCGGCCTTATTCAGAGAAGTAAACTTTAAAAATACCCTAAATTGGGTGACCCAATGACTGAGTGGCTAGAACACACAGCATGGGCAAAAATGTCTCTACCAGGGTGTGACTCTTGGCTTGATGGACCTTTACTACATTTCATTCGTACATCAAAGCAGCAAAGTCCTTGTTCCTTTTAAAATAAAATTAAGAAAGATTGAGTAGAAAGATATCTTTATAACAGTGTAAGTGCAACAAGTGGTAGGTGTTAGTTGTGGGGACTATGTGGTTGGGTCTGCAGATTGATCAACATATCTGTCCTGCTGAATAACACTTCTGTAAGGTATTATGCAGATGTGGCAACATATAGCCCAAGTATAATGTATGTATATGTAAACATAAACTGCGCTTAGTAATTTACAGTTAGGCAAAACTGATATAGGAGCATCATAACTTGATAATCAGCCACGACATTAATCACTAAAACCACTAACAGGTGAAGTGAAAAACACTGATGTTCTGCTGGGAAACCAGTTACCTTGACACTTAAACATTGTTCCAGACCGAGCACACCCACCCATGGCCTCAGCACTCCCAGATGGCAGTGGTCTTCTTCCCAGCGGGACAGTGCATCCCACCACACTGCCCAAACCGTCCAGGAATAGCTTGCCAAACACAGGTAAGACTTCATCTCCAAATTTCTCGGATCTTAATCTGATCAAGCAGCTGCTGGATGTGCCAGAACAAGCTAGATCCACTAAGGCTCCAATGCAGAACCTGAAGGATCACCTGCCAACATCCTATTTTCAGACACCACAGGGCCACCAGGTTAGAGCCGTTTTGGCTGCACTACACAATAATAGACAAGTCGTTTCATTGTTGTGGCTGATTAGGGTACATCAATTTAAACACATATAGTGATTGGAGGTTTTATTTAGTTCATTTACACATTAACGAAAATGTTCCATGGCTGCTGTGAGAATTAAATTTGCCTTCGTTGGTAAAACTACCCATTTTGCAGTGGTGGGACTTTGTATCAGAAACAGACGTAATTCTACTCTCAGTTCAAAGTCTCAGACCCATTTCTCGCTAAACACCGGCGTCTTGCTTTGCAGTGTTTCATTTCAGGTGAACCTACTTCTACCACTTCTCCTCCCACCTGTGCACTGTGGGTGCTGGCACATAGTTACCACACAAACTGGTGAAGTGAATCTCAACTACAGGAAACTATCACAGTGTCAGAGGTAGAACTTTTACTATAATCCAGTTTTCCAAAGTTTCCCAAAGTTTGGGAAAACACAGGTTATCTTCAAATGGCAAATAAGTAGTGTAGTTTTTGTGCTGACTCACCTCTGATACTCTTTGATAGTGGCTTGAGAGAGTCTGTACAAAGAGTCAAAATACATCACTGCAAAACAACTGGGTGACTACAGTAGCAGATAGATGTAGAAAACATGAGCTTTAAAGTTCACCAGTAATCTCTTCTGTTAACCAGCAGCCCGCAAATGGAGTCCAGTTTCCTTTAACTTTAAATCATGGGCGTCCCCTTTCTTCTCAACTGTGGGTATCTCACATTGGCAAGCAGCTGTTCTTGTGAAAGGCAGTGCTGCGAAAGATGAGATAAAATTTGAAACTTTATCAAACCCTCTGTGGAAATCGGCTCGCTGATAGACAAACCTCAGCTCAGCTCAGCTCAGGCAAGTCGTTTCAGTACATGTCTCTGGGCCTCGTGGGATATCCCCCCTCCTCCGGAAGCCAGTAGGTGATGTCCTCCCCCGGTCAGAAAAGTGCTGTGAAACCCCGGCGTCATGATGCTGAGGTAGTGGAACTCGCTGTGTCAACGGGTGACTTGAGAAGTTTCCCTGATAGTAATAATAAGATCGAACAAACAGGAAAGAGCGACGCAGTGCGCAAAAGTGAAAGATGCTGAGTCAAAGGGTGGGGGCGCAGCGAGTGCTTTTAGTTGGGTGATGAGGTAATGGGTTGATACTGCTTTCTCATACAGTGACTTCTTACTCTCTGTGGGATCGTTAATAATATGGAGGTGGAATTTGTTTTATCACTTCTTTTGTGACAAATGTCAGTTTGTGCAGATTGGTATCAGAAGAAATTACTTTGAATCAAGAAACTGAATTTGTTAAAAACATGTTGCATGTGTGAGAGTTTAATTATTAAATGACTTCTTAAAAATTAAAAATAGTCATTTTTCAAGCTAGAGCAGTCAATTTAGCACAATTTTTGAATTTATTTTATGAGATTCACATTTGTATTTTTGCTGTATTGCATCACTGCTGATTCATTTTCAATCCTGATTTAAATTTGAATTATTTTCTCTTCTTGAGTAAGGAAACACACTAGCCTTGAGCCTCTGAGTGGGTGTTTTCTAATGTCAGCAGCAGACGTGCTGTCTGCAACCGCTGTCTGCTACTGACTGGAGAGTCTACTGTGATGTCTCGTCTTGTCTATGTCAAGTTGATAACAATTTTTTTTCCATCTAGCATTTGCTTTTAACCAGTAGCAATTTAAACGATTTATCTGTTCACAACATCTTGGAGGACCCATTCAGTGCTTCTATTGTTAGCTTGTTAACTAAACACTGCTTTTTATGGGTCATTTGAACACCTGCTGAATCTTCTTCCCCTCCTGCTCAGTCATTTTGTTCATCCAGCATTATAGAAAAGCTGTCTCTCCATCATGGCAGTGGCACAATCAGTACAAGAAGAAGAAATTAAGAAATAAAGAAACACACCATTAAACTATTTTGATATGTCTCTAAATGTTTCGTTTAATTTCTATGTCCATATGTTGTTGTTGTTGTTGTTTTTATAAGCTGGCATACATCATGAGTGAAATGGACACTAAATGCCATACTTGAGCATTTCCACATTGGAACTGCAGAATACTGATGACAGTCTCTTGGGTTTCATACACATATAACAAACCTAAAGAAAGCAACTGGGTCAGCTCATGGGATGTTTTGCACTTTAATAATATAGGAGGACATATATGAGATTTGTGATCCTCGACATCAAGGTATTTTATCCTCCTGGGACTATTGGAAAACAACACTAACTATCATAAATGATCAGTGATTAATTCTTCATTTAAATCACCTCTTAAGACGATTTAGCAAGTTTGTCAGTGACTTTAATCTAGATTGCACAGTTGCAGTTTTGTGTGCTCTTATTTTGAAAAATCTCATGGGCCTTTGTTTTCTTCTCTAGAATAAATAGCATCAATTTTAACCTTTTGACCCTTCATTTGTTAAATTTTACTCATTTATTTTGACATTCTAAGTAATGTTTCTTAACTAACAGCTTAAGCTTGTGATCTTGTATCTAAGTTGGTGTGCCAGTTGAATATCCACATTTCACTAAAACTGTTGAGTTCAAGACCTAAAATAAGCCATGTTGTCTCCCTGTCTCCTGCATGGCAGGATAAAAGACAGACCACAGTTACTGCAGCCCAAAGGGCACTGAGAGCCATGTTCCCATTTCCTGCTTCAGTCTTAAAGTTTGGCGTTGCACGGAAATAGACATAAAGATTCACGACTTTCCACCAAAGAGTCTGGTTTACTGGTTTCACTGAGTCTGGCTCAATGATTAAATCTGGAATATTGGAGCTGTTTAGAGTTAAAAATATTATTTTATTGAAAAACTGTGCTTTAGCTTGAGATGATTTGTCTGCAGTTTGTATCATTTATCTCTGTCTTCTAGTTTTGGTGTTGTTGCATGTGATCATTTGTGACTCTTATTTGATGAGTTTTATATCCTGAATTATGTCTGCAATGGAAGTAAAACTGACACACACACCTGTTCCTACTCAGTCTGGATGATTAAAACTCTTCTCAGGTTGAAGCGGGGTGGAGCTATGATGGGAAATTTATCATGTGTCACCATCCTGAACAAATGAGAGTGATGAAGGTGTAAATTGTCCTTCAGCTTTACAGGTGCAACGGGAGTGTGGGGGAGATGCCAATTAAGCACAGTCTGTCCACACAAACAGAGAAGTGGTCTATCAGGCAAATTAACTTAAAACATGTCTTTGTGAAGGGCTTTTATTCAAAATCCGAAGTCCTTTGCAATGTTAAACACGTTTTACATTGCAATCATATTTTCAAATATTTAGCAATGGACTTTTGCAAGAGTTGCTATTTTAATTTAATGTCATTTTAAACTGAGCCTCCAGTTTAGATTATTTTTGTCCCCCAAATGCAATTCACTTTCACTTCAGTCTCGTTTATATTGTGCCAATTCACAACACACAGAGCAGTACACACAGTGAAACCAAGCGCTTACAATTTTAGATCAGATTATATAATATTATTCTATTATATATATTAACATTATTATATTATGTCATACAATATTAGAGGAATCCAACAAATCCAATGATTCTGAGAAAGTGCTTTGGTGATACATGAATCCGTTTCCACAAAACTTTTCACCAAGATCTTATGGAACTCTGATTCTGACTTCACATGTTTATTACTGATTTCATTTTCCATTATACTTATTTTCATATGACACGCATTAAAAAGTTTTGTAAATAGAAAAAAAATGATTTGTGGAGTTAGGTCATATACTTGACCAACAAAGACAGCATTATTTGGAGGTACATTATTTGCTATATAACTTGTAATGAAGGCTTTGATGGTCAGTGGTTGATATGATATAGTTAATGTAGATTCTTCAGAACAGAAGTGTTAATTCTAGTAGTTGTTTGGAGAGTTTAGACAATATTATTGATGATTAAATATAAAATGTGTGGAGAGTGTAACCTGGTGAGAGTGGTTTCATTTTCATTCACCCAAGATGACCATCGAACCAAAACAGGTTAAAAGAATAACACAGAGAGCCACAGGGTTTAGATTAGAACAGTGAACATTTATATCATAATTTACACTTTTTGACATTTTTGCACATAAATAACTATGTAAACCAGAATGTAAACAGAGACAGTTCATTAGGGGATTCTCCTCTGAAGTTTAAAGCTCTGAACAGATAAAGAGACGCTTTGGTCGAACATTAGTTAAAGAGAAAAGTGATGAAACAAAGGAGAGAGCGACAGCTACAGAGTTCAGGTTGTTGATGTACAACTGCTACAGAAAATCACAGTTGCTGTAGTAACATTAAGTTGGCTCTTAATGCTGTTATGACCAGTTTCAGAGATATTGTACACAGTGTAAATAGTACAAGCATCGGCATTTAAGATATAAAGTAGGAGGAGGGGGGCCAGTGCATAAAAGAAGGCCGAGGTGCTTTGGTGTATGCCAGTTCTTTGACAAGATGGCGGACGGGTGGGCTTGAAAAAGGGGGCCATTGTTTCTTAACCAAAATCTTAACAAATAACAATAATAACAACAAAACAAAAAAACATATACAAAACGAGAGACCACTGGTAAAGAGCGAACACTTCATCATATACACAAAGTACATCTTCCCTTCTTCAGCATTTTGATTCCTCAAGTCCTTCTTCCCTTGTTTTGATTTTTCTTTCTCATGTTTTTTGGTGTGCATTTAAAATGAAAGCCAAGTGAACTTTGGTTTCTAGCATCAAGTGTGAATCCCTAAATCTGAGGATGTTCACATCCCTGCTGACAGTGTTGTAAAAAATAAAACAAGAGGAGGGATGAAGGAGGGGAGGCGGCTCAGCAGCCTCCCCGAGTCCATTATGTGCTACATGTTGAGCGGGCTGTGCCACTCTCTTGGACCACATGAAGAGCTGCACTCCAGTTCAGTTTGGTTTCTTCTTCAAGTAGCAAAAAAAGCAAATAAATAGAAAACTCCCACCTTCAGCTGTCCCTTTAAACGCACACATACAGACACACACTCATTTTACAACATCCACACTGAGGTAACCGTTGTGAAAAATATACAAAAAAATGCCCTTTTTCATTTCATTTAAATTAAGTAGGCATCAGAAAAGGACACAGACATGCTTAAGGGAAGCTATCAAAGAAGGTTGCAATCAAGCTGTTCTTTCTAAATCAACAAATTTATGTGCCGTACTTTGGCAAGTTATTTAACCCTTTCAACCTGCTATTATGGTTTCTAAATTTAAATATGTAAAACCCTGAAAGTGGACACCCCTGGTTCTATAAATGAGAGGTCACAGGACAGATACAGGCATAGAGAGAGTGACTATCTACAGAGAAATGGCCACAGAGAAAGACAAAATAACATCAACAGAAAAATAGAATTTTACATTGATTTCATTATCAGTGTAACCATCCCTTCCACTTATTGCTTTTGAAGACAACAAATAAAAAGCATAATAAATTAGGTTATACAACAACTAATTGATCAAAAAAAAAACAAAGACATTTGAAAATAAAGACAAAATAATACAACAACAATAATGATAATAGCATTATATTAATTACATTAAAGGTAAATCCTGGGTAGATGATTGTCTCTAAATATAATAAACCACTAAGTAGTCATGGGACAGTGTCTCTTGTAGCCCTGAGTACGTGAGTCCCTGATAGGTTAAAACCTGGTGTGGTCATGATGTCGCTCCTGATAACAACCAAGTATATATTTACATTTGTTGCTTCTGGCAACCCAGTCCGCCATGCAGTCTTGACCCATTGTCTTTTGGGTGTAAAGGGTCATTTAAGCGTGATCCTCTGACTCCTGCTTAACGGTAATGTTGGCAGGAAGTGGTGGGATGGGACTGCTGCGCCGCATCTTGATAACCGATGTCTCATTCGGGGATTCGTAAGCGCCATAACCTGCAGACAGAAGCTCGGTGGCACTGGCCTTGTGGGAATGGAAGTGAGAGGACTTAAGGTCAGTCTCCCTCCACAGCATCCCCAAGACCTGCTTTTCCAACATGGTCTCCATCTCCACTCCTCCCTGCAGCTGCTCCAGCCGCTCAGCATGCTCGCTAACGTCGAAGCGCTCAATCTCCTCATTGGCGCGGTGCACCTCCTCCAAGGCAGCCTGGCTAGAGACAGAGGGACTGCCAGAACCGGAGTTTGCTGCCAGGCAGTAACCCTTCAGGTGAAGTCGTAGGCTACACAGGTGGATGTAGTGGCGATGGCAGTGATGGCATTTATGTGGACGTTCACGGGAATGCAGGCGCTTGTGCAGCTTGAGATGGACGAACTGGGTGAACTTAGCTGGACAGAGTTTGCAGTGGTAGGGCTTCTCCCCTGAATGGAGGCGCAGGTGAGTTTTCAGGTTGCTGGTGCTGCTGAAGCGTTTGTGACAAACCTGGAAGAGGATCAAAGAAACGATGTCAGCAGCTTGTTGCAACCCATCCTCACATTTGGTTAATTTGTCTATGGAATCACTTCAATGAAAGTACCTCTTCTTTAACATTAGTTCTCACCTGACACTCATGTGGCTTCTCCCCTGTGTGAACTAGGTAGTGTTTCTGCAGGTGAGCCAGTTGAGTAAAGCCTTTGTTACAAGTTTGACATTTAAAGGGTCTCTCTCCGCTGTGGACACGAAGATGAACCTGCATGACAAAAAGAGAAAAGACCTGCTTAGCATATATGTCATATCTTGATATGAGAATATCTGGTGACACTACTTGCTCCTCTAAGTTCTGTAAATCTGCTCTGCAGACTAATGATTACTGTGTAATTCTCAAAGTCCACAGGAATAATAATAAGGTAGTAAATCAGCCAAGAAGACATGATAATTAAAGTCATACATGGAACAACTTGGCAGTGTCTCAAGCCTCACCTTCAGGTTTGACAGCTGGCCGAAGGTCTTACTGCAGACATTACACTCGTATTTGATTTTGCCATTCTGCTTCTTCAGAGGGTAAGGCAGCGCCTTATAGCCAGCTGAGCCTGCACCACGCTTCACCTTGGTCAGGTTCATTGCCTCTTCATCAGGGCAATGCTCGCTGGTGTTGCCCAGCAGGGCTGAGGTAGGCTTTGTGGGCACCTGCTCGCTGGGGGGTGCTGTGCCTGCAGTTGGGGAGCCGCTGGAGGGGGCACGGGCTGGGCCATGTGAAGAATGTGGGTGCCCGTGATAAGGGTTATGAGGCCCTGTTTTGTCTCTCAGAGAAGTTGCGGCTGAGAAGGCACTGGTGGGCCCAGGAAGGAGGAAGTCTCTGTGAGTAGAGATGGAGGACGGGTATACAGGGTCAGGCATCAAGAAGCGCCTCCCCGCTGTGTCGGAGGGCAGGAGGGGCACATGAGGGGGCAGGAGGCTGCCGAGTGGGTACATTCTAGGAAAGATCCCTCCTACGGTAGGGACACCACCACCAGGCAGAGGATAGTGATGAGGAAGGAGGTAACGTGAGTAGGGGGCCCCTGGAGGGTAGAAGGGTGAAGAGAGGGGAGCAGATGGCGGCGAGTAACCAGGGTAGGAACCCAGTCCGGTGGAGTAGAAGGAAGCAGGGGATGGTGCTGGCCCAGAGGGACTACCATGAGGACTGCTGTCTGGGCTGCTCCTTGCAGACGGGCTTGGTGTGGCTGAAGACTGGTTGCCAGGGGAATGAGTTGAGGGGTAACCAAGTGGACCACGTTTGTGGCTCAGGAATTCTTCAGAGATATGAGGGTGAGGCCTGAGAGCTGGGTAGAGGGCACGGGGGTAGAGGGGACGCTCAGGGCTGTCAGCACAGCGCGGACGGGTGGGAAGCGGCCGGCTGGGCTCCTTCTTGCTGGACGAGGAGGATGAGGTGCTGTTGGTGCCCTGCAGAATGGAAAGGACGCTGTGTTCTCTCTTGGGCTGGGTAGGGGTTACTGCGACGGGGGATGGGCTGGATGCTTCAACCGAGCGCTCCTCACTGCTCACCTGTTGCTGCTTTACCTCCAAAAGTGACTGCTCTGAAGAGACACAGAAAAAGACAAGAGGTCAGGGAGAGTTTGTCAAATCAAAATAGATGCCTCTTTGCTCCCTTGGCATTTAAGGTAGCCATCACACTTTCTATTTAACAACATTTATGCTATACTAAGCTTCATTGTAGAATAAACCTCTGCAGGTCACAAAGTTCTTTTCAGTGGGGATGTGTGTGAGTTTTTTGTGCCACAGGGTTAGGGAACACCATAAGTAACTCAGTGGGCCAATTAGGGTGACAGATTTGACGAACGAGTGTGAGGGGCAAAAGACAGGAAGTGAGGCGTGACAGCTGCCTTTGGGCATTGTGTGTGTGGTGTGTGTGATGTGTGTGTCTATAAAATCAAGATAAAATCAAAATGGTGGCAGGCAGACAGACAGGCCTGATGGAAGGTTTCCTGCTAAAGATATCCTCAGAAAAAGCTTGGCCTCCACCTGCCCTCCACAAATGCACACAAACACACCTACACCACGTGACAAGGTAGACACACACAGAGGCGCCTGCAGACAAAGGCCTCTGTCTGATTTGTTGACTCTTCCACTTTTTGACAACACACACACACACACACACACACACACACACACACACACTTGATCAAGCTCCTACTCTCCCGATTTCCCTGGCCATTTGCTATTGTTTCCGGGTCGAAGGTTAAATTCGAGAGCTTCCTCCTCAGTCGCTCACACCTACTGTCTTCTCTACATGATGAAAGAGTGGATTAGGAGGAGAGCTCACTCACGCACACTCTAAAAGCCCCGGGATGTCAGTTAGCAGCACATCTCGGCTGTTAAATTGCCACAGACGGGCCCTTAAAATGCTGCCGTCTATTATCCATAAGCTCATTTACAGCCCAGTCAACTTTTTACCATGAGGTCGCCCAGAGGGGAGTGTGTGTGTGTATGTGTGTGTGAGAGATGGCGGTTGTCAAAGTTAATCCTGAGCACCAGCACTGGTGAAATTTGCTAGACTCCCCCTGATTCACCTCCTCACTCACACACACACACAGTGACCCTGCCATCAGTAGTATAGTGGCAGTGTGTAAACACTGAGGTTATCAGTTAGCCTTCCTCCTCCTCTTCTTCCTCCTCCCTCCATCCCTCTTCCAGAAAACAAACAGGGCAGCCATCTTGGAGATATCAATCTGTCAACACGGCCCTTCTGCCAGGAAGTTCAAGTAGTCAACAGAGGGGGTAGGAGGTGCAACGCTACCTCCCCCACTCCCTCCTCCACCTTCTGGTCTTTTCAAGTGGCAAATATATCAGGGTGATTGGCCCGACACACACACACACATACACACATGCCTAATATGTGTGAGCTTGCATGTGCTTGAGATGAAAAGGGTGAGTGTAAATGTGTTGGCATGTCACGCTTATGAGTGTGTGTGTCTGTGTGCGCACGGGTGTGGGAAGAGAGTGTTTTTGTCGGCAGAATGAGTTTGAACGCAACACACACACAGACACACACATGGATGGCAGGTGCTCTCAAGTGCTAACACTTGAAGAACGCTAAATGACGGCGACAAAAAAGAGCGAGAGAAAAGAGGGAGAGGAGAAAGTGAGGGAGTGAGACAGCGGTGTACGCTCAGTCATACACACACAGACACACATACACACTTGTCTGCTTTTGCTATGACTGTGCTGGAAAGAGTTAAAACCAGAGAGAAAAACATGATACAGGCAACAGTTGTTGTCGCACTCCTTGGGAATAAAATAGGCTCCTGGATGGTACCTGGTTCAGACCAGTATCTCTAGCACCCCCTGCAGGGGTCAACACAATCGTAAGATGCATATTTTTTTAAGTTTGATCAAGATGTAATGAGCGATATCTGAGATTTGGATTGATTAAAGAACTGGAACATAGTTCCGAATAAAAAAACTGTTATTTCTCTAAAAGTGAAGCAGTTTTAAAATAATATTGTGAGTAGGTCAACTAATTATCAATGATAATGCACTAAAGAGAGCCTAGTTGTCGATATCAATGTAGCTACTGTCATCAGAACTGACAAAAATGTCTCAAGACAATTACATTGTTATATTTTATGAATTAACTTTGCACACATGTTTTCGCTACCTGTACGAAAAATGACCTGAATGTCTCCACTTGTGCTTCAAGCAGCATAATGTTATATAAATTGGAACATCACCTAGATTCACAAACAAGCTTAAATAATAGAATTTCAACCAGTCCGTGTCACTGGTAGTCATCACAGTAGCTTCCTCTACTGTTACCCTTTGCCCTTTTAACTGGGTTTTGGTCTAACGTTACTTAGTCAGAAGCATTGTGGTTTTCGTGCTTTTACTCAGCCGATATTTCTGACTTTGCTCGTAAAGCTGAACTCCACACCAACAGTCAAATCTTGTACTCATTTTAGGAAACTCATCAGATCGTGAAAAAAAATAATGTCTATGAATATTGAAGTTCTGTAACTCAAAAACGCAGCCAAAATGCAGGTAAGCATTTCTGCTGCAGGTAAAAATCAGTATTCAAGTCACTGGCAGGTCAACAGAAGCCTGTGGGGCTTAAATGACAGAGGAAGCTAATTAAAGGCAACACATATAGCTGACTATATAGACAGTGAGTTGAGGTGGGGAGGAGATGGGGAGGCAGGCAAAGGGATCGGGGGCACCTCCTGCCTCCATCCCCCAGGTCATGCGCATTTTTCTCTGGGCAGTGGAGTCACTCTGGCTGGGTGTGTTGGTTCCTCTGCCACCTTAAAACTGCTATTAGCCTGCAGTCACACCTGGAAACCACTCAGCTCCCACTCTCTCTCTTTGTTTTCTTCTCAGTTCGCTCTCTCTTTGATCAGCTGAAGTAAAGTGGATAAGTGCAGTTAGTCTGGTGTGTCATGAATGTGCATGAGGGGGGGAATTTTGATGTGTTATGCTTGAAATTTGGGTTGGAGTAAGCAGTAGGGGCAAGAATACAGTCATTGTGAATTAAAGCAAAGTTTGGGTGAAACTATTTCAGTACTTCATAAATACTTGTCAGGGTATATTTTTTGTATTTCTCTGTGAGTACGGAGAGATGTGCAGTTGTTTTTCTCATAAAAAAAGGTCACTGAAGACACGCAGTCGAGCAAACACACACTGTCTCTGCTCCTTTTATTGAGGCTGAGCCAGCTTGTGTGTGTGTGCGAGCTTTTATGTTAAAAGCGGGTCTTTAAGTGTGTAAGACTGTGGCATTAGGGGCCATATCCCCCTGTCTGTGTAATTACACTGTCACTGGAACACACACACAATAATACAACGATGGCACTGACAGAGATGAAAGGTTCTCGGTCTTGTACTCTTGTACGTGTATGTGTGTGTGTGTGTGTGTGTGTGTGTGTGTGTGTGTGTGTGTATGTGTGTGTTCATGTGTGTGTTTGTGTGAGATAATGACAGGCTAACGTTCAGAGAGGAAGGAGACACAGCAACACTCAAAAACACTGTTAGGCTTTAGGAGCGGCGACAGGACACGCTCAAGACACACACACACCTACACCGCCTATTGATTTCATGTTTTTTTTTAAAGTAACCAGATCAATGCATCAGGTATTTATTTAAAAAATGAGTTCTTTTACCTTAAATGTCTCCTGTAGTAAGTGTTCCATATGCAAGAATTTCACTTCTGATAAATAAATGCTATTTTTTCCTCTTTCTGACTACTTTATTAGCAGGAACATTTTTATTTCTTCCAGTGAATGTCCCTTTTTTGCTTCTCATCAACTCACTAATAGATGGAAAAAAACATGTTAAATCCGCATGAACTCACTAAGTTTCTGCATCATCAGCTCCCCGGATGGTGGGTAGTTCAGGCGTCGGGCAAAGTCGTGGCAGTACCAGACAAGCAGCTCAGCACCGGCTGGGACAGGTTTTACCGTGTAGAAGTAAATCTCCATGCCGTTCTGACACGCTGCCAGATTCTGCTCCACCGCTGAGTGGGCCGGGTTCACGTACCGCATCCAGTTAGAGCGAGTCTCATCCAGGCCGTCGACAAAGTGGTGAAACTCCCCGTCCACAAAGATCTTGAAAGAGAGAGAACAAAAAGAGAAGATTTTAGAAAAATATGATGTGCTCATTTTAAATAAAATACAAAAACATGGAACTGAAATTTTAACTAAATGAGTTAATTTGGTTGGTATGACAACAAACACCAACCAGCATGTCCCTTACATTCATTTACTGTCTTGGTGCTATAGAGTATTACTGAATAAATGAGTCAGTAATTTTTAGGAAACCGACTAAGTGATGACATTAGTGTCTCAACTAATAAGAAAGTGACCAAGTGAATATCTAAATAAGTAAGAAATTTTGCAAAAAAAAAGTGCAAATACATAAACTAAATAATTAGGAAATGAAAAATGATCTTAAAAAACTAAGATTCAAAGTGAATAAAAAACTCATCCATTAAAACTTCAAGCACATTAGATACTAATTAACTAATGTAAATAGCTACCTGATCAAATAGAAGCACTAGAATTAATTTCCAACGAGCAGTGCAGTGGTAGTATCCAGCCTGTATCATTATGAAATGCACCACATCTAAATATTTTTTATCTCTTTCTCCATCTCTCAGTCTTTTCATTCCTTACCATGTCCCTCTTTTCACCTTCATCTCCCTCAGCCAGACAGAGACAGAGTGTCGACGCAGAGGAGATCCTCTTTTATATTGAAAAGGGAAAGGAACTACCAACTAATTTTCTAACTCAACTCCCCCTCGCTCTTTCTCTGTCACTCTTTCACTCTTTCTCTATCTCAATCTCTTGTTTTTTCTTGGCTCAGCACATAAATGTGTGTGTGCGTGTGAGAAAGTGAGATATGAGCATGAATGGAACGCCTTTCTGATTTAGTGTCTGCTTGTGGTTAGGCGCATAGTGACTCTTTCTTTTTATGCAAGTCGAACACACAACACACACACACACACCCACGTGTGCACTATGTAGGCGGTGGTCAGGTAGGTGGTTTGTGAGTGTGTGTAGTCTCACTTGTCAGTTACCGGTAGTGATGGAGAGTGTTCTGTCAAGCAGAGTGTGTGTTGTGTGTGTGTGTGTGTGACTGTGTGTGGACTTACAGGAACCACAGTGTGACATGTTATTTGTGTGAAGGTGACATCACATCCCCATCTCTGTTCCTTGTACACACACACACACACACACAGAGAAAAACAGCGAGCCCAATTTCCTGTTCCACTGACTGACTTTAGACGGGCATGACGTCAGAGGAAGGGGTCCCTCCGGCTTCTGAGGAAGTGTGTGTGTTTTTGCGTGTGTGTGTGTTTTCAATGTGTGTACTCACTCGCCAGAAGTACTTCCGGTTAGCATCTTTGGGGACGCTGTCTGCCGTGTAGATCTCACCCACCAGGGGACCGAAGCGAGTTCCTTTGGGGATGTACTCCCTGCTGCACACGCCAACCACCTGCATAAAGACACACACACACATAGGTTAAAAAAAGTCCAAGTAGATTGTGTGTGATCATATGACGTCTTACACACTACATGTCAGCATGTTAAATAGGGTAATAATGCACGTCTTAGTGACTGTGTATGTGTTTTTATACACGTCCGTCAGTGATGTGTATCATTAAGCCTCATTAAGTCTTATTTCAAAGACTCAGAGACACACACGATCAACCAGCTGTCAACAGTGACAATGATTAATGAACCACCTCCACACTTCAGTTCATTCGGAGCGCGCGCGTGTGTGTGTGTGTGTGTGTATGTGTGAAAAACTCTCCTCTAAAAATCAAATCCCTCTTTCTCTCGTCACACCTCCACCTGTCGCCACATCTAAACCAAAACTGCTGCTGCTTCAGATGCTTCAGGGGGAAAACGTCCACATGCTCAAAAGGAAAAAAAAAATTCTTTTGTATTCTTCTTGAGAAGAAGAGGGAGAGGAAGAAGAAGGGAAAAGCAAAGAGGGGATTATATGGTGACTAGACGTTAGGCTCCAGCCATGGATGGTAGAGAAGCACACTCACACACATTTTCTTCATGCTGAACCCACGCAAACATGAGTCTTTCCCAAACCCCTTCTGTTCCCTTGTGATGTGGGAAATCCCCCTTTCCTTTTTTTTCTCCTCTTTGGGACCAGACATAAGGGTGTGTTAGTGTGTGTGTGTGTGTGTGTGCACGGGTTTTTACAATGCCCTCCTTCGTTCTTTTACCCAAAATGAAGCCTTCTTTGATTGCAACAAATGGGGATCCTCAGCCTTTCCCTTCTTCCTCTCTCGACCCCAGTAAATATTATCTCTCTGCATATCAGCTCATAAACAAGACGCACTCGTCTCTTTCTCTCTCTGGTTCTTTCTTCCCGCTGATAAGCCCCTGATGAGGAAATCTATGTGATCATGCTGCTTAATTGAGAAACTCACAAAGTGTCAAAATTGATAAAGTCACAACCTTTTGACCTGCAGTCATGCACCTTTTTGTCTAGTCCAAAATTCAGTGAAAAAGTCAGCATTGGTGCATGACTTCACATATGGGACAATGCATGAAATATAATCCAGACAGAAGATTTTATTTGTGGTCTTGGCCACAAATTTGACTTGTGTTTAGAACATTCTTAAACACTGACCAGTCTCAAGGTGTTCTTACTTAAACAGCAAAGCCATGAGATGATGCAAATTCAAACACCAAATTAAATTTACCTTGAAATATATATTTCTAACTAACTTTTCAACTCTTCAGAAGCAAAGCATCCACTGTTTTTCACTTTATCACATTCATTTAGGCTCTTTGCTTTATCTCACTGTTATCCAACCTCCGTTTTAACCTTTGACTGTTTGGTATTTTGGCTTTTTCACCTCCAGTTTGATCAATGACAGAAACTTTATCCTTTCAGGTTTGTCAAAAGGTCACACAGAGGATGATTGGTGAGTTGAGGATGATTTACAGAGCAGAGACATGTTCCTATCCAATAAAATGACCAAAATCTAAGGCTCCGGTATTTTAATGCATTTATTAATCATTAAGAAAAGTCAAGACTGAGCATCTCAAGCATCTGAGTGGCCAAAATTCACATCAAACCTCTTTAACTTTGTCATTTAATGGCTTAAAAATAACCACACCGAAGCAGTTTGATGTGCTTGTAGAGATGTTGTACTGCGCCCCCTGCCTGCTGCAGTGGGCATTTCAGGTGCATAAATGAGGAGCTGTATGGAACATGACACACAACACTTGGGATCGAGCCATCATCGTTTCCTCGGATGATAAATGGGTTTCACGGATGGATAAAAGTTGGTTGAACTGCACTGTGCATGTGTTTAAATTCTGCTCCTGGCGTTTCCCACACCCACTCAGATTCCTCTATATGTGTGTGTGAAGTTTTACAGCGAGACATGAGCCCCTCTTCATTACATGACCTACCTCTGACTCACGTTCGTGTGCACTTACAGATGGCTTTCTCCGCCTGAGTGTGTGTGTGTGTGTATGAAAAATGGAGAAAGTTAGTCTGTCTGCCAAGTGTGTGTGTGTGTGAGAGAGAGAGAGAGAGTCTGACCTCCTTGCTGCCAGCCAGGTGTTTGAAGGCCAGGTTTCGCGGCAGAGACACCTCGGCCCTGGGTGTTGTTGTTGTCATCATGGCATCACCGTCTGGTCCCGCCTCCCATGCCGTGTCTTTGACGATGTATGTGCACTTCTCCTCGAACTCTGTCTCTGTCCATTGTGTCATGTCTGCCTCCTCCATATCCATCTCCATGTCCACGTCGGTGTCTGTCATCGTCTCGGCGCCATCCGAGCCCATGCTGGTGGCAGTGGAGGCCATCTTGGCTCCGTGGTGTGTGTCGTCCTGCTCCATGGTGTGCGCCCCCTCACTGGTCAACATGGCCGAGCTATGAGAGGTCGCCTGGTTGGGGACATCAAGATGGGGAAAGAAAAGAAAGAGGGAGAAATATGAGGGGGTTTTTTTGCATTTCTGATTTCTTTTATCTATGCCTTTGCATGAAAATGCAGCAGCATCACTGCTGAAATTCAGAAAGAAAGATGTTCATAGAAAGAAAGTAACCAAGACATAAAGAGGAACGGAAAGAAAGAGGTGGGAAACAGGAGTGAGGAAAGAAAAAAAAGGAAAAGATAGAGACATGAGAAATTAAGTAAGAAGGAAACATGAAAGTCAAATGGAGAAAAGATAAGAGAAAGATGGTAAAAAAAAACAAAGCACAGACAGAGTGGTGGAAAGAAAAGAGGGAGGAGTGGGAGGAGAAAGATAAGAGAGAGAAAAAGAGAAACAAAAGAAAAGAATTTGGACAAAAGAAGATAAAAAATGGAGCTATGAAGAGATGAGGAAAGACAAAAATGGGAGAGGAAGAGCTGTGATTATTATGTGTAGTGACTCAGTAATGAAGGGGGGTCTGACTAACACTACTGTCTCTCTCTCACACACACACACATGCACACACACACACAGATGCGCTTACATACACGCACGCATGCACACTAAGAAAAAGACAGGAAACTCCTTGTCAACTATTTAGACTAAATGTGAACTAATTTGAGAAACAGTTAGGAGATAAAACCTGTATTCATTCATTCCCTTCTCTCATTAATTCACGTCCGCAGCAAATCCAGTAGAAATCTCAAACATGATAATGAGAACAATCTGAAACGTCAAACACACTGCAATCTTTTTCCTGTTAATGTTACTCCTTCGTTTGATTTGATCAAAATCATATCAAACACCTCAAATGACCCTTCTCCTCTCCGCTGATGGGGGTTTGTGGTTTTAAGCTTAGTCATTAAATGGAACTGATTTCTCATTTGGCTTTCTCTTCTTTAAATTGTTTAAAAAAACACAAGGTGAAATTTAAAATGAGGCCGTGAGAGGAGCCTGCGATCAAACATGATAAAGAAAAGGAACTGGTAGAGGGGCTCAGTGTGTGTCTCGCGTAGAGTGATAGAACAAAATGATAATGCAAATCCCTAATTACAAGAAGAATTTGACATTTTACTGGATACAATAGTAACTGAGTCTGACAATCAATCATTTTTAAAACAAGAACCTTCAGTTCAGCCTATTTTCAACCAAATCCACTTTTAATCAGTGGATTAAAAGTCTGTCATTTAAAAAAAAATGACAGAAAGTTTCTGTAAGCACCTTTTTTTGGACAAATTTCATCTTTTCATCTGTTTTCCTCCCTAAAGCAAACAAAGCTTCCATGTTTCCTATTTGAGTTTTCGTCCTATATTTGACAAATTTTATACAGAGGCAAATCAGACACTCGATTGTATGTTTAAGAGAATTTTTTCCCAAAAAATGTGATATTTCCCATGTTCCTTCCCTCTTCACATGCCCCCCACCTCCTCCCCGTCTCTCCCCAGGGTTGAAGACAGAGGAAGGAAATGCTGTCTGTGTCTGAATGAAGCTAAAATTGGAAGCAGAGTGGCACTGCAGCGGAACCGGCAAATCATCCCAACTCTCAGCGTGTGTGTGCGTGGGTGTGTGTGTGTGTGTGTGTTGTTAATGGACGGGGGGAGGCTGGTGGGAGTGATGAGGAAGGGAGCGTCAAAACTTTTCCATTTGGGGGGCCACAGCAGCGCAAACAAAACTTCAAACGCGATCCCACCCAAGACAATCCCACACACACACACACAGGCAGATATCCACACAGGGACAAACTCGCTGCTTGTCCCACGCAGGCGAGAGGAAAGCAGCGGATCTTCAGTGACCACACTCAGCTCTGCAAATTCTTCCAAAGCCGCAAGAAAGAAAAATTATTTCACATCCAACTGGCTCCAGTCACAGCTAGCGACTTCTCCTCTAAACAGCAGCGCAAAGAAGATGAAATGACACACAGAGATGAACCCCCAATCATCTCTGCTTATGCAAGAAGTGTTTAAAAGCATTTTTTTTTTTACATTAAAATCACTTTAAACTGTCAAACAATGTCAAAAACATCACCATCAGTAATTGTGATGCTTGTGGAGCTTTTGCAAAGCACACAACTGACTTTCCTGTTCTTGCAAGAAAAAATGGTACCCAAAACCAGACAAAAAGCAGATTTACAAAGCTTTAAAAAGTCTATATCTTGAGTTTCACTGTGCAACTCATCACACTACAACAAAGCAAATCATCAAAAATGACATTCAAATCCCACAAAACCACAAAATCCACAGTTTGACTTGTAAAACTAACATTTCCAGCAGAGAAGACATGAGTTCCCCCAGACAGCGGCTGCACCTTTCCACAGAGAGAACAACAAGTTTCTGCTCCATTTGCTATTTAAATGAAGCGCATTAAAAAAGTGATCAGATATGGAAAAGTTGCTCTCAATATTTCAGCTCCCAGCAAGAATCCTCTTTGCATAACAGCTGCAACATCGAAAACTAAGAGTGAAACCAAGAACCAAGAAACAATCAACCTCTTGTGCAATTAGACCAACTGAAAATATAAACGAGTCTGCACGCAGTCAGATGGCTCCTACGAATCACACAAATTAAAGAGTCATTCAAGTTAAACAAATTGAGCAGGCATTGAAATAACAAAGCGCACTTCAACCCAGATGAAGAAAAAGTCCCAAAGTACAACTTGTTCAAGTGTTTCTGTGAACAAGCTAAAAAGTAATGTGGTAAAAGTATGCAAAGAGGCCTTAAATCCCAAACTGAGGTGTCAAATAAAACTAGAAGTGGCTGTTAAAAAGAATCAATACAAGTGATAAAATCTCCTGCAGCACCATTTTAAGAAAATATCTTGTCAAGCCAGGAATTAAAATTTGTCAAAAAAGTCAAAAATCTGTTTTAAGCCAACCTTAAAGTAGGAAAAGACTCCAAAATTGTCTTAAAGTTTGATTTTTATTTGCTGTTATTGTCTGTTCTCGGAAATGTAAAAATTTTAAAGTAGTCGCTATGATTTCAAAAAAGCCAAAAAGACACAAAAAGATCACGTTTTGAAGAAAATCTATATAAAATGTAGATTATTTTCTTCTCCTGAGTCTTTTTTAAAAAAAGTTAAAATCTAAAAAAAAAGTCAGGAGGTGTTAGGAGCTGCTCCGCTCTTACCGTGTAACTTTGGTCCCATCCACACATAGGGACGACCGGTAGGATCCTCTCTGTATATGTGTGTGAGGACAGGTGCAGTTCTCCCCCTTCTGTCCTTCCTGCTCTGACTGCTGATACTCCACACTGGTCAGGTTGTGTGTGTGTCGCGCACCAAAGTGTGTGAGTGTGTGTATGCGTGCTGTGGAGTGTCTGATCCACTTGGTGTCCTGTTCAAATGCCTGACAAAATCAAACATCTCTCTTACTTAGTCCTTCTCTCTCTCTCTCTCTCTCTCTCCCTCCCTCTATGCAAGCCACGCCCCTTGTCCCTCCTCCTGGCTCCACCTCCCTCCTCTTCCTCCTCCTCCTACACACACACACTTTTCTTTGCCAGAGCAGCAGCTTTCACCTGAGGCCATGAGCTAAACACACACACACACACACACACACACACACAAAACACTGGCAACTTTTTGCTGCATTAAAATGAAGATTTCTTTCAGTGACGATGATGATAATAATGCGTGTGTGTGAGAAAGAGTGAATATGTGTGCGTTTTAGCAGCTTTAAAAGAGTAAACAACAACAATGACATACGTGTGTGTGTGCGTGAGTGTGTGTTGGAGGGGAAGCATTGAGTCACTATCACACTATCACAGTGTCCCCTCTCTTCCCCAGGCAAACACACACGGACACACACACGGGCACACGCCACCTCTAGGGGGCAGGACTGTTCTGCTCTCATTGTCTCCGTGAAGGAACTTAAAAGTACTCTCTCTCTCTCTGTTATTGTGTATGTCTCTCACCCTTTCTCTCTTACTCTCTCTCCTCTCTTTCATATAACTTCTCTCCCTCTGGTCATCTCTTATTATTATTATTAATTAATTTATTTATTTTGACTTTTTCTCCTTTAAAAGGGCTCAACTTAAGCTCCAAATATAAATTCCAGGTTGCCTAATTGGCAAAACTGAATCACAATCAGGTTTCATTAATGAAAAAGTGTGAGCAGAATCACCTGTACAACAGGACATCGACAGAGTTTCCAGCTCTCTCTCTTTGGCTACTTCACTGATGGATTCGAAAGCTTATTTTGCAGCTGAAGCCTTAATTATTGGCCATCTTGAGTAGCCTCCATATTCCTGTAAATCCCCAGACCAGAACATTGCATAATTCTGCAGCAGATGATATCACAAGCTCACACTGTGGTTATGGAAAATAACCTATAGTTAACTTATGGTAGAATTAAGCAACAAACACTTCAGTCACCTTCAAGTAGGTCTGATAGCACTGGAGTTAGAAAACGGTCCAGTCTCATCATCTGTGATATTGATAATTCTACCTATTGTCAAATAAGCACTGAATGATCTATTTAACTCCTATCTGCACATGTGCTTTATCTAAAGACTTTATTCAGTGATATAATTAAAGTCATCCTTGAGGCTGGCATTGGAAATATAAAGATTTTGTATGAGGGTTGTTTTTCTTTTTTCCTCCTTTGTTCAATTTTGCAAGAATTTTTCTTTACATGGATCTGATGTAGAAATCATTCACAGAATTGTGCTCCTAATTAGCTGAACTGCAGCTGTGCATTTTCAATGCTGGAAATTTTAAAAAGCATTTCTTAATACATCATGACCTCATCAGTTTTTTATTCAAAATTTTCATGCAAAGTAATCAGGACCTTGAGAGCATCTCGTGTGTCTGGAACGGGCTTTCTGTGAGTACATTTTCTTTTTTTCACTCTCTCTTTATTTATCTCATTCTCAGCTATCAGTTCAGTAGCACACATTAAAAAAAATGCCAGCGCTCTCATTCACCCTGTTATAACAAAAGCTCACTCTCTCACTAACACTGGAAATTCCCATCTAATTGTCCCCCTGACTCCCTCAATTTACCTCCTACTCACTCGCCTCCCTCCTCGTCCCCCCTTCTCTCCCCCGTTCTCTTTGATTTCCACATTGTATTTACAAAAAATGATTTTCCACACTGACCTCTCGCTTTGCTTTTATTCCTCTGTCTTTCCCACTTCTCTCTTTGTCTTTCCCACCCTTTTTGAAGCCTCTCCTATAAAAATAAATCATTTCAGGTTCCTCGTTTCTGTATTTTTTGCGTGTTTCTTTGCTTTTATTCCCTACCAGATAACAAGAGATTGGCAAAGGTCAGAATAGAAACTAAACTGAAAAGAAAATTAGAACTCAAAGAAGAGAATAAAATTGTCAAGCCAGGAAGGTGGAGAGTAAATGAATGGTAACGAGTTTAAAAATGGAAAAATTAAATGGAGAAATGGAACAAAAGGAAATGAGTGAGATTAAATCATACGCAACAAAAAAAATATAGAAAATTGAAAAACAATATTAAAGTTATGCACTTATGAATGTCTGGAGCTGATTCAATCGACTAATTAAAAAACAAGTTTGTTAGTTAAGTTTGACATAAAGGACAGGATGCATTTGATTCATTCTGTGCTGAATATAAATTGAGGAGAATAAAAAACGTGAAAAATTAAAACATATGCTATATTTTTTGTTTTCCTTTTGTGTAAACATATTTATTATTAAAATGCTGTGATTGTGGGGCGGTTAAATTAGCTTGATGACTCTGTCCAACAAAACCTTCTCCTCCTGTGACTCCTGACTTTAACCCTAAAACACAGACTGTAGCAGCAATCTGAGAAAAAACCAGATGAGACCTAATTATGAGGAAAAGAAAGCTGCATATTAATCATTCCTGTCCCATTTTGTTGATGTGAAAACTGCACAAAACTGAAAGAAACAGAGTCTTTCCACAACATACCAGTCTGACAATCATCAGTATGAGCCTTCAGAGGGCTAAATGAGCCGTCCTCTGTTTGTGTGTTATTTTTTTCTTCCTCTAATGAAGAATGATGATCAGGAAAAGAAAACAAGCAACAGGAAGAAGACGAGAAGAGAGAGAGAGAGAGAGAGAGAGAGAGAGAGAGAGAGAGAGAGAGAGAGAGACAGGACCTCTCTCTCCCCCTCTCTCTCTGGTGACAGAGGGTCTGACCACATCACTCGCTGCCTACTGCTTCCTGCCAACGGACGACCCCGACACACACACACACATACACACACACACACGCGTGTGCACACACACACACACAGCTGCAGATCTGTCCCACAGCTGTCGGACATGTTGATGCTTTACAACCCAGCGATTCCTCCCCGTGCAAAACAACCAGAGACAGACAGAGAGAGCACTGACGAGAGACACAGAGAAAACCTGAGAGACGGATATTAAAGAGAAAAAGGTGTCTCCTTTTTTAAAAATACAAGTTCTGGTAACTAATTGGCTTACTGCACATAAAATATATCAACAAATTATGGTAAATTCATGTGCAACAGTTTTGCACAAACAAGTACTTCTTGGGTGACGTGATGCTGGATGATGACAGTGCTGTCAACTGGGCTAGTCCACTATAATGTGAAGAGCCTACATGTATAAGTAGTAGTAGTGAGTAGTAGTGGCAAATTATTGGTCTTTATGTAATAGCTGTGAGTTAGAGTGTGTTGTATGTCAAATATGAGCACAACATTTAGACAAAGATTACGATTTTGACTTTCTTGTTACTTTGTAAAAATCTAAAATGCTCAAATTCTGAATAAAAAATGCTCAAACTATATTAAAAGCTCCCTGTTAAATAAATTCTGAGCCTTTTCTATTGTGGCAAATCACAACAAAGTTGAGGTACTTTTTCAAAACTATCTCCTGAGTATCAAACAGTCACCAATACCCCCTTGTCAGGATCAAAAGATAGAACAACAGTTTTGTCATAAACCAGCTTACACTACTTCTTACAATTATTACAGCCCCTTTCAAAAATGGGATACGTATTCATAAGAATTCATCAATTTGTCACTTTTGCATGACTGTTAACACAAACTAATAGCAAGCTTATCAAACCATCCAAATAAATGATAGGCCAGTTATGAGCTGAAATCATCCTCAGCCTGAGGATGTAACAAATGATTTAACAAACACTTGTAAGCAGCAAAGTAAACTTCAGCTCCTGTTAACATTTTGTCAAAGCCTGGTTTCTCATTAATCTGACCTGTTCTGTCTTCATCACAGTAAAATTTTGCTTTAATGTTTACGTCAGTTTGTGATATAAGAAAGGTGGTTGTTGATTTTACCTGCAAACTGTATATTTTTTGCTCTCTGTGATGTTTTTTGCACCAATATTGTTGCTAAAATAAGAAAAAAATCTGGACAGAAAAGTGATCAGACTGCTTATTAGATTAATGGAAACAGATGCATGTCTGAAGGGGGCTTATGCTTCAAACAGTAGCTTAATGCATGGACACTATTGCCCTTTTTGTATGCATAGTTATGTATTGAGTCAGGTCACACACATAATACCGACCATATAAAGAAACAGTAGAGAAAATCTTTGTTTTATGTGAAGCAACAAAGTTTCTTTTATAGCCAACTTTAATAAATACAGGGGAAGTGTTCCTTTAGTTTGCACGGACTGAAATGGAAAATGTGGCTATGAATATTTTGGAGTCCCACAAATGTTACTATCACTGTAATATAGTCACATTTTATGGTCCCTGGTCGAAGATAAAATCAAATATTCACATAAAAATCATCACTGTGTTTTCCATTCACCACACCAAAGCCATGCCAATTCAAGTTTCCCTCACTCTTTGTAAGAGGGTGGGGGTGCCCATATCTGTGGGGGTATCTGCAGTAGGAGTGTCTGTAAAGGTAGTTTTTTTTTTCAACCCAAACACACACAAACAGCTCTGAAGTCACACTGAAATGTGTCTTTTTGTTTCCGCAGCAGCCCTGCATGCATGCCTGCAGGAGACGGACTGGAGGGACAAAGGAGAGCCAGAAGACCTCCTGGGTCTCTGTTAGTTTAACACAGGGCCTCTATCACACACACACAGACTTAGATGCAAGAGTGCGAGCACACACACAATTTTCTCCTTACATAAACTTCCTACTACACTTGGGAGTTAGTTCTCCCGAAATCTGCCATCTGTGAGAGCTTTTGAAAACAAAAAGAGGAGAAAGGAGAGGGGAAAAGAGAAAGAGGATGGAAATGGAGGTGAAGGGGCTTAAGGGGCTACAGGTGGGATTAACACCTCACATTCCTCTGGAGGGAAGCCGTTTGTGTGTGCAACACTTACAGCAGTCAAGATCTGGCAGCTTGCTTACATACAGTGAATGGACAAAAAGTATGTGGACACCCAAACGTATGTCTACTCTGGGAGGATTTGATTCCATTCAGCCACAAGAGCATTAGTGAGGCCCAGCAGTAGTGTCGAGTGGTTTTAGTTTATCCAGAAAAACTGAAATTCTGCCATACCAAACACCAAAAATAATTTAGACTTTCAGAATGAAAGATTTGTACCCAAACAACTGCTGCAGAATTCACAATTAGATATGTATTACTCAACACAAGATCCCCTCCAGTTTTAGCAGCTAAAGTCAAATAACATAGGGGATGCAGAACAAAAATGCTGGTCTCCAGTATCTCCGTCTTTTTTACGTCTAACCATTCAACTTGACCATCTGTTCATGCTTTCTACATTGGAAGAAATGGTAAAAGTGGCTGTAATTCACATGTTTATACCTTAAAATGTAACTTTCTTGCCCATTCAGAGACATAAAAGCAATATTCCCTTCATATTCTGTAATGTTTGGGGTTATTTATGCAATCGATGCCCCTGTGTGCTGCTGTAACAGGACACTGACCTGTATGGATCCTTTTCTTTGGACGTTTTTGTTCTCCGGTCTCTCTTGAATAACTGATCTGGATCTCAGCAAGACGACCTGGTTTGATAACAGTGAAAAATACAGAAAGGTTACAGAGTCTCTCAGTGTGACATAAATGTGTTAACAGTGTCGCCACTTCAGGTGTTGACTCAGGTCAAAGCTGACCTGGAGTTTCGGAGCAAATCAATCTCGACCCTCCTGTTTTCCATTATGTTGGTGAGGGTTTTTGGGAGATGTGGAGTGACTTTGTCATTCTAATAAATCAACTGTGGTGGTTAAAATTTAAGTGATTCAGCAGGGAGCTGCTTTTTTTCTTGTAACAGTTGGGAAAATATTCTATCTCCCAATTCTGGAGGAAAAAAAAACATGGTATTCTTTGGCTTGGGAAACTGACCGGACCAATAAAACAAACAAACACAATTGCATAGATGTACCAAGAGAAAACCCCGTAAAAGGAAACACAAGCGCACAAAGAAAGAGAGAGTTTGTCCTGATAAAGTTCTCCGGAGTGTTAAACACTTTCCTCTCCCTTCCCTCCTCCTCTTTCTTCTCCTGCTTTCCCGTCTTCCCCCATCCACCTTCTCTCCCCTCCAGTCATCCCCTGAGTCCCAAACATTTTAATTGCAGCCCACAGGCCATTTGATGCCTCGCCAATTCACTGTGAAGAGATCAGCTATTGTCCACTTCCTTTGTGTGTGTGTGTGTGTGTGTATGTGTGTGTGTGTGAGGCTGTGTGTTATCGTGACGGTTACACTGGAGGGCAGTGCATGGTAGACCCTGTGTGTGTGTGTGTTTGTGTGTGTGTGTGTGTGTGTGCGGATTTAGGGAGTTAATCCCTGAATAGAGAAGCCATTAGGGAGAATTAGGCAGGTTAGACCCAACCATGATCCCCTCAACTGTGTGTGCGTGTGTGTGTATGTGTGGGACAGCCGTCAACGTGTGGCATGCGTCAGGTTGAGGCCCTCAAAAAGAAGGGGTGGAGGTGCGTCAGGAGTGGCAGGGGGCGGGGTTTTGTGGTAGCCAACTCCCCTAATCTTGCCAATCCACCCCTGCTGTGCACACATCACACACACACACACACACACAGATGGGTTCATCTTGACACTCTCAACAGATGGCTATAGCAGAAAGGCCAAGGGTAAACTTGAGCAATACCCAAACCAGACAGCCACCCTCCACATGAACTCCCCCTTCAGTGTCTATAGCTAATCATGGTGTCCTCAGCACGCACACGAACACATTCTTCATTAAGACGCAACTTAACAAACTCATCCACACACTGCCATCAGGTCTGATATTAAAATCCAATCCAGGTGCTTACTGTGCAGTAATGTAAGCATACATGATATTGATATATATACACTTTCTTAAAATATTTTACTCCTACAATAGAAAATTTAAAATAGCTACAGTAGAAGTAATGTCTGGATCAGATTACACAATATAAACCAGGTAACGGCCTCTCCATCAAATTGTATCCTATCAGTGTTTTCCAAGTTATGTTGTAGAAGATGTAATTGCAAGCAGGTTTATGTTCAAAGCTTCTTTTTTATTGAACAAGGAGAATTTCTGAGCTGAACCATTCATTGTAGGTGTTACAAACAGTCCTAACCTACATCCTGCCTTCGATCTGTAGTTCGGTTTAGGCAACAAAGCACTGAGGTTAAAGTTAGGGGAAAGACTGAGGCATCATGCCTTTGGACTTTCTGTCTTCTCTAGACCAGATTTTGCCTTAACATTAAACTAGTGCTTCCAATACATAGACATAGCCATACAGAGTTTTAAGAATCTTCAGATACTACCTGCTGTTGCAAATTAGATGTATATGAATGTAATTTCTGCTGCTGTAGCCTTTACACTTCAGCATGTGATGTAGATTGGGGTTTAGTGTGCTGCTGAAGCCTCTTGATCAAGTCATAACAAGAATTTACAGAAATAGTTTGACAGCTGTGAACTTATGTGCTTTATGACAAGACAAGATGACAAAATCGACACCACTCTCATGTAAGAAATGACTGGACACATGGGGAAACAGTCAGCCTGGCACTTTGCAAAATACCAGTATCAACATCTGAAAACACTGTCCAGGCACAATAACTGATGGTACAAGCCCACAGGATCCAGAAATCCATGCTTCCTGTTTGTCATCTATATAAGAAGGAAAACGCATCACGTTGTCTACCCATCATATGTACAAAATGAAGGTTTAGGCTACCCAATGCAAATCCAGGGTATCCAGTGTGATGCGCTACCTGTGGAAATTCCTGAAAAACTTGTAAAACTCCAGAGAAACTAATCATTGCTCATCTAAAATGAAGACAGGGTCATCAGCTAAACGGCTTTTTTCTTGCCTTCAGTTTTTTTCATAAACACATTCTGGTGAACTATTTTCAAATGTTTCCAAACAAGCTGCCATGTTGGTCCGGTTTGGAATTTGGGAGCAGAGAGACCATGAGTTGCGCAGGTATAGGAGGGTTTTGCCTGTATTGGTTTCCTGTTGTACATCTCCTGAGATCATCTACTCTAACCTTAAGTCTTGAAGTCGTACTGCGGAGCTGCTATTTTTCAAGAAACAGCACAACTTGGCTTTTGGTCTGTGTAAAGATTAAGCAACCGCATAGTCTGGTAGCCATATTTTTTTAACTCTGGAAGAAGCTAGGATAGTTGTTTTTAACTGGTAGCTGCTCTGATTTATAGGAAACATACTATTCGTTTTTTTCAGTATGGTGGACTGAGCTTTATTTGTTATCTTACTTCATTTCAACAACCTTTATCTCAGCCTTTAAGAACTTTTTACCTGGACTTCATTAGACTATGTTTGTTGGTAAAACGCCACTCACTAAACAAGGTAAAGTTTAACTTTATTAGACTTTTTTCTTCTTCTAGTCTGGCATCTATGTTAGGAAACTGATGAAGAGTCTTTAAAGTCGAACACATTTACAGTCCAACATCTGGAATAAATGATTAATCTGGATACAATAAGTAACCGAGGAGGTACACACGCACAAAAAAGTTGTGCAGTGACTTTGATAAGTTCACAGAACTTACAGTAACCTCTGATTGCTATTCGTTCATCTGTTTGTTGTTCATTTTCCTGACTGTGCACTGAGCAGTCCAGTCATGTGAGCCTGTTTCACTGCTGCGTACGTCACTTGCGGCCAACAGCGAGCGTCAGTCCCGAAACAAACTGAAGAACCCTTCTAAGAAACAAAAATAAATCAACTTTTTATAAAGCACTTTAGTAAGAGAAAAAAGGGGGACTCAGACGCTTCCCGCACTCGCTCTCAGGTAGCCATTAAAAACTTGAGGACATAAACATGTTCCAGCAATATTCCAGTAAACAGCGGAAACGTGCAGTGAGTCACCGCATGAAACAGCAGCATGGAGATAACACACACACACACACACACACACGCACACACGCCTGATGTCACATCACCCCCCGTCCTGGTAGTTTCCATTATAACAGGCCTGAGGTCAAACCACTCTGGTGCAACTATTATACGTAAAGACTCACAGTGTGTCTGCGGTTGACAAAATCTAATTAATAGTGACTTCATTCTTGTTTGTGGTGTTTTTATCTCCCACTGTATCACTATTACATTCCTAGATTATTCTTAATAATCCCAAAGGGCAATCCAGAATTTCAGTTTTACCCCTAAAAGTGAATTCATATTGAGCTTTTGGAGCTTCTGTCTTTTTTGTATCACTATAATTTGCGTATAGATACTCTTATATGCAGTAACATGGCTGTGCTTATAATATAGTACATAAATACTTTAATTGCTAGGTATTTATCGGTCAGTATGTACATTTTCTGACAAACTGTCAGGGATTGAATGGTGAACAATCCGGCTTTGATCCCAATAATCAATACAGCTGAGGAAAGACAAACTGTGCGCACTTACAGTGTGTACAAATGTGATGCAGTTTAAATTTTTTAGCAACAAAAGTTAGAAATGAACTGACATTTATGTGTATATTAAATCACCATTGTATTATTTTTTCCGAAAATGTAACTAGAGAGAAGCTATTGGTTAAATCTGGAAATTTTAATCATATCAGAAAATCGTATCAGAAAATTAACTGAAAATAATCAAATTAGATTATGGATAGTAAGTTATCAGTTTGATATTATTTCTTAGATTTTGTCTGGATATTGCACAGCTTCCTCTTTCCACTATAGGACATGTGAAATAAAGTTCAATGAGATTTATGTTGATATTACAAATGCTAAATTAAAGCTAACTTCACTTAAAAAAAATATGTTTTATTTGTAAAAAAAAAAAAAAAAAGTACATTTCGTGACAATCTATTTATTTAATTATTCATCCTTTCAATCAGGCATCCATCCATTAAGCCTCTCTCTCCCCTGTCAGAATCTGTACCAAAAATTCTGTAAGAAACAACTAAAAAGAGTTCAGATCAAACCTCCTAAATCTATGAAAGAAGGCATAAGACACGACTGGAAACTTAATGGAAGAAAGTCAAGCTGATACACACACAGTGATGAGGGAAAACAGGCCACTTTGTTCATTCCAGTTCAACTTTTGAATCATGGCAGCTATAATATGGTATATAATTATGGTAAGAAAAATCCCTTCAGAGTGGTTATATACCATTGATGGCACCGGAATAATATTACATAACAGCATCCATACGCACGATGTGAGATTGCGCAAAATCTCCATCATCATCACATAAAGTCGGATTTCATCATTTTTAAAGGCATTTAATCGTCTTTTCTTCTTCAGTGGGAACATAAAAGTCAATTCTACTGCAAATTCGGAATTACTAGTCTTACCTGATAAATAATAGCATCTTAAAAGCGCTCTTTGAGTGATAATAAAGTCACAGACAGCACACTTTATGCACGCCTCCCCCTCCACCCTCGCAGACCTCCCGCCGCCTCTCACCTGTTCCTGCGTCCAAACGCGGAGCCTCCTGTGTTTTCTGCTCCACCGGGCTTCCTGCAGTTTCTTCTGTAATATTCCTACAACATCAGAACTCCTCTCCGAGTGTGTGGATCCAGAAGGAGCCAAGTGTTACTTTGTGCGTTTGTCTTTCCAGTTTCCTTTTCCACTAACAACAAGCAGCCTGACTTAACCCCTCCCTCCCCTCTTTACTCCCCTGTTTTTTAATCCTCCCTCCATCCTTTCCCCCCCTTCTATTTCTCCCCCTTATCATGTTGTTTCTTTCATCTCTTCCTTGATGTTTCCAACCTGCTTTTTCAATTTCCTTCCTCGCTCTTGTCCACCCTTCTTTCCCTCCTTCCACTTTTTCCCTTCTTCCTGTTACACATCCATCTGTCTTTCTTTCTTCCTTCCTTTTTGAACATTTTTTTTCCTTTCCCTTCCTCTCTTCATTCCCCTTTCATCCCCCATGTCTCTCTCTATTTTCGGCTTCATTTTCTAGTTTCTGCTGCCTCTTTCCACCCTTTTCTCCTGCTCTTCACTTTATTTTTTTTGACAGTTTTGGTAGACAGGTTTCTGTTCATGTCAGTGCATTTGCAGACTAGAAACTTTAATATGATAGGCTGTATAAACATGCACAGAAAAAAATTTAGTTTTCTTAAAATTTATTGCATTTTTTCATCATTTTAGTGTAACAAAATGCCCAGAAGTCAGAGAAAGAGATGTCCAACAAAGGCAACCTGAAAAAACGAGAGTTGTTGGACCAGCTTAAATGAATTACTTGAACTGATAAGTCGCCATTCAATTACGTTTCCCCTAATTAAGGGAACAAGTGATATTAATGCCACTGGTTTAAGTAAGATGTGCTTAAATAATTTGATTTATCTCATATGAGCATCGCTGCAACTTATTTTGAGGAAAGTTAACTTGAAGTTTTCACTTTACCCAAATGCAAGGCATCATTTTGTCGTGTTGTTTTTACTCTGTGATCCTTCTCAAAGAAGACGCCAGTTAAGCTGTAGCAAAAAAAATGTGAAGAAACTTGGACGTCAGAAAACTTAAAGACCAGCAAACCTCATTTCTGCACATTCTCTGAGTTTCCAATAAAAGCTTGAAGGAACACAAATGCAATTTCAAGTTAATGGAAGGCACAAAAGTAAATTGCCTTCACTGAAGCTGAAAGACAGGTGAGATTTCTTCAAAATAGTTACAGTGTAGCTGCCCAGACTCAGCACCAGGGACACTGCTGCTCGGGATCAGTGTCTCAACCGACGCTGCAGTGAGGACCCAGTTAAATGATTTCCTTCTTATCTTTCTTATCTTATTCCACGGCAGCAGAATAAGAAGGCCATTCCCTCTCCCCAGTAACATTTTCAAGCTGCAGCCAGATGAGATAGGAAATCCCTCCAGTGAGTTCTACATGTACCCCCAGGTCTCCTCCTCCATTCCAAAGGAAAACAGGCATCCGACTCATTTGCCTGCATCACCTCAGCTGGTATCAAATTAAAATGTGTGAACTGCTCTGAAACCTTTCTGTGATAAAGATTTGGTTGCTAAATGGATTTGCATTGACAGTCTAGTGAGTCTATTTAGGAGACAAGCTTGCAGCAAACATGAGTGTTACTGAAAAGAAAATGTAAATCTACTTAGTGGCAGTTGCAGCTCAGAGAGAATCCATTTGTTTAGTTCCTTAAATGATAACAAGCATGCAATACACAAGCTTTACACTTTTTTAGGTAACATGTTATGTTAATTAGCACTCACACCTCTGATATTAACTGTCCACTTAACACTTTCTACTTTCACTAATGTGATCACCCCCAGCACACACAGTTCCTAACAGCATTGGGGAGGAAGGAGGGAGGAAAACTGTTGACGCATCGTTGACACTCTGCATCTCCTAAAGCCTGAAAAGACACACGGGAACGGCCGAAGTTCTTTGTTATCTCATTCCTGGGGTGAGGGAGACAAGTTCTCTGATTTCAGGGTGGATCCTTTAATGGTAGCAAACATCTTCACTCAAGCCTGTGTGAAAAATGAAATCCACATTCGGGGAAAAGTTTCGAAGTTTGAATGTCACATTTTTGGCTCACGTGCCAAGTCAGAAAAATACATTGATCTAGCATGTGTTTTAATTGTCAGCTTTGTTCACAGCTTCTAATCAGCTTCTAAGTAGTCACAACAACTTTTTGTTTCAGAAAATTCCCCTCGCTTTTCTTGAAAAATTTAACGTGAAATTTGCAGGATATTTACTAAAACCTCAGCTACCCACAGTTAAACATGACACACTCTGTTTGCCAAATGAAGCAGAATAAAGTGAAACAACGGTTGGCAGAAAGCAGGTCACTGTGGGGAGTTGTGCGGCTTAACACACACACACACACACACACACACACACAAGCACAAATATATATTTTTAAATACAACACACGGATACGAAGTGGGAAACAAAGCATGCTACGTGCTCAAAACAATCCCCTTGAGCATCTGATATTCAGAGTTTGATGTTACTCTTGGGATGATCAGATCAGATGTGTCAGCCTGTAGCAGGTCAGTGCGCTCAGCTGTAAAGACTTAATTACATTATCTGTTGCTACAACCGGTGCCTCAATTGTTCCAAAGTTCATAAATGAGAAATCAATAAATAGCTGAATGGGACAGCAGCAGGCAGCAGCTAATACATGCGTGTGTGTATGTGTGTGTGTGTGTGGGTGTGTTCACATCCTTGTTTGTGTTCATTCAGCACAAGATCTTCAACTGTGCATGTGTCTGCTCTTTTTTCTGCGTGTCTATCTTCGTGTTTAAGTCATTTTATTTAGTTTTCTTGTTTTACGCTCTGTAAATGTGGTCCCTGTTTGTATCTGTGCATGTGTGTGTCCAGATTAAATGACCGGTCATTAGGAGGTTAAATGGGGTCTGTTGTCCGAGCCCTGCTGATTAAGCTGGACTGGTCAGGCACTAGTGGGCACCTGCCATAACCAGGCTCGGTCTCATCCATCACCCACTGACCTGGCCGCAGCCTGGCCTCTGGACACTGCAGAGGCCCGAGGGCCTGAGCGGTTCCTCTCTCCTGCCCCCGGAACTGACCACCACCACCATTACCCCCTGGACCTGGAGCCAGGATGACCCACAGAGGCCCCTGCTCCTTTCTAACCCTGGCCACAACCCTCGCTCTGACCCTCCAAGATGACCACTACTATAACCCTCGGAAACATAGATAAATGTAGCTTTCAAAAGCCCTTCAGAGATCAGGAGTTTACTCTGGCTCCAAACTTTCTGGATCCAAATGCTATTAACCCCAAAGTGAGCAGTTCACTTCTAAAATTGCCCCTTTAACCTGAGCCTGAGTCCAACCTACAATACTGACCATAACGACTTAAAAAGTTAAAAAGTGGATCTACTTCTTCTCTCTAGCGGCAATGCTTAGCCCACAAGACCTTGATCCAAACCCAGATGTTTTTGTAATGTTTTTAGGCCAATTTTGGAGCTAAATTGTGGGAAAAACACTCTTAACACAACTTAAAGTATGTCGTAATTCAAGTGCCTATCTGTTAATGCAATGCCATGCAGTTTAGACTTATGCCATGTTAAAAATTGCTTACAGGTCCGACCAAGTAGCATTGCCATTGCAACTTTTACCAAAAAGTTACCAAAGTGATCATTCAGGCATGGAACTGCCATGTTTAGATGCTGCCAGATTGCTATAAAAATGCCTCTTTTGTGTTGTCAGCCACAGAAGTTAAGAAATTCCCCAAGATCTTTAGTTAGTTTGACCTTTACTCTGCAAGCTGAATCCCAAAAAACTGACACAGAGGAAGTGGAGGTATACCAATACTAAACACACTTTTTTATTGTGTCTCTCTTGAAAATGTAATCTTTAGGGGTATTTTTCAGTTTCTCAATTGCTAAAAATACTTTAACAATGATAATACACCGCTTGAGCTCAGTAGAAAGTTTTAATGAGTCGGCTAAACCAACAACATGTAGCATCATACACAGGTGGTTTTACCATGGAGACAAGTCTTTGAAGTGCTTGTGGGATTTGTAAAAAAGAACCAAACAACAAGTATAGTTCATTTCTTCAAATGAGATTTTTGTCTGTGGTAGGTAAACCTGAAGGCTTTAATGCTGCCAGACTTTGGGGTTTAAGTCTCTCAGGCGTGAACAGTAAAGTACACTTTAATTCTGGCGTCAGACTTTTTTTTAATAAAAGCACAGTTTTAAAATGTATCCACTCCTCCAGAACAAAGCCTCAACCAGACAAAATAAGCTCAAGGCGCTCACCTAACCCAGACTCAATACTTAAATATCATCTGCCTTAAAGAGAAAATCAATAAAAATAATCAGTGGCCTGTGTCCTCCACAGCTTCAAGCTGTCAGCTATAAATCAGAATTAGATTAATAACCTGATTAATAACAATACATCTAGATTAAATAGACTCTGTCAGAGTTCATTTTGTAATTAGGCCAAAAGACACTGGGGGGTCCCAACAAAAACTAGCTGGCAGGAGGTGAAAGTCGTGTTGTGCTGACAAAGACTGGATGTCACGGCAGGATGTCTGAGTTTCATAACAAAAATCAAAACTTGGCCTGAATAAAGTTAGAAAGTGCAGTTAGGGTTTGATTTTTTCATGAAAAGTCCAGAAAATCTATTCGCTGACTATTTAATTCTTTAGTAAAATCATGTTTGGGTGTGGATGGAAGTGTTTGTGTGAGTTGGATCTATTCAGTTATGGCGCGGTGTTATCCTGGTTCATAGTCCAATGGTATCTGATAGGAGTTCACTTCACTCTTTCTCTATGAGGACACATGCAGCGTATGTGATCTCTTATCAGCACACAGAGAGGGTACACTGCAAGTAACACTAACCCAGTGACCCGCTGGCCTTGAAAAGTGAAATGGATTTATTGCTCTTCTGTTTTCAGCCTTTTCTCCTCAGATTTCCTGGATTGCTTCATTGTTGCCATATTTAACTTTCATTACAAGTTGTGTTTTGTGCATGCATGTAGTAAAATATACAGTGGGGTTATTGACCAGTATGGGTTTTTTTTAAAGTCAGTGCCAAAGTTTAAGTTGTAGTAATAGAATCCAGGATCAGTTTGAAAACAAGTCAAATGTGTTTTTTTCCCAACTAGGCCCAGAAGTTTAATGTATTTCCAGCAATTGATCGTTAGTATTGTACATGCTGGTTAAGGTTGGTTGCCACATTGATAGGTGGTGTCTGGTAATACACCTTTTAGCCACAACTTTAAAACCACCTGCCTAATATTCTATAGATTCCTCTTGTGTCACCAAAATAGCTCTCACCTGTCAAGGCTTGAAGGTGTCTTGTGGTATCAGGCTCCAAGACATTAGTAGCATATTTTTCCTGCAAGCTGCAAGTTTGGGGCCTCCATGGACTGGATGTGTTTTTCCAACCCATCCTGTAGATGCTTGATCAGATTGATATCTTAGGAATCTAAAGTTACAAGTCAGCACCTTGTCCTTGAATGTTCGTAAAAACCACTCCTGAGCAATTTTTGCAGTGTGGTATGGTACACTAATCTGCCGAAAGAGGCCACTGCTTTAATCTCTTGCTATGAAAGGATGTGCGTGGTCTGTAACGATGTTAAGGTAGGTATCAAAGTAGAATCCACATGAATGCCAAGACCGAAGGTTTCCCAGCAGAATGTTGACCGGAGCATCACGCTGTCTCTGCTGACTTACCTTTTTCCCACAGTGCATCTCTTTCCCATGCACATGCACCTAGATGTTCACATAAAGTAAAAGAAAACCTGATGTATCAGTCCAGGTTGCCTTCTCCCATTGCTCCATGGTTTCATTTCCAATGCTCATGTTGCAGTTTGGACAGAGGGTCAGCATATGCACACTGATCAGTCTGTGGTTATACAGCCCCATATGGATTAAGCTGCAACGCAGAGTGTGTTATGATAACTTTCTATCAGAGCCAATGTGAAGGTTTTTATCAACTTGTGCTACAGTAGCTGTTCTGAAGAATCAGGCCACACAGGCCAGCCTTCCAATTGTGCTTGTTCGGAGCACTTTTGGTAGATCCTAACCACTGCATAGAAGAAATACTCCCCAGGTACTGTGGTTTTGTAGATGGACTGACCTAGTTATCTAGCCATCACAATTTGGCCCTTATTAAAGATCCTTATGCTGCTCATTTTGCTGCTTCCAACTCACCAAACTCGGGAACAAACTGGTCATTTAATGAGATAGTCAATTTCATTCACTTGACCTATCAGTGGTTTTAGACGTAAATTTATTGTGATGAGCTGCTATGTACTGTTTTCTTTTTGATGAATTTGAAAACATATCCAGCTCCTACTCACTTTTGTACATCCTGTAAATACACATTTGTGGTGTTGCACTGTGAAGTCACATTATTACAAGCACATGACAATAAAGAATGTTGAATCTTGAGTCTTAAATGAACACTTTCTCATGTTACATTAAAGTGAATCAGACATGTGTAAGCACAATAGGTATAAATTACATTACTAACTGGATTTCAGTTGCTGTCTACTCTATTTCATTTGGGTTGTGTATTGTTAATGGACATGTCTTACGTTAATTTAGACACCTCCAGCTTCTTTTCAAGTAGGTTCATTTCAGATCTTATACCTTCTCATGCTCTTACCCTGTTATCACCTGCTCTCACAGACACTTTCTCTCACAGATATTTTTAGTCACACACATACATTAGCATGAATTCATTCACATATGTTGTATAAAGGCCTCACACACCCTCTTTATGTCAGGTTAAGTTGCTGCTTTTCAAGGGCATGAAAGAGAAAGGAGGTGAAAGACAACAGTGACACATATTCAAGAACAAAAACAGCAGAGAGTGTGTGTGACTCTGAAGTGGGACACTTCTCAGCACAAAGCCACTCATCTCAGGTGCATCAGCTCACCTGTGTGTGTCTGTATTGAAATAGACAGGTATTCACACACACACACACACACACACACACACACACACACACACACACACACACACACACACACACACACACAAGCACTCTTATAGAGTAATAGAGTATCACAGGGATATAAGGTGACACCTGAACAGTCGCACAATACACAGTCTCAGTTCATACATTATGCACAAGCTATAGGTTCTGTATTCACCTGGCATGACCCAGAAAAGATAAAAGATCACGGATTTTCTAAAACCTGTCTTCTAATTTGATTTGGCAAATGTACCTTGAAGGAAAGGTGACATTGCCTGCAAATAAATTCACTGACATGTTACACAGGGTTGTTACACTTTTATTCTATCTTTCCATTCTGTATGCAAGGTGCAGAAATGGTTAGCGAGCCAAGGCGACTTCTGTTTGAGAGGTACAACTGGTATGGTGTAATACGCCACACTGTACAACAAGGCTGTTGTTACACATCAACACTCTGACTCAGAAACGCCAGCAGGCGACATAAAAGCACGCGCTGGGGTGCCTTGATTGGTGCGGATGCTCACACGGACACATAGTTGTCGTGATTATACTGCTTTTCTTTTCCACAGGAGTCTACTGAGGACAATTCCGTTGCATATAGACTGCACAGACATTTGTGGAGGGGTCCGTGCAAACTGTTGTGAACTTTTATGTTAGTTGGACCCTAGCAGATCCTTGCATACAAACACTAGGCTTACACTGGCTTGTTAGGTTCAGCACTGGCAGCATTATGAGGGCATCTTTTTGCAGAATTACAGCTCGATCTATGGGGTTGAAGTTAACGGTTTTTGTTAAAATCAGTCTCTAATTATTGATTAAACCCTTAAAAAAATATCTGTGATTCAACCTTATATATTTATGAGTTTCTTCTCATGAAAATAATCCCTGTTCTACATAATTTCTTCCTTAAGAACATACAGATCTATGAAGTTCAAGCTACTTTCTCCACTCGCTGCAGCTCAGCACACCAGCTCACCCGTGACTCTGCTCAAACACCATGAAACTACTCCAAGATACACAATTGCAAGTTGGAATATTATTGGAATTGAATAGGCTTGATTTGGAAAACGATCTTGAAGAAGAAGAATGAAACAGGAAGCCCTGCTTTGCAAGTTGACAGGATTGGTTCCTTAGGTTTGATCATTTTAAAAACTTGGAAGTTGAAACTGTTCATTGAGTTTCTTAACATTCCCATAAAAGCCAAAAGTTTCTTTCTTTATTAGTACAAAAACATAATCTTTTCTAAACAAAACTGCATGTGGACACGTGAGTTGGAAAAAATAACAAAGCAAACAAGAATGAATCAATTAACAAGAAGATCAGATCTCAAAACAGCCCTTTTCCCCGTGATCTCCCTCCAGCTTGTTTTAAAGGCTTCAGTTCACCCAAATGTTTCTCAGGTTTTGAGATCTGACAACCGTTCCACCCAATACCACATGTAGTGTCCTGGAGAAGCTGCCAAACTCGCAGAGATGATTATCTCGGAAAATCAAAGCAGGACAAAAAGCAAAACAAAACTATCTGTGTGGCGAGATGCTATCAAGCTCAAATTAAAGACCAACTGGCTCATAAAAGGAACATTTCATCTTGCATTGACTGACATCGGGTTGTTTCTTTAAGCCCTGGCAGATATTTGTTTGTCTGTGGAAAGGATGATCATAAAGGATCCCCGACTGTGAGTGGGGAAGGTGACAGTAGCCACACAATCCACATTCAAATTATCAGTTTACTTCCACCCGATTGGCTGACTAAAGCAGCAGCATGTGTTGCTCATGTTGTTAAACTATTTGTAGGTCCAATAAAGGTGGACAAGAAAGCACAAACCTGAAACTGAGATGGGGTTGTGTCCACCTGCAAGACTAAGCAACTGAAACACTATAAAATATAAATCTTAAGATAGATACGTACACACACACACACACAGACACACACGCAGCAGGCTGTGGCGCGTGGCTGCTGTTTCAGGGAGAAGCTTGGCTTCAGTCCGATTTCCCTGGCAGGCTGCCAAGCTAAACACACACACGCACACACACTGAAAAAACACACACAACCATTCACAACTTAGCGCCAAGCTCAGATAAAGGCTTTCCTCGATCTGGCTGGGTGGCTGTATGTGTGCGGACGGAGAGAGTGGAGGGAAGAGGTAAAGTTTAAGTACAGTCAGACAGGAGAGAGTAAACACTGATAAGTCCCAGCTGTGTGTGTGTCGTGTGTGTGTGTGTGTGTGTCCATGTGCTCGCGTCCCCCCCAAACACACACACACTAAAACACTTCCGAGCCCCCCAACCTTTCCATCAAATCCATCGTCCCACACACACTTCCACCACTTTGATGAGGTGAGGGAGTGTGTGTGTCCATGTTCAGTGTGTGCATGTGTATGTGTGTGTGTGTGTCTGTGTGTGTGTGTGTGAGGGACAGCCTGATCTGTTTCGTGTAAAGATCAGAAGATTCGGCTCATGGGCACGACGGAAGTAGAAGCCACACAGTTTGAAGAAAACAGAGAGAGAGGAAAAGGAGGAGGAAGAGGAGGAGGAGGATGAAGAGGAGTGAAAAACAGCAGGTCTGCAGCTCAGAGTGAGTTATCAGAGATGCGTCACATCCACATAGTCTAATCACAGAACACCTTTTTTCAGTTGCTAACTTATATAAACTCTAATTGATGTCTCCTTATTGAAAGAAAACCTGTTTAAATCACAGCTCATCAAACATAAAATGCCCTAAAAGACTTTTAATATAGTTATATGTCAGCTTAGTATGACTGAAGTTAAAAGAGATTCTGTGGTGAAGCTGCCAATAACTCCGTCTTGTTTCCCAAATCCATAGATTTGCATACAGAGATCAGAGAAGTTACTTCCCATGCAGATGAAACTGAAACAGCGCAGTTATTGGTGGTGTTATTTTACAAGTCATGTCAGTAGATTTGTCTGAACTTGAAGTCGCAAAACCACAAAATCAAATAAGGTCTAATCAGAAGCTTTGTTTTCCTACTAGAAGCAATTCTTTACTTTTTAGACGAGCATTTCATCCCAGCACATGCAATGTTTAACTGAAAAGTTAACTATTTGCATTTGAAGAATACAAATAATACAAACTGAACTTTAACTCAACAACATTTAACCATTTATTGTCTCTTTGTTAGTGCAGCACCAGTTCAAAATGGCCTTTAGTCTTGCTGCTTACAGCTTTCTCAATATCAGTGACCAACCAGTCATCCAAACTATTTGGGTTATCAGAACTTTACTATTTGAGCTCAAATTGCCTTTTCATGTGTAACCAGCACTATTGAGAGAGAGAGAGAGAGAGAGAGAGAGAGGGTTTACTGGAGAAGTATTTTTACTTTACTTAAAATGGTTAGGACAGGGATTAACTTCATTGTCGCATTGAGCAGCTGAGATAACCACTGGCAAATATATATTTTTGCTAAGATAAAAGATTTACAGACGGTAACGACACTCTGTAACGTTAAATTATGCCGTGACACATAAGAATGTTAGATGACGCACAATGTAGCATTACGTTACCATAATAGTGGCAGTGCAGAAATGTAAATTTTAACCACCTAAAATCAATCTTAAGTGGTTACCACTAACAGAACACATCCTCGTGTTGGTAATCTTAACAACCTGTGTCATGCTTGGGTTGAGACAAAAGATAAACAGGCTGGTGTTGCGTGTTGCTGCAGTTTCGCCAAAGGGCTTCAGGATGTTTTTGCTTCAAGCGCTCGAGCAGCAGTCTTACTAATCAATGTGATCAGCCTTTCATATTTTGTAATCTCTTTAAAATACTCCTACACTTAAGATGATTGTAGGTGAGGTTGTCTTTTTTTAGATGCGGCCTGTTCTCCAGTGGAATCCATGGGGATTAGATGATAGGCGGTTGCAGTCATTTTTTCAGTGCACCATTTATGTAATGGACGGCATCGATAGTCACTGTAGTCACAAAGTAATGTTTAATATTTCAATGTACTTCTTTACTGAATGCAGTTCCTCGCATTCAAAGCAATACACTTGAGTCATTCCATGCCAGCTCACCTAGGGGCACCCAGTTGAGGTCATGGATTTTCTTGGGAAAAAACTCATGCATAAACTCTTAGCTAAACTATTGAATTCCATGGATGCAAACCAGATTGGGTTTGTAGAAGTTTATTCAGGATTTTTTTTCACGAAAATCCATGACCTCAACTGGGAGGCCTGTAGGTGAGTAGGCATGGAATGACTCACCTGCGAAGTTCGGAAATGCTTGGATGAGCGAAGAAACTACGAACATACAAATATTTCTTGATTTGGTAAAGAGATCTTAAGACAACTTGACTAACTCCTATGAATCTAAAACAGGCAATCCCTCCTTTATATTCAGTTACTCATGAAAGCGCTAGTAGACAGAGGAGGGATGGTAGGAAGGACTTGAAGAAGAAACTAAGGAAAGTTGGAACAGTTAAGAGAAGAAAAAAGAGGTATAAAGGTATTGAGGGACACCACAGCTGATGGTTTGGTTTGAAAAATGGTCAGCTGTAATTTAAAAAGTACTTGATTAAAGATTAATGGACTTGGAAACGTCTTGATGACGCAGCTCGGCTCATCATCATAATGACAGAATCGAAATGCTCACAGTGATCACAGCTCTGCTCATCACACACAGCTTCCCGATGTGTTTATCTCCGTTGCTCGTGTTTTCAGGCTGTAACTGGATTTTTGGCTCCATGGCGGTTGGCCTGATGACACACAGCTCTGTCTGGCCTGTGGTTTCCTCTCAAGTGGTCAACAGAACCCCCCACAGCAGAGCAGATACACACACGCGCACACACATAAACACACACATGCATGGGACAAGCGGACACAACACACAAATGCGTAGGTCTGTGTATGCATGCACAGACATAGAAACACACCAGCACATACACTGATTATTGCGAACACACACAGGATGAAAACATGCTGCTCAGGAACAAGCTGAATCACACATGCACACACACACCCATCCACTCACGCACACACACACACACACACACACACACACACACACAAGTACGCACAAACAGCTGTTTCCAACATGCTGAGGCAGTCTGGAAACCACTTCCTCTCAGCGGCTAAAACACATTTTATTCATTTACTGTAGCTCAAACAGGCAGTAAGAGCACTTTCACTGCACACACATCCCCTGTATGTGTGTGTGTGTGTGTGTGTGTGTGTGCAAGAGCAAGACAGTAAAAGAAAAAAAGGGACAGGGAGAGATCTGTTTTTCCATGTTTGGATGGGAATTTAGTGTGTTTTCAAGAGACAGGGTTAATCTGTGCACTTGTAAGTTTGAGGAAACCTTTTATGATGTGTTTGTATGGGTTTGTATGTGTGTGGGCGCGCATGTGTGGGCGCGCATGTGTGTGTGTGTGTGTGTGTGTGTGTGTGTGTGCGCATGAAAACTAGAGCTAATAATTGGTCTGATATTAATTGTGAAAACATATTGAGTTCTTGTTACATTTTAAATCTATACTGCCACAATGCAGTAAATAGTGACTGGGAAACTGTGTATAGTCCCCCCAAAGTTGCATATAAAGACACACACACACACACACACACACAAAGACACATGCTCGACACACTCCTTCATGTCGTGGCTGGTGGCCAGTGTCTGCTTGGCTCTGATTGGCCAGCTCTCTGTAAATATTTAGAGGAAGCGGAAGGGTCCACGGTCCAGCCTGTCGCCACGGGAGACGGATCGCCTCTCATCCCTCAGTCGCTCCCCAAACACACACGCACACACACACACACACACACACACATAAAGACATGCACACAATCATCTCCGGTCTCTCGGATCCATAGCTGTGGCCACCAGGTTGAACGGATCAATCACACACACACACACACACACACACACACACACACACACACACACACACACAAGCACACACACATAAGCTGCAAGGTAGATATTGGACAAGGTGTTGATATGCCGCCCCCCTCTCCACACCCTTCCTCAACCCCTGGATGCCCTTTCACCTCAACTCTGAATCGCCCCGGCCAATCAGAGGTCACCTCTCCCTCTCTCAGTCTTCACCTCATGCCCACATGAAAACCAGTTGTTCCGTTATTCCAAATACAAATACTCACATGTTGATCTTCATGTTTACAGGCTGCAGAATGGATCTGTGTTGCAACATAGATGACCATGTTAAAGGAACATGACAGTGTTTGAATGTTTTAGCACGTAATCTACAAACTGCTTATGGCTGACATCACTGCTCTGTATTTTCCAAAGCAAACAATGTGTTTGTCAAAAAAACAAAGATATCCAGTTTAGAATGATATGAAACAGAGGAAAGCAAATTTGTCTAATAAATGGCTTCACCATTTAATTGACTGATTAATTTTCTTTTGATCAGTTTCCAATGCAGCCTTTGGCCAGTATATTTTAGAAATGAACCAGCACAGAATCCATCACTGTAAACTTTTAGGCTTCTTAGTTTTTTTGTCAGCGCCTACATATCAGGCAAGCGAGTTAGTGCAAACGCTCACAGACTTTTCATTGTGGCATAGGATCCAACGTTGAATCTGAATGTGCCAAAACAAATAGTAGTTACTGGTTATAGATGTAATAAACCAGAACAATGGAGGGTTTGTTAGGCAATATGGTGAATTGTATGTTGCTGATGGTGATTTCTGAGTTGCAAGACTGAGTAGGATATCGATAGGGCAGAAAAAATGATGCATTTTGTTGTTGTCCTCTCCAAGTTTAACCAATCAGCGTCAAGACCCATATAACAGTTTTTTCAGTCTGCTACGCCATGGTAAGCACATTTTTCTCCTTAAAAACTGCCCTGAAAGAGGTTCTGCAGGGGCAGTTCTTGTAGTCGGAGAACACTCAAAGGTTTGGGCCGCAGGTTCCTGCAAGTTCCTCTTAGACATTGAGGAACACAATGGGATCTTGAGAGGAATGGAAGTATAAAATATTACAGTATCAAGTTCAATTCCTAAAAAAACAAGCATTCAGTGAGGTTCAACCAGAATTATATTGGAGATAAAAACAATTTCTGACAGATTTCTAGTGTAGATATAGAGACGAAGTGCAGAAACAAAAACAAACTTTATAGGTATTTCAGTCCAGACACCAACCAGTTATTGAGTCAGAATGATAGAAATAGCCTCCTTGCACCAAAGAATCATCATTACAGTCTGGATGTTGTGACCTTTGACCTTTAACCTGCAGGATGTTTTTTTTTAAAATTTTGTCATTAAGGATCTAAAACCTGAATCACAGCCGAAAGAACCCACAGCAACACTGACGCCATTACTTCTCTACCTTCCGCTGCAATCTGCCTCTGTCTTTCTCTCTTCTGTCAACCAGCCATACATCTTGTGATCCCCACCACACACACTTCCATTACTGCTTCATCATGCTGACCTCACATCAACCCCCCCAACATCAGCTCTGACCCCATTCTACCCTTCCTCCACTCATTCCTCTTTTCCTCCCCCTGTCCCTCCTTAACTCCTTCTTTCCTTCTTCACCTTTGCCTCTTTCTCTCTTCTCACTCTCCTGATTTTCCTCTTTTTCCATTCCCACTTCCACTCTCCTGTCTTTCCCACTTCATCACTTTTATATTCCCTTCTTCCCCCTCCTTTTTTTTTAACCTTGCATCCCTTTGCATGAAAGAGGCATTGTGTGGCCGTATTGAAGGAAAGGAGGAGGCAGAACAGAAGAAGAGACTTCAAAGATGGAGGTGAGAGGGAGGGGGAGAGATAATGAAGGAATGAATGAGTGGAAGGTGGGATGGGGACATGAATAATAACATTGAAGTAAATGAAAAAGAAGTAGGAGAACAATGTAATAAGAGAATTTGATTATATTTATTTATTGCCCATTCTGGAAATGTATTGCACATGCAACTGCCTTTGCCAGGTTTTCAGCAGAAACTGAATAAGTAAAACAAGCCCACACAAAAATATTTTCTGACTTTCTTCCCCTTCCCCCTTCATTTTCTTCTCCTTTCCACCCGTACATTCATCATCCCACACTGTATGCGAAAGGAGGTTAAACCTGTTTGTCGGTGGGGGAGTTTGATGTCACTTTTACGAGCTTGTCTGGGCATTCCTGGCCGCTGTTCTCCGAGTTTAACGCACTGCTAATTAGAGACATAGAAAAGGACAGAGAGAGAGGGAGAGAAGAGAGAAAGAAAGAAGGTGGGGTGGAGGAAGGGAAGAGAGTGTTTGTGAGGAAAAGGGTGGGGAGGAGAAGAGTGAGTGTAATAGCTCCTATTAGCACATACCTTTAAAGAGCAACATGTTTTACAGACTCGCGGTACTTCATAATGTCTGAGGAGACATAAAGAGGGGAGGAGAAAAGACACGGGCACCGACGTTCAAATTTGACTCAGTGGTTTCTGTTCAGTTTCTTGATGTCATCATTGAATTTATGTTTTCGGGTCTTGAATTTAGCCAATATAGAGTATCAGCATGTTTGCTTTCTGTCCAACCAAATACTGATCTGGCGAGTTTTTAATGAATGAAGTTACACACGTAAATAACCAACTTCTCCAGTTTGCTGTTTAAAAAAAGCTGGAAGAAGAAACAAGAGGTGTACCATGTTTTAGAAAAAGGGACTGATATAAAATAACATTGATAACGGAAATAAGAGAAGCACAATGAGAAGAGGGACAGAATTTGTTTTCTGGGTTATCAGTCACATGGTACAAACACCAAACCGCAACTACTGTCCTTCCTGGACCCTGACATGATCTCATCTATATGTCTAAGCACATACTCTGAATAGTTAAAGTACCTTTACAAGTATTCACAAATATCTGAGAAAAATCCGAGGGCATTTTATTTGAAACGCCACCCCTAAAGTGTCCAGATCATGTGCTCCCGCCATAAAAGAGTCATATGGTGCAGCTAAAGTCAAGAGAAGAGAGAGCATAGTGCAATAAACTGCAACAAACTAAGCATACAGCATTTTAGCCCTTAGACCTTCATTAGAACTGCAGGAACATGTCAGACAGACATAGCCAACACTCCCTCAGGCCCTCAGGTGAGGTCAATCAGAGGCAATGAGCCTTCAGGTGATCTGACACAGACTGGAGGCATTCAATCTAATTAGAAGACACATCCCACCATTGATCTGCGTTAAACAGCCCAACAACATCACTATATATCCCAAAAGTGCCAATGGTAAAGCAATATATATCCAAAATCATCTGTTCCACAAAAAAAATAATAATGTTAACCGTATGGAAGTTCTCAGAGTAGCACCATCCCTCTAAATGGGCATTAAGTTACCATAAGATTCACACCACTTACATACATAAAGTATGATGAAAACAATGTGCAAAAGTTATCCAGACAGGGTTTTAGATATCTCTAAGAAGCGACAGGTTGCCATATTACAAAAAGTGAAATAAATATAATGAAGTAGCCACATCCAATCATACAGTCATAGAAATACACTTTATACAAATAGAAATACAAAACAGAAATACAAATTTAGAAAATAGCGGCTATTACATGGAGAAATTGATGCAATCTTTTCATTGAAATACACGAATGCAGGCATGGCCTCAAAACTTGGGCTTTAGAGGAAAATTCCCTGTAACCTTTGGTAACCAACACATGGGAACATACGTTGACTGAGGCCATTCTGAACTGGTATTCACAGAATTACAAAAAATACCAATGATTTGCCTTTTAATTGGCTAAATGCATAAAACCTGAGTGACTGATGTCTGACGGCTCATAATCCCCGACTGGCCTCACTTGAAGTGTCTGCCTGACATGTTTCATTGACTTTAAGCTTTACCTGATGAATGGCAAAGGACAGAGACACTATTTCCAGTAAGGTTTGGTGCAATTAAAACAGGCAGTGTGCTTGAATTCTCTCTCCTCTTACCTATGAATATTTCCTCCTATGCACCTGTCTACAAGAAACAGCAGGCGTCCTTGAGTATTTACACTCAGCTAAACTTGAAGTCAAATTCGTACGACTTCAAAAAAAATCTGCAGTGCTGCCAAAGCTGGACTACCACCTGTGCACCTCATAAAATGTCATTTAGACACCACTTGGACGTCACAGGGTTTGTGACTGCTCAGCTTAGATTGTTAAAGGCAGCATCAGACACGGCCTTGCACTGAACCCTAAAGTGCTTGGGCCGTCGGTTTTTGAAGAGCGACAAAACGTAAACCAAGTTGTTCATTCAGTGAAAATCAATCGCGACAAATACCACAAGATTCAGCTGAGAAAAGGTGAAAAGTTGAAGGAGCGGAGTTCAGACACCTCTGTAAGTCCACATGTCACCTGACTGAAAGGTCAGTCATGCAAACCGTTGGGTGATAAAAGTGCACAAATTACATATGTGACACAATTGACGAACTCTCGCACAATCCATTGTGACACTTTTCATTCATCTCTTTCATTCATCTTCACCTCTTTGCCTGTAAAAATACAGGCAAAGAGATGAAGACATGAAGCATATATATCTTGATTTCACTTGCTGGTTTTCACATGTGACAATTAAGCAAAATGATAAAAAAAAAAGTCATCTAAATAAAATAATGCAAAGAACACAGCACAAACAAAGTTGACGCTTGCACCTTATTGTGTTGATTGTTTATTTACGATAATTATTACTTGAATATATAGCATAATATAAACATAACCCATGAATGCCGAAGGGCTGTTTTATTCAAACACTTATACCTGTGAAATTAATTAATTTTTACTTAGGTGTTGGTGAAAAATGCAAAAAATGAACTGATGTAGTAATAAAGTTTAAGGACATTTTTTAAAAATGCGTGTTGGTTCTACAAGCAGTCAATCAAACCTTCAGCCCCTCACTATATCGACTCCCCCAACTGAGAAGGGATTGAACCCCCAACCTGTTACCCAACGGAGTTTTAGTTACTTAGTAACTCGGAGTCTCACTTATCAAACACCCTCCTGAGGACACCTATCAACACCAGTAGCGCGCTAACACTAACTACTTCCCTCCTTGCCTTCCTCTTCCTCCTGACCTGTCATCAGGTGACTCCTCCCACCTCCTCCTGTTCTTCCCCCACTCCATTTCCCATCAGACAGTTCTTATCTGACCTCTGACCTTTGATGAGCAGAGATAGGGGAGACAGCCCACACTCACTCACTTTAAAAACAACAAATCCCCTCTTAGTAACTCTGAGGCCTCAGGTGATAGCTTGCAGTGCTCACGGTCATGTTAGCAGCCAGTTGGTTTTAAAGCGTTGCGGTGCTTTACGGATCTTTGAACGGTCAATTATTTCTAACGTGGAAAGTCAAGTTCACTTCAAATGAAGTGGTGAAGTTGTGTAGCAAGTAATTTCACGTGTTTTAAATTGTAAGGACACTGTTGCTAGTAACCTTCATGGACTCACAACACCATCAATATTTATTGATAATTGTGAACTAGCCAGCCTCTGCTCCATTAGCCTCTTTCAAACATGGTATTTTAACTTCTCACAATTTACGAAGAATTGAAATGTATTCTATGTATTGTAAAATAAGCACACATCTCTAGGCTAACATCTGAGCACCTGGACATTTCCCCAAAGATGCAAAGCTGCTCGTATGTATTAGCTGCTCATATGTATTCTGCAACAGTTCATGTGTCGATCTAAAAAAGAAGTACCCGGCAGAAGACCTCAGGGTAAATGTTGGATATTTGTATCACTGGTTCCGTGATGTACTGTAAAAACAAATTCCATCAAAAATGTTGAAAATATCCAGCAGCAAAGGTGCTGGAAATAGTGTCAAAAAAACAACAGAAAATTGTATAAACTTATAAAAACAACAAAGATTTGTAAAATACTAATAATCTTTACCTAATTTAAAAATAGTAAAACTGTGTAATTAATTATGCAAATTTTGTGGTCACACATTGTGAAAAGGACAAATAACTATTTGTAAAAATAAAGATTTTTGATGTTGACTTTATGCACAGTTTTGACCTGTTTGTTTGTTTGTTTTGTTTTGGGTTTCATTTTCAATCAACATGGAAATTTATTTTTATTTTATGTATTATTTATTTCTGGAAGAGGTGTCTGGGGCAAGGGAAGTCTGGGCCTCTTTGCTGAGACTGTTGCCTCCGTGACCTGGCCCCGGATAAGCGGTAAAAGATGGATGGATGGATGGATGGATGGATGGTTGGATTATTTATTTTTCTGTGAAAAAAATTTGTAGAATTTAATTAAAAATGATTTACCATTTTCAATCAGAATGTATGTAAATTTATTTCAAAAAGCAGCACATACTTCTAGAATAATTCTTTTTTGGCAGATTTCCATACAGTAAAAAAGCAACTTTACTGTGAAATGTTAAAAAAGAATTAACAGAATTTTGATTATTTACAGTTTTGAAAAAAATCTGTAATATAACAGTAAAAAATCAAATAATTAGAATTTAAAACTTTTTCAAAATTTAATTTTTTACAGAGTTTATGTGATAAAATGTGAACCAAATAACATCCACAGAAAAGTCAGTTGCAGTCTGAAATTTTCTTCTGAACAGTCACAACGAGGCCAAACACTGCAGTGTTTTGGTGGCAAACCTACTATTGGGCTCTACATAATCATTTTATCACTTATCAAGTCAAACAAAAGTAGTGACAGAAACAAATTATTTAAAAAAAAACAATTATACTGCAGTTTCACATAGTTTGAGAACTGACATCAACTTCCATTGTTCCATAAAACATTGAAAATCAGTACTTTGGCATTGGAGACAAGTAAAATGACCTCACCATGTCGGCAGATTTTCACTTTTGTTAGGAGAAAATAACATTTTATGAGTCATTACAAGACTAAATGACTTGTAAAAGATATTTTTCTGCGGCGGCATTTCCTAACCAGAGAGAAGGGGTGTGTGTGTCTTCATGTTCGTGTGACGGGAGTATTTTGTTATGGTCTGATCTGACTGAGCGCTTAGTGTTAAGCAACGCTAGAGGTTAAAAGGGTGGAGGGAAAAAAGAGATAGAGGTGGTAACATGGAGTGTGTGTGTCTGTGTGTGTGATCCTCTGTAATTTGTCCAGGCCTTACGCTGAGCCTGTAATTACCCTCCTGGCATGCACACACACACAACCACTCACACACACACACAAAGTAAGGCCACAGGATGTGTCTCACGACAGCCCGCGTGAAAGAGATAAGTGCAAAACATAGATACCACAAGCTGCACATAGCAAGTGACACACACTTTCAGGTAACCAGGTAAACCAGGTGTGTATCAGCTCCCCTGGATAAAGACGAAAACTGCAGCATTTGTGACATACCCACACACCCACAGTGTCACGGCCGTGAATAATTGCTGTGGTGGACGCACTAACACAGAGGACTGGCTGTCTTGTAGTTGGTTAATATTTAACAAAGCACATGATTGGGAACACACAGTCAGAGACAAGAATGATGAAGTTAGCCCAGTTCACAAAGTGTGCATGGTAGCAGGAGAAAAAATGGAAAAGAAAGACAAATTCAAATAGGCAAGTGTAGCTGGGATGAAGTAAGCGATGAACGCATTTATTTATGTGTGTATTCCTTGTGTGTGTGTGTGTGTGTGCGTGTTTGTGTGACAACTGATCTCTGCCAGAGAGCAGTCATCTGAAGACAAACAGGCGTGTTAGTGTGGCTCCACACTCACTCAGGAAACTATTTTATGGCGTTACTCATTTAGTAAAGTTACCTGCTCGACACACAAACACACACTGAGATGCAGATTAAACACTTAACATTTTCTATTTATACACCTTGTCCGAATTCTTCTATGTTGAATAATGGCCAGAAGAAACTTGCAAACTGAGTCCACTGAATTGCAACCTCGCCAAATGTGTGCCAACAGCAGGTAAAAATTTCACAAGCTCACCCATCGGGCCGAGGCCGCGTGACCTACTTTTATGATGTTGGGAGTCTAGTTTGATACTAAAACTACAAAAGAGTAGAGAGTGAGAGTTCACATCAAAAAGAACCGGACATGTTGCAATCCAGCTGATTTCAAACAGCCGAATCAAAGACACAAACACACAGCTACCCGACGTGCTACCTCAGGGACATGGTATTCTTTAAAAATGATTACGTATCACCGGCACCTAAAGTGAATTCATGGACCTCGGCTCTGCTGAGTGAAGATTTAAAGTCCCTCTTCAGTTGTTGACCAAACCACTGAAAGTTTATCTTTGTGTGTCAAAATTTCATATTTAGAAGTTTTTTGGACAAGAAAATAACCCAATCTGCCATAGAATGGTTTAAATATAGCTCTACACAATTGGCAGGATTGGTTCCTTAGTTTTTTTTTATACGTATAAATCCCTACAGTTTCCTTGATGGAAATACTAAATCATGATCCGAACTGCTTATGTCACAATATGTCTTCTAGCATATTGAAAATCTTCCTATGGACATGTGAACAAGGTAAAAAAAACCAAACCAAACCAAAAACTCGATCTTTACCGGGGGGGGGGGGGGGCATTTAAAGTCTGAGTAGGCTCAGCAATTATCGATATTTTTCTGATAACTGATGTCACAAAAGAGCAAAAGTAACAATGAACTGATCTCCGTCAAAAGCCTGATATAAGTTATTCCTGTCTGCCACAGAGCTTAATTACAGTCTGTCAGAGCCACATCAGTGACTCATACAGTGGAAGTAGTTTCTTCATGATCACATGATCATGTACACAGACACTGTTGTTTATTGTGAATTAATCCACAACTGAAAAATTGTCCCCAACAAATACACTTCTAACTCCTTTTCATGTAAAAACTACAGTCACAAGGTTAGGAATATATTTAGGTAAAAAATGACACCATATATTTGTGACCGAGGTATATTTCAGCCCTTAGTGGGATCAAAGAAGGCTAAAAAAAGGAATACTACAGAGTTCTACTGGAATATTGACAACCTTCTCTTGTATAATATTCAAAAGACTGTGCAGTCAGTGGAAGATCTCTGACTTCAGAGATGTCAGAGAAAAGTGAGACAGTGTTTTTACTTTGTCATTCAACTGGCATTTACTTTACATAAGAGTCTTCCTGTGTGTGTGTGTGTGTGTGTGTGTGTGTGTGTGTGTGTGTGTGTGTGTGTGTGTGTGTGTGTGTGTGTGTGTGTGTGTGTGTGTTTTTGTGTGTGTGTCCCTATGTAACCCCAGCTCTCTCTATCAGCACTGGGTTCAAACCCACAGGAAGCCACACATGAACCAAACCCTGCAATCATTAACCTGCATCACGCACATGCACACAGATTCACACAATAACACACACGTAACCCACGTGCCAGCACAAAAACTGCCGCACATACAGTGGCAAGCGCGAAAGAGAAACGCAACTCGGCATGTGACACACGTGATGGAATCATGAGCACAGGTAAAACACACTTCTGACAAAACAACATGGAGTCATGCAACCAACTAAACCACCACAGCTAGTCATCAGCTCATTAACACATGCAAACACACACACAACACACACACAACACACACACACACAACACACACACACTCTCAACAGTCAGAGCCTGGAGATATGGAAGTTGCTAATGTCTCAGTTGAGGCCCGAGCAATCAATCACTGATAAAACACGCCAGCTTTATGGTCCTGGAACAAGGTGAGCACTGTTTACACACACACAGATAGAGAGTTTGTGAAATAGAAAGTATGGAGGCCAAGGGCCGGCCCTGCAACACCCTGATAAAATATGTCACCGGGTCACCATGAGCCACCACATACACACAGCTAACAAAAGAACTTTTTTTTTTCTTAGAAAACAATTTTTCCTGCTTATGACAGCTGTCTTGGGCAAACCTTCTTTGCCTTGTTACCTTTCACCTCTAACAATATGTATCTGTATGTGCAGTCTGTGTTAAATTTGCTCCAAACCAACAATGTAATGACTCCATAGCTGTTGTAAATAGCAACATACTCCAACTCTTTTGTTGTTTTTCCTTCAATCTCCTTATTCTTCTATGAAGAAAAGATTCATAAAGCAGCACAAGCTGGTCAAGTTGAACCATTTTTTAAACCTGAGTTTGTGCGACCTCAAGAAAACGTGTGTCTATTTAGCTTCATAGCCACTTGTGTATTTTCACTGATGTTAAATATGCCTAAAATTAGCTTTGCATTCATTCTCCTCCCCTATAGAAGCAAAATTTTGTTAATCAACTCAGGTAAATGGATAAGTTAGTTTGAAAAAGACATCCCTTCAAGCCTACACAGTTGGCAACAAAACAAACAAAAAGAGCATCTTATGTCTTGCAGTATTCGGCTGTTTTGATGTTATTTGTCCACGTTTGTCTCTGAGATTCCTTCCTTCATCGCCCAATACCCTGGAGCTAACATGCATTGAAAAGCAAACATTTTTTCCCCCTCAGAAACAGTTCCTGTTTTAGAGGATCATCAACAGAACACTTAACAGTTTTGGTCAATGAACAGATCAACTTTGGAGAAGTGGATTAGTCAGCACAGCTGGTTTAAGAAACTTACGTTGACTTTTGATGCTTTTTTTTTATTCAGCTTTGACTCTAATATAGAATTGTAAATCCCAGTTTACTACAGCTGCTGTCGTCTATCAAAGAGTGAGATACAAACTTTTCAGAGCCAACTTCTAGACCATAGGATGTGATTTGGTACATTAAAAAGACTGACTTTCAGTGAATCAAAGTTTCCCTACTGACATCTAATTTAGGAGCCAGTCATTAACTTCCTTAAACATCACCAGAAATCTGAATCAGACTGACGCATCAAATAAGCCACGGAATTAAACTCTGCTTTTATTAGGGCCTCTCTGCTTTTCTCATCCTTTGCCCCCCACCAGAAACACATTAGACACACACTCTGACCAAACTGACCCACACACAGTGACCAAAGGGACCCACCAGCACTGCAATAACAAGGTAACAAGGTGACAGACGGACACACAGACGGAGTCATGGGGAAGATGGGTGCGAGTGGGGGGTTAAACAGCTGAGGGTCCAGTTTGATTGCTAATTGACTTTTGTGCACACACACACACACAGGAACAGAGAGACTGGCCGAGAACACACACAGACACACCCTGACCCCAACCCCACATACACACAGGTAATGAACAGAGCGACACACAGTAGAAATGACAGAGCTGTATGGAGACAGAGTGTCTGGCTCCATATTTAAACTCCACTCTGTCACTCTGTGTTTGTGTTTCTGTATCGCTCAGCCTCCCTGGTTTATTACTCTGTTATTTATCAGCAGTAATGAGCTCAGACCTCCGCGGCCTCACCCAGCTTTTACACACCAACCTTAAAGGAGAAAAACACAAAACTCGAATATTTTCATCAGCCGTTTGTCCGACTTGAAGAACAGCAAAGTGGGTGAAACTGCTGGTTCCAGAAATAATTTTTGTACCATTCTTTTAATAATATCGTCAGTATTCCTCAATATGGAAACTAAAATGAGTCCTTCATACTTCATACAAGTTGTCTGTTATGGCCATCGGCTGGACAATTATTTCCACTTAGTTTCTTTGAAGACCCAGGTTGTCCTTTAGATAGATATAGCAAATGGGTCCAACATAAGCAGCCCTAATGGTGCCTTGAAGTGGGGTCTTGTTTATCATGTTTACTAGAAGAGTCCATTTGAACATCGTCTGATGTCTAGCATTCACTTCCGCTAAGTGGACATTTTCTGTAGGTCTGAGTTCATGTCATACCAAGTCAGGGTACAAAAGAATCTGAAATAGTTTTTAGGAATTACTTAAGTTTTTCTGCATTTCTAGCAGGAAAATGAAATACAAGAGCCACAGATCACACACAAAAACATCTTGTCAGTCTGCTATGTTCTTACTATTACTATTCTGTACTATTCTCAGCTTTCCAAGATGAAAAATGCAATCTCAAATTCAAAGAATCTTTAAATCATGACAAAGGCAGTCTCTCTGGACTCTTGATGTTGTCAGATCTCACTAGATAATATAGTGAGTAAAAAGTCTTCAGAACTCATAAGAATGATGGCCAAACCACACAAATCATAGTCCGGTTGTAAAAAAAAATGTATAATTTAAAATTATATTGTGGTCAGACTACTGGCAACAAAGCAACTAGTTTCAAGGCATTTTCAATGCAAGCCAGCAATATGAAGTTATAAACTGACCAATCAAAGATGAGCTTTCCTCAACTTTTTTCAGTTTTCTGACGCTACAGATAATCAAAAAGTCGTATGTTTTAACTGTTTCCACATCCTATCACTTTGGCCACAATCTCCTGTTCTGTTCTGTCTGAAAAATTGCAAAAAAGAAGCTTCACAGTGCTATTCAACCCTTTCTTTTTCTACTTGCCGCAACATTAACAATGTCAGCAAGTGCTTGAGTAACACTTAAATGGCGTCTTGTCCCACCATACAAATATCTCTATGGTGGGACTTGGTTAAGTTTTCTTAACTCCTTGAAACCCATGACTTAAAAACAGGTTTTAAACTGGGAAGTCCTGAAATAATACAAGTAATATGATAAATAGCCACACCTCATTAAAAGATCTTGGTTTCATAAACAGTCAAACAAAATATTCAACTCTCATGTCCCGAACAACAAATATCTTGACATGTAAGCTTACTTAAAACTCATTACTTCAGCTCTGTCAAGATGTTTTTTACCTTTGAAGAAACAATCATCAGGTGAAATTTCATTACAGCGTCTTTAGCTGTCATCTGAGATTAAAATAGTCAGACTGGTTGAACATGTGGTGTCTGAAAATGATGCTGTATTTGATGTTTTATTTCAAAAGGATGTTTAAGTTGCTCTTTCCTAATTGAGCTTTTTCAGTTTTATCTGTTAGGGAGAATGCTGATTTCCAGTTTTCACTGTCTTCTTTTAAACCTGGAGAAGTTTTAAAAAAGACTGAGCAAGCCCTGAGTGACCTTTGTATTGAACACACACACACACACACACACTGTTTGGTAGCGTGCCAACAGCCTTTCCTCTGTAATGATATCAGTCATTTATTCATTACACCGGGCTGTAGTATTTACTGGAGCACTGCCAACAGCCTGCTGTGTGTGTGTGTGTGTTGTACAGTGAAAGCATGAAATGTCATCATATTGTCGTGTTTAATTTTCTAGCAGTGTAACACCAAGTTTAAACATGAAGTGCCACCTAATTGTACTGCAAATCAAGACCAAACCTAGTTTCTCATTTGGACGACCAGTTCCATCTATATTTTTAAAAGAAGGAAAATCTGGAAAAAGGTGGAGTTGGTTGACTTAAACTACCTGTTTGGGAATAATTAGCCATTAAATAAAAGAAGATATTATCTATTGCTGACTGGACACACAATTTTTGATGTCTATCTAAACTCCACTGTACTGTGATGTGGATCAATTAGAAAACATGCGACATGCTGATAGTGTAAAATGATTTTTTGCAAGCTGCACGTCATAGTTGTGAAGTGACTCAAGGCCCCTGCTAAGTGATCTGAACATGCCTTGTTGAAAAGAAGGTAAAAACAAAGCTCAAAGTGTTGCTGTGGATGGACAAACCTAACCTGAGACAACATGACATCCAGGAACCAGCACCAACAAAGGACACAGCTACAAAGCATGTGTGTGCTTGTGTTTTCAACTGACCAATATGCATGAACGTTCTACATATACAGTAAAAGTTGAAAAATCTGTCAGTAGCATTGGGCAAAAAACAAACCACCCATCTGCTCACAGATTAGGGACTATTTTAAACTATACATTTGAAATATGTCTGATAAAATGTTACAGTTGTTGTTAAAGCTGTTATTTTCAACTAGTGAAAAGAAAAGTTTGAGGTTAAAATGGGCTACAACTACATTAAATGAATTAATTAATTCAATGTATCCTTTGACTGGATGGCAAATCCAAAACTTCCTCTTAATAGCTGCTTATGACAGTAAATAAAGCATACTGAAATGAATAAATCGCAGCTTCTGGACACACCTTAGCAATGACAAGCTGAGGCAATAGAAACTTCCATATCTCCAAGGCTTTTATGCAGATTATTGTGAAGACAGAAACTTCCTAAATCAGATATCAGATCAGAGCGTTTCACATTCTGGATAGACAAATCCATATATCTTCCATAAAGGTAACATTACAGATTATGGATATGTAATTATGTTTCTGAATTTCGATATGTTGAAAAGAGCTTGCTACCATGGAGGATCAGTGTGTGTCACAGTGAGAGTGACAAAGAGGTGCGAGCCTTTTAATTACACAACTGACATATGTAGGAATGCAGGGAGTGGGGAGAGTGTGTATGTGTGTTTGTTGCGGCCCCGACCTGGCCCTGGCCTTGTGCCTCAGTGCACGCCTGTACATATGAATGCTTTAAAGCCTCTTTGTCGGTGGGTGAGTGTGTGTTTGTGAAATGTGAGGCGTCCGAGCTATCCCAGGCGGCCGTCCGTTAGCTAGCTCACCTGTCGTGCGGCACGAAGCCCAAAGCAAGCACGATGGCAGCTGACGGGGTCAAAGTGCACCCGAAGTGTGTGTGTGTGTGTGTGTGTGAGAGTATCAGCTATTGTTGTTCTTTCTCCTTTTTTCACCCCACCTTGTGTTCAGTAACTCTAGTCTTTTTATAGCTGCTCTGTTACCACACACACACGTGCACAGCCACACACACAGTGATGTTAGCAGTGAAAGCTACGCTGCTGCTGTCGATTTTCAATCCCACTCTTTCTCTCTCTCTCTCCCTCCTGATCAGCCACAGTGCAGATCGGCTTTCACACCCGTCTATTCTCTGCTTAGCACCAAAGCACCTTCACTTCACACACACACTACGGCTAACACACACACTCACACACACTCAGCAGCAATAATTAAGCGAATTAGAACCAGCATGTATCCATCACTGAATTTATTTTAACTTTAGCACTTGGGACTTTTGAAAGACTTCTGTTTAAGCAAATCTTGTAACAACATTTCAATCAGCCAATCCCCACAATGGTTAAGTGATTGACAAGCAAATTAAGCAATTAGAAAACTCGTATCCACATAATAGTGGACTGCTTTGTCTTGTACTTTGATAGATTTCTGCTCAAGTGTACAGTCACTGCCCTTGTAATTTTTGGCAGGTTTGTGGATACCTGTGGAAGGGTCCATGCAGAAGCTCACAGACATGGAGAATGACAACATTTATGTAATCTGGACCCATGTAGACCTGTACAGTGGTGCTGGATACATGTGGAAATTACAAATTGGACTTTGGTGTCATTGAACTCATCTCTGCTGGACTTGAACATATTAGTCATAGTTTTCTTGCTACAACCTAGTCACAAATTCAAAACATTACCTGATGATCTATATTCACACTGTCTTTTGGTGTGTAAACTGGGCTGCTACTGGTCCCATTACGTCACAAAGTTGAATTGATATAATAATACAAATTTGCTGAAGAACTCTTAAGAGCAACAGTTTATGCTGTCTCTCCAGGGCTGCAACTACTAGTTTAATCATCAATTAGCTTTTAAGTTTATCTTAAAATGCACGTTTCTCCATTGCTACAAAGTAGTGGATGGTCTAAGTTCTGAGAGCACAAGGTGATATGTCCGGATAGCTCAACAAAAAAAGATGAAGATATTGATTTTACCATGATATTAATGATGATCAGATAATGATTTTAAAATGTGGAACCAGCAGATGTGATGTTGATGATTAGCTTCTTATCAAAGTAGTTGTGGTTTAATTTCACCTGATGAAATAATTGATTCATTAACTGTTTCACCACTATTCTACAGTTTAAAGAAACACAGAAGCACACCCATGAACACACAGACAAAAAAGACAAAAGACAGGGTGTGTGCGACCTCTGACTGTGTCTCTATTCCTGTCTTGTCGCAGGGGTCAAAGTTGACAGCGGTCCTCATGCTGCTTTTACAGGCAGTAAAAGGCTGCAACTGAATACACAAGTCAAGGTGAAGGAGGGGTGGGGGCAGGTGTGGGCGGCGTGGCACTACTTCAAGCTGCCGTTTAAAAGCAGAAGAAACCGATCGGTGCTCAGATGTGTTTTCTTTGTGAGGCACTGACATGCTGATCATAAAGTTTGGATCTTGACTGATTGTTCGACAGAAATCTGATCTGAGAATTTAGCTCGCAGCAGGTGGATTTTAAGTCTCTGTGTGGAAAAAAAAAGAAAAGCAAATTGTGTTGCAGATACAAAAATATTCCGTGTATCATTTTACATGTCATTTTACCTGATTATATTAAAATAGCCCTGCTTTATGAGGGGGTGGCATCAAAGCACACAGTAAGGAGCTACTTAAATAAATACATAGAATAATAAATTGATTCTCCCACAACAGTGTATGACAATATATATACAGTAGTCATACAAAAACATATACAGTTCAACCAAATAAATGTAGATTGTCATGCATAAAGTACATTAAAGTAGTAATAATATAATAATAATATCCTTACAGTTTAATATGGATTCAAGTAAGAAGTACAGATTTGAAGTGTGTCTGGAAACAGAAAATCCTGGAGAGACTGAAAGGGAGCGAAGGAGAGGAGAGAGGGAGAGAAAATTCTCTGAGTCCTTGTCTTTCTTTTAAAATGTGTGAAATGAAGAAGACCATCACACACACACACACACACACACACCTGTCTGAGCAACAGCTGTCCTGGGAATCGATCTGTCACTCCTGGAGCGTGGCAAGGATGAGCTGCCTTTGTGTATTTGTAAAAAGAGCCTGTTGCTTAGTGTGTGTGCGCTTGTAATAATGTGTGTTAATATGTGAGAGTGTGTGTGTATGCCTATTTATGTGCGTGTTTGTGTGTCCTCTGGCATTTGACTCTTGTTGGAGCCTGAAGATCTGAGCCCGCCGACAAGGCAACTGACAAAACCACATCTGTGTCAGCAAAAAAACTGTGTGCATGTGTGTGTTTTGTTAACTGTTAATGTGTGAATGTGCATGAGTGTGTGTCTAAATGGCATAAATGCTGCATTAAATCTGGCTGTTGGTTGAAAACCTTCAAATGAGCAACACACAAACACAAAATGGACAGTTATGCTAAAAATATGCAGAAAACAAAGACAGCTGAGCTGCAGTTGGATGTTTCTGAGCACCATGACAGAGTTTGGATATTTAATGGTCTTCACATCGGTAGAAAACAATCTGGCTAATCCTGATTCTAAGGCCACATTCACGATAAAATACATAACTTCTGCTACGTTTATGCTTGTGGCAACAACACTACTTTGTCATTTAGAATCCCTGGAAAGGACACTTTTGGAAATGTCTTACCCTGATTTTGTTTCTGAATTCCATTTTAGTCGAGACTCACAGAAATGGAGACTTTTGGAAATGATGCAGAAACCTATGCACACTTTCTGATTGGGTTTTAACTGCCGTACAAGTCATTCCCTAATTTGCCACAGTCCCATCTTTTTCTGAAAACAAAGGAAAACAAAGTCATAAGTGTTGACTACCAGTAGTTTATTCAGCACTGATAATTAACTGGAGGTGTTGCTTACCTAGATACAGCGATTGTGCAGTTAGGGAAATCTGTGGTCTTTTCTCCTTTTATGTTCTTCCTTCATGATATTTATCACAACCAAGCAACAAACCCCCTGCTTTATGTTTACACCGGAACCCACATGCCCAGCGTATATTAATGTAACACGCATTTTAAGATGTGGTAGTATGTAGGCACGGCACATCAAGAGCCAATATATGCTTTCTAGCTCTGTTCATACTAGAATAAGTCCACACAAATGGTCGCATTGCCTCTTATGTTGAACGCAAAAGAAGCACACTATAATTTTTACACAGTGACTAACAGATTAGACTTTAACACCACATCACCAGTGAGTACTCCTAGCATGTGCTGCTGAACACAGTGGGTGGACATGGCACAGAGTTTCTGGAGAAATTAGAAGTTCCCTCTGTGCTTGGACTTCTTCAACTGAAAGCACATACGAATCAAGCACCTCCAAATTCTAGCAGTGACTACATAAATTACAACTCTGTTTATGATGAATTATAAATGTGTGGATGATCGAGAGTCTACTCATACATTCTCTTCTCATTCTATTTACATTTGTTTTAACATGTTTTTGTGGCACATGCGCTATCGGCATGGTTGTAGCCTAGACAATACATGCTCTGACAAATTCTGGGCTGCATGCGGACGGTCTGTGCAGACCCTTGTGGATTTGGAATTTATGTCACACTTATCCTCTCGGACACAAATATTTAAAAATAGACAGCAGAATTCTCTATCTACCGTACATAATGAATGATCACATGAGTGAAAGCCTTTATTATAAGATTTACTGAGAGTATTATTTAAATGGTCAATTTAAGTTTTAAAATCCACCACTGATGCAATGTGTTACAAGGGAAAACAAATCCACCCAGTCACCCACAAGGTGAAAAATTCTAGGCAAACATTGTGACTCTTTCTGTAAATGTCTTAAGCCCAAATAAGGTAACATTTACACAAAATACATCTATGTCTGAATGACAAAAAAGGCATCACTTTGACGGAAAATGGAGCCAGCATTGTTACACCTTGTGTGCAAAGAAAGAAAGAAAGAAAGAAAGAGAAAGACACTCCTTTATGTACAAGCTGATGCATCATGTAATCTCACAGTTATTCCTCCACATGCACAAACAAAAATATCATGTGTGTAAATCCACCATGCTGTGTTGTCGTGAAGCTATCCCTTGGCCCCGCTTTTTTTTTTTGCACACACACACACACACACACACACGTTATACCTGGTGAGAAATCATTTTTAGCAGCAGCGATGATGTGTGTATCATCTGTATTGAAGCTGTCATTTACACAAGGTCACACACACACTCACGCACACACATGCACACACTTGTATGTATAACCTGCTGTTCAACTGACAACCTGTGGCATCTAAACGGATGACAGATAACATCAGCTGAGCAGATGAGTGTGTGTCCGTGTGTGTGTTATGGGGTCTGATTGGGGCTCTGATCACTCCTCAGACTCAGCTGAGCCCCACCAGTAAATCACACACTTACACACACACACACACATGCACACACGCACACACACAGAGCTTCCTTCAATCTCCAACAACAACACACCCTGATTAGTCTCATCCGACAGTCGCTAATGAAGTCTAATTATTGAGGACAGTGTGTGCCTATGCATGTATGTGTGTGTGTGTGTTACTCTTAGCGGGCAGCTGCCCCTCCCCCCTCGATCACCCCCTTGGGAAATCTGTCCTCTCTTTCTCTCTCTCTCTGTCTCTCTCTCTCTCTCTCTCTCTGTCCGTCTCCTTGTGACTTTATTCCTTGCTCACTCATTCTTGTGTCCTCTTTTCATCCTGGACTTTCTCTGCCCTACTCTCCATCTTTATTTTCATTTATTCTCCCCCTCTCTCCCTTGTGTCCATGCTTCATATTTCCATTCATTTCACTTTCCTCCACTCTCCAAGATCCTCTCCTCCTCCTTTATATTCTTGTGGTTCATCTCAGTTTGGTCGAACAACTTAAAAGCGAATAATGACAATAAATAAAAGGGATTTGATTCACATATGGCTTTTGTTTGTCTGGGACAAAAATATCCTTAAAACTAAAGCCATACTGGTGAGAAATTTGCTTTGCATGTTTATAGTTCTAAGAGGAAGAGACCTGTTGGTTTTTGTGCCATCACAATGGTATACTTTGACTAAACATTCTGTTACCTTACACCTAATCAGTCCATTAATCCCTTGATGTGGCTACACACATTACGGTTGTTGAGTCATTTATCAGTACAATTTACTAGCCTGTTGATCCACTGTTCTATTTTTTTCTCCATACTGTTTTTAGACAGCATGGAGATAATAAAATACAGTGTGGTGCGACATTTTAAACATGTTGCATATAATTGGAGGCCCTGGAAATGATACTCCCGACTAAAATCATTGGTTATGTCATCTGTTTCAATCCTTTCTTCAGAGTGGATTCAAGAGTAAATAATTTTAAATGAAAGAATAAGATATTTAAGTGAGTTTAGGGGGATGTTGATCATTTAAACAGCCAATACATGTTTTAAATGGAATGTATTGTCCAGATCAGAGTGACTGTGATGTTGATCTTCCACTTCTCAGAGGCAGAGTTGAAGAGTTATTTTCCTTTTTTGTCAGAAATATTGCATCAATGCCATGAATAGTGAAGACTAAGAATTAACTATTAGAATTAACTAATTTTTTACAATGAAGTTACTGCACAATGAAACAATGGACATGACTTTCCATTTAAGGATCATATTTTCTAACTTAAAATCCAGAATCAACATAAAAAACAAACAACTGATGGGAAGGAAGGATGAAATGAAGATGTACTGGCGGAAGAAGTGTGTGTGTGTGTGTGTGTGTGTGTGTGTGTGTGTGAGGTTTTGTAACAGTTTAACCTTGGTGGATTTCATTAGTGGTCCAAGGCCAGCACACTGAGGATGAATTGGGAGGACAGGCGCCACAAATTTATCCTGGACAAGGCCTTCTCTGATTAAACCTGCTGGAGACACACATGTATGGACAAACACACGCACACACACACACACACACACATGTGCACGCACACTAACATGCACACAGACCTACACAACACACATTTACACACTGGCAGTAGTGGACAAAATCAGTCTAACACATAAAAGCATGCGTAGCAAATTTGGAAACATGCATTAAGGAAAAAAGTACGCATTGACTAACATAAAAACACAATCTACAAGTGGTTCATCACCAAAATACCCCAAGTTCTTCTCTTCCTAGTCCATCATGTATGAGCCCTCAGGACACATGTATTGACTTCAACGAGTGTGTGTGCGTGTGTGTGTGTGTGTGTGTGTGTGTGTGGGTGGGTGTCTGTGTCTGTGTGGTTGCGAGAGAGAGAGAGAGAGAGAGAGAGAGAGAGAGAGAGAGAGAGAGAAAGAGTTCACATTTACCTGCAGTGACTCTGTAAAGAAGAGCCCAAAAGCCAGTGAAATGCGATCACGATGGATTTAACAAGCAAAACGAACCAATCGAGAGTTGCTGCAGCTTTGTGGCCTCTGTCTGTGACTAAAGGACAACTCAAGGTCATGAGGAGTTCGTTGAGTTCATCCCCTGATGTAAGGTCCTCGTAAGACTCCGCAGAGATGCCTAGGACAGACGGTCATTCCTCTGTCACTGTCTCCTAATCATAAACAGTGTTCAGTTTTCTGTCTGTGTTCATTTTGTTAAAATATGCTTTTATTTGAGGTATGTTTTCATGAAAAGGCTACTTGGATTTTCTGCCTAATGCTGTGTTACATTATTTGGTCCAACAAGGTTAACAATGTACTTTCTTTTTAATTATGACATTCTGTTTAGGAAATGTGCAGAATCATCCTTTCTTGAGACTAAAGCAATACCTGCTGTTGTGGAAAATCTGAGATAGTTCAATGTGTGAATATCCTTTTGGTTGACATTCTCTTTGTCCTCAGCTCTCTAGATTGTAATCTCTGTGATCAGACTCTTCAAAATAAGAACGTCTTTATTTCTGCGATGCCAAACTTACACCTGAACAAATCCAGTCATACTGGGTACCTAAAGAGGTCGTATACAGTCCAAATGGTTTTTTAAATGTTCACAACATTGTGATTTTTACAAAAAAAAGAGAGAGATTTGCAGATTCTTTGGAAAATCCCAACCGTCCTTCTTTACAAACCTTGTTGGGAGTGGTTGAAAAAACACACAATATATAATGTAGTCTATCTTTTTAAATTAGTTTTTATATGACCATGTACTGCATTAATAACAAGTGTTGCCATTTAATACATTGTGCCATTGCTATAATATGATTTGCTTTGTCCTGTCTTGCATCTTCCTTAAAGTGTAATGATTTATGACAAAATATGTAATATGACTTATTAATGCACAACGTAAACTCACTGACTTTATTAAAATGTTCACTCTGTCAATCTTTAGACCAGCATGAGATTGCATAATGCACCTTTTCAGTGTTAGGATGGTTATAAACCTGGCCAAAGGTCATCATGTACGGTCGTCTTCACCCCCCCCAACCCTTCTCCACTCGCTCATTTTAATCTGGTGCAGGAGGGTCAGAGAGTTCTTTGGACAGTTTGCAGGGTGAGTGAGGTCACTCTTCTCAACCTTTAGGGTGATATTAACCCACTAATACCCGACCCAGAGCCTAAATCCTGCAAGGTCAGGATGACTATCAGCATCTTTACCGGCATTTTTGCCCGTGCATGCGCGATGCATTTGTGCACATCCGCACACATCAACACACAGGATTGTGGAGGCCTTTAAACATTTGGTTCTTGGGGATCTCCCAAGTTAAGCAGATAATGGTTGATGCTCTGATCCATAGCGGGTTGAGAAGAAGGTGAACTGGCTGGCCTTTCGCCTCACAGAACCCTGTGAACGCTTCGCAGCATCTCCTTGTTATGTAAGGAGAGTGTTAACGAATAGTCCAAGAGGGAATTTTCCAAATGAAGTCGAGGAGGGTCAAGAGGGTCTTTTGCTCTCAAAACAATGGCCGAAGGCATAAACAATGTAAAAATAATTGCTATAATTACAAAAGAGGGAGAGTACAGGAAACATTGGAGGATTCAAGTGAAATACGTGTCTCAGATCTTGTTTATGATCAGGAGTGTGCTCCAATTACAGTCTGGAGAGCAATGAACTCCACTTTATAAATACAGAGAGTCGTTTATGTTGCGTCGGTTCAGTCCGTCTTTCTTAAGGAATGCAGGGAATTGTTTGAGTCTTTTATGAAACAAGACGCAGGACACTACTATCAGTCAACGCAATGAAAGCTGAGTGGATTTTATTTAGAACTGTAAAGAAATATAGTCTGGATTTTTGATTGAAGTGGAAAAGGTGATTAAAGTAGAATTATTTAAGAAGCATTCACGAAAAAAAAAACATAAAAAGGAATTTAACAAATGTTGGCAAATTAGTTCATGTGCCTTGCAAGATATAAATGCAATTGAAAGCTCCCATTTTTGCACAACAGCCATTCTTTGCTTAGTTTTAAATAGAACAGTTAGTTATAGAAGTGCACTTGTTTTTGTGACCAAGTTTTAATGTTCTGTAGGTTAGAAAAAGAGCTTGTTGGTTAAACCTCCACCAGATTTGGAGCTTGGGTAATGCTTCTGAGCCACTCTAGCCCCATCTGCACGTGGATTTACGGTCTCTTTTCCCTTCTTTGCTACATTAAAGAACATCAAAAGAGCCAAAAAAGCCCATCAATCTCGCACACTTTCCCTCTGTGTCTCTTTTTATTAGTTTTCTTCTCTCTTACCGTCTCTCACGCGCACACAAAGCGAGACATGCATCGTGCAGGTCAGGCGCGTTTGATTTATCCCACCGCGTTTCCTCCATGGCTCATTTCCATAAATCACATGTCATCGTGTTTGTAGCCAGGGGGACGTTAACAAGAGGCCGCAGTCCAAACACAGAGTGCATAAAACCCTGAAAAACACTTCCGACAGCGCAGCGCTGACCGGCTCCACGACGACATCCATCAGCACAGAGGGGAGGTCGGAAAAATTTCTTGTGGAGACAGTGAGGAAATGTTTTGTCATCCGAAGAGCGCTGTTGAAAGAAAGCGTGTGTTCTTTTGAAGTGTGTTTGTATCGTCCACTTTCTCAAGTTGGACCACATGCCGAGTCGGGGGTGGGGGGAGGAGGGACGAAATCTGCGCCAGTGTGTGTTTGCTCACTCACACACATGTGCTCGCAACTTCTGAGGAAAAAGTTCAACGTGTAACCGGGGTTACGGCTCAGGCGGCGGCCATTGTTTCCATGGAAACAGCCACTTAGATGCTCCTTCCTGCGTTGTTGTCTTAAAGGCAAAGTGGCTGTTTGTGTTTGCGTGTGTGTTTCCCACGGTGCTGTGATTGAATCAGCCTCAGATACTATCTACTGTCCTCCTGCCTGTTTACGAAGCACTTCCTCTCTGGCCTCGGGGATTAAAGGTCACACAGTAAAGTGGGACTGGATTTTGGCCTTGAGTTTGGCCTGGACTGGATTTTATATGGAAAATTCAACTTTATTTCTCCAGTAAATCAACTTAGTGAGTGTTTTAAAAGCTATTTAGCCCAGTAGTTTTCAGCCTGTTTTTCATTAAAACAAAGTCTCCACTTCCACAAGTATACAAGAAAAAGTAGAGGAAAAAATACATTTTGAAATAAGTTTATAGACTCAAAATCAGAACACATATTGTTCAAAAATCAATCTCATTGATAACAGCTTTTGTCCTTTGTCCACTAACAATAAAACCACTGCCAGAAATCTGGGATTACTTTTTGATTCAGACCTAAGCTTTGAAGCACAGATCAAAAAAACTGTCCACTCCTACCATTTTCACACACAATTATTTCTCTTATACTCCAACCTGGAAAAAGTAATTCATGCATGAATTTTCTCATTTTTCTCCCTTCTGCAATCAACTTTAAATTACTCTTGCATCCAACTAGTTCAGAATTCAGCAGCTCGACATCTTAACCTGTTAACCATCACCTCAACCTGGGCTTCCCTCCACTGGCAACCTGTGTTTTTTTAAATGACTGATTGAAAAGACTAACTATATTTAAAGCTTGTCAGACTCTCCTCATAGGTTCTAAAACAGAAATCCCGACCCCATATGAGCCAGTTTGCAGCCTTAGATCCTCAGGTTGGGGCCTCCTGAAGTGAAGCTTAAATCAAAGGGTGACTGTGCTTTTGCCATCAGGGCCCCTCGGCTTTAAAATGACCCACCTGAGGAGATCAGGCTGCGGAATCAGCGTCTTCTTTTAAATCAACTCTTAAACCTGTTTTTACAGACCTGCTTTTATGTGATGTTATCTCTTTTACTCTTTGCTATTTTTGCTGCTTTTATTGTCATATTTGTATCATTGGTGTTTGTTGTATTAATTTATTGATATTGAGCATCTTTTATCGCGTTTACTCTGGTCCCTTTTTTGTGTTCGACCCAACTGGCTTTCTATTATAATATTGTCTTCCTGTGTAATTTCTGTTTTGGCTACAGTTGATATTATAATTATTATCTGAAAACTCCTCAGTCTTATCTTGAGACTCCTTTGTAGGATCTTAGTTCAGGAATCTCTGATTTCATTCACCCTTAGACCACCATATTGGACATTGTCGAACTTGTAAAAACCTTTTGATCACATCTAAAGCAGAAGTGTTTATACCTGCTTTGCATTGCCACACCCAAAGGCCATTCATCCTGGTGGTATCAAACTATCTCCCTGAGGTTTTTTAAAGATTTTTTTGTCTTTAGTATGTCCTTGTTTTCTTGATGTATTTTGACAGTTTTTCTTTCATTGCATTCATGATGTTGTGCTTGACCATACACACACAAAAATAGGATAGAAATAGTAAAATTAAGAATGAAAGAGGTTCAACTCTTGCTTATTTTCACAACTGAGCATGTCTAGCCAGTCACTGAGTAAAGTTGACATGATTGTCGAGTGTGGGACCAGGTGGAAGGGTTTAATTTCATTTTATTATAAGTTTGATGATTTTGTCACCTTCATTCCAAGCAAGAGGCGCCTCATGCCTGAAAGACTTTCACCTGTTAGCATCTGCTCATAAATGAAAAGCAAGAGGTTTCGTGACTGTCCTTAGCCCAATTTTTAAAGCATATTTTGGTTTACATTTTGATTAATGTGCACTATGAAAAGCCATGCAGAATTAGCTGCTAGCAGTTCCTGTTTATACTGCAACTATACAGTACAAGCAAACGGATGAAGATGTCTAAACATGATGATTTGTAAAAAAGATCTGAAGTAATGAGGAGCATATTTTCAATGATTTCCAGGTGGATTTAAGGATTTTCTTCCAAGATAGAGATATCACAATCACTGGAAAGCGATTAAAGCGGTTAGATTATACAGATTGGGAGATAAATAAAAACGCATCTTCAGAATTGATTACACACAATCACAAACTGTTCCCCCAAAGGAGCTGTTCCGTGGCCCTGAGCGGTGTCAACATATTGACTTATTAACTGCCTCTGTGACAGATGTGTGTGTGTGTGTGTGTGTGTGCTGATTGTAATCCCCGTTGCTCCGATTAGTGTCACACAATCCCCGCTATCCTTAGAGACAAGCTGTCAGCTCAAAGAGGGAGAAAGAGAGAAAAGTGGTGAAAGAGAAGGAAAAGGGATGAAAACAACGACAGAAATGTTCAAGAGGAAGGAGGTGGTGGAAAAACAAGACAAAGAGAGGAAAGAAAGGACAGATGGCAAATAAAATAACTGTAACATAAAGAGTAAAGAAAAGGAAAGGTAGAGTAGTGGAGAAATAATTTGCCAGGGGGACAATAACACAAACAACAAATTTGTATGAAGACATCTAGTTGATTTTTACAGTTGATGATTTGTCTTTTCACAACATTTGACTATAAAATGACACTATTTTTTTTTTTTTACTGTATTTAATTTAATTCTACAGATATTTGCCATTACCAGTGATGTATGTTCAGGAATGAAAAATGGTAAACAATTCTTTAAAGTGTTATTTCACATACATTACATTATAGAAAATATCTAGTGAAATTACAGAAAAAAATATCATGTACATGTTGCCTGTAAAAAACAAACAAACAAAGAAAACAGGACGAAACTGTAACTAATGTCCACATCAGAAATAATAATAAGCAATTAATTCGTTTACCATGTGTGACAATAAAACTACACCATTTAATTGTATTTAACAAACAAAGCAAAATAAAGAGTGAAACTGAGAGGATAAAAAGAAGAAACAACAAAAGACATCAGAGTTAAAGACAGCTTGAGACAGTTGTAACAATGAGATGGGACAGAAAGTAAAGAGGAAGTGATAAAGATATGAGTTTCTAAGTATATACATCAGAAACAAATGTAATCTGGCAGAAAAGATATTTTCCCCCAAGCATAATTGAGAATGCAGTTTAGTTGTCCATCCATCCATTATCTATACACCGCTTATTCCTCACTAGGGTCGCGGGGGGGCTGGAGCCTATTCCAGCTGACTCGGGCGAAGGCAGGGGACACCCTGAACAGGTCGCCAGCCTATCACAGGGCTACATATAGAGACAAACAATCACACTCTCATTCACACCTACGGACAATTTAGAATAATCAATTAACCTCAGCATGTTTTTGGACTGTGGGAGGAAGCCGGAGTACCCGGTGAGAACCCACGCATGCACAGGGAGAACATGCAAACTCCACACAGAAAGATCCCGGGCGTCCTAACCGGGATGCGAACCAGGGATCTTCTAGCTGTGAGGCAACGCTGCTAACCATCGCGCCACCGTGCAGCCCAGTTTAGTTGTACAGAAAGAATTTTGTGGAGACATGGTTGTGTGACCACAATTTATTTTTTAACAAATGCAGCAATTCTCCTCAGCAGATCTGCATATTTTTAAAAAAAAAAACTAATTAAGTCTTGACTCACTCCATGATGTTGAGATCAGGGCTCTGTCGAGTTTGTGCCGTCTGTTGCTCTACTTCTTGTTCTTTTTGCCACTAAAATACTTCTTTATGACTCTGGCTGTATCCTGGGGGTCAGTGTAACAGGTTGAAGATTACACATGGGACTGGTCAGACACTTCCCTGATGGTTTTGTGTCATGGGTTACAATCAGATCATCTAAACTGCCTAAAACTGTTGCACAGAATTGTCCTCCACATTTAAGAAAACAGCAGGAATAGAGTTGACAAAGAGATCAGCATACAAATACTTTCCTGCACCTACACCCTACTTCTTGGAAAATTTGATAGAAAAATATGGAACAACTAAGATTCAATAGGTGTGACAATGAAAAGATTTAAAGCCATAAAACCTGTGTAAATAGTGTGACTAATAAGTAACACTTGTAGATATTGAGCAACACATTACTGGAGTTTTGTGGGATGTTTATTGACAGGAAAGTCTGAGTAATCAAGTTTTTCCACTTCAGCCTCCAGAGATGTCTGCTGCTGCTTGCGGTGTACTTCCATTGGACGGACGGATAAAGATGAGCTTCTTTTTTGTGACACTATCAAAGATTATACATTATCTGAGTGGAAAACAGTTTTTTTCTTCTTCAGTGACCCACTTTTGTTTCTAATTTCACTGAAGCTGTGTTTGTGTAAGGTCTGAACACCACCAGTTGTGTTGTGAGATGTTCTCACAGTTCAGTTTACTGTCTGGTCTCTGATTAAAGAGCCAGAGTACAGGTAAATGAACCACACCTGTAGCAAACTACCTTCAGATCTTACATGGTGTGTCTATGCGAGAGAAAGGGAGGGAAGAAAAAGCTTTAACATGCTGTCTGGCCTAACTCTCTGGCTCATTTAGCCTCAACCACCTCACTTTCTCACATTTTACACTCATGTCACACTTCCAAAAAACACTTTGGAAGAACACAGAATCCTTCCCACTCAGAAAGAGAGCGTCTGAAGAGGACGGAGAGACAGAAATCAAATTAAAGCTCTCCTATACAACACAACCATATGGCATTACATGGACATTTTAGCAGATTCCACTTGTCCAGTGTCAGAATTTCCCCCAAAATTTGCTTCCATTCAGCCACAAGCATTAGTAAGGTCCAGCACTGATGTTAGATGCTAATGTTTGGCTCTTTATTGCTACTCCAGTTCTTCACAAAGGAGTTGGATCAAGTTCCTTCATTCAAAACTGGTAAAACCACTTATGGATCTCTCCTGGCATACATGATGCAATTTGTTAACGGTCAAAAACTGTTGCTGCTAAACTGTGAGCACATTATGGTCCAGAATTTCCTTAGATCTCTTCTTTGGAACTAAGGGAACCATATAATAACAAAAACATCACCACACTAGAGGTATGCTAAAGCCTGCCGACAGGAGTGTTGGCAAACACAGAAATACTTTAACAACAGACGCCAAGAGATAAGAAAACAATTAATGCAGTGACATGGGATTTTTATTTTTTGAGATAGAAAAAAAGGTGATTTTTATGGGCTATGAAACCAGGGTTGTTAGAAAGAGAAACAATGAGGAGGAGGTGGAGAAGACAGTTGAGAGACAGAAAACTAGAACAAAAACAAGAACAGAGAGAGCGAGCCAGTCCAGGTAATAGTTACCTGGCCGTCGAGTCTGTAATTTATGCCCTGACGACAGGGGAGCCTGCCGGCGACATTTCCTAAGGGACTGTCTCCCGCGGCAACCTGACGGAGCCACAGGGCCACGCCCCCTCTTGTCCCACTCTTTGATCACTGGTGTCCTGGAACCTTTTAAATTGAGGTTGTGTATGCTACCTGGGAAAGCCCCCATTGCCAAATGTGCGTGTCGCCTGCACAGGTAGACATTCTCTCTGTGACTCAGACTCAGGGAATGAGAGTCATTTAACCACAGCGTGTTAACGGGGATTGGTGGTTTTTCTAAAATTACCTGCAGTGAAAATATGAAAAAGGTCAGAATTCATTGAGGACATGTTCCATATTTAGATGAAAAATCATAAAACACCTGGCATGGTCTACAAGAAAAATAGAAAATGACCGTCTGAAGCACCAAAAAAGGACAGAAATACTGTAATTCTCTGCAGTATAAAAAATTTAAAAAACACTGATCAGGCATAACATTATGAACACCTGCCTAATATTGTGTTGGTCGCCCTTATATGGTCAAAAATGCTCTGAACCATTGGGCATGGATAAGAGGACCTCTCAGGGTGTCCTATGGGGTCTGGAACCAGGATGTTGTCAGTGAATCTTTTGGGTACTCTGGCTTGTGCAGTGGATCCTCTGTCAGTCAAACTTGTTCCACTGCATCCTGTTGATCCTTGATCAGAATGGGGTGTAGGAAGTTTGGAGGTCAAATCAACATGTTGGGCCATTGTCAAGTTCCTCAAGATGTTCTTGATTGTTTGATGTTTCTGCCATACGGTCGGGTGCATTTTCCTGCGGGGGTGGGCCTGTGACATTTGGGATTTCCATTTGCATGTGAGAGTGTGCTTGTTCTGGGACAATGTTTATTTGGGTGTCTTAGACTCATCAACACGCATGCCAAAATCCAAGGTTTTCCAGCAGAACACCACCTAGTACCAGTATGATCAATGTTATTCACTTCACCAATCAGTGGTCAGAATGTTGTGGCTGATCGGTGTATTTAGTTATTCATGATCTTTTAGTTCTTTTTTCGGTAACTACTCTTTGTTGATTCCCTTAGAACCTAGTAGATATCAGTGTAAGACATCCAAACGGCACCAAAATGTAAAGCCTTGTACTGTTTTCCAAAATATATTTTCTTGCTGGGAGTCAGCTAAAGCTTAACACGACTTCTGCTTGTTCAGTATGAAACTGAATCCAAGAGATGAGTAGCTTAGCTTAGCATTAGACTTTAACAGGAAACAGCTAACCGACTCTCTCCTAAAGGTAACAAAATCCCCCTTCCTAATCCACACATTATGACTTGTTTGTTTACAGACCATACAAATGTGCTAAACTGCTTCTTGGCAGAGGACAGAGACTTACTGGACACATCACTGATTTTCTGGAAGACACACAGTGAATGCAAGACTCCAGGGAATTGCTGCTCCAGGCCAAAAATAGTTGGCATTTTCTTGGGAAGAAAGTGAATAAGCAAAATTCCGTAAATGTGCTGCTAAAACTATTCCTTTAAATCAAAGTTACTGAGGTAAAAAGGTGAAGAGTCCAATGGACCAGACTGGATCTCAATAAAACGCAGCTGCTCGTCTGCTGGATGCACCTTCATAATTGTGCAACCCTGATAACACCAGCGTCTTTTGGAAACAACTTATGATTTTAATAATTTGTATGATCATATTATGATTGCACCAATAACGACCCATTGGACATCTAACAAGATGAGTCATCAATGTTTAATAGCAATGTTTTCCAGTTTAAAACCATTTCGAGGAAGGTGGATGGGTAGACATGGTGTAAGTCACAGGACCCAGGAGACTGAGGTTTATGTTCTGTGTCAAACCATTATTTTTTCAACTGGTTTAATATTTTGGGGCTTAAGTTTCATTTTCACTTGCTTTTTAAGTTCGGTATAACTCAGTTTAAGTTTGGCCACCAAAACTACTTAGGAAAAGAGCCAGCTGTTGCCTGAAAAGAAGCAATAGTGACGAAACCAGTAGAGAATATTTGACTACAGACTCTTATCATCTAATTCTGACGTTTACAGGGTTTTTTGGATCTTTTGAGCCACATGTGCATTGAAAAATGATGCTTAAGGGTAACCAGTGCATTCAAAAGGGACACCAAGGGACCGTGGCAAAGTGGTAGTGTGTTACGAGATTGGAATGAGATCTGGTTTGGAATAACTGGCACAGCTGGACAGATATGAAATGAATCACAACAGCACTTTTTCAAGGAATTAAGGTTTTCAGTTCAGCCCACACAGTCTGAATGCCTTGTGATATCTGTGAAGCATTTTGCCACAACCATGTAGTCTCTGGACCTGAACTTAAGTCACATGAGCACATAACTTTATACAGAAATATGTATTCAACTGACAGCAGCTGCAGTTTCAGCCTCAGTCCAGTTCAGCGCAGGGACAGTCCAAGTTAGGTATTTAAGGATAGTGTGTGTCTGTATGTGTGTAAGTGTGAAGTGAAGACCTGGCATCCCCCTTTTCCCTCCAGGGCTTCAGACCAAGCTGTCGCCTCATCCATCCATCAGCAACAAAAAAGACAGAGAGAGAATAGAAAGTTCTTTGGGGGGAAAAGCAAAGAAATGTAGGAATAAAAGAGGAAAAGGAAAGAGAGAGATGGAGAAGGTGACAGAAATAGGCTTTTTAAACTGTAAGAATACAAAGATGAGAGAGAAAGAGGGAGGAGAAAGCGAGAAAGGAAGGGGCAAGGGGGGACGGTGAGAGGGATGAAAGAGAGGAGATAGTTGAGCTTGATGACAGGAGGAGACATCAAATAATGGGAAGATGGAGACAAGAGAGAAGGCCACAAGGTGAGGAGGTCAGAAGAGAGAGGAAACGAGGAAAGAAGAAGAAAACAGGTGAGATGAGAGAAAAGGGAAAAGATGGGGAAAGTAGATGAAAAAGGAGGGATTATACAGGAAAGAGGAGAGGTGAAGACAGAGCAATGTGGTGGTGGTCATGTGATTCATCGAGATTGTGAAAATGAGTAAAGCTTCCTTCATTTTTTCCCCCAATTCTCTTCAATATTGTAAATCCTCATTTGTTACAAAACCACATGATAATAATACAGTATAAAGAAGCTTAAAAGCAGAACTTGGAAAAATGTGTCAAGGAAAATGTATTCCTGTGATTATGACTCCCTTAGACAAAAAAGGGTTGTGCCCGCCCACATTTAATTCCATGGAAAAGTCGATTATAATGGAAATTTCGAGTGTGATTACCTTCATTTATGCTACTCTAGATAATGTGGTTAACTGTGGGATTTATTTAAATCCTGTCTGAGTGGCCGACTGCTTCATGCTGCAGCGGTCCGTTTTCTCCCTTTCCCAAATGTGAGAAATAATTTTCGGAATGATGATTAAAACAAGGAAAATAAATACAAAAAGTGTAGTTTATTGTTTGTTTGGTGATGTTTCAGCCACTAAGACTAACAAATCTGACCCACATCCTCTCTCTCGTTCCCCCTTATTCTTGTCTTCCCACTGTAAGAAAATATTACAAGACAGAATGTCAGACATGCGGACAGACAGACAGAGCACAGGGGCAACACCTCCTACAGTCCTCTTTGCCTCGAAGGGAGAATTTGCACACACACATCTCCTCCCCTCCATATTGCCGCCGTGCCTCTGGCGAGCTGTAAAGCAGCAGGTTTGTGAATTTTTCGGGGTGTGGACGATCCAAACTATTGACCGGTGCATTGCAGCCGCTGCCGTGGCTAAATTAGCAAGATGGCCTCTCCCTGGGAGCGACATATGTTTTACTGTCTGTCTGAGTCTTTCACCCACACACACACACACACAAAACACACTTAACCCTCCCAACACACACACACTCAGTATCCCCCCTGCCAACACCTCCTCAGGTCAAACAAATCCCTTTCAAATCTGGGCCTGCAGCCGCCACACAGGGGGCAAGGCGGGGTGACTGTGCATGGGGCGCACAGTGAGTGTGTGTGTGTGTGTGTGTGTGTGTGTGCATGCTTACATGACTTAGTATGTGTGTATAAATTCCTGGATGGTCAGCTAAACATTTAGATTCTTTATCACAGCCTTCAGTTTAATTTCTTTCCAAACAGATCCCTACATCTTTTGACATCCTACAAAACAAGATTTTGTCTAACAATGTGCATTTTAGTTTTTTTTTTCCAGAAACAGAATGGAAATGGTTACTAGAACTTATTTTATTTCAAAAGACAGTAATGTAGTTTTGCAACCTGAATTGTCCTCCTTTTGTTTATCCTTCCTGACAGATCTAAGATTTTACTTATGTTAAATGTCATCCAAGCTGATGTGATTAAAGTTGAAGATTTTCCCATTGTTTTAGTTATTTCATTGGAATACATCAAAAATATTCTTGCTTGTGTTTACTTATTGTGACGATAAAAATGTGTATCTATTTTATAAATAACTAATTAAACCTCTTTAAAGCACAGAGTTTAAAAATTTCACTGAAATGAAAGGAAAATTCAGGATGTTTCAATGGAAGTGCAACATTCCCCGCAACAGTAGTGCATTGAACCACTTTTTTCTGTCTCTATGTGTGTATGTGTGTGTGTGTGCAAGCTTAACTGAGTTAATCATCAGCAGGGAATTGAGGGAATGACCCGCGGAGCTCGGCGACGTCTACCACATGCTTCTGCCGCCAAAACAGACGCAATAATACTTCCCTCCCGTGGGTGTGTGACAGACACACACACACACACACACACACACACACACACACACACACACACACAAATGTTCTCTCATTTATAAAATCTCACTGCTCGTACATTACTAGTTTTGGTTCAATTAAAACTTTTCTCTAAATTAATGTCATTCACTAGATGAGTCTTTTTGCAAGGCAACATGAACTATTAGCACAAAACAGTAACACAGTCTCAAAAAGCTCTTATGAGTGTGTTTTGAATACAATGCATTCATTATTAGTAGGAGGTTCTTTAGGTGTGTAGTAAAGAAAGGCAGATCCAGTGAAATGAAGACAATGGATTAAACTGAGTTTACCAAAATAAATAAAACCAGGGAAACTCCCATCCAGGTTTTCATTGTCTTGTTGACTTTTGGCAGCCATTTTCATTGCAATAAGAGAAACGGTGCTGAGGATTTGGGTGGAGTTTGCTGCTTCTGTGCGTTCAGCTGTTTGACTACATTGACAGAACGGGGCTGTACCTGCAGGATTTTTAGGGATGGGTGCAGGATTTGGGCTGTGGTCTGGTTTTCCTGCGAGGTCACTATGAAAACTTTGAGATGTTTGACAAAGATTACAGAAAAGAGGTAGGAGAAGTAGAATGGGAGGCCTGATAACTGTGAGGTGTACGTAAGGCTTTACAAAAAGCACCAGTTTGTTTTAAGCTCTGAGCCACACTTCTGTATTGTGTGCTGTAATGAACATGGGAACCTCACGAGACCTCAATCTCCAAGTGTGCCTCTATTTGTCCAAGCACGTTCTTCAACAGTAACAGGGAGAGTCATCTTTGTTTTGGCGAGTCCCGCTCTCCTTGTTTCTAATCCCCTGAGGCCAGTTCACTGTCTCAGACACTGGAATTAGACAAGTGGATTAAACTGGGAAAGAATTAGCCTGATGGTTTTCTCAGCAAACACAACAGGCCCCAAAACTCCCCCAATCTGTAAGCAGCTCACCGTCTGAAAACCGGCTCTTGCTGTCTGAGACTCACTCTAAGGCCACATCCACACTTCCACACCATTTGCATTTTAAAATGTGTAACTTTTACTTAATTTAAGCATAGTGTCTCTACTACTACAGTATTTTAGGAACCCAAAAACAGAGATTTTGGAAACGCTTGCATTTTGAAAAACCTATGTAGTCTTCATGACTGGGTGGCTACATGTTTTTTCCTAATTTATAAAGCCCATAACACATGACCTCTACTTTTTGTTTACACCAGCGCACACATGCTCAGTGCATGTGAAAGCCGTTAAGTAATACTGCTAGTATGGACAGAGATTATTTCTGAAGAAGTGTCTGAAAACACTCGTCTGGACTGAGATTTTTTTGTTTTAAACACCATCTTAAAATGAAAAGATATCAGTGTGGATGTACTTTGAAATACTATACGCAGATAAGGATGCAGAGCCAAAGAAACACACTCTTATTGTTGCAACAAAGTATAAAGCCTTACATCATCAAATCATCCTAAGAAAATACTGTAATTTACTAAGACATTTTTATTGCCGTTATATATGGTAATTTTTTTTTTGGACATCTGACAAACCTGCTTATCACCTGAGAATTTTTTTGGCCAAGATGCTTAGCTGGTTTTTCACAAAAATGCATGATCAAACAGATGATTCCACCAACATAGAACTGGTTTTAGGCTATGTTTGAAGAATTTCCATCAAAAATAAACTCATTTAGAATCAGAAAAGATTCTAAATGATTCTAAACAAAAACCAAGATGTTTGATAATTCCCAGAAATATCAAGCATCTTGGTATTTCTGTGAAGATACCAAGATCTGATGTTGGAACAGCAGCAACATCATCAGTGAACATCTGATCCAAAAAGATGTGCCAGTCATACCATTCATCTTTCCCATACTTCCTGTATTTGTGTACACAATGAGCTCACTAAACTCTGAATTAACTATTCACAAAAAGATGCTTGAATGATGAAAGCTTGCAGGTGAATTATACATTCTGCCATCTTGCTTATGTTTCCCTGAGCTTTACTGGCTGTACAATAAAAATTCTGAGACCAGATTTTTTTTTTCGTGAAAAAGCTGTAATAATGCTGTTTTCCTTTATTAAAAAATATCTGACTGGAGGGGTGGATATACACCAATAATAATGACAGCACATGTGGCTGTTTTTCTGCAGTGGGTGTCTGCCACACAGAGATGCTGACACATTTGTTACCATGTAAACTGCGTGCACAAGGTGTGTACGATGATATATTTTGGGGCAGTACGCAGACTTTTCCAGGGGTGAAAACAAAGAAAAGCGCCTCATTGCAGTTTTCCAACATTTTTGGATTTAACATCCAGACCTACTTCAGGCCATGCTTGACCACATGTGTGGAGCAGAAGAATTTTAATCTTTCTGTCAGGCTTTCTGTTTTTTTTTTAAAAGTCGCTTTTCACGTGACTTACTCATTGCTGCACTATAAACACCCTCCAGATGAAAATCCATGCTGTTATCCCCATATAATGTAGGATGTTAGAACAGGGTGTGGTAGGCAGCTTGTTATTTGACTATGTCCACAGCCACTTAAAGACTGTGTTGCTTCTCACAGCTGTCATGTCACAGTGAGCAGTAAAACTCATATATATACATAATGTAGGGCAAAACACATGATTTTCAGTAACTAATACATAGAATAATTTTAAACTATGTCTGCCATAACTGGAGCTTTTCTTGTACGTGGAAATGAAATGAGACTGGATGCTTCACTCTGAGCCTTTTATCACCTTTTCCCCCAAATCACTCACAAACTCCTGATTGGCTCCAGGTGAAATCATTTGTCCTAATCATGTTGCTCAGTTCCTCTCCTCAGAATCTGGGTCCCCACTCTTCCCTTGGTCCATTTTTAAGAGATAACAGGCAGTTTACAGTGTTTTTCCACCAAACTTCGCAATGTCACCCATCACGCTGACACTCTGCCCAGACAGAGTTGTTATTGAGAGTCTGTGGATGACAGTTGCTTGTGGTTTTGTTGTATGACTCTTGCCAGCCTGATTCAGTGCCTGTTTCAGTAAGTAGATGCTGAAATAGCACTAAAGCCAGTCAGAAGGCATGCTTTTATGACGTATTGTTACGTGCATTTTTAAGATTTGTTTTAGAAAAAGTTAATGGAAACGGCCCCATTTATATATATTATAACAGACATTTAACTCACATGGTTCATCAGCTGTTTCTAAAAAAAAACACTTCTCTGCAATTTCTCTCAAAGTTTTGTTTGGAGGTAGTTGGAAACAAGCCTGGTTTTTCCTTTTCATTTTGCATTGCATTGCAAAATGAAATGCATTGTGTGTGTGGGTGTAATTGCATTTTGTATTTCAAAAGTTTGCTTTAAATTCACTTGGCCATTTTAAGGAAACAAAGCTACTGAGAGAGACAGATCTCTGTTCATCCTTGTCGGTCTGTGATTTCACCCATCTAGCGTTTCTTCTTATGGAATCAGACTTATTTTTTGTTCTTCCACTGTTAAAACAATACAGATCGACAACGCCAGGCCAAATAGGACTCTGGCAAACTAAGAACTAACATTGATTATCATCCCCTTCAAACAACACTCTAAGTTAATGGAGCGCTATTAGCATGTGCTAATTGACTTGATAATTGTTAGTTCACTGTCACTTCAGGTTTTTTTTTTTGATGCACCAGGAGCACTCCATTAGCATTCAGTTCAAGAAAATGTTTGTCATTGTGTCTTGCTTGGGTTCAGTTACTCTCCTGTCATTTAGGAACTTCATGTTGTGGAAAAACAAATGTTACAGAAAGACAGTAAATTGTCTTTTGCAATTGAACTTTATATTTCTGCAGTGTTGACTGATTCATGTAAACTGCTGTCATACACATATTTACCAGTTAGGTTAAATGTACATTAAGTAGTTTTCCATCTCTGTTTGGGTTATTTTTATGGTGCTCTGTAAAGACCTTCATATCTTCAATGCTGAGAAACCTGTAAACACTGTTTCTCTTATTTGGAAATCGTAAGCTGCCTTTATTTCTTGAGAATTTACTGTTGAGTAACAGTTTCTAGAAAATGAAGAAAAAGACATAGACAGTCGCAGAATTTCACAGTGAGGATTTACAAGTTCCTAAAAGTCCACAACTCATTCAGATAGACATATGGGAGAGACTGCAGGGGCCTTTGTCACAATAATCCTGTGTACCAAAATTTAAAATGAATTTAGTACCTAAGAGCCCTGCGCAGGTTGAACTTAAAGTTTTCTGTGTTCTGACTTTTCTTTGCAATGACCTGTAAATTAGAACTTCTAATAACTTTTGGTTTGTCCAATATGGAAAACAAACTCAATGTAGGATTATTATACTTACCTATTCCCTCTAACTTGCACAAGTGTACAGGTACAGCAGCAACAACTGTTTTGAGTGCTACTTTTAAGAGAAGGCTTAATAAGGAGTTTCAATAAACAGTATTTAATCATTATTGTCCATTTTTGACATCCTCTTGAGCCTGACAGAGATTGTCGACTGTCCTCCAAATGCACTGTTGCCAAGTTTTTAAAGAAAACAGGTAAATTGAAACCTCTGTCAGACATCAAAGAGTAATGCTCCCCTGTTAAAGAGTTGCAAATGAAGGGCTAATGACTCCACCTAAGCTGACTTTGAGCTTGTATCAATAAAAGGCAGTTCAGTGAATGCTAACAGCAGCCCATTCACCGCCTTTGTTCTTCTGCTCATTAATGCTAATGCTAGCTGTTTTGGGGCATCGACTACACAAACAAACCACGAAGGGGAGTGGATTGCATTTACCTACGGTGTGTCCCTCTTCTGTGTGAGAATGTTAACACACTCTCAAACACACACAAACACACACGTGCGCACACTTTGCAATAGAGTTTCCAGTCAGTGTTTTGGTCGTAATACTTAACTTCTGTTTAGCTCGTTCTCAAAAACATCCTGACACAAACCTCAGACTGCAACAGGAAGAAACTGTGAAATCGCTCACTAATAAAAGCCGTTTCTTAAGGAAAGGTGTGAATGTCGGTGCACAGAAGCTTTGATCTGCAGTTTCTGCACATTTTAATGTCCAGAAACGAGTTATTTCCATACAACTAAGGTGCCATTCACTGTTATGGAAATCATACAAAGTTATATCTCCGTTATGTGTGCCATGCCAGCAGCACTACAAGAGCTGCTGCTTTCTTGCATGCCTGCTTGAAACTGGTTTTCATGTTTGCATTGGAATAACTGCACTTTTTTTCTCTATTTTTTATTTAAAATTAATAAAACTGAACTTGTAGGTAATGCAGTCAATGTTTTTTTATAATGGAAGATTTGACTCTGGCATTGCATTGATAAAGTGATCTGATAAGAAACATTAATGTTTTCTTCTTTTCTTTTAAAGCCAATTTCCAAAGCAAATAAAACTTTATTTTCCTTGACTCTTGTGCTGCTACCTTTTATTTATTTTAGAATACAGATATTAGTTTGTAAAAATAAAGTTCTTCTGAAGTCAGGCTGACTTTTTTTGCAGAGGCAAAATTAGCTTTTGTGGGATTCAAGTATGGACGATGTTTGATGAACAAGAGATGTTTCGCAGTTCAAATTTGAGAAAGACTTTTTAATTGTGATAAAGCTTCAACTATGGGTCCAGCTAATTAGAACACTAAAAAGGGGAATATGTTTTTTTTACTTACATAATTTAGATAACCAGTGAGGTGACAGTTAAGAGGTCGAGGGTCAAAGTCGCAGTAACGTGACAGAACAGCTTAACAAAGGCATTCACGGCCGCTTTTCACAACGACGGGCAAACTCTAATGATGATGGACGCTGCTGTTGTGGAGAATCGCAGCATTGTTCAGGTGACATTCCTGCCAGTCATTTGGGGCTGCGTTCGCCAGCCCGCCTCTCTCCATAACAAAGAGTTGGGTCACCTGACGCCCCAACTTCACCAGCTTCACTCAGCAGCCTCCCAGCTAAAGTAAACACATTGTTAATTCAGGATAATTCACCATAACCTATAGCCCAACCATATAAATTCCTCACCTCTGTCCCTCCCTTCCTTCTCTCCATCCTTCCCCACTTTCCTCTCTCCTTCCCTTTGCCTTTATCTAAAATGGGATGTCATATAACTTTGCTCGTATAACTTTCAACTCATATAACTAACAATTATCTCTCATATTATAAAGTTAAGACAGTAAAATAATTAAGATAAGTCCCCAACTGGTACGATTTGATTCACATGTTATACTTTAGATTGAATGCACTGAGTTAAACATGCATCCAAATGTTCAAAAGGCAGCTTTTCTGCGAGGTCAGTAAAAGTGTTCCTCATTGCAGTTGTCCTCAGGTTGAGTTCTGAACTTTCAGTTTCACTGTTAAAGAAATCAGAAATAAACTGGGCTGTTAGACATCTGGACACTTTGATAAGCCGCTAGTTTAGATTTTGACTGTTATTGCATTATTTTGCATTATATATCACTTGGTATATTGTCTACTCTCATGCACAGAGCTGGTATCGCATACATCCTGTGGTTTTCTCCACGTGGGTGGGGGGTGTTTAATGGAAAAGTGACCTGTGCCTGAATGACAGGGACGCTATCACTTTAACGGATTAACAAAGCCATAAAGTTCCATATCCCATGTCAGAAAAGGGTTTATTTATCTCTTTCATCATGTAGCTTCTTCCTTACTTTTTTCTCTCTTTTCACTTTTTAAAATTATTGTTATTATTATTATTATTTTTACTGCATAAGTGAAACTAATTTAGCCTCATAGCTAACTGCTTACTTTGTGGTCACTCATTTGGCAGGTTACTCATTTGGAATCAGATGTCACATTTCTTTCCACTGAACTCTGATTCATTCTCTGTCCCATAAAAGTGGCTCCAGCAGTGTTTGCAGTCTGTCTGTTAGCTTCAGTACAAAGTGGCACAAGTGACTGGTAGGTTGATAGTTACTGTGTTAACTGGGTACAGTGTTACTGATTGGGTGATGAAAGGCTCCAGACAAGGAGTCTACAGTTTTACTGCAGGTACAAGTGGCAAGTTTAAAGCAATGGCTTTACAGTCACAGCAAAGATTTCACAATCTTTGATATTGTACCTTTTGCATTCCATAGGTCAGTTTAACCTAGTTTCACTCAGCTGTCAGTTATCTTATCCCCACTTTTTTAGTTCTGCAAAATATGAAAGGATGTAGCCAATGCGTTAATTGACACAATGCACCATGATAACATTGTGAAAAATTATATTTTTATATTCAGTTCAAGTCTTCTTTTACTGAGGAGGAATATTCCAATGTAGTTTCTCAACATTTCTGGGGGCTTTTGAGTGGATGAAACTGCAGAGAAAACATGTGTTCCTTATTTACCGACGTCACAAAAACTGACGTGAGGTCAAAGGTCAAGAGGTTAATTAATTGTAACTGTAGTCTTTATAAAAGTTTACTCCTATCCTTTAGAATTTCTATTTTACATATTTGCAATGACTTTTTTTGCCTTTAGATTTGTGTTAACAAAATGATTCCTTTTAGTGCTTACTTTACATTCCTTATTTACTTCTGTTGCTTTTTCTTTCTTATGTACTTCTGAATCTCTTGTAATATTTTCTGCTTTGACCTCGCCTCAACCCAACTCACAAGGAGCATGGATGTTTCCTTTTATTCTCTTTTTTGTTCATTTTAGAAAGACAAACACAACAACTTGAGATACAGTACATGTCTCTGTGGCAGTTTAACATGAATAAAAATATGGGTACATGAATGTAGAAACGGCCATATTTTTCTAGGGAAGTAGTAGCTCAACATCCCTCCTCTTTCACTCCTCCTCATGCCACAGTGAACGGGATCATTCATCCTCTTATCAGGTGAGTTTTGCATCCCCACACCCCCACCAACTCCCCTCATTTACCTCTCCCCTCTTTCTCCTGGCCTTTGTCCCGTCCGACAATGAAGCGATCAGGGGTGAGGGGGGCATAAAGGGGTGAAGGGGCAGTAAAAGAAAAAAAAAAGAAAGGTGGTGTTGATCCCTCGTTCTTTACGGAGAGGTGGTTCAGGTAAATAGGGGCCTTTTTCTCGTCTTTGCTTTGTTGAAGGTTTGGAAGCACAAAGAAGGGGTTTGTGTGTGTGTGTGTGTGTGTGTGTGTGTGTGACCTGGACACAGCGCCCAACCCAGATATTTCAGTCATCTCCCACATGAGAGAAATGGCTTAAAAATCAGCAATTTTCTAGCTGCACACTCTATTTAACACAATAAATTCAAAAACAAACTTTAAGTCATAGATCTTATTCAGGCATATGTGTTGTGTTATGTAGTTAAATCAACTGAATACAAGATATTAATTATCTTATTGTTTTATCATCTTATTTCCTAAATGTAAAGAATTGCTTTTATATAGGAACTCCATAGACATACTTAAGGCACATATTCAAAAAGACTGTCATTTGTTATTGTTTTGAAAGAACTGGAACTTACACATAGACATACATATTTCCTACATTTCTTGTAAGTTCATTTAAATACAGCAAATAACGCACAATTTAACTGATTTTCCTGCTGTATAAAACATTACCGATTCTATGGAAATTGCTGCATTGTCAGTGCAATCCCTATCCGGGCATCTTTTGTTGTTTGTAATTTCCCATCTCTTTTCCTTTTCCACTATAGGCTATCTAAAGGCATAAAATGCACAAAAATGACCTAATCATAGGAACACTCAACTTTATGGCCTAAGCTTTACTCATTTCTAATCTCTTTGAAGGAGAATAGTCGCTATAAATCAAAATTAAAAAAAAAAAACATGAAAAGGTCTTGGTTGCAGTGTATGTGCAGTGTTTTGTGTATCTCCATCAATCATAAGGCTGAGCAGTATTAATGTAGTCCAAAAAGTGTATTCATTCACTTGTTAGAATGTGGGAAAAATGGAAGGTGACCCAAATAAGCATATCAACATTTCTATCAATGTAGAGCCTCTTTTCATCCAGATTTTAAATTCTGCACAGTAAAAGCATGCACCTAGGAGGGATTTGGGGGATTAAATAAAACTGAAACCGGGACAGTAGGGGAGAAAGATAGGATTTTGAAAAAAAGAGGAAGGCATATCACTTGCATCCTCAGTGGAAATCATGTATTTGTCCCTATTTTGTTGCTTTACATTTGGTCACAGGCTGCTTTTCCTCTTTTCCCCATTTTCCTTTTATGAAAAAATAAAGAAATGTTGCAGATTTTATATTCTGCAGTAGTTTGCAGACAAAATTAGAAAAAACTCCCCAAACTCCCAAAATACAGTTTTTCTAAGAACCATAACACCCACACACTCACCCTGCCATCCAGCCTGAGGTTAGTTTTGCGGTGACCCGAGGAGGCCTGGAGCTGTCAGCACCCCAGGGAGGAACTCTGGCTGCTGGGGGAGAGAGTCACCTGTGTCTCCCCCCCACCCCCCCATCTTCTCCTCTGGAGGAGATCAGAGAGCTGAGAGTGGAAGGTGAGGACAGAGGGCTGCTTTTCTCCCACATTGCACACTAACATCAAGCACAAACCCAAACTCTGACTTAAACCCAACGCTGCAAACCATACATGAAGTTGGGAAAATGAGTCGAAGTTTGCTTTGATCTTGATCGATGGAAACGCAACAGTGAGAGGAAGCTTCACCTGCTGTACATCACTGAAATCACAAGAAACAGACACCAAAGAGGTCAAAGGTCACAAACACAGTCACTTAGGCATGAAGTCCCACGAGTGTTTTGAAACTTCTAGGAAAGCTTACAATGGTACAGAGCTGAAAATTTGTTATTTTTTTTTTACTGCAGATATATGATTACATTTTGCTCATATAAAGTAATGCTTTAGCTACATGCTAATACAGTTCTTCTGAACACTGCATGTAAAAAAAGAGAAAATCACTCATCCTTATAGACAAATGCTCCATGGCAAAGGTCAGGGGGAAAGACCGTGTGTATATGTGTGTGTGTGTGTGTGTGTGTGTGTGTTTGTGTGTCAGTGTGTATAAGCTCTGAAAGGGAAAGGCTCCATTAAAGCTCACCTGTTCTGACCCCTGCAGGTATGCTACCTTCCTTTCATTCATTCATTCTTTCATTCACCTGCTCCTCCCTTCCTCCCTCCATCAGTGGCCCGGGGCAGCGCTTTGAACTCACAACTGCACTTCTGTGTGACCAAGTGTGTGTGTATGTTTCAGAGAGAAAAAAGCAGTAATGGGGAAAAAAGACAGACATTGATCAGCAGAGGAGGATGAAGATGAAAACATGTCATTTTACCAAAAAATAATGTCTGTATGATGAATAGGCTTTGTGTTTGTGAGTGTGTCACTGAAGATAGAAGTAGTAATGTTTTGCCTAGGGTGTTGGCCAACCATTGTTCCCAGTTAATGAATCTTGCTGGGATACAGCGTGCTTAGTGTGTGTGTGTGTGTGTGTGTGTGTGTGTGTGTATGTGTGTGTGTGGAGTGGAGGTAACATCCCTGGCAGCTACATAGATCTTATCTCAGCTTTTGTCAAAGCAGTTTAAAAGTGTGTGTGTGTGTGTGTGTGTGTGTGTGTGTGTGTGTGTTTACATCAGGCCACTCTAATGCAGGTCAATTGGAAAAAAAAAATGTTTGTGTGTCAGATCCTCCTTCCAAACTGAGAAGACATCATCACTAAGAGTTTATTTACACATGTGGACAAATGCTGTGAGACGTGACAGAATGGTATTTGTCAAACTTCAAAACACAAGGCAACAAGGCAAAGTTGAGAAAAGTTCGACTTTATGCACATAGCTGATTTCTTTTCCACCCAGTGACAAAACTTCTACTGCGACATGAAGAAAAAATTGTGTAAAAACAGGTCTCTAAGGAAGTAAACTACTTTATCTGGCACTGATGCTGGCAGCATGAGTAAACAATGGCCAAATCAGATATATACAGAGAGAGTATAGCATACTATAGGATTCATATTTGTGAACGCTATCTGATGCAGAAGATCAATCGCGAGCTCTTCTTTTAAATTTTTAGTAATAGTGCTTACTGTCCAGCCCCAGCTCTCGAATTCTGAGACTACAATGGCAGTCAAAGACAATTGTGCGTTACTGGAAAAATGGAAAGTATTAGTAAGCAGCATGGCAAGAAGTTGAGAAGGACTGACATTAAGAGAACTTTTTGTCACCTCTAACCTTTGCAATGATTACCACACGATAGTTATAGCAGAAAAAATAAGGAGATTTTTAAATATTTCTCACATTAGTTAGGACAGTTTTCCACCATTGCCTGAAAGGTCGGTTTTGGTGTTATAGAGCTACAAAAAGAGTCAAAGTTTGTATAACAGTTGACTCAAACAGATGACTCAGCAGAACATATTTATGAAATTTAAAGGCCAGTTCATGGTTTCTACATTTCTGTAGACTTTAAAAGTGGACAGCAGACACAGTTCTATTCATACTACAATAGGTACGTGTCGGTCTACCACGCAGATGGTTGCATACAGTCTGGCTGGATTTGACTTTGCGCTTTTGACAGGATGTGGAAACTAGTTACAGATTGGACTGCAGCACCGTGTTAATGTGATTATTCCTGAGGTGTGCTGAGCACAGTGGGAGGGCAGAGTCCAGGATTTCCGGAGAATTTAGAACTTCCCACCATCAATGTGAAACATGTAGCTTCAAAACAAAGCATCTCCAAAGTCAGTCAGCAACTACTTCAATTGCAACTCTTAATGATAAATTATAGAGAAGTGCAAACTTTTAATGCAAATTTGTGTGCATCACACATATTTGAGTATCTGAGAGTAGACAGCATGAACTTTTGCACATATGTCAGTGTAAAGTGTGATTTACGCTGCATCCAGATTGGTTGTTGGATCAGTGGACAGCTTTGAATCCTTCTTCTCCCTCCTATCCATCCATTTCCATAATTTTGTGAAAGGACAGAAGTCGACCCTCCATCGCCAATCGAAACAACTATAACACAGTTTAGACTTGCTGTAGTCAGACAGCACGTCTTACCGACTCAATCTGAGAACCCATAAACAGGCCCTGAACCCAACTCCTGCGCTCTGAGCTTTGACAAAGTGAATATTCAACCTCCAGGAAGACCAATGGTGTTATTAGAGCCAAAATAGGGGCACGAAAGGTCACACCTGTCCATCCTAAATGGAGCCATCCTTCCCATCAACCCCTTGTGATTATGAATCACCTCCACGGAAATACAGACACATACACACACTTGTGTCCTGTTTAAGGAGAACAAGTTGAAGGATTGATTGGGAGGTTGTCTAAACAAGTCAGTGAATGAAGAGGCATTAATGTGCGGAAGTTTAGTGTGTTTGTGTGTTTGCGCTCCATCACCATGAGGTCAAATTAGAGTTTCAGACCTTGAGAGTGACAATCTCTGAGATCTGTCTGCCATCTTTTACCCCGGACACCTGATGAGAACTGAGTATTTTGCCAGTATGTGTGCTGCTCCTCCATTCTTATGTTAACAGGGATTACCATTGTGTTCTCCCTGCTGACGGTCCATTGTAGGACCCGACCTGCTCAGCGGGGTTGTGTCTACACCACCCAGCAGGAGAGACTGAGTGTGTGTGTGTGTGTGTGTTACCTGGCTGCCCTCAGCAGGACGGACCATCAGACACTGATGCTGCTCACACAGAAGTTGACAAAGTGACTGAGCATATTTCTGTCTGTCTGTGTGAATGTAATAAATGTAAGAGGGAATGAGATTCAAAAAAATGTTGAAAATCAGATGACAGATGACAGAAATACAGTTAAAATGACACTAGATGAGAAGCTGAAGATGAAAGCAAGGGTTCCAAAAGAGAAAAGAGTGAAAGTAACAGAGCGACTAAAACACACTAGTAAAGTTTGAATGTGAACAAATTAACAGGAAAGGTAAATCCAAGTTGTGATGCAGAAAAGTTATGAAGTTGGCTGTTTAACTTTCTCAGTGATCACTCAGTTTAAATGTCAATACAGCCAAATAAACCGGCACCTCAGGAAAAATGCATCAAATAATAATTAGTACTTTGTCGAGCAACAGAAACAGAAAATATGTCCACTGGATCTCCTAAAGTGTGAGTTGGTCTTTATAAAAACACAACACATGCAATCACAAACTGCACTCATTTGCACATACACGTGTGCCCCTGAGTTTACAGTTGCAAGGACATCAGCGTAAATGTACTGCAGGTAGCATTGGAAGTGTCATGCATGTGGAGATGCAATGCAAAACTCGATTTTACCCACTTCAAACACTGTTGGAAGCAATAGTGTTGTGTTGTTCATGATGCCACCAATATATGTGGTTTCACCTGTTACACGTTCAACATGTGGAGTATACTTTGTGTCATCCTGTGTGTGGAATTAAAATGAAATCAGATTAGCAAGACAGCAAGAAGCAGGAATGTCTGACCTCCCGTTGCCCAGACTTTAGCTGTCGGTACAGTTTTCTTGTTTACCAACTGAAGAAAAGAAGAATAAATCAGAACAATTTCCCATTGTTTTCATGCCTTCATCCGGACTGAACTCTTCACAAAAAGATGACCTAAAAGCATACTGTTTGCTCTGCGTGGATGACGTCTGAGAAAGCAAAGACAAGAATGAGAAAAAAAAAAATCAAGATAGAGAGGAAGGAAGGGTCAAACACTCTCTCTCCCTCTTTGCTTTTTATGAGTGTGTGTCTCTGTTCTGTTTACATGTTAAAAGCTCTTTAATAAGAAGCTGCAGGGGAAGCTAGCAGACAGGAACCTTTCATCTTAACCTGTCCTGTCACACCCAGGAGTAGGGGAGGGGGGGACCTTATTTATGGCTGCGCGCAGGTTGGCTCTTTGTATGGAGCACTTACACAGTCGTCTGAGTCAGACTGGAGGCTCCAGAAAAGGATGAGGAGGAGGTTCTGGGTGTAATCTATTATGTATTACAGATTACCTGCTGGTAGAAACACAACATGAGTCGTAACAAGTAGTGCCATCTACATGAACTATAAGGGGAATAATCAGGCTTACATAGGGTTCAATAATTTGCTTTTCCTTCCAAGTTTCTTCATTAACTTGCTCATTCATTGGTTCAGTGAGTCATTCAGTTCCTAACAAACCTTCATTTAATGTTTTAGTTTCATGTTTCAGGTACCGATGTTGTTGTACGACAGAAAAAGAAAAGTCTTGTGACTCAAAAAGGATTCTAAAAAAAGGACTTTCCCCCCATTAGGTGAAGCACAAATTACCAGATATCTAAACCGCATACTAGTATTGTGATTTTATTTGATGCTGTTGCAACAAAGCTGCATTTTCAGGCCTATTCGCGCAGTTTTACACTGCGTTGTAACAAACTGCAGGTTAAGTGTGCACACAAAGGTTTTCACTGTGTACTTACACAATATTAACGCACACTAAGACAGCATTAGCAGGAACTGACACACACCAGGAAAACACAATAGCAAAGAAAAGCGCTCTTGTTGTCTTAACAGTAAACCTGTCAGGCTCTGGTTGTTGTAATCAGATTACTTTAATCTCATTACATGTGTTGTGATGGTGCGGCGCCCCACCCGGCTGGCAGACAGACAGACAGACAGACAGACAGGGTGACCTGGCGGATGAAGAAGCCTGTTGGGTCGTAAATCGCGGAGGTGAATGGAGGGTTTGTCTCGGATGTGAACTGATTTTCGGAGCAGTGACACACACACACACACACACACACACAAGCCAACAACATAATGTCGTCTTCTTTATGTCCAGCTTCCTCTTTGACATGCATTCTCTTGTTTTCTCCAGAACGGTGTGGAAACAAAAAATAGTCCAGCAGCGCAGACAGAAATGTGATTAATGTAATGTGGAAATGCTGAGACCTCAGACCTGAGTTTAGAAAGTGATGAAAACACTGAAGAACAAAACACTAGAACCTTATATCTTCTATATCTTCTACTGTACATGCCTTATAATTGGTTTTCCAATGAGTTTCTAACAGTATTTTGTAAATATAGGGCTCACATGTGACCATATGCAGTGCAAACTGTGCAGTTAAAGGGTTCCTGTCTGCAAATAATCTCCTATTTAATCTGCAAACCACTTGCACTTTCCAGCCTTTTGGTCTTTATTTTCTATGACAAGTATGACCTGTGTCTTCTTGCAGGAGCCTGCTCTTTTTTTTTTTTTGCAAGTAAATTTTTTTTTTTTAAATTAAACCCAATGCCACTTACGTACTAAAATAACTGTAGTTGTCTGTTCACAACTTAGCTTCTTCCTCTCACGGTATTCATCATTTAGAATTTGGATGTTGGTGTTCAAATGAGGAGAGAAAAAAATACACGTTTTCAGTAACAGAAGTCAGAAGTTGTGACTGAAACATTTGAGATTTATCATTTCCACTGTGGCCTCGTGAACATGCGCTATCAGCTGATGGACCTGCACACAGTCGGGCCAGTAAGCTTGCAAAACCCCTTCACTTCTTCTTTCACTTTGATCCAGAAAAATAAGCGTCACGTTTCAGTTTCAGTTTAACAATGTATCATTTGGAATTTATTATGTGTAACAGACTGCGCGGGCAATCAGTTATTAGTAGAGGATTTCATCTCGCTTCGTGCAGTTGTTCTTGTCCCACAGGTTGACAGTCAACATCAAATATTCCAATGAGACAGACAGAGGTTGACGTGAAAATATGAGATACTGGCCTCAGTGTTTGATGTGGAGGTTAAATATGACCTCATGAGTGGTTGGTCAGATGATGATCCTCCTGCTACGACCACAGAGAGATGACTTCTCTACTGCACGTCTGTCCTGAGTGAAGCAAACCAGTAAACCGCTTGTTTGTTCTTTACAAATTCATGTTTTCCTAAAACCAGAGGAGAACAAATATGCTGTTTATTTTTCTGTTCTTGCTCTTTGTACTTTAAGTGTGATGCACGTCACACAGGTTGTATACTATTTAATTTTTTATTTTCCAGTTATACCTATTGTTATTACATTTATTATTTGTTATACATATTTCTATGGTTTTGATTTTAAATGAAAAATTATATACAGTAGATGCAACTTTCTTTAGAGTTTATGCATTATGCTTTAATTGCAACATTTCAGACACACATCAGTTGTTTGTATAGTGCCATCTTGTCAATTATTATTTGGGATTTTTGGCATAAAATTTTAAATGAATTTTATTTTCATTGTAATTCAAAAACCATGTCCACAGTACAAAATGTCAATAATTTTCAGCAACTAATAAGATGGGTCATGCATCTACTACTAGATTTACGAGAGCATCTACTATGGGTGTTTTTTACAAGAAAGACCTTTCATAAGCCAAAGGGTGGGTTTTTTCATGTCTTTCAGCTTTGTCAAGCAACATAAATTGATGACAGGGATCACTTTATACAGTGTTAAATAACGATGTAAAATTATCATGTAAATGATTTGAGGCAATGTTGTTTAACTATAGCTGAGGGATGCCGTCATCCTGCAACAAAAGTGAAGTGCAACTTGAACATCATTGACATTCTAAATCGGGAGTTATGAGGTCCTGGCATGACAGAAGTGTCACACAAACATGCATAAAGTGTAAGTGCGGCCATTTTTCTTATTTGTCCTCTGACACTTTCTCGTTCCGTTCTGATCCGAGGCCAGCAGAGTGATGAGCTGCCGGATAACTTTCCCTTCTGGGGCGAGATGAACTCTGAACTCTTCACCTGGCTGCGACGAAAGCTTCGTACACACACACCTGCTCTGAATCATCACACACACACAGCCCAAGGCCAAAACTGCTGTAAATCTGCCCTGACACTGTACAGCATGCCACACACACACACACACACACACACAGACTGGCAGCAGCATGTCTGAACAAACTCACGGTTGCAGAGGAGTTAAGAGTTTTATTTCTGTCTCTCTTCCTTCTTTATCTGTCTCTTGGCATTCGTTTCTTAAGTTTACACTGAGGTGATGGAACTTTCCGTTTGCTTTTTAGTTTTACCATTAAACACATCAAACAGGCTTTAAAAGATTGTTGCAGAATTTTAGAGACTTTTTGAGAGAATCGTATTTATAATGTTTAATGATTCACTCTGTCTTCTGTGCCATCATCCAGTTATTTAGAATGATGACATAACAGATGCATGACCCTTAGGAATAACAGCACCTCTAAAATGCTTATTAAATTTAAAGAACTGAGGAGATTTAAGTGAGAGTGTTTTTCACTTTCTTGCACATGTAGTTTAATGACACATAAACACACACACACACACACACACACACACACACTATATTCACAAATTGTTATGTGTGTGTTAAGTGGTTGGGTGGGCCTGCAGCGCCGTTATAGTCTCTTCAAACATGTTGTGATTGACAGCTGACCATGCTGCAGTGCTTTGCTTTTCCTCTGTGGTCCAGCACTTGGTAATTTACATACATTTGGTCTTTTAGCAATTCTAAATGTATATATCTTCAAGTTTAAATGAATCACACAGCAAAAGTAACTGAACAGAGGTTATCTTACATTGACGGTAAAAAAAATTGTCTGTTTGACAAGTCATCACCGGTGTGTCACTGATTTGCGTCCCTGAATTCCTTGTTGTAAAAACAGTGGCACAGCAGTTGCTGCAGGACAATGTGGAACTCTGTCACTTCCCATCAGGGCCGCCACACACACACACACACACACACACACACACACACACACACTAATAAGATGACACCAAAGTGACACATTGCTACAAAAGGAGCCTGCTGTCGCCTGGCAGGGTGGCCTGATGGTAACACTGAGGGTCCCATAACAGAGAGGAGGCGACCATCAGGTTGTCAAACGGAACCCACAGAGTGTGTGTGTTGATGTGGAGGAGAGCACCATCTAAGGCTGGAGACACACACTACACATCTGAGGAAGATCGAGACTTTAAATCAGAAACGTGGCAATTTTTGAAATTGCCAACTCCATTAAGAGACCAAATACTGGGCAGCTGTTTAGCTTACCGAGTTAAGGTGCATACCATGTGGGGCTCAGTCCCTAGGCAGCGGTCATGAGTTTGAGTCTGATTCACGACCGTTTGCTGCATGTCTCTCTCCTCTCTGTCTATCCCCTTTCACTCTGTCTCTATCAATAAAAAAAGGACCCCCCGCCCCCCAAAAAAGAGACCAAATACTAAGAATGAACTGATCAGAAAAAATGCTGCTGAGGAACATTTAGTCAGAGTGATTTGCAAAAACAAAACCATTGGTTTCACTTCAGAGAACTTATGTCATTAATAACAGCTGCAGTACACTGATTCAAAAACCACAGTGTCGGTGCTTGCATAAAAGATGACATAAATCTGATTCAATATCATTATTCAGCTCTGTTCCTGAAAATGTCATTAGTTCTTGTTTAGGTGTAACATGATTAATGAGTGAAGCAGAAAACAGTTCAATCTAATATAGTAACTGTAAACGAGAACATTACCTGAATGTTAGGAAGGCCTGAGATTTAGAAATGATAAGGAATTCTCTTTAAAACTGACTCCCTCTTCCAGACTGGCATATGTGCTCTTGCGTCATTGTGTGACTGTGTTTGCAATTCTACTAACTCCATTAAAGCCACTGTGAAAGTGTTGCTAAATACTACAGCTGTATTTTGAAATGCTTCTATGATGGTAATGCCACTGAATCAGCTAAAACGGCTTTTTCTTTCCATTTTAAATTGGCAGCTTATAGTTCAGCTCTAGAACTAGTGTAAAATGATCAGAGTACAAAATCTGTTGTCTACAAGTGCCTTAGTCGGACATGTAGGCCTCCATTCCCAAATTAGCAATGGTGGAAAGTAGGACATTACTTGTTTGTATTTAAAGGTCCCATAGTGTGTGTCTTTTCAGCAAATAAATCAAGTCTCACATGTCGCCACATTTCATTTTTTAAGCTCAAAATACAGCAAAGGTGGCTCATTTTACCATGGCTGTGTAAAGCCTGCTTTTAGGGATGTTCTATGTTTGCTAAAAAACAAAACAAAACAATGAGCTGCTGCTGTCATCGTCCTCCTCAGGAAGAAGACACTGTCTGAGTCTTAATATCTTAACAGCTTTAATTTTACACTTCCAAACCCATAACAACCACAAAACACATTTTCACCATGTAGGACCTTGAAGAATAACTTTTTCCGCTACTTGAACTTGTAGTGTGGAACTTTTGTCTACCCTTATTGGGTGCTGAGAGTAACTACACTAAAATTGTTGATGTGTATTGATGATGCAGGCCTTTTTTTTTTAGAAAATAAACCCTCCTTTCTTTTTTGGAGCTTGAGGAACTTCTAAGTTTTTTCCACCATAAGCTCCACCATACTCCTAGGTACTGTCTGCTTCATTTTCATTGTTGCAATTTATTCGTAGTTGATGTAAAATGCATCACTAACGGTGCACTAGCATAGGATTATTGCCAGATTTTAAACTCCAGAAGTGATGGGCTTAATCAGCATTATGTTAAGTCATTGGAAAATTATATAAAAAAGTACTGCAATCTAACTGCAATACTTCTACACCACTGCAGCTACATTTATTGTCCAGTTATAATTACTATAACTATATAACATACCATGTACTATAACTATAACTATACATACATATATATATATATATATATATATATATATATATATATTGTCATTGGTGTTTAACTGGTAATATATTTAACAACACTGACACTGCCATGCTACTTACATTACTTACATGTTAATGGATCAATGATCATGCTATTTATTTTTGATAAGTATGTTTTGCTGTTTGTACTTTTTTTACTTTTAGTCAAATAAGGGAAACATTTTCAGTTCTGTAAGTTTTTATCTTATTTTATATTGTAGTAATTAAGGAAGGAATTGAGTTCTTACTTTCATCACTGCAAACTTAAATAATTTCAAGCCCTAAAATCCTTCATCTTTCTGTTTGGTTCTTTAACTGTTCTCCTCTGTGGCTGACAAAGTCAAGAAATCTGTTATTTTGGTTGAAATTGTCTTTACATGTTTGGTGTCTCGTGTTTGCAGGTTTCAATAACCTTTACACCTTTTCCCATGTAGTTTAATACAGATTGCAGATAACAGTTTTGTGCCCATTGTACAACATGCTTGTTTATATGCAATGGAACAAACAGAAGACAAGATCTATTTCTGTTTCGCCTATATGAGTCTTGCCCCTAAAGATATTTGTAACGACTTTGGACATTTTGCTCTCTTTTTTTCTGTGATACAAACAATACAGACCAGTATTTTGCTACTTTATAACTATTTAGTGTCCACGTCTTTGCTGCATTGATAAAAAGTGCCAAAAACTCTTTTTGTCTCGACTGACTCAGACTGGAATGCAGCCTCTGCAATGGCCAAATGTCACGGCGATAATCGGCCCTGAAAGTCGGGCGGCGTGTCATCGGCCTTAAAGGTCTTGAGTGTAAATCTTCAGTCGGTGGTTCTTTCTTCTCCCTGCAGCCAACAACTGTGCTCCAATCTGACAGAGAGCAACGGCCTGGGATGGCATTCCTCACATTGTCGAAATGGACAAGGTATAGAGTCTACTGTCCAAACACACACACACACACACCCGGCCGTCTCCTTGTCTTGCTGTTCCACCTGGGGTCTCCTGCAGCCTTGCGGACTTACGAAGGAGAAACACACACCCTCGATTTAAAATAGCCACTGTCTTGTCCCTGTCGCTGCACTGCCGTCTGTGTTATGATAAGGCGTGTGTCTAAGATGTCCCAGCTCACACACCCACACAGGCACTAATCCCCCACACTGGACTGGAGCAGTAGCCTGAATAAGCAGAGTGTGGAGGGCCGAACATTGAGCCAGCGGCGGCAGGAATGTCAGCACGACAAATACAGTAACACACACACACACACACGCACATAGAGCAACCTGAACCGAGCAACATTGTCCTGTAATGCTGACAAGACACTGACAGCTGCTGTGAAATAAAGAAGAAAAGACAGGGGAGAGGAGATAGGGAAGGAGGAAAAATAGAAGAAGAAGAAATGAAACAGGAGACGTTCCGCTGATTCCAGGCCAATTTAGGAAATGGACTGAAAGGGAAGACGCACATACACATGTTTATGGAAAATCGGCTTATTGTTAGCTTATTAAAACATTAAACATTAACAAGTTTGCAAAGTTACAAAGTAAAAACTACAAAGTTTTTCTGGTGGCATGTCGAGGCTTTAAAACTATTGGACCAAATGACATGTTCGGTGATTAGATAATTCATTCCCATCATTTGGTGGAGGGTATTTTGACACTCTTTTTGTTGTGTTTAGGGGTAAAAGTATTTTCTGGCCCCCGAGTGTGTCATGTGATCCTGTAATTCTGAGACCTTGTATGAGTCGGGTGCAGCAGGTGGATACCAAGATGGGATTGCTGGCAGGGTGAGATGAACCAAAAAAAGTGGAGTGATGTTTCTTGTTCACGGAAAAACCAAAAACTTCAGTCAGATACAACTCGTGCGACAACAAAAGAAGCAAAAAACTGCTTCAGAAATAACAGCTCTCACTTTTTACCGTCAGCCAACGAGCAAGAAAATGCCAAGATTGAGAACAAAATCAAATCAACCACAGATGATGACCTGTAAACATGCAGGATTATGAATAGAAAAAGGCAGATGCAGCTTCAGGATTCTTGGTTCGTCTTTTCGTCGGTGCTGTCGGGGAGCCACCAAATCGGCCGGCTCACACACCATGGCTCACTCAGGACTAATTAGTTCCGACTTCAATTAACCAAAAACAAACAACTCTGCAAACTTTTCGAGTCTGATTCAAATGTAAAACAATAAAGAATTTAGGGTGAGATGGCGGCCTGAGGGAGAGTTTCGTATGACGAGAAAGAATGACAGAGGCTTAAAGAAAGAGAGAGGAGGATTAGAGATAGAGAGGGGGAAGAGGAAGGATTAGCGAAGGAGGACGAGGGCATTTAGTTTCACAGCTCGAGGTGTCAGCTGTAAATATTTAATGTCGCGTTTTCTCTTGTTTCTGTTCACGTTAATTTACTCATCTGCTCTCGTTTCACTCTGCCTGCCAGCTTCATTTACACTGCAGAGGCATTTCACGTGTCTTTTTGCCACCTAAGCCCAATTTTGGTGACTTGTAGGCTAGAAAACACGTTAAAAGAATTCAGTAGCCTGCGCTCATCGTCACTGGGGTGCAGTATCATTATCACTGTGATGGTAATGCTGTGTGTCATTTCTTGACTTCTGTCCAGGTAATGACATCCTTACATGCCAGAGAAGAAGATGAGGATGCATAGAGAAATAGGCAGATCTGATTGCGATCACCCAATGCACAATTCATGTGCAGTTTGGCAAAGCAGAGTTTAATCAGCTGTCATGTGGAAAATTACTCAGAACTCATGCTGGCAAAGAACAACTGAAAGGGGCCTTGTTAGACCCGCCAACATGATAAAGAACCCAGGTCATTCCACATTTTTTTCCTGTGCATACATGTGTTAGTAAGTAAAACACGTAAAATTTTTGGTTACAGGTGTTGTAACTTTATGAGTTAAAAATTCTTGAGGTGCCTGAAGCCTTGATTGACCAGGACAGATGTGGACGGCTGCAGTTTGTATGACATGCAATGGTTTCTTTTCTTAACTACTTTACATGTGTGCACTCATATTCATGTTCAGCGCAAGAGAATCCAACAACATGACAGCAGCCTCACAATGGTTTGAAAAATGGGGAAAAGATTACATCAGTTTTATTTGTTTCACTGTTATGTCATGTTTAAAGGGTGGGTCATTCCATCTCAATTCACCGAATGCCCCGCGCCTGACCATCTTCAATTTGACTGATTTTCTTTTTTTCCAAGTGAATATTGATTGAGCACACCATGTGTACAATCTGGGGTCATAGGTAAAATTAGTTTTTGAGTTAAATATTCTTAAAGAGGGGTGGGGTTGTGTCAATTTTTCCAGTGTTATCTTTGAGCTAATGTGTGGAGCAATGTTTGAAGTGTCACAACTGGAAAAATATATATGTAGGTAGAAAGTTGGTTTCGAGGTGCTACTCTTTCTCCACTGTAAAGGCAATTTGTGTCAGTAAGGGTATACATGGCGTACATTTCGTTGTCCACCAAAGTCCCTGAGAGAAGACTTGTGACCACACAGGCTGTACTGACAAGTGCACTGACTACTAAGAAATGGAACAAATGCTTGTTATTAGGAGAGGCTGCGCAAGAAGATTCTCAGTCATCCACACCTTACAATGCATATCAAAAGAATTGTAATCGAAGTAGTCGCTGCCGAAGAGGGAGGTGCTCTGGTTTATACATACGTGCTTTGTACTGACAGTACCCAAACACAGTGGGAAGTTCTAAAATCTCCAGAAGTCCCATGCCATGACCAGCCATTATGCTCTGCACACCTCAGGAATAATCCCATTGACACGGTGCAACAGCAAGAACTGGAGCTAACTGCTACATCAAGTAGAAAGCACAAAGTCACAGCCATTCTTTCAAAAACATCCACAGGAGCTCTTTGTGCATTTCCATATTTGACACGAGGAACAATGTGATCATCGATGTAGCTGACTGACTCATACCTATTGCAGTATGAACAGAGCCGTGTGCTGTCTCCCGTCTGCTTTTAAAGGGATGCAGAAACCATGAATTACACCTAAACCCCTCGAGGAAGGCAACACTTTGCCGTCCATGGCTCCACCTGCCACAGATGGTACAACACTCCCTTTCCACGTTTTGTGTAAAGCTAGAAAATGTACTGAAACTCTTGCTCTCATAGAACTGCTTCAGTTCATCCAGGTTACAACTACTCTTTCTCAGTGAAACACACACAAACTCAAAATCTTTATCCATCTCTCTCCCTCACTTACCAATGCACACACACACACAGACCCACACACAGAATATCTTTGTAGTGGCACTGGCCTGTATCTCATGTGAAATCAACATTGAGCTGATTGAAGGCCAAGGCATGCTTCACTTTGAAGTCACACCCACTCACACACATGCACACAGCAAGCATACGAATGCGCGTATGTTGCACATGCAGACGTTCACATGCTCAAGACAAAAAAGCACATGTAGGCGCATTCTGTTTTTGCACATATTAAACAATCAGTTGCAAACACACATACACAGTTTGCTGACAATGGCTATAGTAGTGAGTGTGTGTGAGTGAATCTTTAGCTACTCAAGTTACATTGAAGCCTTTTATCTGTGACCCAGAGAGAGGGATGGAGAGTATTGGGAGCATCGTCTTGGTAACAGACATAAAGGATGACATGGTGACAGAAGACTATGTGTGTGAGAAAGCAAAAGAGGGAACAAGAAGACATTCACTCCTGCATTTTAGTAAGATTTTCAGTTCAACATGGAATGCACTGACGTGGATTTCAGCAGTTGGTGGTTGCAGTTGGCCTTCCGCAATAACATGAATCCCTAAAAATCATGGTAAATACAAAATTATGTCTCAACTGGGGCAGAAGACTAGTGTTTCTTGTCCACATTTACATGCCACTGGAATTCTAATCTGCTTTTTACATTGACTTGTGTGCAAAAAAAAAGATGTCAGCTGGGGGAAAGTGTCAATGAAAAGAAGACATACTAATAAGTTAAATACATATGTAAATATGTAAATATGTTTAAAAAATACAACATATGTTTTTGGCAAACAAACATACAGTTCTGGAATTTATTCCATCATTCTCTCTGTTGTTTTTTTCTTCATACAAACATGTAGCGATGCAACTTGCATTTAGATTCAACTTTAAGTGATGCTACATAGATTTTCATTTCAAATATGTCAGAACAAGGAAGGTTGTAACTTTCAAGCACTTCCATGCTTTCAAAGTTCTGCTTTTCGTTCCTGTTTGACACATAAACTCATGAGCTGAATGTTTGAAGCATGCTGGAAAACATGTTCTGCTTTATTCTTGGAAAGAGAGGCGTTTGTGAAAATGTGGAGATTTTCCTTGATTTCTTTTGGGAATTTAAACACATTAAATCCATGACGTTGCATTAATCTAATGCAGAGATTCTGACCTCAGTTTGAGCAACTACCAAAAATGGTTAACCGGAAAGAAAACAAAAACATGAGAAATGGATGATCCTCTGTCTGTTTGTTGACAGTGACTGTTTCATGCCTATATTTGGGATAAAATCTTCTGCATGGGTTTCGGTTCCCTGCTTTGGATGACAAAGGCATGCACACACACCCCCACAAAATGTCAGAAACATAGATTTCTATGTTTCTGACACAGACTGAGCTGTTTCTCAATAATGAACCACAGACATATCTCATACTAACGCATATGGACACAGCATGTGTGCGTACAGTTTGCATTCACATATGTTGTCAAAATGACATCATATATTTTTTGAAAACATGTACAATGGAGCAGAGCAATATATATTTTCTTGTTACATTTTAAAGTGTCATTGTCTCTGGTTGGCTAAAAGTACTCATATGTCTCAGTGTCTGTCTGTCCTTGGTGACTACCTTGTGAATAAGTGCACAGGGAGGACGTCAGCGGTATATTAGGTTCTTTCCATGCCTATATATTAGTCAGCCTGGTCTATCGAAAAGAGAAGTATCCCCGTGTTTATATATGTGCGTTTGTCTGTGTTTGTATTCATTAGTCACCATCTGACCAGTCGGTCTTGGTTTCATCCGGCGTGCAAACAACTCACCGTAGAAACATAAGAGTGAAAAACTCCACATGTCGACATGTGCAGTTTATTGGATCAGAACTGCTTGTGTCATCACATGGCAAAGTGAATGATGGGAAAATTACCTAATATGTGTTAGACAGTAATTTTGGCTATGAGTCACAGCTGAAGTGAAAATCAAATCCTGCGTCTGAAATCACCCCCCTTCATTCACTGTTACCGACACCGAGTTCTCAGTAACTTAAGGTTTGATTCATATGAAGCATTGCTCTGTAGGATTTTATTTATTTTCCTTTGAGGTCCTTGTAAATTAAATTGAGAGATTTGTTTCTGAGCATACACATATGAGAAAATAATTACTGTTTTGCTGTTCAGGATTTTTTTCTTTTTTTTTTTTGGATAGGACACTACACCTATAGTTTGCTATTTTCCTATGCATTTGTCCATTATTATCATCTTGCATATCTACACTGCATGTTTGTGATTTCACAATTAACAAGTTTGGTCAGGGTTTGACGGCTGTCAATCAGCGCCCTCAGCAGACATACGCATACATATGCATGTCAGAGCAGGAAAATTCAGTTTACTTTTTGATGATTTTTAAACATACACCAGACATAAAGTAAATTATATACAAAGGATAAAAAGCAAAATGAAAACAAAGTGTGTTAAATTATGAATTATTTAAATTTGTCATCAACTGTAACAAAGGATCCTTTTATGTTTCTGTTGTAGGATATTTTTTAAAAAAGGGGGGGCATTCTAAACCTCATGCCCTCAAATAAAATGAAGTGAAAATAAAAAATTAACATAGCAGCAAAAACAAGGGTGATTTAATGGTTTTATTTATAACAACATGCTGTCTGACAAAACTACAGCACTGAGGAAGCATTTGCTATTTTTAGACAGACACATTAAAAATAGAAACACAGTATGGTCTGGATTACTTTGGAAATACTGAGCAATTATTATCTGAAAAGTTTTTTCCTTCGTTGTAGATTAGTATTATTTATGAAGACAAACTTTGCGGGTCTTGTCATATTTTCAGTTGTAGCATTTTACTTAGCAAGTTAATTAGCTGGAGTTTCATTGAAATTGTGCCAATCTTATATTGTTGATTAACCAAGGTCAAATAAATTAAAAGTTCCACCCATTTTAAATTTTTTTTAGAACAGCACCGGCCTGCTATCGGACTCCTACTTCATGCAAGTGTCATAGTGATTTATTCCTGTATAAATCAGCATTTATCAGTTATAATAACATGTTATTCAGCAAAACAAAACCTAGAATGCAAGAATACAGAAATTCCCATCAAACTGCTTTCAAGTAAGAAAAGAAATCTGAAACTATCAGCAGTACAAAAGCAAAAGTGACAAACTGATATAAGCAGACACAGATTCGCCCAGTTGAACTGAAAATGTTTCCACCTTAGCAAAAAAAGCTGCATTTAATCAGAAGCCGCAAGAGCCAAAAGAAAAAAAAAAGCCTGTACGTGAGTAAGCTGATTGTTGCAAATTATCAGCTGCAGACTAAAACAGTTGACAGACCTGTGTACAACTTCCATCAGGAACTATTTTCTGGCAAACTTTTCTTAAAACTACTGACAGTGAGAGCTGGGAGTCACCCAAAAGAACAACATTCTTTATAGGAAGACAGTGTGGCCACATAGTGTCAGGGAGAAAACTGGTGTCTTATGATTTAGGTGAACTGGCCCTTTAATTTCTTTTTTCATTTAATGCAAAAAAATTTTGTTTGGAAACAATACTTTGTGTTTTGCGCTGAAGTTAAAACAAAGGAAGAAGAAAAAGAGCTCCAGCTTCCGACCAACACGCCCTCTCATATCTACGCCTCCACGATTTACTGGATGCACAAACCACAACAGATGGGACCCCCAGCACACACACATAAACTATGCCAGCACATATTACCTCCTTTCGTCAGGACAGCTTAAGACCATCGTCTGTCTGACTGGACTAATCAGCTCTGCACACACACACACACACACACACACACACACACACACACACACACACACACACACACACACACACAAACAGAAACCTCCTCTTACATAAGACCTATTGTTCCTAATCATGGGCAAATTGTGAGAACAGAAGTGATCTGTAAACTACCTGCAGTTTCAATTAATAATCTGTTGCCATGTGCATGTGTGTTTGTTTCTGTGTATTATTGTACATGTGTTTATATGTATATTGGCCCTCCCACCAAAAACCAAATCACAGCCAAAACAAGTTGTGACGTTTTTGATGACCACTATATTCATCACCTCACATGTATTTAACGTTTATGTGGCGCAGGAACATACGGAGGCAGAAGAGGAAGTGGGATTATTGGAGCAAAAAACTGAAATGCACATGTGATGGTGAAGCTAATAAAGTAGATATAAATAGCAGCAGCTTGTTAAAAAAAGACCTTTGAAACTGACTTAATTGCTTGCTTTGCATTTTTAGGTACAGGCAATGAGCTATGGACAAATGGTTTCTATCAACAGGACACTGAATAATTTAATTTAAAAAAAGTCATCTGGTGTGCATTACAGTGCAGGTGCATGGAGAGGCTTTACACTGTTTAAAACATGACCAAGATGAAGCACTAAATGCTGACTTTTGGTCTAAAATAATATTAAGTGATTTTATCTGATATTTAGAGAAATAGACAGGTTAGGTTAGGAGGATATGGAATGCTCATATTTCCTCATATTTTAAGATATGCACTTTTAAAAAGTGCTTTGATCCACTCATAGCTCCACTCATGCAGCTTCAAAGTAATCAGTATGTTTTCTCACAGCATCCAACATTGGCAGCTTCATGTAAGTTATTTTATACACATTTCATTACATCACAGCTAAATGTTTATGTATGTGCAAACTAAAATTGAAGTTTAGCTGCCTAAGATGTGGTTATTTCTTTAATGTTCGTCTCTGGTCATTGATTTAACCCCTAAAAACTTATCTCTGTGTAGCAAAGTTATATATTGACAACCTCCTAAAATAATGGCCTCAGTCATTTTTTCAGATTTTTCAGGAAACACAAAAAACTGAACCACACCACACTGAACCTTGACCTAGGCTTATATACTACAGGGGTAGAATCGCATGATCTGTTCAACTGAGGATTTAGGTGATTTCACCTGAGGTGGCCAGCATCATGAGATGATTTAAGCAAAAAAAAAAAAAAAAAGTTAAAAAAAGACATTATTTTAGGAAGGTGGCGATATTTAAAGTTTTTTTGCATCAAAATAACCCTTTTCTACCTCAATATAGTTAGATGTAATTCTACACCACTGGTTTCTCTAGAATCTGTGGATCTATGAAGGTCCTGAATATCACCCACCCGTCCCTGCACCTCAGGAACACTAGTTAAGCAACTCTGCTCAAACAGAAACTGCTCTACGCAAATCTGGCAAATTGTCATTGTTAGAGCTTTTTTCAAGAAAAATAAGTAAACTGAAAGCCCCACCATGCAAGTCTTAAGGTTTGCTAGACTGAATCCATATTTGTGTCATCAGTACACTTGCACATGTGAGGTATGTACGCTCAGCTATGGTGCTGACCGCTTATTTTGCTCTTGATGTGTCTTTCAGCATATAATGAAGCACTACATGAGCATATTAATGAAGTTTAAAAAAAAACATGATTTTCCCCAGAGAATTTCCCTAAACCTCCAAATTGGAAATACTGTCTTTGAAGACTTTACCTGCTATCCAGCATACAACACCCTTTATCCCTTCACTATCAGTTCAGATAAAGAAATGTCCTGACAACAGAGTAGGAAAAAGTGGCAGTAAAAATGCATAAACTTGTTCACATCTACAGTTGTACGATTGCTATAAACAAAGTCGGCGTAAACACACTAATTTAATCATGTCGCTATACAACCTCAGTCAGCCATGCTGCTCAATAAGTGGAAACCTCAATATATACATTTTCTTGGAGAAAAAGTGCATTAGTTTAGAATTGAAAGCATAGGTTAAAAGCGTATGGAGAACTAAACTGTGGTATGATGGACAATAATGCATTTAGTGCTAAAGTTTGAGTGATCGCTCTGCACCACAGACACATGGGTTTGACAGTCACAGGTGTCTTTAACAGCATTCGTGAGGCCGCTCACTGTTGTGACTCACTTCATGAACGTTATCAGTTACACTTGTTCTGGCAAAATGTCAAATTCTGTGTGTGGCTTCAAGGTATTTTTATGAATAACACAAAGACAAGGCAGAGAAAGTGCTTCTCCTTAAGACTGACATAAAAAACTACCAATATAATTGAATTAAAACTTAACTGTGAGATGTTTTACTGTCTGACCTATTTTCCATTTCCATATTTTTGGTGTACATATTGATGACGTCATGTTGCCTCAAGTGGGCTGCTCATCCTGTCCAGCTAATAAAACCAAAAACGCATTTGTGGCAAATCCTCCTGTGGCATCCTGTTTCATCACACAGGAATCTCAAAATGCAGATTCATTGTGACTTTGCTCAAAAACAAGTCTGATCTGTTTGTTCTGCGTGTCTCCTGTCCGTTATCCCCCAGAACCCACATGAAGCCAGCGGTGTGCCTTTTATGCATATCTCTCAGACATATTACATAACATAATGTCGGAGTGTTGAAATGTTTATGGGTCTGTTGAATCTCTGTTAAAAGACTCTCTGCCCACGCTGTTAATGCACCGCACTGAGCTGTTTTTAATCAGGTTTAGCACCCGCAGCATGTAAAGTGGCCTGCTGACAGTGAAAGGACTCAGTCAGCACTCAGACCACACACACACACACACACACACACACACACAACAACAATCCGACTTCCTCTGTTCAGGCCACTGTCTCTCTCAGCTTCCTGTGTGTCTGACAAAATGAACGAAAAACATTCACTTTCAACACACTTTCACTTCATCTTCCTGCACGCTCTCGTGTGCTGAACGAGCATACAAGGCTGCAAGAGAGAGAGAGAGAGAGGGAGAGAGAGTGAGACAAAGCATGGGAAAGAGGAATTAAGAAGAAATGGTTCATTAATACAGTCACATTTGGATTAACGTCATTTTTATTGCAAGAAAACCTCAAGCTGAGTATTTGTTTGCAACTACTGCATTCCCATACGAACAAATTCTAAATGGTGAAACATCAAAAGCCTCATGCAGTCACCTGAACTGTATTCTGAAGATTCCAAAGTAAAGCTAATGAATGCATAATTGGAAACATAGATTTACTCTCTATGTTGCAACAGTTGGTTTCACAAGCTACAGCGGTGAAAGATGCCTGAAAAAGTTCTTAACAGGCGACACCTGGGATTCTTTGATGTGTCTGGTTTTCTTTCATACTTCAGTCTATCACTGTCATGGTGGTCCAGTCTGATCAGTCTCATAATGTTCCCGTAAGAGTTAAGGGACACAAAGACAAACAAAAACATAAAGTGTGATATATACCTGCTGGTGGTGTTTTCTCAAATTACAAAGAGTATGTTTGCGATCTTAAAAAAACCTCTCCAAGCACATAAAAATTGTTTTTTTTTCAACAAATCTTAACTTATTTTGACACACTACAATACTTCTAGTTCTTCTCCCTGCAAAGTCCATTGTTGCTCTGTTTGCTAGGTGTTTCCACATCACACTTAATTAAGTTCATGGCATACTGGTTCATGATTGGCTTCTGAATATATTAGGATGTCACCAAATCCTCCTTATAAACTCAGATTGAAGGTGAACACAAAGAATAGATAAACATCAAACAGCAATTTAGTATTTGTCTCAATACATGTATGTCTTTTTGAACAGTTGAAGTCCAACATCAAAGTAAAGACATCATAAGCAAAACACGATAGGCTCCAGCCCCCCCTGCGACCATACAGAGGACAAAGCAGTATACAGATAATGAATGGATGGACATTTCTGAGTGAAGGCGGATTTGTATTGTTTTTTTTTCCTTGTGAATTGGATAAAATGTTAAGTGTATCATCAAGAATCTTGAAATTTAATTTTGGCTTTGGTTGCTGATTGCCTGTTTTGACTTAATTACAAGCCTGGATCCATCAAATCAAACCTGTTTAAATGCAGTCATGTCCAGCCCTTACAGTTAGTCTTCTTATTGTACTTGTTTTCATCATGTAATTTTGTCACCTTCTGTTCGCCCAAGCAACTTGAGGTTCAGGCATGGACACTCATCAGATGTGAATTTTAGAAAAGCAGCCCAGGGCTATTTAATGTTACTGGATTCTGATGTGTCCATGTGCTGTTTTCAGTCCTTTGTGCTGTCTCTTCTTTTTAAAAGAGAGCCTGATCCAAAGATCCATAGATGGAGACTTCCATGACGTGTACAGGAGTATGGCAGTGGCACGTGCAGCAGGGAGACAGGACCTCACACTCAGTGCAAAATGACAGTGCAGAGAATGAAACAGACAGAGGGCTATACATGCAAGTACAAATATACAGTACATTCAGCAGCATCACTGTGCGTGGCAGTGTGGGGAGTAAACAGAGAACAATGAGAGCGGAGCAGTGATTTGACTAGTGGACCACATGGTTGTTATCACAATGAGATCCATATGACGGCACTCTGACTGGCAGCTCTGATCTGCAAAAAGAAAGGAAAATAACATCGACTTTTGTTTTGTACTAATTTCCGCATGGAAATAAGTTTTACATCCATGTTTTGTGGCCAGTTTATTATGTTTACCACAATGCTGTGCAAACACTTTCCTGTACATTCTGTTCAGAGTTTCATATCAAGAACTTATATCAGTAGTTTGCGAAGAGAAGCACATTTTAAATTGCCACTTTATTTGATTTCAAAACAATTGTGCAATGTTCCCGCAACCATTACACATGAGTTGTTTTACCGGTTTTGACCAAAAGGGAAAGATGACATAAAAATTCTGAGTACAAAGTTTCTTGTTATGAGAAGTCATTAATCACCACAGTTTGCATGAAACAAGATCCTCAATTTTAAATGAGAAACTATTATGCAATAAATATTCCAATATTATATTGAATTTAGTTCTTTTGTTCACTTTACTATGTTCTCTAGTCCTTGTTAAGTCAGTATCGCCCAAGCATATTGGCTTTTGTTATAGTTCTAATATGAACTATTTCTGAGTGTCTGAGCATGCAGCAGTAAAATAATGTGCAGTTTTCAAAGGTCTGGTTGGGGGTGGTGCATGTGCCTGTACATGTTGTCCTTTTTTCTTCCCATACATCATTTTGATATACGTGGACATCATCAGTGATGTTTCCTGTGGTGTTTCAGGTCTTTCAGCATCAGACCCCATCACCAGCTGACTCAGTCCGGGTTGATCAAGGCTCGACTTGTATCAACGTAATGCTACGCCACCAGCATGAGAAACTTTTGGTTCACATGACTTAATGTATTGCAGCACATTCCTAGCACAGCTTGTCTTGAATTCTTCATTGATGCTGCTGATGGGAAACTTTAGCTTGTTGTTCTGTTGTTTTAAGATGAAGCTATTTGGGCTCCAAAGGAGTTCCAGGTACTTCTGTACCTGCTGAGCCTCCTCTAAAAAGTCCTTAACTGTGGAGATCTGGATGTCACAGACCAAGAGGGGCATGAGAATCCATGGGAGGATCCAGTGTTGGTAGTAGTAGTTGCACAGTTGCAGTTTTAGGTGGCTGTGCTCTCTGGAAAGATGAGGAAGGAACTCCTGAAAGTTGAAGAACCATTTGCAACAATGAGAAACTAATAAAGCCAAACTCCAAAAAGGCCAAATTTCATCTTTATCTTTGATCTGTCACACAAAAAGACTTTGCATTCAACCTTACGTGCAACTTTTAATGAAACTGATGCCTGAAAGTAGCAAATATACAGATTTTGCCATGAGAGGAAGTGTTTGACAAACATTATGCAAAAGTGAAAAGTGTTGGATTGCAGCCGTTTGTGGCTGCAGGTTGACTAACAATGTGTTGAAAGCAAGTGAAGACACAGGCAGCAGTGAAAGACAACACAAGTTGGGCTACAGTTTTGACACACACGCCACTTACACAAACATCCCAGAGTCCCTGACTACTTCCTGCTCACGGCCCACGGGAAGTGGGCCAGTTGTCTGCTTTTCGTGAGAAAAAGGAGGAACTCTTTTTAGTGACGTTATTCTCACGCAGACAAACTGAAATAACCTGAGTTGTATATTTTTGCCTTTTTCTCTCTCTCACACCCACCATCCTCTCTAAACCGCAAAAAGCAGAAGTGTTTTAAAGAAGGTGTTAGTGAGTCAATGTCTGTATGGTTCGCACTGTCTTGCATTTTTTTTCTGTGCTTAGTCCATGATCGCTATGGTTATTTTCATATTTATATTTTTGCTGTTTCTATGGAAAACGCAACCGCAAGAAACAAAGGAGTTGCAACTCTCTAAGAATAATGATGCTGGCTTCAAAGTTAGCTCCAGATGGATGGATAATGTTTAAGAAATTCTGCATTTAACTTTCAAATATTGCATGATTTTACTTCCATTTGATGTAAAAGGATAAAATAACTGCATCTTATGAAAACAAAAAAAGCAACCTCATTTGTATTATGGATCAAATATTCTTTGCTAATTTTGCTAACTGGGCTAAATGTTAAATGTATGCTAATCTGGGCCTATACTTTATGAGTCATTGATACAGCTGAGGCTTTGCTAATTGCTAATCAAGCTAAATGCTAAATTGATGCTAATCCCTAGATGATGAGTCATAGGCTAGCTTATACTTTGCTAATTGCTAACTGAGCTAAAGTCGCGCTAATCCTCACTAAGGAGCGTAATGATTCACTTTGAGGTACCTCACAGAAACAATGTTGGCTAATCCGTGAGAAGCAAATTAAGAAATTCTTCTGCAGCTGCCGTGTGCGTCTTAATGTTTATGTGTGTGTGTGTGTGTATGGGGGAGACAATTGTGTAATCACCGCAGATTACGGACGTATGCATGGTCATCATCATTTTCAGTGATAATTAGCGTTCAGTTCTCATCAGCTGTGACCGCTGACGTAATAAAATAGACGAAGCCTCTGTTATTTTCCCACCAGTTCATTTCACTTAGATTTTGTTCACATTTTGAGTTCAAACACAGTACAAGTTGACTTTTTATAGCACTTATAACAAAAGAAACAAATAAAAAAAACAGACTGCTCTAGACCAAGTTTTAAGATGAGTAGAATCATAAATCAGTTCATCCTTTCTGCACTAAACTATGACAGAAGAACGTAATGAGAAGATCAGTGTTCATCACTTCACTGATCAGTGGTTTAAATGTTGTGGTTGATATGTGTAAAATACTTAAATCACCAAAAAACATACCACAAGGAGAACAGTAATACATGCTTGTGCAGATTTGTTTTGAGGTTTTTCTGTGCACAACTATGAGGTGCTCACCTGGAGTTGGTTGTCATTTAACCAGATAAATATAACCAGATCTCTGAAACTAAACCCAATCACTTCATCACTGGAGCAGCCTTGCTTTGAATTTTAATGTAATTCTTATTCAAGTTGTGCAATTTTTACACCTTTCAAATATTTAGATTTTTTGGATAAATTATAAAGCAGATGTAATGGAAAAACTCTGATGAGATTAATGTTAAATTTAAATATTTTTTTAACACAAATTGTTGGGCCTAGAGTCAAATTACCTTAAGCATAAGCTGCACATAGGCACAGTTCTACAAATACAAGGAAAATTCGAACTCTGTTTTCGAACACGTCTGCCATATTGATGGGGGCATAGCTAGTGTGATTCCATGCAAGAAGATCTCTAGTTTCTTTCTTGCTTCTTTTTTGAGAAAAACTTCAGTTAGGTTACTGTGAGGTAACACAGATTTGGGGCAGAAATGAGATCAAATTTTTAAAAATCTTCAGTAATAAAGTAATTCAGTGAAAGCCATTAACCCTTTCACGGCAAGTGTCTCATCAGCGACACATTTGTGCAAGCGCACTTTGAAATACCATAATTGTGGTTTGCGCTATCAGACAAAATCTAATGGTTTCTGAAAGTGTAACTTTGCTCTTTACAGCCAATATGGTGTCAGTAGCCTGCGGACCAGATTATCAGCATAAATTCAGTCCACCGGAAAACCAGGAGAGAGCCCACTGTTTTCCAGCATCTGGTTGACATTGCTGGGACAGACTCCTCCACAAGGCTCGCTGTGCCAGCCTGCAGGAGAGGCCTATGACCCATCAACATTTCAGGAAGAGCTCGCTGCAAATGCCACCCTAAAAGAAAGCCTTGCCACCTCTGCTGCCACCCTCGTTGGCAGCAACAAATTAAAAGAAAAGTTATGACCAAGTTGACATTTACGCGCGTAAATCTCCAATGTCCGACTGCAGTGAATGCAGCACGAGATAACGCCAGAGCTGCAAGCAGGGATGGGTACCGAGCCCCGGTACTAAACGAGCCCCGGGGCGAAATTTTTCAATACGGGAGGATCGATAAGCTGACGGTAACGGTTCTGTTAACGTTACTTGAGATAGGAAGAATTTTATTTAGCATATTTTGTCTCACTAATCCTCTTTGTTCTTTACAGATTGCTCCTGATGTTCTTCACGAGAGCGGAGGTAAACTGTTTTGCACCTCATGCAATATTGAGGTGGAACACAAATGAAATTCATCGATTGACAAACATTTTTCTACCACAAGACATATTAAGAGAATGGGTGAAACCAGCGGACCACAGACCAGACAAATCCCCGTGACGGAAGCTGTTGCAGCTTGATCTGTCGCAAGCACTGAAAGAATGAAGGTCAGTTAGATTGATTAACTGACGTGACAAGCTGTGAGCGTGTGTGTGAACAAGTGTGTGCCAGGACGTGAAATTAACTTTTTAAACTTTTAAAATTTTTAATGAATTATACAAAACAAAGAAAAAAACTTTTGGACAATTTTTTACTGAGTCCCTCAATTTTATCGCAACAAATGTGCTTAAAACATCGCAACTTTCATCGCAATTTTTTAGAAAAGCTCCCGCGAATTCAGGCATTTTAAGCCGCAACAATCTTGAAAAACGCCCACGAAACCCTGGAGGGACTGACTATTTCTCATCAAACTGTGATGACTGTGATTAAATTCAGCATATATACACGTCTGCCATATGTTGCCACCCCTCAAAAACTCCTGCCCCCCTCTGGCCACGCCATAAATATTTTTCTAGATCCACTCCTGATTTTCAGGCCTGTTTTTGCTCATTTAGAGCCAAGGATTTTATTGCAAATAGTTTTATACTTCTCAAATTTCAACTTTACCATGCAGAATCTGTTATTTATGCTCAATTGCAGTGTTTTTTCCCCACCAAAACAGTAAAATTCAGTTTTTGTGTTTTTCTTCCTTTTAAACTGTCATTACACTCTTGTGACATGCAGTAAATAGTAAATAACTGCTCGATATTGAAAGTTTCATGTCATCTGAAAAAATGGACAAAAGCACTTTCTCACAGGACCCCTTTGAAGTCAAAATAAGAAAAAAAAGACTAGGCCGACATTTTGAGGCTTAGGTATTAAAGGATCAAAGTTAAGTTCTTGCTGGATCAAGATATTTCCATTTTAACTTGTTTATACATTTTCAGGTACTTAACTGTTTAATAAAATCCTGAATTAAATTGAGAGAATGTTTTTGTTATTGCGGAAAATGCAAGTAGCTGTGTCTAATGAAACCGAGCAGATGAAATTGAAATAGATCACTTGTTGAGGCACAGTTCCCATCTAGCGACGTCTTACTCACATACAGTGGTTAAAGTGGGATTTGACAGATGAGGGAGCCCTAAAATTCGGTGTTGCGGTGCAGTAGGGAAAATTACGCAAATCGTTAAAAAAACATCTGTATTGGCTTTATTCTCAACAGAAAAAATATAGACTGGATTAACAGGCAAAACACACACATAGCAATCTAACATGGCTAACTGTGCTGATGATGCAGTGCTTGTTCAGAACTGGACTGTGGTCTTGACAGTGCTGCGGATCCAGGGTCGAGCCACACTGAGCCGCTGATGCTGTGTGTGCTACGCTGCTAGGGCTGTGCTACAGGTGAAGCTGTTCTTCGCCTGCATAACCGGGCTACTGCTGGGCTTGGCTTGACACGTTTTCAACTGCTGGACCTGTGCTGTTGAAGGACTGGAATGCCACTACTGGTGCTGCTATGGGCTATGACCGCTTTCTTCAATCCCCTAATCCTAGTAAAAATATGTAACTTATCAAGTGATAGTGCCGTAAAGGGACACCTTTAAATTGACACTGATGACAAGAGCAGTGGATGGACAAAAAAGTCTGCTCCTATGAATGCTCTGATAAGCCTCATCAGAGCATTCACAGGAGCCAATGAATAATTAAAACATGAAATAATCTGTCTAAAGTAATTGTAAACATTTTTAATCATTACCATTATTCTACTGAAACAATATTTTGACTCCATGGACTTTTCACTGACTGATCTATCTTTTTCAAACTAATCCTTACACAATACAAAATAATAAAATAATCAGTGATTCTTCGTTTGTGCCCCCTCTTTTCTTCATGCTCCTCCATCTTTAACAATGAAATGATCAAATATTAACATTTACAATCGGTTTTCCAACGGCTAAATAAATATTCATGAACACAACAATCTTGCCTGTAACAGCCATAGATAGCCTAGACAGGTTCTACCTTTAAGTTAACCGGGATAACGGTTAACATTTTGCCATTACAGAAGGCACATAATCTAAAAGCAGCTAGTCATTTTTAAATTTGAATTCTTCTTTTTGGCCTGTTTGAGTTGTTAAATATTACAAAACTTCACCATCAATTAAATTTAACTTAATCCACTTACCTTGGCTTGAAAACCATTTCAAACTCCCACGGAGTGTCCATGTACACAATGCACATACACTCATTCAAATGATAACGCTGGTGTGACTGACTTGGTTGATGCTGTGTTAAAGAAGGTGGGGCCAGCATAGGGTGATGTTGCACTCTGATTTGCTGAGCATCTTGGTGCTTATGAGAGAGATACGCAGGCTGTGCATGTGAAAATAACCTTTAGTCCGTGGCGCTACTGCCAGTTTAAATTAAATAATTTACGGTGGCAGAGCTCAGCTCTGGAAAGCTCCAGTCCACTTTAACCCCTGCTCACATACTTCCAATAATAACACTCAGTTGAAAGGGAAGTAGCAAAATGCAGGATTCTCAGTTGCAATCAGCAACTGTTAATTTAGCTAGCTGCTATGGCATGTTGCTAGCAAGCTTGTGTTAGCTTGGCGCTAAATAGCTAATATAGCCACGGTTTAGGTTAGTCTGCTTCAACACAACAGTGGTGATTCCAACTGAAAGAAGACAGTCTGTTTAGTCCACAAACAAGTCGGCAACACTCAAATTTCACCTGTCATGCTGATAGTACTCTGAATTAGTGCTAACTTCTTCTAAAACAATTGATATTACCTTTCCATTTGTTCAACATCCATCCTTATCCTGATAGATAAACCACGTCTTCCTCTTTACCATTCTATACCTCATTAGTTATGACGTAGCGGCTTTTTTCTAGTTTTCTATTGTTTTTAATGAATGGTAAATGGTCTGCACTGCGCTTTTCTCTACCTTAGCTTTACAATGTGTTTCTCATTCACCCATTCACACACACATTCACACTCCAATGGTGACAGAGCTGCCATGCAAGGCGCTAATCTGCCATTGGGAGCAACTTGGGGTTCAGTGTCTTGCCCAAGGACACTTCGGCATGCGGAGGGGCCGGGGATCAAACCGCCAACCTTGCGATCAGTGGGCAACCCGCTCTACCACCTGAGCCACAGCCGCCCCATGAATGTATAATGTCTTACTGTTATTGCACAGCCTTGAGTCACTTTGCATTTTACTGCACAAACTGTATGAGCATGTGATAAACTCTTGAATCTTACACAGCTGAAACTGTTTACTATTTAACATTCAACTTTATTTGTAATTTATTTAATATTTTTATTTCTAACTTGGTGTGATTTCTTAATTTCATTTTTTCTGTTCTTTTTTGGTCTCTTTTGGCTCCAATTACAGAGACACGTTTTAAAGTTTTTACTACTTGTAGACATGGTTATGCTGCATCCATAGACATTTAGACTTTATACTGCAGCGAAAATGAGCCCACAGTGAGTACAAATGGAAAAAATGTGACAGAAGAAAAAAATACCCAGAAACTACTTGGGCTCCAGAGCGTTAAAGGTGTAGCTGGGTGTAGTCCGTGTAATTTCAAGCAACCAGGATTTTCTGTCATTTCACTTAAATTCAGTTCAATTTTTTCCTGATTCTTATTACTGTCGTTATTACTCCTTATTGTAATCTTTATCTTTTATCTTTCAAATTATAAAATATGTCATCTTAGAAACCCAACAAATCTAAAGTTTCCTTTAGATTTCCCCCTTGAGCAAGCACTTGGCGACAGTGGGGAGAAGAAAAACTCCCTTTTAACAGGAAGAAATCTCCAGCAGAACCAGGCTCAAGGGTGACGGCCATCTGCCGCGACCGGTTGGGGTTAGGGTAAAGGGGAGAGAGAACAGGATAGCAGATAGAAAAGAGATAAACTAAAAAACACTAGTGGGAGAGAAAAGACACAAGGTTAGTGACATGTAATGGTGGGATTAAGAGAGCAGGAAAAGGATATGTGCTCTGTGCTTCCTGGGAGGTTTCCCTGCAGTGGTGATCCAGAATGTCCAATCAACCCAAGATGCATGTCCTTGCAGTGTGAAAAGAAATCAGTGCACCTGGAGAAAACCCACACAAACATACAAAGGACATGCAAACTCTACAAAGAAAAGGCCAGGGTCTCTATTTAAAGCCAGCATCTTCTGCGGTGAGGCACAATGCTACTCACTGGACTACCATGCTGCCCTCTTACAAAACTATGAGTAATATTTGTTGTTCTATAGCACAACTCCTTGCTCCCTACCGTTCACTCTATTACGCAATCCACGCTGGTACAGGAGCAGAATGTCCGCTTCATCCAAGAGAAGAAGCGTTTGAAGCAGTTCTTCTTCTTCTTCTTCTTCTTCCTGCTGTCCTCATTGCTCTCAGAGTGCATTCTGTCCTGGCTGTTCTCTCCGTCCTGGCAGTCCACACAGTCATCTGAAATTCACAAGACATCAAATATGTCAGCTATTGGAAGAAAAAAAAACAAGAGCAACGTAGAATGTCTCAGGAGTTAAGACAGTTTTTTAAAAAAAGTTGGGATTTAGTGTTCTCACCAGACACGACAGTAGGAAGCTCTGCATCCTCGATGCTGCTGGTGTCTGGATTGAGAGCAGACCGTGCAGTTGGCGGGAGACTAAGCAAAAGAATGAACAATGAGTTAGTATGTTAGCCCGTTTAAGGCTCAGTTTCTCTCTTCTGATGGAGCCATGTATATGTCTAAACGATTAGGATAAATAATCTTACCACAAGCAACTGTCCTCATCAGATGAGTCTCCAAAGTGGATCCAGTTCTCACCAAACCTGACGGGAGGAGGGTCTGGGTCCTCGTAGAAGCTGTTGCTTACGGTTGAGCCTCCCAAGGGGATCTGGTTCTCAGGGGTTGCAGGCTGAACCATAATGAGACCAGCGTGCAGTATTTTACTGTTTTAAGAAGACACAGAATAGATCACAAACTGTCGAAAGCTGCATGCAGGTGAGGGCATCCTGTATTTGTCTTATCAAAGTAATAAATTACATTTTTAATGAGGAAACCCATCAATAACATGGACTAAGTGAGAGCGTGAGCTTTGTGGACCAAAAAAGAGGTAAAACTTACATGTCTTCAGCCTGAGTCATCAATGTGCTCTTGCTGGACTTCGTATGACCCTGGCTCGTTGAGGCTTCAGGTTCATCGCAACTAAAAGGGAAACTGGAGCGGTTAGGTTTATGGCTGACGGAGTATGCAAATATGCAATTCAAAAAGTACAAATGAGTCTTTCATCAGTTTCCGTGCCTACGAATATCTAGCAACGAAGATAAAAGTATCCTTACCAGGTGCTAAGGTGGGAGCTGCTGTTGAGGAAGCTCTTAGTGATGAATGGATGGTTGAGGATATCACCGGGGGTGATTCTCTCCTTCTCATCCCACTGGAGCATTGCCTTCAGTAGCGCAAAGCATTCCCTCCTCTCAGCCCCTGCCGGAAACGCATGCTGTAGGAAATATTAGGAAAATACCAGTGGTCAAGTCCATTGTTAAACCCCTAATCACAAAGACAATGAATGAATGTCACTTTTCAGCAGCTGGCCACCATTTTCTTAACTACCTACCATGTTGCGTTCATTCAGCGAGGTGAAAGAGTAACACCTGTGATCAATGGCATTATCAGTCCCCCAATACTCCATAGGTGTCTAAAAGAAGAGAGGAATTGAAGTAATTACAAGGTGTGACAGTAGTACAACCTTTTGTTAGATAAGGTCAACAAGAAAATTGAAAAAAACGTAGAATGGGTACTGTACCATGAGCTCCCATGAACCACACTTTGTTTTCTTAAAAAACATGTGTGATTTCTTCCCTGCCTCGATCAGATGCTGTGGCGGTGGACCCAGGAGGTCGATCATGAACCTGAGCTGCAGAGAGCCACATTAAAATGAGGTTTTAAGAACAGATTAGAGATAAAGCACTGCCAACCTCCCAGTTAAAAACAAGCTTAAAATTCATGTCCTGTCCATGTCAGATGAAGGTGGTCCCACTGTGTGTAGCAAATGACTTACCAAGTCATACTCAAATCTCGTTGGAAAGAGCGAGAAGCCAAACACCATGACGGCCATCACACAGCCCAAAGACCAAACGTCAATGGCCTCAGAAAATGGCAGCCCAAGAACGATTTCTGGTGCTCTGAAAGTGGAAAAATAATATAGACAATAAAAGTGCAAATAATATAATAATAAATATTTAAAGATTAAATAGAAAGTGAATGGGTCATTAAACACACATAACAGCATCAGTACAAAGTAAGGAAGCAGTCCTGAACTGAAGACTTAAGGTTTTATACCTGTATCCTGGTGCCTGGCAACAATGTCCTGCCTTGGCTTGGCTTGTGAAAAGAGACAAGCCAAAATCAATAAGTTTAACCCTGAATGGCTTTCTCTTGTGATCCACCATCATGATGTTGTCCAGCTTCACATCAGTGTGAATTATGCCAACACTTTTCAGGGCATTGAGAGCTACAGCCGTCTGCAAGTAAAAATAAAAACAGTATTACTTATAAGTTTTTTTTTTTATAGAAGTATTTTTTCTAAAGAAACATGCATTACATGAAAGGTTCCTAGACCACAAAATACTGATGATACTATTATTAAGGAAAAAATTATTAGACAATGGAAAGCATTAGTTGTGCTTTGTGGCTGATGTCATACCTGTTGAATGACAGTCCGGATACTTTCCATTTTGAACACTGGCACTCCTAAGTCGATGATTAAGTCCATCAGGCTGATGTCCAGCATCTCATAAACCAAGCTTAGTCTTGAGTCAGTGAACAATTTCCCTTTGCACTTTACAATATTGAAGTTGTCCAAGCTGTTTTGCATAAGGGTGTTCATGATGATTTCCTGCAGAGAAATGACAAGTTTGTTGATTCACACAGACCAAAAGGCCCTCCTCACCAACTGTGCAATCAAAATCTCTGTCCTACCTCTTTCAAGAGACCGCAGTGATCAGGCTGTGTGTCAATCTTTACAGCCACATGTTCCTTAGTTTCCTTATTTACACACTCAATCACGATTCCATAGGCACCTTCTCCAAGGACATGTAGGAACTCGTAATTTTCTGGGATTGGGAACGAATCTCTTGGGACATCCACAGAGGAAGTTGAAGAAGATGATGAAAGTGGAGTGTACATTTTCCCTTTGTCACAAAAGACTGAAAATGAAACAGGTAAAACAGAACTGTTAGTTTGTATTTTTCGTTAAACAGATAACATACGAAAGTCATTTTAACACCTCAGTATTCGTGAACGAAGTTGAGGTACCATTGAAAATGGGCTACATGATTTGTTTAAGAACATGTAGTGTTAATACACTTTATCTCTAAGATGATGATAAATGTATAGATTTGTTGCCTCAGATCATTTAAACTCAAATCGTAAATATTGTAAAGATTGCCTGACCCACTTTAAGCAGTTTTTTTCACAATTTGAGAATGTTTGAGAGGCAATATCTGAAGAACTATTAAAAATTGAAGCCTGGTATTTCTCACCATGACACTGAGTCAGAATCAAACAAACAAGTACAGCAAATAATCTCTTACAATGGTTGTAGTTAAAATACAAAAAATAATTTAAGACAAAATGAAAAGTTCCATCTTTAAACAAAGAAACTGATAATGCAAAAGCCAACTGATAATACTATGAACACATGATATATATTATGAAAACATATAGAATGCTTTCAAACATGGAATCCTTGGTCACTAAAAAAAAAAGAAAGTCACTTCTGTTGAATTTACATTACTTATGACAAAGTGTACCCCAAAACATTATTAGTAGACCCCCTATTCCAACTCCTGGCCTTTAAAAATGGTTCTCTTTCTTTTTTTCTTAAACTTGGGCATGTCTTTGATTTTCTGACCCCAGTGTCTCGTGTAGTTTTGTGTAATATATTTTTAAAGTATCCCTGTATTAGGTCATTAGGATAACATCAGCATAATATAATCATGACCAAATAAACATGTACCTATGAGCAATATTTTAGATAAATTCATTGACATGGTCATTGTGGAGAATAGTTTGAACTCAAATTTAAATTGACTTTCCACACTCAGGTATTCATGTGTGACAGAAATTCTAGAACACCTTTTGATTGTCATCCACAATTGTAAACTTCTTTTAAACAATTGTTCATTGTGCATAACAACTATCACGTATCTTGATAACCTGTACAGTTTGACAAAAAATACATATTTTTGATATTTTGCGATAAAGGATTTCATACGAAAAAGTGTTTCCTGTGACATGCAACTATGTGGTTCAAAAAATATCACTAGTTAACTTCAGTATTATCGTGTTTTTTTGTATGTGTGCTCAAAAATGGGCTTTTAAATTTTGGTTTAATTTTTTTTTGTCATATTTTAGCTCACCCATCATCAGAAATGATGTGATCTGCTTGGTTAATGTTGCAGATTCCGAATTATTGGCATATTGAGAAATACGAAGTTTTTGTCATGGATTTTTCCTTAGATACTGACTTTTCAAATACAGCCTCAAATTTACATATACAGAAAATTATGTGGTGTATTGATCTATAATTTCACCAGTACTATTATAATAACAATATACATAATTTGTAATTAAGTTCCAAGTAAATCAGACATGTTTGAGCAGAAGGCCCAGGAGGATTTGAGATTCAATTACCAACAAGTGTCAGAATCCACATGTACAATCATTCAAATGATCAGTCACTCAATCTGAATCATAACTTTACAGATGACTAATGAGCTAATAATGACTCGGTTAAAAGGCAAAAAGTAAAACAGTTATAGCAACAATAAAAATAATAAATATTTTAAAGACATGAACATTGTTCTCTGATGTTAAGTTGTACTGTTCCAGCAGCTTGGAGCTTGAAAACCAAACAATGCCTTGCCAAAAAGTTTTATATTGCACTTTGAAACAGCCATGATTTGTATTGTGCTCACAAAGTACATATGTCTGCAGGAAACTGTTTTATTAGAGGAGTACTGGTTAGTTTTAGTTATCCAGCTATCATCAAACCTCAGAACATTAATAACCTCCCACACCGTTGCGATTTTGATTTTCAATTTATGGTAAAAAAAGTTGCTAAATATTTAATAATAAATCAACTGCAAAACTATGTGTTACATATTGTTCTGACCTATGTTTATATGAGCAAAACAGATGGAAAAAAAGGCATTGGGAGTGTTTCCTCTAGAGCTCCAAACTGTTTCATGGAAAGTAGAACAGCAGAGTTACTTACCTTAAAAAAGTTTCGTGCTTCGGATTTCGTCTGAAGTTGGGTTTCGTCTGAAGTTGGATTCCTGGCGATCCTGGTTATTCCTGGCGATCCTGGTAATTCCTGTTGTCTTTGGTCCGGTTGAACTCTAAACTAAACTAAACTGACTGTCTCAGCGCTGGTACTTATGTGTGCCAGGAATTCTAGAACACTTTTATGATGTAATCCACAATTCTAAGCTTTCTGTCATTGGTTCAATGTGCATTTTAACTGTTGTGTTTCTCAATAACCTTATATTCAAGCAACTTCAAACTTGGCAGGTGTGTTGCTGGGGACCCGAGGAAGTGCAGTGACGAATTTGAAACAGATCGGTTGAACATGGTCTGTTCTGGGGGTCTATTTAGGGTCCCAGCTTAACCTTTGGCCTTGGCCTTCCCAGATATGAACATTAACAAGCCACTTTCACACTGATATTTCCGTGTTGGTGTGGTTTTGATCTTTCTCATTTGCTGTTTTGACATGAAATAGTCAGTAAACACAGGTGTTGCTATTGACAATAATGAAGGTTCTGTTCTATTAAGGCAGATAACCTTAAATTATATGATGAGCAACACCTGTGTTTATTTACTATTTCATATCAAAATGGTTGCCACGAAAAGTTTTTATAATTGCTCCACAACTGTCATTGCAACTGATGAATCCCGTGGTTCTGATGTTTTCTTTTTGTCAATGAGGTTTAAAAAAAAGGCAGCAGAATTACAATACTGAGAGATATTTGCCTTCCAGAAAGTCTTTCCAGCATAGGGTTGTAAGGTCTATTTTAACACGTATCAGATCTATTCCTAAAATGAAACAAGGAATTTTCCTGCCTGAACTGAGCCAAACTGGGCCTAAAATTAATAAAATAAATAGATAAAAACAATACAAAGATTGAATAACAAGTTAACCTTCACTCACCTTGGGTGAAGTCCTGTGTTTGAACCTTTCATCCACCCTGACCTCCTTCCTACTTCCTTTCTGACAGAATACCCTGAAGACAAACTTCTGCCACTGTTGAGTGACACTTTAATAGATTTTTTAACCTGAGTTGCAAAGCGATGAAAGTTAATTGCGACAACATAAAACTGATCATGATTTTGTAAAGGACAACGCAAACATGGATATCAGATACACCATCACGTAGACCTGAACAAAGAACAATCAAATTTTTTTTAATGTAAAGCCTTTATAAAAATGTTTTTTTAAAAATCTTATATATGTATGTTAGCATTGTTTGTATATATACAAACAATGTTATATATGTGTTTGTATATATTGTTTGTATATATATTGTTTGTGTATATAATTCCTTCCCTGACAAGTGTATTGTCCCAGTTCTGTCCAACAGGGCAATAAAAGACAGACTGACTTTCTGTGTAGAAAATCCTGTCCATGAGTCTGATTTACTTTGAACGTATACTGCATCTGTAAATGGACAAAACATTATTTGCAGAACTTGCTTCATAATTGAGAGAATACTAAATTAATATGGACGTGTGGTCTTCTGTGGCAGTAACTATTTAACAGCAGTAATGTGAATGACTTGTGGATATCTGGGTTTGTAGTTGTTCTTTATCCTCTGACTGCTGCCTGTAGAAAATACATCTGGGTTAACTGGGACTGCAGTGAAACTGAACAAGAAACATTTTGTCGTCGGCCTCCCCTTAGAGTGGGATTTTTGCTAACAATGAGCCATGTGAGATTGATTTAACTCCACACCAACTCGCACATGTTTGCGTCTGTTTTGTAATTTGCATATGAGAAAACAACACAGAAAGCAACGAGACATTGGACACCCCACATGCCAGTCACTGCTTTCTCCGTTTTCGGCCTCCGCAAGACTTTTTCGGCTCTTGCGGTTGCCAGATCTGAGGGGGGAAATCCCCCTTAAATGCAACCAGGCAATCGATGGTAAAATGGCTAGCAGATCAGAGGAAAGGAAGACATGGAGGAGAGGAAGCGACATACAGCTCTTTGATGGTAGTGTCGAGGACAGTCTCTGCGTGTGGCATGTATATGTCGGCCTGTGTATATGTTGCTTTGTGTGTGTGTGTGTGTGTGTGCATCAGTGTGGGTGAATATGACTATATTGTATATATGTGTCTTTGCACGGCTTGTTGTCTGTCATTCCGCCTGTGAGCAACCACAGTTTATATACACAAAGCTGAGCAGGGGTGGTACACTGTGCGTGTGTGTGTCAGTGTTGGTGGGGAAGCAGGGGTGTTAGCAGTCCTTGGGTTTCAGCGGTTAACCCCTAAACTTTTTATTTTTCAGAGCAGTTAGGGATTAGTGGGGGGCATTTCAGCATCAGCGCTGGTGTGTGGGCACGTTATGTTCTTTATGGGCCAGGAACAACCAGGAGGGGAGGAAGTGAAGGTAAAATGCGAGTGGGAGGAGAGCGCACGGGGAAGTAACTGCCACCAGCCCCCCGATACCCACCAATGTACCCCCTACCCTCTGTTACCCCCCTCCCAAAAACACCCTCACACCACCACCGGAGGGAGAAGAGGAGGCTGCTGGACCACAGACCACCCAGAGAGATGGAGACAGACGGCGATACAGACACAGACAGACAGACAGACAGGAAGATGTATAGTCAGACAGACATTGTGAATCTGAAGAGTCGAATCAAAAGGCATTTGAAAAGGAAAGATTAAAAGCAAATAAAAATAAAAAAAAATACTTATTGAAACACAAGTAAATTGATTAGCACTGGCAGTTAAAAGAAAAAATGACAGAATGAAGACAGTTATTTCTCATATGCTGAAAATTCACTGTCCAGATGTTGGGAAAATCCAGAGGAGTTGCTAAAAACAGAAAGAGGTGGTGAGGCTGGCGGGCATAAAAGCGCATTTGCTGTCATTTCTTATCACAAGCATCCCCTGTTACATTTTTCTGTGTACATTTCATGTGTGTTTGCTCCATTTGTGAACATTATTTTCAGTCTTTCTAATTCAGAAATAATTTGCACTGCAGGCACTCATGTTAAACAAAATAAGTATTTTTATGGCATCATTGTTCAAAGATGCCAGAAGGATAAAGTCTTTATAGATGTGCAAATTATTGTGGAGCTGGGGGAACTTTGCTCCTCTTTAAAGACAAAAACTCCACTTAAAGCATACTTTCTCTGTTTTTTTTCATTATGTCTTGAAAACATTGTCAGTATGCTCTTTGCTGTGCATTTCTATTTTACCATAGATTCTGTATCATTGATCCACTTTAATAAGCTTACTGGCATGCATGCTTTTCTGCCACCATCATTGAAGCCATCATCATAAACTTCACTCACTTCAACTCAAAGGTCTGTAAAATAACAAAAAAAGCTTTCTTGAGGTGTAAACCTAATCCTATGTGGTGTTGAAAGCAAGCAGCACTTGCTTCTCATCAGTTGTCCTTTCCCTATTGTTCATTTTCTTATTACAGTAGAGCCCTGTTATTATCATACCCTTCGTGCAAAGCAAAACTATGACTATATCCGGGCTATTCTAATATGCGGGCTTCAAAATGGCGGCGATATCAGAGCAATTATAGCATTTGTGTTGATCTATAGGCCTATGAGACTTGTTTCAGTCATCAATTTGTTAATTTGAATGGGCATAGAACTACATTAAAGTTGCTTGAAAAAAAGAAAACAAGTGTTTAATACTATATTTATTACAAAATAATGTGTGATAATTAATCGGTTGCTTGCTATACCGTGACTGGTATCTATTCCTGGGACCAAGCTTTGTGCATTTGCCAATGACTATACCCGGGCTTATGACATTATCCTATGACTATAAACGGGCATATTTACTATAATTACATAAGAAATGGTTTTGGATTTCAAAATTCTATGACTATATTTCTATTCCAATAAGCGGTGTGATATTAAGTGGGCTCTACTGTAATAGAAATAATGATAAATCCTGAGTCAAGTGCTTTGTAAATGTTCTGTCGTCTCTGAGCAGAAAAAGATGAACTCCCCTAGCCACTGTGGAGTTTGCACACTGTATGATGCTCCAAATGCCAGAGATCCAAGGCAGGGTGAAAAACAAGTCATCACAGTGAAGGGGAGATCCAACTATGTTTTAAATGTGGGGATTACCGTGCGTCCTTTCGGACAATCTGTCCAGAAAAAGGCACTAACAGTGTTGAACTTGGTCGCACATTCAAAAAGTGACAGAAATAGTTGTTTAGGAAATGAAAAACAAGTCGGCTTAAGGAAGAAGTTAAAACCCAATGTAACTTTTAAAGTAAGTGTAAATGTCAGAAATTCATGATGACATGTTTCAAAAAAGTCCGAGGTGAGGAGGTGAGCAGTTCTGATCTAGTAAAGTCATTTTTGGCATCTATTTAATTGATTTAAAAAATGTAAAAAAGAAAAAATTAGTACAGTAATTAAAGTGGAGAAAGATACTGACATATATCATATTGTGAAAAGAAGAAAACCAAGATGACAAGGAGGAAAACTGAGTGAATAAATGATGAAAGATTTTTAAAAAAAATGTGTAAGCAATTGAATGAGAAGCAGGACAAAGAGAAACCAGAAGAAACTGGACAAACAGACAGACTGTCACTGGATGGGGGATCAGTGCTGTGACTTTGTTTCCATGTGCTGTTGATCCCAGGAGGAATTTAAAAAAAACTCTGTGCTGTTTTCTTTTACTTCAGACATGTTCAGGAACAATAGAGGTCTGTCTGTCCACAAGGCCTGTTTTCATTCTCTACTTGTTCTGGACAAGAGCTGCACTTTAGAGAAGAGACAGAACTTCAGGAAGGAGGAAGAGACGAGGACAGGATCACATTTATCCTCATATACATAACAGGCATTAAAGGGCCACTTTGCATTGTACTTCAACCCATATTCCTCCACTGCAAACGTGAGGGAAAATTACTTTACAGGGATATGTTTTTCAGAAATTTACATTTTAGTACTTTATAATGGCAATAAATTGTAAAAGTACATTTTAGTAAGTGTAGTTTTGCCGCTGTATTTTTATCCATCGCAACTGATCTCCATTCATTTGGGTAAACTATCAGCTGTGTAGCACCGTACTTAAAGCGAATATAAATAACTCTTTCAGTGCGTACTGATGTCGCCATACTGTATGTACCGTATGTATGTGTGTATATGGTTGTATGTGGGTAGATGACAGAGTTCTGTGTTCGCCACATCAGTGTTAGCAGTGTGTGTGTGTGGTTTCCTCCACTCCACCGCTGCCTCCTCCACTCAGCCTCACCGCTCCTCTGTTTTCTCTCACAACCCAATGTCGTTATTGTAATTAAAGCTTTTCTTTCTTTTTTTTTTTTTACCAATTTACAGAAGGAATTTCATCATGCCCACTGATCACTGGATAATCTAAGGATGTTTTAGCCTCTGTTAAAACAAACTCACCAAACCTTCAGACAGCATTATGGTAGTATATACGGAGGCGTGTAGGTGGGTGTTCTCCTACTGATTTCTTGGAAAGTTAGGACATATTTCAGGTCCTCACTTCTTCAAAGGGCTGTTTGAGAGTTAAAAGGCGAAACACACTGGTCTTCCTTACCCCCATATGATGATGCTGCCACCACCATGTTTCACTTTATCAGTGGTAAGGTGATGAGCCGGGCCTGGTGTTTGCCAGATATACTGCTTGGACGTCTCACAAAGTAGTTAATTTTTTAACTAATTATCAGAGTATTTTTTTTAGCACTGAGGCATTAAATACAATTTCGCAAACTCCAAATAGCTGTCTATATGCCTTTTGAGAGAGTGGGTTTTGTGAAATAGCCTCACCATCAAGGCCTGATAGATGGAGTGCTACCGATGTGGTCATTCTTCCAGCAGGTTCTTCCTGGTGGTTCCAAGCTTTTTTCCACTTTAGTTATTGAGGCCACTGTGCCCAAATATTTAAATCACCATTTGCTGGGAACACTCAATGCTTTCGTGGGGGTTTCAAACCCGTGTCCCAATCTATACGTCGCCAAAATTTTATTGTGGAATGTCTTGCTTGGAGTTAAAGCAAACAGGATACATTTGACCCTGACGCGGAGGAGGACCGCAAAAGGTCTAAATGCATTTGTAAATAAGAAAATTAAATTTAAATAAATTTGCAAAAGCTTTAAAAAAATAGTTTTCCCTTTGTCAGTATGGCTTAGTGAGTGTACAATGATGGCAAAAAATGTTAATTTTATTCATTTCAAATCAAATACACATCACAGCAAAGTATGCAAGAAGTGAAGGGGTCTGAATACTTTTTCAAGCAACTGAATTTATTAAGAAAACACCAGTGCCAGACTCTGTTGCATTAATAAGCAAACATGCAACACTAAAGAAGGGCACTGAAAAAAGCACGTGTAAATCTGATAGAGGAAGGTCAGTTGTTACAAACACAAATGAATGAGGTATCCATATACACGTACTTAATCAATGACAGAAGTTATTCAGACAAATCAAGGTAGAGACTAAAAGAGACCAGAGCAAAGACAGAAAGTAAAATTAGTAGTTTTCAGAGTCAGGGTCTGTGAAAATCGGTCATTTTCTCTGGGGAATTCTAAGAAAAGTGGGGAACTTTACAAATGAGTCACATAACAAATAACATGGAATGTGTTTAATAAACTTGTGTTTTCCATTCATTTTTGTTTGATTGTTGCCAGACGGTAAAATCAACATCATCTGGGAAAAAAAATGTATTTTTAGACAACAAAAGCAAGTCATGGAAAATACCTCCAACCTTCATCTCTGTTCTGTTGACACCTTCTCCTCGTAACTTTCCTCTCACTCTTCTCTGTCTGATGGAGAAAAGCAGAAATTCTTTTTTTTTTAGGGGGGGAAGGAGGAAGGAGTGAGGGAGGAAGAGGAGAGGTGGAAATTCCCTTTGTGGATCCAGGTCAGCTACTTCCACAAATCCATCTGTTGGACTGTCTGACTCACTGCTATCATACATCTCAGACACAAGTCAGGTGATGCACATGACTAGTTACATATGTGCTAAGAGATAATAGATATGAGCTGTGAAATGTTAGTATTTACTAGAAATGAACTAAAGCGGCACCTGACGTGTAGGGGTTTTTTTTGTTGTTGTTATTTGACCATAACAGAACTATGTAGGTGTTTTAAGAACATCATAGAGTTTACTGTTTATATAAACTTCCACTGCTGCCATGCTGATAACATTTAGCTGTTACTGTACTCTTTAGTTATCATTCAGTGGAGGTGTGTGTCATTGCTTGCTTGTATACGAAGTGAGACCAAAAAGTTCTGGGACTGGGCCTCATTGAAAGGCCCAGTCTTCAGTGGGCTTCTATCACCATTGAAGTCTCCTTGCGCAGTGATACACCACTCCTAGTGCTTCTGTAACACTTGCAACACTCCCTAGAAGTTCTGTAGTGTAAACACATCAAGCACCACCTCCGATGAGTGTTGAATCTCCTAAACTCTGTCAAAATGGCAACTTTTCAACTCAAATTTCATTTTGAGGAAGAGGAAGAAGTCACAGGGAGACAAAACTAGGGTTGAGGGTGGTTGGGGAGTGACAATTGTGATTTGGTGCCTAAAACACCCGATCTCTAGGCCTTAACCAGACACAGCACATCGGAGCATCCCCGGGTCTTTTTGTATATGATATAGTAGAACCCTGCCTTGAAAGTCCGACCCTTGGAGACAAATTTGCTGTACACAACAACGTGAACATTGAAGAAAACAACAAGAAGATGATTATCTGATATGCCTTGTCTGGTTTTGGAAACTGCACGCTCTTCCATTGTGAAAATACCCGTTTCAACCAACCAAAATGTGTGACCACGCAATAAACAGTCTTGGAACTTTTTGATCACACCATGTATACAGGACCAAATGCACAAAGCACCACCTAAAGCTCAACCTGGGTAAGGATGGCACTGTGGTCCTTCTGAGGACATCAGCTTCTGTAGATTCCTCCTGTACATCAGGAATATTAGGTCTTTCTTCACTAGGAAATCGAGTCACGTACTAATCCAGTCATTGACTATTGCAAGTTCCTCCTTCTCGGGCCTTTGCATCTACATTTGTAGTGCAACAGTTCATAATGCTGCTGCTTGATATGGTGTTTAATAAAACCCAGGTTCCTCCACATAATTCGACTTCTCAGCACACTGCACCAGGCAGACATCAGCAAATATGAGAATCAGAGTTTCATGGGCGTCAGTTCAATGAGGTGGAGCAGCTGATCTTCTCTGCTGATGGGTTGGCAGGTTTTGTCAACAATACCAAGTTGAAGTAGAAATCCAATTTGATAATGATCTATATCGCTGTGTGGAAAACTAAACTGAGCTTTAGGAGGTAATATTAATAATGATCTTCCTGACCAAGGTATCATGAGATTGTGTGTTAACAGCATGCTACTTTAGGAACATTTCGTGTGTTATGTATACCCATTTTATGACTTCTGCAGATCATTCTATGGCGTGAAATGGCACACAAAAAGAAAAAAAGAGTTGTTGTCATTTTTATGATACCAAGGCTTTTATCTAAGACTCTATATAGACAGTATATATACCATGAACAGACTGAGTGAAACATCTGGTAGAAGTGATCAGCTGTGGTTTTTGGTCGTTCAGATTTCTTGTAAATTAGTGTTATTCTCTCGAAAAGAGCTCTTTTATAAACCAGTAACTTGCAACCACTCATGATGTTGTGTGTTGTTTGCATTTCTATATGCTTGTGTGTGTGTGTGTGTGTGTGTGTGCGTACTTCACCGTCTGAGCTGTGTGTTTCTGTGCATGTGTACAGACTTGTTTTGCGTTTGTAGATGAATATGTGTTCGTGTGTGAGTGTTTTTTGTGTATAGATCAGGTTCTGGGTGTGTTTTTGCGTGTGCCTGTGTGTGTGTGTGTGTGTGTGTGTGTGTGTGTGTGTGTGTGTGTGTGTGCACAGACATGTGTTTGTCTGTGGTTTTTCTGTGTGTGTGGGCCTCGCTCTGCTGCAAGTGATTGTTACACATGATCTACGCCGGCAACATCAACCTCGCCTCTATTCTCAGTGTCTCTTTCTCTTTCTTTGTCTCTCTCTCATCAAAGGGCGCATTTGTTTTAAGTCATCTTTAATTTTGGTCGCACTTTTACTTACCAGCTCGACAATTTGTGACAAAGAGTTCTGGCTTCATTCCGCCTACTTAAAAAAAGGCACAAACACAATACACACGTACAGTATATGCTGGGAGTCAATATGGCAGCAGAGAGATTGGTGTGTTTTTGAAGTTTTGCAGGCCGAGAAATTGATGTATTGCTCAGTCACCAGACCTAAACAGACATGCAGACATAATTAATGGAGACAGGCAGAAGGAAGAGGATGCCTGTTATCCCAATGCACAGAGAGTGTGTGTATCTCACAAAGCAGGAGCACTGGGATCTTGTGGACATTTGTTGTGATCATTGTAACTTCACGAGTGTGTTTGTGGTTTTCTGAATTTTTGACTTTTTATTTATAGGCTCATCAAATCGTACTTTTTTTAAGGGATGTTTTGCCTCTTCCTAGTTCGTGCTGCTGTTACTCCTCATCTTCATTCATTCCTCCCTCCACAACCACAGCTCCTGTTTGAAATAGCCCTATGAAACTTTTAGGATTTCCTTTTTTGTGCGTTCACTGATAAATTTTTTTTTCCCTGAGTTTCAAGAAATTTTAGAAATGGGCCTAAACTCCCACCTGTGGTTACGTTGCAGAAAAAAAGCACTTTGGTTAAGGTTAACAAAAGATCATGGTTTTGATTAAATGTCCACAGTGACGCTCGAGTTTCCAGTTGCAGACTTCTTCTTCTGTGCTATACCTGACCACAATCTTTCCCTAGCTTTAACCAAGTGCTGTGAGTCACTGAATATAATCATGAAATGTGAAATAATGCCGGTATTACTAGAAAGCAGAGATTGTACCAAACTTATGATAATGATAAATTCAGCGGGAACATATTTGCAGCTTGCCCAAAAGATTAATTAAAAATGTTTCCTCATTATGTTGATAGAAAACATGGTCCAGTTTAAAACATTGTTGCTGTTGCAGTTTTGTGGTATAAGAATGTAGTTTCTATTAGAAAGGGTGGAGTGGATCTTGATCAGATAATTGAAATTTCTCCTGAAACGTTAACCCCTACAAAATAAAAGTGGCAAATGAGAGCATTTTTTCCTTCCCATTATAAGGTTTCTGTTTATAATAGTTTTCTTGGATGTGAAATAAAGAACATAAAAAAAACAAACCACAAAATTTGCAACTGTTCTTCTGATTTTCAGTTGGCGCAGTGGACAGTGTGTGTGTGTCTGTGTGTATCCGTGTGTGTGTGTGTGTCTACCTGTTCTTGCCTGTCTGTCTCTCGGTCTGTCTGCATCTGTTTTTCTCTTATGTTTGTAACGGCAACACACACCTACTCAGGGTGTGTTAATGTATGTGTTGTACTTTGTCAGTCTTTGTTCATTCCTTTTCTGTCTACGGTATGTGTGTGTGTTTGTCAGTGTGCTTCTGTGGAGGCTGGAGTAGCAGGTTATTAGCGCCGAAATCCCTCCTGCTTTCGATTGTGTCTGTCTTATCGTGACTCACCCAGCGGCCCTGTACCTGCTTAATCACTGCAGCATTAAAAGTGATTAGTCCCCATTGTTGCTCTGGTTGGGCAACAGACGGCGGTTTTGATAGGGAAAGGAGAGGCAGTGAGCCAGACAGTCGACTGCGGTGCTGAGGTCACAGAAAAATGCGATTTTTAACCCTGTCTGACTCCTGTTTTAGTGTTTCTCAATAAGGCCGCAGACTCGCTCCGTTGCCAGAGCGACGATGGGTGTCGTCACTATGTTCACAGTGGAGAAACCTGAAGAAGAAACTAATTTTACCACGGCTGCTAATTGTTTTCAGGTTTGTTTGTTTTTTAAGTCTGCCATCCCTCATTCTGTAGTTTTGATAGAATAATTGGCACAGGATTTACTTTTCTTAAATTATATACTATACTTTACTATTGACTTCAGTTTTCAGGGCACACATTTGATCCTGCTAATAGTGTGTATCCAAAGTTGCATCTATCCTACTCACCTTTTTCCGTATTTTTTTTTTTTATTTTTGCAATGTTACACAAGGTTTTATTGTCCTTCATTACAATGGTCACACACTGAGTGCTGTGGCTATTTTGACTCAGTTCCACATACGCTGCCCTGCTGCCAGAAATAGTTACTAGAGTACCAAATGTCCATTAATCTACAACTAAAAATACTCCCCAGAAGAGAGCATTACCGTTTGAGTCGTTTTCGCTAAAAACCTGCAGTGGCCAGTGGTTTTAGAAAATTACTGAGTGTGTTGTTTTTGATGAAACTAGATATTTTTGTGAGTCATTTATGAAGGTTTACATCTTCAGTAAGAACAAATGAGTTGGGGCTAACAGCAACAGACAAGAAAGTCGGTATTTATTGAGAGAACGACTAATACATTGATGGCTTTTATGTTTTTCCACATCATTTCATCGCAGATTAACTTTTAAATGATGTAACTGTGACTTTATGTGTAAATTATACTTTTGATTGTGCAAGACACAATTTTTGCACAAAGAGTATATGTCTATGATCAGAATCCCTCTGTATTTTTTTTTTTTACCTCTTTGGTTCTTTATTTTTCATGCTGCACTTCTAAAATCACACACTTTCATGTCCCTGTACATTAAGTATTGCAGATCAAGTGACTTACAGTTATTTCTGTCTGGATGCTGACCTTGTGATGATTTGTGACTACCCCTGGCAGCCATTTATCCAGATCATTGTGAATGCAGCAAGCTGTGACGGGTGCTAAATGGGCTTAAATGAGTGTAAATTGGACACAGGTGTGCAGTAGTAGAAACGAAGAAGCAGATAAACCTGTTACCCTTTTGGCAGCCAGCTCTTGTTTTTGAATTTTTTTCTGTCTCTCTTTGGAGGGAAATGTTCTTTTCTTGTGCAACCTGAAACCATATGGTGAACTTTAAAAGTCTTTGTGATGACTATTTTTTAGATGATCAAATTGTGGGATTTCCCCTCTTATTCTGATATATGTCAAAACCAGACTTTGTCTGGAGATGATGGACTGGATTTTAGCACATTATCTTTCAGAGGAACTAGAAGGATTACAGGCATTCATATAAAAGTATGGGATGAAGATGAGCAGCGATGCATGAGCAGGGACTGTTTGTGTTCTTGGATGGATGCTGTTTAGTATCTTATAGCAACAGCTCGGATTTAATTGGGTGGTTGACAAAGAGGAAATCTACCTGAGCTAAGTTTCTGAAGAAACCCACAGCATAGTTTGTGCATCCAGAAGATTAACTTTACCTTAATGTACCTTCCACACCCAATCACTGAAAACACAGAACACCTCCACATCACTCAGGACCGTGCAGACTGTGCTGCTCTGCTCTGTACAGCTCCGTTATGGAACAAAGGTCGTGACTCTGTTCATCCATGTTTCCCTTCTTCAAGGGTGGAAGTTTCTCTTTGTTCACATTGGGAATCTAAAGATAGAGGGTGCTGTTTGCAGCCTTGCAAGCATAATACATATGTTCAAATAAGTTGACACCCAACCATTACTATTCATTATAACTTGAAGATGACATGACAAGGAGATCCTTAAATGTAAACAGAGCTAAATAAGGCCTAATTCCCTTGTTGCAGTGATCTCTGCATTTTAAGGTGTTTTCCCAGTGTGCATGGGAATAATTGTAAACAATTCAGACAGGACTATCCATATTTTTACTGGATTGTTAGCAGAACAAAACAAAAAAAAAAAAAAAAACATGGTCTTGTGTTGGACAAAATGCTTTTCATTAGTTTATCCTGACCTTTCTAAATGAAATAAATCCATTCATTTTTATTTAGAAGATAAAACCACATATTCACGAGCAAATATACCTGGTTCAGGTGTCATAAAACGCTATTTATATATGATTTTCTACAAATAAAGTGTAGAAAAGACAGACAAAAAATGATTGTTAGATGTAACCATGTGAGAAAAGTAAAGTGGGAAACTAGAAAAAGTTTATTTTCTAGCAGTAAAATACTGTAAAGACATAATGGGCTGTAATTTAATGAACACATAGTATGTTTTTTTCTTCGCAAGCAATCTGTAAAATGTCCATCAGAGATCTGAATTTGAGCAAATGTTCACCTAAACTGTTGTTGTTGTTTAAATGTTTAACTCATATGTTTTTTTTCAGTTTTTTGTTATAATTTTCCTGGGTTTTTTTTCTCCATGCTGTAGTGACGCACCACCAAGTAATGCCTATTTTTATTGCAAGTGCTGTTACTAAGTCAAGGATTATTGCTGTCATATTTGATAATGATGATGGATGTCACTGCTGATGACGATTTCATGACAAACATGATACCAAATCATGACAACGGTTGCTCTGGCGTCATCGTTGAACCTCAAAATTTCCACTACTGTTGTTTTCATTGACGGATCCATGTGAGTGGCATTAAGACAACAGACAGAGGTACTAAAATACAGACAGGTGATAAAATCCTGACCATGCATTCATGTGTTTTTGCATGTGCTTCTTTGCAGTTCTTAGCATTTGGGCTCAGAACACAGATGATGTTCAAGTTCTCCACGTCACACCTCTTCTTGTTGTGACTCTCCCGAACTAAAAAAGTCACTTTATGACACCTGAATCCATTTAATTCAGAAATGAAAACTCAAAATAATCTATTTAACTGGACTTTCAGTTGAGGTTATTTTAGTCACACCCATACATCTGCTTTTATTTCTGTCCTTGTCTTCCTTTGTTTTTATCTTTATTTCCATCCTTCAGTCTCTTCTGCTCTCCTCCACTTTTATATTTTTCAACTTACTTTTTTATATAGGGGCTTTACGTCCTTTTCCTTTCTAGTTCCTTTAATTCTGCCCTCCACCACCAACCCCCTGATCCCCTTCCTTCTTCTTTTTCTCCTCTCTTTTCTGTCTGTGTTGTGTCTTCCTAGTTCGTCCTTTCATCTGTCAAGAGGACAAGGAGGGAGGAAGAGGACGAAGTGCCCGTTTGAAGTTGGCGTCTGTCCCAAAATCAGTGGGCACACCTGGAGGCCAAATTGGTGGTGTTGTCCTCTGGTGGCACACAATCACACACACACAGACACACACACTCAAATGCACACACAGAAAGTCCCCTACTCATGTTCTCACAGACACACTCTCTCGCACTGACACACACACACACACATTTCCACTCTCACATCAAAGCCCCATGACTACAGGGCTCGGAAGGACTAAATACCGTTTACCTTCAACTCTACTGACTGATCGGCTTCCTCTACACACACACACCACCGGAAACACATCCATGCACACACACACACACACATACAGTGTACACACAAATAAAACTTGATGACAATATGTTTTTCAGCTACATGCCCCCTTTCTGTCATGAGAAATGAGCGCATCGTGTGTTTACGTGTGTTTACACCGTGACACCTCGCACGTATGTACATTTCACAGCCAGGTGTCCAGTTCCTCTGGTTGGGGTCACAGGTCAGTGTATGGATGTCACTATTAGCAGTATACAGTGACTCCCCTGACAGAGCTCAGCTTACCTGTGTTGACATCTGAGTGTGTGTGATTCCCTGCTTTACACACACGAACAGCAACAGACCAAAAGACACAGTTATTTAACTGGACAAAATTACACTGGCTGCATATCTCTTATAGAATCAAGGATAATTCTAGTGTACAAGGCCCTGAATGGCTTAGCACCTTCAAACTTGGCTGACAGTCTTTGTAAATAAAGAAATGTTGAGGGGCAGCCTTTCTTATTATGGACCAACACTTTAGAGCAGCCTGCACAAATAAATCCAACATGCAGCTTTTGTAATGTTTTTCAGAAAACATGTCAAGATCTACCTTTTTATCTTATTATATTTAAAAAAAAAACATCTTTACTCTATTGTATATTGTATTTATCATCTGTAATATTACCCTACAAATGTCCATCAAATGAGGATTTCCATCATGTGACACATTTTGTGACTGAGTGTGATTTTCTGTTTTATTCGGCTGGTGCAGACGTTTGAATCAGACTCCTGCATACTGTGTAACTTGCAAAAATCCACTTATTAGTGTGATATTTAGATGATGAAGTTCTAGCATGGAAATCAGATTGACTGGAGGCAAACAAACAAGAGATCTCTGACTCAAAACGTCTCTGAAGAAGTTATCGTCTTCCACATTTCCATCTGCATGGCCCATTGCTGCCTTTCTGTGAAACCCCGTCCTCGTATCCCCTCTGCTCCCTTTCATTAAATGTCGGCCAAAAAACCCCGCACAGGTCCTCGGAAGTCTGCCGGTGTGTGGAAATAAACAAAATGCAACAATGGCCTTTTCATCAGCCATCCCAGTAGTGGAGCTATGAGTGCAGACTCATAGCAGGAAGCAACGTATCACTCCTTTGTTCATGTTTCACACCATTACTGAGCAACGTATAAACAAAAGAGAAGACATAAACTTAGAGCAAGCTTATCAAAGGGTCCAAATAATTAGTTTGGAATCAATATTAGCAAGCAGGTAACAATAACTTTAACATGTATTGTAATGGTGACAATGATGCCGTAGAACTCACCTGGGCGACTTTGGTAACACAGATTTCTTGTGTCCTCTGAGTCTGGCTCCAAACCGTTCATCAATGCCACAGGTTTGTGGAGTGATTACTGTCCAAAGAATGCTTCAGACTTTCTTTGGAAAGTAATGGTCCTTCAAGATTTATCATTGTTCTATAACCTGGGCCTTGTGTCGGTGCACGGCTCAATTCCCAGGGATAGTCGTCCTCTGCCTCATGATCTCATCCTCAACGATCAACTCCCCAGTCCCTGTGTCGGACAAATTTCCCGACGTTTTTATGCTTGTTGCACGAACAAAGGCAGCTTCTAATGGGACAAGATATCAACTCTTACAAAATCACTTCCTAGATTGTCGTATCACCCACTACGTGAAACAATGTGCTACATCAGAATATCATAGCATTGTGTGTGCCTTATCCAATAATGTGTGAATAATGTGACTATGATATGTACATTTTGCAGTCCTACATAGTAAATTTACTATTAATTTAAAGTCGTTGAATAAATTTCCTTTGCTTCCATGTGTGTATATGTAAGAAATACTGTGTGCGTGTTTGTTTCAGTTTCTGTATATATGTGTGTGTGTGTGTCATGTGTTTTACTTCATATCATATTTTCTGTGCAAACAAATACATCTAAAAAAAGGAAAGATGGATAAAGAAAACAAGAATAACTTTTTTCTACAACTTCTTTTCTGACAAATGTATTGTTGACTATTCCATACATATTTACTCAACTGTCTTTATTAAAATCACATTCAGCTGTTTTGTTGATGCTGACCATAATGACGGTGAGCATTTATTCACATTATAATTTACATTTTCTACCCATACACAGCACAGACAGACAGAAACAGAGAAATGTATAAAGTTGTTGTCTCATAAACATAACAACTTGAAGTCCAGTTATGTTGTTTTTGTTGTGTTGTTACGTTAGTGACTTGTCTTTTTCGTAAGACACTAAAACCTCTGACATAACCTCAGTTCAGCTTGCATGTCTAATGACCACAGTTGTTGTTGTTTCTGCTCCACAGGAACAATAGTGAGTCTGTGAATATCAACTGTGTTTGCGCTTGTGTCTGCTGCAATACAGTAAAGTCCTGTCTGCTCCACTGAGTAGGACGGATCCAGTTACTGCTCATCCTACATCTACTGTGTCAGTTCTCTTTTGTGCAGCAGGCTTGAAATGTGTCAGCATGTCAGTCAGTCAGGTCACATGACACGGACCTGATGAACTCACAGATAGCGAGGCCGACTAATTCTGAGTCAAATAAATAAAATCTTTTGGTGACCACCAGGGGAGAAGAAGATTATGTGAAATTAGTGACCCCAGTGAGGAAATAAAGCACAAACAGCAGGCAGCAGTTCTCAGTTACTCAACTGACAATAATCACCACTTTGCTCTCACAGGGTTTCACCACAACATCACAAGTTCACATCTAACTCATGACATCTGTCACAAGTCATACCTCACTTTTATAACTCTTTATCAAGCTGCACGTGCCATTTATCTACTTTCTACACACAATTCATAATTCACTTTCCAAAAACAGTGTACAAGGTGTTTTATTTGACTAACTTTAGAAACCATGAGGATTCAGTATTATTATTAAAAGGACTCACAGAATAGAAATAGAACTATATCAATTTCTGAAGTTCAGGATTTAAGATAAAAAATAGTCTTTTTAGCCATATTCTATGTTTTTCATACTGTGAACACTTAGTTAATGCTTATTAATACTTTTTGTGTGTTTAATTACTACAATCATAATTTTATTACATTTAGCAAATTTAACCAAGTGATAATGCTGCATGTCACAATCTGTCCACATTCCCTGTGGCAGCTGCAGAAGTACCATGTGAGGGAAATCACGGCACGAGAGCACCAAATGTGTTTTCATCCACATCTAAAAATAGTCCCCAACGAATGCAGGAATTACTCCATTTTGAGTAATGTTTGTTGAATGCAGCGGTGCCCAGTGGTTAGGAAATTTCTGAAGCTTTTTAAAAAACAATGTATTTGTGATCTGCGAAACGACTGTAAGCATTTACAACTTCAGGGGGAGCCCAGTGAGTTTGGGACTGAAGTTCCACAGACAGAGCAGGAAAGTCCAAAACCAGTGAGAACCAGTCTTTTCCTGGAATGACAGTGAGAAAAATACAGAGAAATGCCAGTCCTATCCTGTGAATGTTGTAAAACAGATATCTTACAAGCAAGCTGTTTCATAATTGACAGTTGGATTTTCTGCATTTGCCTGTGAAGCACTGACAAGGAGCTATCAGATGCCTGTGTAAGGCCACTGTTATACTTTCCATGTCTGTAGCATGTGAGGGTCCAAGTGATGCACATGCTCATGTGCAGCTTCAAATTTGTTTCTGTGCTTCAACTATTCTGGAATAGTTCGCATAAACGGTAGTAGTATGTATACTCAAAATACGTAGATACAACTCACTGTGGAAGTATGAAACATGGTCTCCCAAGTGGACTTCTGCAGATTTAACAAATAAAAGTATAATCAAGACTTAAGGCTACATTAGGGATTCATAGAAGGGTTAAGGGTGCAAAAATACAGCGAGGACTTGATTCCATAAATGCCTTAGTCTAATAAAGCATTTGTTTCCAAACTGATATATTTAACTGTGATGAGCAGATATGATTGTTTCATTAAATCAACAACAACAAAAGGAATAAAATTATCATTTCATAGTCAGACGAAAACAGACAAACATGTCCAACATGGATCGTAGAGGGAATTGTAACATCACATGAAAGGCAACTAGTAAAAGAAGATATTTGGTGAGTCACATGTTGAGGTTTTAGGTCAATTGTCAGATTGTGAATTCCCACCAGTCTCATGAGACAATTCCTTCTGACCTTACACGGGATGTTTGTGTCTGTCGGGTGTTTTCACTCACATACACACACACATGTGCAAACTGAAAGCAGACAGCGCTGTAGGAAATGGCTGGCTGACTGCCTTTTATTTTGTAAACATGTTGATGTTCCACCGGCCAATCAGAGTGCAGGTGTATCTGCACAGGCAAGTGTTTGTAGTCACGCACACGAACACGCAAACATAGACATACATGTAAAGTACAGATGCAGGAATGATACATACACACCTCGCTGACCCAGACATTAAAGCTTCAAGCCGCTCCACCACATACACACCCACAAATCTAACTCATGTGCGCGCACACACACACACACACACACACACTGGAAAGAGTTAGCTATTGGTTGTTCCCAGAAATCACACCCAGTTACAGAGAGATGACAGGTGAGGCCCTCGGGAGGCACAACACAAATGTACCTAACCAACAGCACACTACCGGTTTCGATGCGTAATTCATTTTAAATACATCGGCAAATGCAGTTTACCTTTATGTGACTTTCTCAAGCTGCTAATTATCATGCTTAATCACACTATTTTCCCTTTTCCCCCAGTAATCAGCGCTGTAATGTTCATCTGGCATGAGTGAAAAGAAAGAAATAATCAAAGCCTGGAGACAGAGAGAGGCTATGGAGTGTCTAACAACTGCTAGGTACATAAATCATTATTTCATCACCTGCAGTGATTTGTTCATGTCTTAAAAAAGGTTAAATACTAAAAACACAGCTGTGGGCATCAAAACAGCTAGGCCTGTTTTTTTTTCTCTTGCTGTCTCACACACCAGCGGCGTCACACGTCTTTGTGGGTGCACACGCCACACCTCCAAAGTACAGAACGTACAACAGCACCCTGTTATCCGGAAGTTCCAGAAGTGCAGCAATCTTTATAGATTCACTCCCTTATTTGACTTAATCACAAAAACATTCAAGTCCCAAGCTTTTGATGTGATGAAATTCTTCAGTCTGTACAATGAAAGGACGTGCTCTTTTGATTTTTTTTAAAAGCTCTTTGAAGAGAAAATGTTAAAGAAATCTGAGGCCCCACAAGTGTTATATTACATTTCTGAGAATTCTACTTGAAAAAGTACGAAGGAACAGAGTCAGAGCTGGAGATTCCTGCTCTGAAGTCACTCAGTATGACAGCTTCCACACAAGTAGGTAGGTGGACTTTTTAGTAAATAATCTAAAATATCTGCCTGAAACATTTAATGGTATTACTGCAATATTATCTTATATAAGATTACAGGTCTAGTCTGCTCTATCTGGCCATGTGATGGTGAGTTAGTCAATAGCAGCTATTGCTGCTGTGACACACCTCATTGGACAGCTGAGTTGATTCTTAACTCTTATGCAAAAAGGAAACACTATCAGTTTCAGTCAAACAGATGGACTGCATTTATATACCATGTGGGACCAGACAGGTAAAAATAAACTGTCTTATAACTACAATAACAATCAGACCAGCAACCCTTGTCCTCTTTGAACCTGTGTATCCACCCACAACAAGGGACTGTCCTACGGCACCTAGAAATTACAGGGAGAAGTGGATGTGTCTGTCATAACAAACACTACCTTGGTGTGTGACCTCATACAGTATCTTATGCAAGTGGTTTCACCTTGTTGGCTGATAACGTCATTTTATATAACCTACCTATTCCATTTGAATCTGTTCTATTGTTTGGATTTCATAGATCTCTGGTTCAGTTTGGTTCCTGATTCTGGGTCTTGTCACTTATTTTCAGAAAATCGATTGAAGGCAACAGCATGATTGGAAGTCTATGAAATGGTGCACAGTTCAATGCATTCTATCACTTTTTTGGTCCAAGAAAAAAAGTGATAGAGCAACCAGAACGACATTTTGCACTGTCCGTGTGGTCATCTGTACACTGATCTCATTGTAGTTTTCAGTTGATTTAGCAAAAGGACTAAAATCCTAATTAACACACTTTATGTATGAGCACTATCAGTCTTTTCCATTTATGAATGGAGTTCTGTTATCAGCATCCCATCGCTTGCTTTGGGAAAACAATTAATGGTCATTAACCGCTTGTGACTGTGACGGTAAGCTTGCCTTATTCCACTGATTCTAAGGTTTCTGTTCATCTTTGCTCATGTCCTGTATGAATCAAAATCAGCTACTTGGCTCTGCTTTGTTCGACAACTCATTTTTTGTGTACTTCTAGAAAATAAACTGCATTTCAAGCATCAGTTCTGTATCATCTCCAGGTGTGATTGTGCATTACTTAACTTGCCACGTGTGTTTATGTGCGTGTCCATGAGACGGCGATGAATTATGTCCATCTCAGCGCGCGTCCTTGGTGGGAGATGAGTTGTGTGAAAAGGGGGGGATTTCGGCCCAACCATGATCAAGACTGGCAACCCTTAAATCACTCAGCACTTTTCGGCCTCCGGGGTCACGGCAAAATCAGGGCTGGCAGATTAGATGAAAACCCACTCTCTCTATCTGTCTCTCTTTATCAGCGTCTGATTAGAGGGTGAGGGAGAGATGGATGGAAAACAAGGCGAACAGAAAAGTAAGGGAGGGCGGGATGAAGAAATGGAGAAAAAGTCAAGAAAAAGAGAAGCCGCAGAGAGCAGTGGGAGTGGGAATGGATGGGGAGAGTGGGAGGAATGAATGAAAGAGCGATGGGAGAAAATTAAAGAGGGGGGGGGGCAGAAAATTGAGAAAGAAAAAAAGGGAGGAAGATGAAGGGAAAAGGTGAGAGGAGGATGGAGGAGGAGAGGGAGAAAGGAATAAATAAGAAAGAGAGGTGGTGAAAATATGACAGAGCTGAGAGGAGAGAGATGAATGAAAAGGAAAAGGATGGAGTGAGGGAGGACGAGGAGGTGTTGAGAAATATTGGAAGACTGATTACAGAGAGGAGGAAGGTCACACACACACATATGTCTTATTTAATTATCCCTCTCTCCTTCTGTCTCTTACTTATTTCCAAAGCTTTTACTGGCATGAAGTGTTGTTCCCAAAAGCCACAAGGGCTAAATCATTAAAACAACACTGACGCCACATTTACACATGGTTTTAAGATGAAGTATGTTATCTGGGTAATAAGATCCGACATATTGGTCTTAGCTAAAATTGATTCTTGTTATTTCTATTAAAATCGACTCCAATTTGATCCAGCCTATCCATCAACAAACACAATCAAAGGAAGCAATTCTGTTGAATGGGCTCTATTCTTTTTAGTGGAGATATTCTATTCTTATGAAAATATCCAATTCCATGGCAACGCATCTAATAATTTATGCAATATTTGATCTGGACCTTAGCAGTTGACCTATCAACCAGTAGATGACATTGCAATCTATGGTGGTATACTGCTAGTGTGACCTAAAATGTTAGACATAGAAAAATATTTAAATTTTTTCAAGGGAAAAAAAAATGTTTGCATGTAAGTCCAGGTCTGTATAGCTGTTTAATTGTTCAATTTGCACATCAAAATAATCAAATCAAATGTAAAGTGGGTTTGAAAATAAATAGGAAATTGTGTGTAAGTTTAATCTGTAATTGTTTGGTTTGTTGCTACAAAATTAGACTTTCAAACAAAAATAAAAAATGACTCCGTTTTCTAATTCTCTATATCTGTGTTCTGAGGTTGGACTGTACCATTGGCATCTGGGGGAGTGTACAACCAGCCTAGTATATAACGCTTTTAACCATGCAATAATTTATCGGTAATACTACACACTATGATAAAAGTTATTAACATACCTATTATAATGCCGTTATCTTTTGTTTGATTTCTTTATTAATTATTTTTATTTAGCCACTCATTCATATTATTTGAAGGACTGTATCATTCCAGACACCCACAAACCCTCTGGACCAGTTGTTCATAAAGATAACGGAAGCTTGCTACTTTATGTTTAATCAAAACCACAGCAGCAATAAAAATATATTTATAGTGTAACTAAAACATTATTGCAATGAACTGATGTGCTACATAAATAGTTCAACTGCTTTATTGGTACTTGGCTGGCTGTGAACTCCCCCAGCAGCTAATGGTACAGTTCAAGCACAAATGCACAATTGGAGACTTTGAATGTTTAGTGATTTTTTTAAAAATATATTCTTGTTCAAAAATCTTTTGTGTGAATTTATGGAGAAAAAAAAATAATACATGTGGTTCATTTCGATGGTACGAACAGAAAAATGGAACAAAACATGGAACAAGCCAGTTGTGCAGAGATGCCCTGTGTCAAGATCTGTTTTAAAACCCTCATTTTTAAATCACCTGCTAAATAAGAGTGTGGTTCACACTATGCTGTCTAGACGAATGATAAAATGTGCGCTGTACATGATGGGAGTTCAGAGGTGAAGTAAGGGACCCAATTCACATTCCCCCATTCTTGCACTTGTTCAGAATGATTAAGTAATCCTGTGTTGTACCTGTCGTAACTCTGAGCCACTACAGAGATAGCTTTCTCAGGTTGGATCCCAGAGTTGTTATACTTGACTTCAAGAGCGACTAAAGAAAATAAAGAGTGCCTTTACTTTCCGTTTCATCTGATCAACAGTGTGTTTTCTAGACTTACAGTCCTCCTGTTGGTGGCCTGTTTACATCCCTGCTGCGTGTGTTTCCAGGTGTGGCTATCAGGGAAAGCCCTGTTGATGCCAGTCGCCTGTGGCTCCTGATATCAGCTGTCAGACTGACTGACTCACTCGATGCATGTCTGGCTATTAATGACTCACACACACAAACACACTGAGGGATGTACAATATACACATAGCTCCACCCACGCACAGGGAAATTATTTGCTAATTGCTGCATGCTGAAGGACACACACACGCACACACACGCGCACACACACACACACACACACCCACACACTCGTACATACAAAGAACTAGGGCATTCCCATATGTGGGTGACTCAGCGTCTACGAGCGACAGACGCAGACTGAGGAATGTAAACAGCAGTGATCGCTGGTTCAAATCCCTGCAGAATGCAAGAGGGCCCGGCGTGGCTCTGCGGCTTTCACCCTGCGTGCACACGACTGACACCAGCTGCTGTTTACTGTTTACACTTTATTTACCCTTGGATGCTTTTAGGCATCGTCCTGCACCTCGACACCACCCTTACCATGCATTCTTTTCTGGATGAGATCAGAGAGAGGCTTTCTGACAGACAGTTGAGAAATCAAACCTGACTGACAAACAACATGCAAGCATTCTTGTTGTGGAGATGATGCGTTTTATTTTAAGGGGTTGTGTGATTACCTAACAGCTTCTGAGGAACTTTACCTGGAAAGAACCAAAGTAAATAATTTGGGCAAAATTGGCAATGCTCTGAGATAGAACCATTACCACTAACAGAGTGTTAATTTGTATTCTTTAGAAGGAAGAAATTATGTAATCAGTTTAAACCATGAGCTGGGTGGAGTTTTGATTAATTTCCATAAGGAGTTTTGAACAGCAGCAGACACCACAGATGCATAATTGTTCTTATTATACTGCTTTGTAGTTGATAGGAGATCAGTGTTTATCTTTTCTGCACCTGCTCAGTATGAATCAATACAAATTGCCCATTTATATGTTTTCTAATGCATGAACATTTGCTAGTCTGGTGTGCAGACGTCCACACACATCCTTGTGTCCAATCCCTGACGATTAAATTTACTTACTGGGACCCAAGCAGACCTTCACGGACTCATATAAACAGGTTTCATAGTATACACCTTAGTCAAAAGTATCCCTACTGATAACTACAAATTATTACCTCACAAAGACAAGGTGGCAAAAGAAATGTTTATACATGGTCTTTTTTTATACCGCAGTCAAGAAAATGAAATAAAAAAAAAGATGTGCTCAACACTGAAAATTTTTCACCAAACGTATGCAAAAGATGGGCATAGCTTCCTGGTCTGAAAAGTGAAGCCAATTCAGTAGTGCCTGAAATTTGCATTCTTGTTAGTGGCCAGCAGAGGGCAACATATCTGGTTGCAAAGTTTGTATAGAAGTCTATCAGAAAATGACCCTCGATTTGTTACCCCAGTAAACATTTTCCAAACAAATTTATGGTCTCAATTGCTTGTTTCAAGTCTCCGACAATACAGCATGATTGTCATTTGAAAAATTACGTAAAATAGACAATGAAACTGGTTACGTTTTAGGGCAGGGCTACCTTGTATTTGTATCCTCCAGTTCTTAGTCAGATCCACACCTAGCTTCTCATGTCCGGTTTCAAAAGACCAAGAGAGCAAAGTCCAAAGTCGAGGCTTAAGAATCGTAATCCACAAACCATTGGGTGCTGTTGCCCTCGCTGTGCCCATCCCTAATATACAGTCTATCTTCACCATGTTTACAGGAGAATGTGTTTTTACAGTGCAGTGTCCACGCATCATTGACTTCATGTGTGCAAGAATTAATGATGCAAAGAACTTGCTGGATCTTTGATGACAAAAACATTTTTAGACCTAACGCCCTGCTGAGTCATTGTCAGCCCTTTTCAATAACAGTGATTTCTACTCGTCTGAAGATAAATGTAAAACAAAAATGCCTGTTTAAAAGTTAATATATAGGCTAAATGAAGTCCTTGTTTGACAAAATCAAAGCATCTATACACATTAGATCTTTTATGACAGTATCAGGCATCTTCTTTTGAGTAATAATAAAAATACTGGAAATTCTATAGGCAACATTTGCACAAAATGAATACAGTCTTAATGAATTATTTTCACACTAATGCAAATCTAATCCTATCAACAAAATCTATGAAAATTAACACATTGTTTAGAGCACTCAGACACCGATCAACCACAACATTATGACCACTGACGAGTGAAGCGAATAACATTGATCATATTGGTGCTATGTGGTGTTCTGATGGAAAACCTTGGATTTTGGTATCCATGTTGATGAGACTTAGACACCCGAATAAACAAAAAAAAAAAGAAAGCTGACAGGAAATGGTTGATTTTTGTCCAATTATCAGGAAATTCTAGTCAAATTACACAGTATATTGTGTATTCCTGTCTTATGAAACAATTAAAATAGCATAACTGATTTAAAGTTTTGACTGTTCTAAATTTCCTGAATGAAAAAAATGAAAAAGTCTGGATACACTCTGATGCATAATGCTCATATTGATTTAAGCTGAGTTGACATCAACAGTAAAGCAGCAACGGCAGTAGCATCACTAGTTCTCATAATACTAGTAGTGGGAGGTGTATTTATAGTGGTAAGAGTGGACGTGCAGCGCTCCTAAACAGCCATAATAACAGTAGTTGTCAGGGGTGACTGTGACATTCGACTTGATTGTTCCCTCCAAGTTCCTGTGTCTGTGTTTGCTCAAACACCTGTGTGTGTTCCCAGTCATTCATTCCCTCATTCATTCCCATATGTACTGCTGCTGCAGGTGCTTCGTTCAGCTCAGCTCTTCATTCATAAAAAAAACCAGGCTGCTGGTGGAAAAACAAAAGGAAGGATGTTGCACTTCAGCGCGGCAAAGAATGGACGCATTGTGTCGTTGCAATGTCACATCCACCGCACATTTCTCACACTTTTCATTTCAATGTGGACTTGAGGCTTGAGTTCACAATGTTGGGAAACAAATGCTGAGTTCATTTCCACAGCGCGCACTGTTTTTGTTTGGGAGAGACACAAATCTTAACCCACGTTTTGTGGTCCAGCAGCTGGAAACATGTGGCCAGTTTTCACTCCCATTCACTAACCCGTTATTGTTGTTATAGATTTGCCACTGGTGATCAATTGTTTTCATTGAGTGGGTCAGGAGATAAGTTGGGTTTTACATTTTATGCTACTACTGTTACGCATAAGGGAGCGACATATGACATCAATGCATGATATTTATGGTGAAAAGTGTAATGAAAAGCAATATGAAGCAGAAAAGTGGTTCACCTAAATCTCATTGACAGGCTGCCAAACAACAACAATGAATAGTAAAAGAGGAAGATTCTTTTGGACAGTCAGTGTTTTACTCATCATTGTGATCACTGGACTGGTTTTGCACGGCTCTGATAACAGCTTCTTCGAAAACACTGACTGAGTCCGTTATATAAGTCCAGCCAAGACTCCGCTCATCCACACGCAGGCCTTCTTGAGAAAGACACTCATAATGTGGAGAGCCTTCCCAAAGGCTTACAGGTAAATAGTTGGGATTTACGTGCTGCAATATGCCAATAATAAGTTCACGTTAAGCCACACAGAGGCCGGGACTTGACTCACAGACAAACACAAAGTGCACAGTTACCTAATATCACCCACAGTATATTAATTTTTGCCCCTTCCATTCTTCACGAATGACTCACAGATGTCCTAATCAGAATCATTAGCTTTTGGCTAATCCGCCCTCCCAGTCTCCCTTTCTCCACACCCTGGGACACTCATGACCACACCAGCCACCCTTTAACACCCCGCTTGAGTCACCCTGTCCTGCACCGACCACATCTCCAGACCCTGTGTCAGCGACCTCGGCCTGCCGATCCTACAGCCGCAGGCATGCTGCCTTAAGCTGCGCAAAGCAAAGAATACCCTGGAGGATTACCGCGTGATGAAACAGTGGTTTGAAGAGGCATTAGCGTAATTTTTAGCGTATTTACCCCCCCTTTCGTTTTGATCCGACGGGATTGTTATCTGAATGGTTCCAACTTGCTAATGTGCAGGGCGACTTATGTTCTGCCAGACTCTGCAGAGAGCAGCGCTAAGAATTGGCTAACTCGAGTTTTTGTCGCTGCTTGATTGTTAGCGGTGGTGTGATTTCTCCTTGAATGACGGATGAGCTGTCTAACACACTCGCTGACTAACACTCACACACACAACTGAATACAATCCCAACCATATTAGGAGAAAATTCATTTCTAAAGTAGCTCAACAATTTGAACATACAGAAATTTTGCATACATACACAAAATTTTAAAAAGATGACATGTCCTTTTGTGGCTAAAATGTGTAAAATCTTTATTTTTGAAAGACAAATGACTATAAGTATTTAACTACTACACTTACTTTAATGCTTTGATAGCAGTGTTGTTGATATGACTCATGAAATACATTGTTGAACAAACATGCTCTTTTTTTTAAAAAAAAAACTGATGTCAGAAACTAATCAAACTCATGCACAAACTTAAGCAACATTTAGGTTTATGTGATTACTATGTACCTCTTTAACATGAAGACTGGTGTGTAAACAAACCGCTTCTATTGTTAGAATATTTGATATATCTCAGGCCCAAATAGAAACACATTGTGATTGTGAGAGCCCTTGTATGGCTTGTATTGAAGTAATACAAATTTGCCAAAAGAATGATTTCAGTATGTTCGAGCTTTTACTAACATAAACATTAATTTGAGAGCAAATTCACTCAAACGCACATATTTAAGCCATTTGACTTCCCATGAAATAAATCAAACGAGAGCACAAACAGATGCATGGAAGGATTAACACACACTCAGACAAGATCTGTGGTAATGACAGAGTGGTTGGTTTGCAGCATCCATCCTGTCCAGCCATCCTCCTTGGTCCACAGCTTTGACTCAGACCTACTGTGTGTGTGTGTGTGTGTGTGTGTGTGTGTGTGTGTGTGGGCACTCTTGCACTGTCTTTCAGGTCTTTCAGAGTGCCGTTAGATCTTCAGAGTGATGACATTTTTAGAAAGTGATGACATTTTGTCCACTGACTAAAGTCTTCAAAGGATCATCTGAGGGTTGGGTTTAAAAGACCGGGGTTAAGGTTTTAGATTTAGGTTTAGGGTTAAGGGATATGATGTGTTCTGTCAATGAGAGTCTCTACAACTACACAAGTACAAATGTGCTCCCGTGTGGGGGGGCAGGATGTCTGAATTTTCCTTTCTACTTTTTCGCTTTGAAGTTTCAGCAAAATCATCCCACTGCTCTGCCGCACCAACACACACAAACAAAAACATGCAGATGTCGCGAACATAGTCATTCATCAGGCCGATCAAAAGACGAGCATGCACACGCGCACGTGCACCCACATGTGCACAAACCTCATCCAGAGAGTGCACACAGACGCACAACAGAATGTGCGTGTGTGTGTCTAATAAACAGGCCTATAAATAACATGAGAGGAGGAGACGCGCTGCATTTTTGTTGTGGTTTGATGTTTTGTCGCTGGAGGATCCTGCAGACACACAAACATCCCCAAAAGTAATTACCGTCTCCACGGACAACGTTGACTGATGAGCTTTCCCCCTCAGCCAATCACGGGCTTAGGAGGGGATGTGTGCTTTCTAATAGTTGCTTCGACATCATACGATACTGAACTTTTTGTTGGACATTTTAAGTAAAAGTCAACCGTTTTGCCCTGTAACATGTGATTGTTGTTGTGAAATTGTATTTTAAACCAAACCATGTTCTTTTCCCTAGCCAAGTAGTTCTGGTGACTCAGCTTGACGGAGTCGAACAACAAGTAAAAATAAGACTGATGCCACAAAATATAACAAAACTGAGTGAAAAAATAATGGTTTGATATGAGACATAAATCTCTCTTTGCTAGGTGAATGGCCTGTGACTAAGACCAGTGTTATAGTATTAATGTCCACAGTACACAACCATCCACTAGGGTCCACATGATATATATTGGGCCTCCACAAGTCTACAAGAGTCTGCATAGGCCTCCAGAATTGGTGGCATGCATAGACTAAACTACAAAGGCAATGGTCTAATGCAACAGACTCCTGCAATGTAGAAAAGCAGTGCAATAAAAACAAGTAAGAGCCCATGGTATCCACAGTGGCCTATGTGCATGTCTGCAAGGGAGTTTTTACTCTGCTTCCACTCCTCAAACTTCTTTATGAAGCTCTTTTAAACTGTACAAACTTTTTTCCTCTATCATAGTTGAATCTGGATGCGGGTGGCAGCTTGTCCATATCCATATCAGCTTTGACAAAATGGCAATATTAGACACCCAATCAAAACAGATTGGATATGCAAAAATGCATTATGCATATCTGAAAAGTGTGAATTACTCAAAAAATCCTAGTTAACACAGGTTGTCATTGTTGCTTTTGGTATTATAAATCCTGCATCAACCAGTTAAATTGCAAACACAGCTGGGGACGTCCCATCTACTGTGTAAACGAGATTCCCTTTGTCTCTTATCTTAATTATAAATATCTAAAAATAAATATCTCATTTTTAAAGGTGTGGTTTTTGCCAAAAGACTTGGACCTGCACAAAATGATAACCCTCATGATCATTGCTTCAGACACTTTTTGATTATCAGTGTGTCTGACATCTGAAATCTCTGCTATTAAGAAAAGCTCAACATGTTTTATATTTTGACACTTTTAGCCTTATATAAAAAACATGAACTACAGCCAGTAAGACTAATAATCAGATTTTAAGGGTATGTGGGTAAATTTCACCATCTGAACAAGACTGTTAGGGTCCACATGGGCTATGTATACACATGCAACTCAAATATAAGACCACAAGGACTGTCTGCACAGTAGGCACACTGACCACTGCTTTGACCCATTCAGATATTCTGATAACACATTGTTGCGTCAGCTTGAATGGGGGATCAGTGAGATTCATGGGGAAGAGAGTGACTGTGCAATACAATGACCTGAGGGAGCCTGAGCGCTTTGTTTTTGAAGGTAAACAGGACACACACACACACACACACACACTATAAAAAAGATGAATTCCTTTGATTGTCAAGGCTGTGAGAAACACTGACTATGTGGCTTCAAGCTACAGTGTGTGTCTGTGTGTGTTGGTATTGTTGCCATGAGGCACCTGCTGCTGCCCTGTACTTCAGTTTACATGGTACAAAGTGTAAGTTGTGTTTTGATAGTTTGATGACATTTGATATGTGCAAGTGCATACACAGACACACACACACTCACACACACAAGCTACATTTATGAGTATGAACATATAGGCAGGGGTATATGAATGTGTGTGTGAGAGAGAGTGTGTGCTCTGAGAATAGCTCCGAACAGGAAATCTAAATCTAGCCTGGACCAGGAAGAAAAGTGTGTGAGAGGAACAAACAAATCAGGAAACCCTAATCCTCCACCCCCCTGCACAGCTCTCACTCACACACTCATGCATTTCTACAGATGCAGTGAAGGGTAAATCCATCTTCATTCACTTTTATCATCTGTTCATTTATAAACTGGATGCCCTTTGATGTTAATTTGTTAGATTTACATAATACAACATTTGAGGTGCTGTGATACAGTGGTACAAAATCGCAAAACAGGTGAGTGGTACTTATAGCTTTTCAGGGTTTTTTGGGGTTAGTTTTTCCTTTTCCTATGGGTCTAAAGGTGTTTTCATACTGAACAAAAGGTGATTTTCAGAGGTGATGCGATTTTATAATACGTCAGTTGAAAGGTGCGCGCAGTAGGACGTGAATTTAACTGTTTAAGAGAAAATGGTTCATGTGTATTATGGGGTAAATAGTCGCTGTGACTTCTGAGGTTAATCACAGTGTCAAGCCAGTTTAGATGAGATCTAATGTGCGTAATGATGTCTTATATGTATGAAGAAAAAACAAAACAAAACACTCTCTTTAACCCATTAACCCCGGACGTCCATGCACTGGAAGCAGGCCGCATCTGTTCTAAAAATGCAACTGGTAACGTTTTTTGAAGGGTGCCAAGTAACGCATATTCACTTTTTAATTTCTGCTGCATCAATTTTGGTAGATTTACAGTTCAGAAACATCAGTATCAGTGACTATTTGCACTAAGGATGTTATTTACGCTCTAATTTACTTCTTTTTGGGTTTTTTTGGAAGTAAAAATGATGAAACTTTTAGATCTTACTCTGACTTGGTGACAAGAATAGGGGAACTAATTGTATTACAGAATTCTCCAAAGTGTCTCTAATCTGTAGAGCTCCAGGTCTGTAGCTTTTACAGGCTAAATTTAGGCATTTTTTCCAAATAGAAGGTTAAAAAAATAGCTATAGGGCTTAAGGGGTTAACCGAGTAACACCTGCTAACACACACCATTGTGTTTATCAGTATGATTTGGTCTCTTTAACACTGAATTTTTAAAAAACAAATTCAACAAACCACACATCAGTAACTTCATCACCATCCTTTCTCCTATTAAGTATTTTTTTTATTACTCGTGCAAATAAATTAAGTCAATCAAAACACACAAACACACGGAGGAGGAAGTCGGATTGGTTTTTCCCTGAGGAAGCCTGCACGTGTGTATGAGGCAGGTTCTCAGGCCGGCCGGTACTTCCTCCTTCTCCTCCTCCTCCACCTCCTCCTCCTCTTCCTCCTCCTCTTCTTCTTCTTTTGTCGTTTGTTCCACCTCCAGCTGGACTCCAGACAGGAAACAGATGCTCTCCCCCTCTCTTCCTTCTTTCTCCCTTTTCTCTTCCTCCTCTACTTTTTTTAATCTTTGTCTTCCTCACTTTTTTCTCTCCTCTCCCTCCATCGCAGCTGCCATTTCTCCACATCCCTAAATCTTTTTCATCTCCGTGTCCTACATTGTCTCGCCCTCATCCTCCTTTCCTCTCATTTTCTCTTTCACTGCACCTCTCCCTCTTGTTTCCCCTCCAATCTGCTTTACTTCTGTTTGTATATTTCACCTCTTCATTTTCTACATTCTCCTGTCTCTCCTCCTTCCCTTTTATCTCCTTTCATCACTTTTTTCTCCCTTTCTGTTCTTACATTCTCTCTCACAACAGTTCTTACTGTATATGTTGAGCTTTTAACTTTTTTTCCTTTCTCATAAAGGAAATTTTATGAAAAGCTGCAACTGAAACAATATAACAAACAATAAGGGCAAAAGGAGAGTAGCATGTTATGAAATACATGCTACATTAAAGTTAATATAGTATTACCTTGTTATGCATTATTGTTTTCTCATTGTACAGTCTGTTGTGATTTATTATGGCTCATTAAATTTATGTTGATAACACAAATTCCCGTTTTCGTTTGAAAGATAAAGAGAGAGCATGGATACAGATGAGCTGAATACAGAAAATGTTACATTTTAGTTAAATTGTACACATTTCACATAATTTGTTTGTCTTTTTTCACCCTTGTATTTCCGCATGTGTGTGTGCGGGCAAGATAGCCATGCACTGTGTTTCTGGCAGTGTGTCACCACCTAGTGGTCGCTCTAAGAAAGCTCTAGGGTCTCCTCTCGGTTTAAGTTTGCTTTATTCATCTTTTTCATTGCAGACATTTTGACTTATCATAGCAGGAAAAGCACAAGTGTAATCATAAACATCAATTATGACTCATTTCATCCATGTAAGTTATGCATGTTCCTTATCAGGATGGCCAGAATCAGATGCAGATAGCTCTAAGCGCTTTAATTGCACCTAAACTCAAAAACTCAGCTGCCTATCCTGCAGGATTCTTCTGAATATTTTAATAACGTTTCTGTGTTTTGGGCAAGTGTAAAGAAAATTCCATGTTTTAGAGTACTGACAGTGTCAGGCCACGTTGACCCTTTTCTCGTGTAAAAGCATCTAAGCTAATGGAACATCCCCACAACACACTAAGCTCTGAGTGAGTGACTCAGGGAAAGAATGAAAAACAAGCAAACTTTCCATTTGACTTGATATGAAAAGTGCAAATTACCGCTGTCTGCTGCTCTGAAAAATCCCAGTGTCATTCATATTGAAAACTACCTGGATTAGCAGAAGACAAGAGTTTCACTTTTTACAGAGAAATCTTCAAAACACCACCTGTGGGAGCAGGTAAGAATTCAGTTGTAGGCTGCTTTATATCTACACATACTTGCTGCAAATGGCAAGATATTGTAAATGGGTTAAGTGGGGAATATACACATAGAATCTACTTGCAGCTCTGTGAATATGATTATAATCATCTAGATGTGTGTAATGCTTCCCAACCACATAGATATAAATGTCAGATTTTCAAAACTCCCCGTTTAATTTTAGTTTTGTTAGTTGAAGAGTTTGCATCTTTCCATGTCTCTAGATTGCTAGTTTCAAAGAAAGCATTAATAATTAGAAGTTTAGATACTACTGGTAAGTTTAAAGTGACTTTTATTGTCATGCACACATGCAAACAGTAGATAAGGCCCACTTTTTATTCTGTCCAGAGCTGTAGCATGATGTTAGCCTTGAGGACTTTGCAGTGGACACACAGCATCAAAAATGCTCATACTATCTGTGATGGTGGAGAATGCTGGTTAGCATATTTAGATAATGCATCAGATTTACTCATTTTCTTGCTTTTACAAAAATGTGCAGAATTAGTATAATTTTGTATCCAGATCTGTAGTGCAAGGCTCTTTTTAATGTCTCATTTGAAAAGTTTTAGTCTAAAACTAAACGTAGATGCACAAGCACCCCAGCCCCTCTCTACTGCGGTAAGCTGAGATCAGATAACCTCTGTTTACAGCTGTGTTTCGCCTAAAGTCAACGCAGTGCTGTGAGATGTGGGGGTTGTTTTCTGGTTTATGATGCCATGTAATCCTTCCAGTAAAAACCAGTCCATTGTAACTGCTGAAACTCCACTCAATCTGAATGAATCAGAGTTTCCAAGCATCCTGCTCAAATGACCCCCCTCCTTTGCTCTCACACACACACACACATTCACGTCCTCGACTGAAGACACCACAGCAGTCAGAGGAAGCAGCCTGCAGCTCATGGCTGCAGTGAATTATCATCCAGCGGTGGCTGTACTCTGCTGGATGTTTTGCCGGGATGCTGCTCTGCTTCTGGCTTCCTGAACTTTCCAGTAATTTAATTAATGTTCTCCCTTTTTCTTTCTTTTCTTTTTTCTCCCGAAGCTGGTTTTGCATGTCACTTTTTCTCATAAGTGCACAACGGCTGCATGCGCCAAGAGAACCGTGATGCATATCTGCTGGTACATGTTGCTGCAGACACCATACTGTCATTCTGCAACGTCTTCAGTTTGTTGTTGGATTCATGTGGACTTGCTGTTTGGTTTCACATTGCCGCCATACAGTCATGTACCACAAAGCAGCAAAGCACAAAAGTTAAAGCCCAGTGTGTGAGGAATTGGTCCTGCACATCAAAATCTGTGCTGTAATATCAGTATAGACTCTTATATTAAACGACTGGACAGTCAGCATTGCCAGTGTTGGATGGCAACATTTGCAAACATATTATTGGGTTCAATCATGATTGTAAATGCATTTATATTTCACGAAACCACATAATAATAATGTAAATACAATGTCTGCAGTAATAAACTCAACGTGTCTTTAGTTATTTTCAATGCTAGGAGTAGTTTAGCTGTTTTTCTAAAATGTATTTTCATTTGTTTAATGCATTATAATATCTAGGTCATGTGGTTTTCTTCAGCTCTCTCCTGGTGTTGGGGTTACCTGCTGGTCATGGGGCTGATCACAGAACCCATACATCACATCTTTATTAGGAGGAAGTCATTAGGTTTCTGTGGCGACCCAGCCTTGACCCTGCTGAAGCTGCATTAAAAACCCAGACCCAGGGGTCAGGGCAAGGGGGTGGGGCTTGTACCAGGCATCAGCCAATCACAGATGACTATCCAGCACTTTGGGACAGGTTCCAAGGTTTTTCTGTGCATGTGTGTGTGTGCGGATTCTTGTGTGTCTCTACTCTTCGGTTGTTGCTGCAGTTTGGCAGTTGAACCTCGCTGCCCTTCTGGCTTAAAAATTTAACTATTTGGAGTTTTTTTTCCCCCACTCAAAGCACAGCCATCAAAAACTAGCAGTCAGAACACAAAAAAACAATCACTGAGTGACAGTAAATCTCTCCCAAGTAGCACTTAGTCTTTCACTTTCTCTGCCCACTGCTATGCTTCAACCACACAGTAAAATTCTGTTTTGAAGGCTCTGTGCATCCAGAAGGAATAACATTGTTTTCATTTCTGCAATGAATAAAACAGACTCCACCAGGACGGACAGTGTGTTGTCAGTGAGATACCAACCAAGAGAACAGTTTCATATTTCTTCCAATAATAAATTACAAGGTTGTCTTCTCCCTTCACTGAAATCATGTTGAGCTGCTACATTTCTCCACATATAGAGAGCAAAGAGTTACTTGTTAATGAAAAACATACACCTGATATTATAATGCTGTGTAGACTGTATTTAAAATGTCCGGTTTATTTGAGTTGTCCTATGTCATTGCAAACCACCTGACCCATCAAGGTATGGACTCTGCATGACCTCTGAAGGTGTCCAGTGGTATCAGGCAACAAGAAATCTGTCACAGATCTTTTAAGTCCTGTAAAGGGTGCGGTGGGGCCTCCATGGATCGGACTTGTTTTTCCAGCACATCCCACAAATGCTTGTTCCGTTTGACGCAAAGTCAACACCTTAAATTCTTTGTGTTTTTCTTGAGACTATTCCTGAACATTTTTTGTCGTGTGATAGTGGTCATTATCAAGGAATAACAAAAGGGGTGTATGTGATCTGCAACCAACAGAACATTGCCCAGGGCATCACATTGGGTACACTCGTTTGCTTTCAACCTAAAGAGCATCCTGCTGCTATCTCTGCCCTCTGTAAACAATGCACATGCAACCAAAAATATATAAAACAAACAAACAAAAAAGATTAATGGAAACACCCCACATGGCTTCTAACACATCATCTTCAAGAACTGACTGTTCACTTGCTGCCTAATACGTCCCACCCCTTGACAGGTGCCACTGTAATGAGATAATCAGTACTATTCCCTCCACCCGTTGGTAGTTTCAGTGGTGTGGCTAATCAGTGTATACTGCTCTGTACTTCTTTGTTGTTTTGAAGATAGTTGTTTGCATACAAATATTTCTTTCTTAATTTGCATGATCACAATTAACAGCAGATAAATGTACAATGCATCACTTACCTTACATCTGCACTCTGTCCCTGTGTCCAGTTAAGTAAGAAATCAAACAAACCCCTTCTGTGAAATAAAATGGCATTACCGAAATTTTTGGGTCACTGAGATTTGACTTCAGGGCTCCTTGTGGAAATTGTGTGTCTGTGTGTGTGTTTTTTGTCTCTACTGGGATTGGCTGGTAGTCACTTTCAGTGGATGATCCCATGTTGCACCCATGGGTGGGGCAGCTGGGGGTGTTTGCTTGATTGACAGCAGGTATAATGTGGCGCCGCATGTCCCCTTAGCCTCCCTCTCCCCTCTTCAACCCTCTTGTCAACTTCCTCTGCCCGGATCCCCTTTCTGGAGGTCAAAGGTCATTCAGTAGGATGCCCTCCGTCCCTGATAATACACACATACACATAGTGTGTCTGTGAAGGGTTATAACCAGCATTGGACTCTACCAGGGGTTGCGAGGGCTGGAGAAGGTTGACAGCCACCATTAGTCTTTAAACAACCCCCCAAAAAACAGTCTCTATAGCACACAGACACACACTAGCACACCGACAAACTTCACCCCCAGGGGTATTAGTGTCCTCACTTTGCCCTGAATGAGAGTTGCGGTGACCGGTCACAACGATGACAGAAATTGTGATGCTCTATTGGCTCAGTGCTGCTGCCTTAAACTGATGAACTGTTTCATACTGATGATCAGTTTTGAGCATAACACTCGAGCCCTGTATGTGTAGGTTTGAAAGGTAGCTGTAAAGACGCTATAATCAGCTTGAACTTACAGGAGTTAAAATAAAATGGGCAACAGCACTAGACTGTGAGTAATGCACTAAAATGTGAAGATGTGTGGATCAAGGTGGTGCTACTAAAAACAAGCTCAATGTTTGTCTTATGTGCATCTTTACAAGGTTTACCAAAGGTAAAAGTTTGTTCATCATGTTGCAAAGCGGATGTTTTCCTTATTTAGATAAGAAAATGCTTCAGTTCGGAAATGTATTGCTTGTTAGTCATGGACCACACACCTACTTATGACGTGATTTTGTTTCCTTAGAACTTGAAAAGAAGGGTGGTCAAAGCAAGCTTGACTAATTTTCATCATCAACTTCTACTTAGATGATCTGACCAGACAGAAAATTAGTCCAATAAATGAGTTATTTTGCAGTTTTAGCCAAAGACAGCTTGATTTTGTGTGTGGTTTTTGCCTTTATATTGAAAAAAAAAAACAACAAAAAAAACAAAAAAAAAAATTCCAGCCAAACTTCATTTACAGCTCCTTTAAAGTCTAAACAAATGAATCCTGATGAGTTTTCAGAACAGCTTTTTCTCTGGCTACACTCCAATTTAGAGAGGAATTATAATGAAGACAGAGTGCAGGAGGCCTTTCAACGCTAGCTGTCAATATGTGTTTGGTTAAGTGTTTCTTCAGTGTGGTTTCAGTCCTTTTTTGTTTATGTGACTAAATGTTGCGTACTGTAACTTAAAAGTAACCCTAACCCTAACCCCAAAATCTCAACTCAAACCCTTTATCTCCCATTTACTTTTCTTATCTCCATGTTTTTTGGACCAATATGCTGTAGCAATTTTGCAGCATTCTCACTCAAGAATAGCAGCAGCATAGGTGGATTCAAAGTTAAACATACTAGTATGTTGTAAAGTTTGGAGTTCAACAATGCCCAAAACAGCAATCAGGAGTTTAGTAATAAAACCATAACCGTATACTTGAAAACTAAAATTGACTTAAACTCATACAGCAAAGGGCTTCTCACTTCTACCATCTGCCCACATTGCAGACACCACGATACGTATAGGTCACACCTGGTGCTTGTTGGCTGTAAGTGACAGAGATGGACAAAGAGTAGACAGGTATCAGCTGAAGTTTAAATGAAAAGCTGCCTCTGGCCTGTCCAATCCAGAGGAGACAATCTGTTTGAATGCACCAATCACAGTGCACCACCTGTTGCTAATCGCCCATATGCACCCACACATACGCATTAAACAAAATGGGGGTAGATTCTCCAATGAACTTCAACATTCTAAGAAACGTTTTTTAAGGTTTAGATGAGATGATCGATATAACTATAAAACCTGGAGCAATGCCAGGTAACCTCAAAGTGGTTGCATGTTATGGTGATAGCAAGAGTCACTGTACCGAACCAAGAAATGGCCACACACATAACACTTTATGTATAACTGTTTTAGGTATTTCAGGAGTAAAAGTGTTATTTTATGTTGTTGTTCAAAAACAGTAACTGGACTGCTAATAATTATAAAGGACAACAAGGTAAAACTAATTTCTTGTTGATTAACCCCTAACACTGAAGTCACTTAACAGGAAAAGTCTGAAGCTCTAATTAAAATACTAATCTATGCCAGTCATGCTGTTTTTAAGCCCCATCTTATTGGTTATTCATACCTCAAACTCGGGTTAAGACTGCTGATAACAACACTTCTATATGACCTTTATAGTCAGCTGGAAAGAACAAAATGGCTGCAGCAGTGAGGAGTTTTACATGGTCTATGGTTGTCAAAAATGAACATTATAGCTACTTCAACTACAGCTGTTTCTACAGATGTATTACGCTCTGACTGTAGCCTATGAATACAACCAACTTTTAGTCATTATTGACTCCTGGTTGCTCCTCTGAGCCATAGCGTTTGGGATTTGTCTGCAGTCTGGCATTTAAGACAGAGGTCACATATATTTAGGAAGATCTTAAATTTTCCCATTAGAGCAGGAAGAGTGTAATTAGAAACGGCAGATATGCTGCTGAGAATCTGAATGTGTTTCTTGGGAAATGTTTACATTTGACACAGATGTATTTCCATCCTTCCATAGAATATTTCAGTCACATTCATCCATTTCCTGGAGATTTACACTAACCATTGCAGTGGCTTAATCTAACCTCACCCTTTTCTTAAACCAAGTCCTTAGACTAAAATGAAATCATTGTGGTTATGGGGAATTGGCATCTGGTCTCCAAAGAGGGAGGGGAGTCCCCACAGTGTCCCAACATAAACATGCAGTGTTTGCCTCTGTTTTTCAGTTTTACACACATCTGCTGGCAGTTAGAAAGTTCACTGGAACAAGTGCTGATTTTATTTCTTGAGGAATTTCATCCACACCTCCTGTTGAAGGCTGAACCCAAGCTCATGGCATGAAACTGATGCGACAACAAAACTTTCCCCCTGATGTTTCAGTGTCTTTTATACTGCACATAAAGGTGAAAGTACATTTAACATGAGGATATTTAAATCTTGGGCAGGCTGTGGATGGACAATGGCTGTGTGAAAAAAACATTTTTTTAGGTTTTGTTTAAACTTGGGTTTATCAAACCCTTTAAACTGCACAAACTTGTAGCAAATTCCTTGTTTCAGGATGTTAGATGCCACCTCACCTTCATTGCCTCAAATTCCGTTATTCCTGTTTCATTCTTTAAGCGACGTTTATTCACACAAAAATAATGTTGAAAGAGGAATTTCAGTCTGTAGGTCATCAAGTCCAGCAGCCAGTAGATAAACACAAACATTTAGTGGTGTTAATAGCAGTTAGCATTAGAGTATGCAAGAAAAAAAATTAATAACAATAATGTTGCAGAGTAGGGCACTTTGGCAGAAATAAAGAAAAAAAATAAAATGCCATGAAGATAGACGTTAAAAGATTTCTTGCAAGACTCTCTGTGCTTGAGATGGGAAATGGTTAATTTCTCTCTTCTCAGTGAACCTGCAGGCATTGATGAGCTGGAGGACAGAATTAATTTTGCATTATTTTTAGTTTTTTAATTTATGAATTATTATTTTTGGGTAATTAGGCAGCATCAAACTCAAAATTTGCTTCTACCTCATAAATTATAGGTGCAAGAAAATTGGTGAAAGGGACACATTGGCAACTATTAGCAACAGGCAATACTTGGATATCCAGAGAGCACTTACAGCAGAACTGATGTTCCTCAATTCCAGGAGTCAGCAGAGGTGGTTTGGGCATCTGATTAGGATGCCTCCTGGGCATCTTCCTTTAGAGGTTTTCGTGGCACATCCAACTGGGAAAAGACCTTGTGGTAGACCCAGAACTTGCTGCAGGGATGATGTGTCTCATCTGATCTGGGAAAGCCTTTGAAACCCTCAAGAATAATTTGAAAACATGGCTGGGGAGAAGAATACCTGGAATGTCCTGCATAGATTTTTCCTGCGTGACCCAACTCTAGAGAAGCAGAAGAAGATTGATGGATGGATGGATGCCTATAATGTTCCAGTATATTTCAGATGATGCCTAGGTCTTAGGAACATATTTTGCAGACTTAAAATTTGCATCTTAGTAGTACTTTTTCAGTTAAAGTGCAAATAAAGTTTGTAATTTCTGTGGACATTTCCAACATTATAGCACAGTAGCAGCAGGCATTACTGATATGCAAGCTTTCACTTTCAAAAGTTCTGACTGAAAGAAAGGAAAGTTAGTAACAAAATATAGCATGTGAACAGTTGTGGATGTTTTTATAGATCAACAAGATTGTTTTCTTGTCCATGTTTTTTTTTTTTTTGCTACATGTGATGCATTATATTCAACCTCTAACACCTGAGGGAAACATTTCATGCAGTCACATGCTTTCTGGTTAAAAACAAACAAAAAAGGGTATAGAAAAGTATTTCCAAAAGTCAAACCAAGGCTAATGTCTCTAAAAAAGCTTTCATCGCTTTTTTCATTAGCCTTACATTTCATACATTAATCACTCTATTAGCTCAGCCTGTACAGGTCATCCTTCTCTTTGAGGAATCCTGAGTGACACACATCCGACACTTTAAGTATAGGCTTGTCCTTTGTCTCTGTATCTTCTTCTTATTCTGTGGTTTGATAGTGCTGCGTGCATTGTCTGGGCTCAATGTGACAGTTTGATGAGCCATTAGCCGACATAATTTATCTGCATGTTCGCTCTGCCTGCAGACTCTCTGTCTGCTGTGGGACGGCATGCCTTTGTCTTGACTGTTGCATTAGGCAAAACTGGGGTTTGTCACGCAGACACATGCATACATACACACAGAGTCATACACTACTGACGTAAACCATACAGTAAACGACTGTGTTTGGTAAGAATTCTGTGAAATCCCAAAGGACATAGAAAGCTGATGAGTTGTCAGGTGAGTAAAACATGCATCATCTTTAACTTAAAGAGTTGCACACTCATTTTAAGACTGAAATACAAAATAAAAAATGCAAAAGTTTTGCAATTTCTAACTTGTGCTTCTTTGACTTGACCATTTTGGGTCGATAAATATTGAATAAAAAGTACTGAAAATAATAAAAAAAAACATAACAATGACCATAAATAAAGGAATCAAAAATAATACATCAAATGAATTATGGTATTAACATTAACACAAAAAAAGCCTGTTTTGGCCATTTGGCAGCACAACAACAAGTAACGTTTATAAATTGCCACTTCATAAGGTTGACATATAAGGTTGGCAAAAAAGCTGTGCTAGTGTTCAGGTTGAGTCATGTTTCTGGCCATCGGATGAGTCAACAGGCAACATACTTTCGTTTTAGCTTTGCTGTGGTCTCCACCAATCAATGAGAAAGACATCTGCCTTTTTAAATGTGCTGGTAAATGCTCCATTATGTTCATTAGGTAGTCATTACCTTTCTCTGCCTGCTGTTTGGTAATATGCAGATGATGTAATGTTTTTTGTTTTGTTTTTTTTGCTAAAAACAGCTGAGCCAAAAGGTGTCTAGTGATAATTCTGGGTGGGTCAGCTGCTCTGTATTGTGCTTATTACTGGATGACATATTGTGACTGCATAACTATACATTGGGGGAACCTGGACAGTGTTCTTTTTTATCATTATTATTATTTATCTGTTTATTTATTTGTGTGGTGTGTGTAATATATATATTACACACACACACACACACACACACACACACACATATATATATATATATATATATATATATATACACATATATATATAGTTTTGTTTAAGGGATTGATTTCTATATATATTATATTCATTTGTGTATATGTATCAATATGCTCATCACAAGGGGAATGGACTCGTGGGATAAGGGGATATAGCTGTTTGTAAAATTAGACTGTAATCACAATCACACGGGAATAAAAAGTTGATCAAAAAAATTTCTGGGTGGGTTTATCAACAACCATTACAAACAACCATTGTTAGTATACTAATATCGAATACAGTGGCTTTCAAACTGCATTCACTAAATTTAGATATCACTGGGGCCAGGTAACCTACTTGTCTTAACATATGCTTGTTACAAAAGGTTGTGATCAATGATAACTAGTGCTCAAGGGAAGCTGGTGGATGTGTGTTTGAGGATTGTGCCATGAGACCTCTGAGCTGTAGGGGGAAACTGAAGGGGTAACAGCAATGACAGAAGTAAAAAAAAAAAAAAGCAGTATTCTGTCAAAAACCCGGTGGCTGTCAAAGCTGTGCTGAACTAAAAACTGAAGTGTGATGAATCATGCTCAAATCCAAAGTTATAATAAGCCTTATGCAAACCATTCATAACCTCCTGTTAGGTACTGTTCATGATTTAAAGCCTCTGAAACTATCTCCACATTGCATCTATTTTTGATCAGTTATCAATACATCCAGGACAACCACTAAAGTATTAAACTTACATTTCAAATAGTTTTTCTTTTTTAAAAAAGTGGATTACCCTATTATAAAACTATGCCTTTCGGAAGCAAAGAAATGAGGGTGTAGTCACCAGATGGGGCCAAATGAAAGATAAGAAGCATACAGTCAATGTTAGTTACATTTGGGATTAGAGTTAACCTCTCTGTAAAAGGTTAATAGTCGACAATACAATGCTTAGCCTTTCAAGTTCATAGCAGACATTCTTCCACAGGTACGGCCCTTTAGTCCGCTCTCCACCTGCTGTAGAGTTAAATGCAACGTAATCGGCATCTTGTGTTTTCACAGTTTCGGCTCTCATAGTTCTCACTTTGTCAATGTTGTAATCGGTGTGTTGCTCAACAACTGGACCTGCTGTGAAGAGAACAGAAGAAACACTGAAGGGAGAGGCGAGGGGCTTTCTGTCTGGGTGGAGGGCAAACTTCCAGCTCGATAAGAAAGGTGAGAGGTAAACACTGACCTGAGTCCTATCGCTGCTTGTCCAAGTCCATCTTTCACTAGAGAAACTATGCAAACAGCAGGGATGCACTGATAACTCTCTTTCACTCCGAGCAGTAAACTTTAAGTATCGTCTGATAACGAAGACCAGACCCCAGGCGTCACAGCTCCTACCTTCATTTAGGGTTGTCGGGTAAAAATGATCCATTTAAAGCAGTTTTGCAGAATCAGTGAGAAAAGATTTTGAACCTTATGCTTTTTATTATAAGGCATTCAAATTTTAGCAACCTTTTTGATGTAATGAAGTGTGATTGCTGTTATTTGTAAGAGTTTTTTTGTCTAATCAGTCTCTTAAATTTCTGTTTCTGCTAAACTGAATTTCTCTCTGCCAAAGACACATTGTAGCTGTCTTTGTTCCTTTCTTCAGTAAAACTGGAAGTAGCATGAGAGGTTATAGTGCTTCAATATGGCCATTGATATATTCAACAAGGCCTGTGACTTTGACTCCAGAGACCACTGACCTAAAAACAGCCAGTGCTGATTTTAGCTATATATACCTACAACTAAGTAGTTTTTAGGGACACTAGCTTTGTGCTTTCATTGCATTAATTTTCCCCAGATAAGTAATTCTTTGGACATCAAAAGTTTAATCTAGTGTCACCAGCAGATTAAAACTGCCACATGTCTTTTGAACAGTTCCTCCAACATCTGACTTTTCCACAAGCACCACCGTGAGGTTGACATTTTTGAAGATTCTTGATATGTCTTAACAATAAAATGCAGATATCTGTCTGCTCATCTTGTCCAATAACAATTTAAAACATCCAGTGATATAACTAGACACCAACAACACTGATTGGGCCAAATCTTGTACAGATGTACAGAGTCTTCAGATGTTGACTTCTAATGACTGTGATCACCTGGTTTATCCTCATGCATCTTTCATTTTGGTTCAAAGTGAAACATCTCAACTGTTGCATAAATTGTTGTGCAAAATAGAAATTCCTAGTTTTGCAAGCTTTGGTGATTACCTGATGTTTCATTACAGACTCACAGCCTGGTTGGAGACTCTTATATTGCAGAATAGGAATTTTAAGTGTCCTACTGCAAAAGCACAGTATAAAAACTCAAATAGATAGTTATAATTTTGATGTAAGATGTAAGTTATAGCCCGTTCCAGCCTGGTGTTGGTTCAGTGTGCTGATGGTATCTCCCCAGTGAAAAGCAAGCAGCTCCAGACAGGAGGGAAGGGGCAGGCCAGCGAAAAAGCGAGGTTGAAGCAGTAAAACCGCAGAAGAAGGTTTACTTCAAACAAAAGAAGTAAGGTAATACAAGACGACCCGATCTTTTCTGTTAATGGGTAACTGGATCGGTACACACTCTGCCCTCCTGCATGAGCTTAATGCAAACTTATAAGCAAACAGAAGGATGTGCACATAAAAAAAAAACATTTGTACACAACTACATCACCAGAAGAGTGAAACGGCCACTTAACAATGTCATTTTCTATCATGTACGTTTACAACCCTCTATTTGTTAACATGAATCGTGTCTTTGTTTGAATTCTCATTTCTTAATCGAATTGCTTCAGAGAATTACAGTTATTATGAAAGTGGTTAACTTAAGAAATAAACACTTTCAATGCTGTTTTGCAGCTCTGTTTTCACAATTTCCAGCTAAAATTTAAACCTGCACTAATATAGCAAACAAAACTGAAAGCTGGTTATAGTTGCTGTCTTTGTCGGGATACATGGAAATTACCAAAATAACCCATATGACAAGTTTGACCTGCCACCTCTGTGGTTATAGATTGGGTTGGTTACATTTGGACAGCTAAAAATATAGGTAAAGTTTCCAGTTATGCTTTAGACAACCAGCAGTTTTCTCCTATAGCGATTTGGCTGCACTCTACAACAGCTCACGATTACGCCATCATTCCCATTACCACAAGGGGTCACTTTAAATATGTCATATTATAGTATGTCATCAAAAATGTAACAAAAACGTCATACTATAAAGTATGCCGTCAAAAATGTCTTAAAAAACGTCATCGTATGGTATGTCATACAAGAAAGCACAAAAAGTGTTATAGTATGTCATCAACAGAGTCTTGAAAACGTCATAGTATGGTATGTACTCCAAAAAGACACAAAAATACCATAATATAGTATGTTGTCAATAATGTCTTATAATCATTAAAGCATAATATGTCATCAAAAAGACATAGAAACGTCATAGTATATGCAATAAGTTGTCAATAATGTCTTAAAATTGTTAAAGTATGGTATGTCGTCAAAAATGTCTTGAAAACGTCATAGTATGTTATGTAGTCTGAAAAATGTCTGTCAAAAATGTCACAAAAACGTCAAATTAAAGCCTGTCATCCAGAAAGTATTGCACAAGATAGAATTTTACTTAAGACCTTTAGAGACGGGCATTGTAGGTTCAAGTCCCACCTGGGTCGCACAGTACTACGCTTGGTAACGGTTAATAGTCCAGCTGCATGAATTAAAATTAGGAATACATTATGTTGTCAGTATGTCTCAAAACAAAAAGGTCACACTTCAGTATGTCATCAAAAATGTCTCAGAAATGTCATACCACGGCATGTCGTCAAAAATGTCACACAAACATCATACCACGTCTAAAAGAACGACATACTGTGATATGTCATCAAAAATGTCACAATAACGTCATACTATAAAGTATGTCATCAAAAATGTCTTGAAAACTTCATAATATGGTATGTAGTCCAAAAAGACACAAAAATGCCGTGCTATATATGTTGTCAATAATGTCATAATGGTATGTCTCAAAAAACGTCATACTACGGTATGTCATCAAAAATGTCTCAAAAATGTCAGTTCAATTCAATTTTATTTGTATAGTGCATATTTACAACATGTCATCACATAGCGCTTTACAAAGCAGAAAGAACAAAAAACAGAAAACCCAACAACAGGCTCAGAGAGGGTGGCCACCTGCCTCGACCAGTTGGGTTGGGAGTGGGGATGAGTCATACTATAGTATGTGGTTCAAATTGTCACAAAAACGTCATACTATAAAGTATGTTATCAGAAATGTCTTGAATACATCATAGTATGGTATGTAGTCCAAAAAGGCACAAAAATGCCATATAAAATGCCATATGTTGTCAATAATGTCAACCTCAGTATGTCCTCAAAAATGTCATATTATAGTATGCGGTCAAAAATGTCACACAAATGTCATACTGTAGTATGTCGTCAAAAATGTCTTCATGTGCTTCATGAAATGTTGCTTTTTTTTAGTGAGCTCAGTTTCTGTTAAATACAGTTTCTTTGGTTTCCTTTGTAATTCTAAGTGGGTGTGTGTGTTAGCACCTGCACAAGGGCATGGGGAGGTTTTAAGGTTACCCCACCACCGTTAAAGCTTAAAGATGGCAATGCTGGTTCGTTCAACGCCTTGTCAAGACATCACAGTAAACCTTTTTCACACTGGAGATTTTAAACTGTCGAAGGAGGGAAAGCACAGATGGAATTAATGACGGCTAAGTTCCATTAAGTGCCCCAGTAAATCATGACTGCATGCAAAAAAGCAGGAAATCCCCCAAAGTGTAATGGAGCTATCATAAATACACTTGTGCTTTCCCTAGTTTGACAAATTAAATAAAACTTCTACAGTGAGAAAGGCCCAATAAGGACCTGCAAGATAGTAATGGAATTTACTGTGAATATTCATGGTCCCCAAAACATAACATGATTTACGGGCTTTTTATTTCTTACAATGTTTCCTGGAAAGAGTTAGAGATTATTTTGGTCATATTTTATTTTAATAGCAATTTAGTTATGTTGAGTTTAAGACAACGTCTTGATTCAAGGAGGAATTTTTTTGCTTCTCTTCGGCATTTACAACATTTATTATTAAAAACTTCCAAACAACTGTTCAGGAAACCAACAATTATTAGGGAATTAGGAATGCCACTCATCCTCTAGGCAAAACATCCTTAGTGGAGCAAATCTTACACAGAAAACTCCAAGGAAGATCATACTGTTATGGTCTTAAGGGGTTATAGTCGTTATTAGGACAAGAATACAAAGTCACCCCTATTTGCTCACACACATACATAGTTTTATTGGATTTGGTGTTTATGTGTGTGTACTGTAATGTTTATGTCAATACAAGCCACACGGTTGGTTTTATATATGCAGCTCCTCAAATACGGCCTGATTGCACTGTGATGTCGGAGAACACACATTCATATATGCATGCGCAAACACTTTCCAACAACCGTCGCTCCAAACATGAGGTCAGGATATTGAATTTCTCATTGGCTCTCACTGTGAATAAGACATTTCCTGTCCGTCTCAGCGGTAAAACGCACCACTGGCCACCGGTCACATGCAGCACTATAATGTTTGACAATACTGTGCATGATGGAGAGATGAAATACTTCAAAAACACATATTAATTTTGTTTGATGGGGCAGCTGTACACATTGAAACTCTAATTTTGTAACCAACAGCCATGAACAGATTAGAGCCAAGTAAAGGGTGAGCACACAAGAACAGGAAGTGGAGCACAATGAACGCTATAAACCTAAATTTAACTGAGAAGAAGAAGTTCACATGTTTTTATGCATTAGACACGTGTAAGAGAAAGACAAATGCATTTCATAATCTAGATTATGTTATCGTAATGTAATTAAACTTGCCTAATTTTTCGACAGTGTTGTTAAAAAATGTTCTATATGAAGATCATAGATTATTAATGGCTTACATGACAGAAAAACAGAAACCCAGTGTTTATGTTACAGGAAAGTCACCTTTAGCATTTCCAGTTTGTAAATGTAGCTGGTGTAAACACTTTGGCACAGACAGGGAATTTTGGATTTACCTGAAAGTTAATTACGTTTATCATGACATTATGCCACAATAACTAAGCTCTGATCGGTGTACATGAGATGATAAACAACAAGACCTGGCAATACAGAATTTCCTAAATATTCTGGTCATTCTGATGCATGAATTGGAGAATGAGGGGATCACAAATGCATTAAATATACTAAATTCAAAATAGACATTTAAAAAATCATGAATATGTAGTTTGGCAGGAGTCCTTCAGAATCAAAGTATGTATCTATGGTGCTGGTTAAAAGAACTTTTCATCCTGTTTTCGGAGTGTTTTTTGTTTATTCAGACGAGGATTGTGTGAAAATAAAAATGTTGGTAAAATCAATCAAAAAGGAAACCAAACACACATGGAAAGTAAAGTTAATCTTATGAACCAAACTCCTCGGTGAACATTATTGAGACTGCAGCTGGTCATCATGAAGTCTGTGTCTTCACCTGCTGGTCAGTCACTGTACTCCCTCCCATTAAGGTGGTATGGGAGCCTGTTAGAGCTGCATGTTGTTGAGGACTCACATTGGGATTTACAATTAAATGCTGTTTTTACATATATACATATATACAATCATTTCTCAAAAAAGAGGCTTTACATCTGATATCTTGTCATTTTATTTGTTCTATGAGCTGTATGCATTTGCAGTTAGGAGCCCTCCTCATGATATTGCATGAATTAAGGCCAGGCTAAGACAAACGGTGTTATTGCTCATGGCTATACTATACGTCGCAATCAATTTATCTGTTGTCTTCTTGTACATGATGCTTCATGTAATTTATTCTAAAAACGTATTTTATTTACATGTAGTTGTATATAAGTGATTACAGAAATAGAATTGCATTGCTCAATATATTAAATATTACAGTCACTGAATAGCTAAGCAACAACACTGAAACCACTGCCCTAGTATTGTGTAGATCCCACTTGCTGGATTTTACGAAACCTTTGAAGGTGGCCTGTGGTATCAGACACCAAGACACTGGCAGCAGATCTTTTAAGTAATGTGAGTTATGGTGTGGTGTCTCTATGGGTCAGACTTTTTTCAGCACTTCCCCCACAGATGCTTGATCTGTTGGAGATCTGGTGAATTTGAAGTCCAAGTCAACACCTTGGACTCTTTGTCACATTCCTCAAACCATTCCCGAACAGTGTTTTAGAGTGTATTATCCTGCAGAAAGAGGCCACTGCAATCAGTTTACCACATCACATTGAAAAATGCATTTTGTACTTTGTTAAATATACATTCACATAATATGTCATAGTCCGAGCAAATGACTGACAATTGGTATGACTCAGAGTAACAAAAATCAGCACAGAACTGATTTAGCTTCTAACAGCTTTGATCCTTTTTTAAAGACATTATTTGTTATTTTTATTTTATAAATCCAATATTTAGTTGGCATTCATATATTTAGTTATTTAGCTGTATCTACAAACAGTTATAGTAGCATCCACATTAAAAATAGAGGTGTTTCTGCACATAGTAAGATTGGACACCATAAAACAAAGTCTTGAAAGTCCTCTAGGCTGTTTAGATAATCATTCATTTCAGTTATCATATCTGTCTCCGTTTGAATGTCCCTGCTGATGTTCACAAAAGAAAGAAAGTAAAACCCTCAAATATTGAGCAGACCCATGCATTTGGTGGTATTTGAGTCAGAGTGAGATAGTGAGCGTGCAAACATCAGCACATACAGAAGATCTGCATTGGGCAGAACCTTCATCTCCCATCTGGCTTGTCAACCTCTCTTGTTGCTGACTAAAAAAGTGCTTTATAGACAACTAGGCATTACAACAAGGCCAGGGCAAAACTGACTTCAACAGTAACAAGAAAATGCAGTATCTTGTTTATTATTTGTTTCCTACTGGAAAAAAGATACAAAGATCACCTGAAAGTTACACACTCGCCTCTATGAATCTGTTAAAGAAGATCAAAAGAACTGAAGAAAGAGAAATTACTTTCACCTTTATCTCATTACTAGTGCTGTCAGTAGGAAAAGAATAGAACTGTCTACACAGCACGTAAAGGTTTGATTGTGTAAATACAGTTATTATTTTTAGTTGACATTGTCTTGATTTATGCCTCAATTTTTTCCTGGTATGAAACAGTTTGTGATTTTTCAAAGGTTTTGATTATGTCTCCTGTCACATAACTCAGCTGCACCTTGAGCAGTCTCAGCTTGCCATTGCATTTCATTAGCTTTTAGTTGAACATTTAGTTCAAACAAAATGCAGATTTATGCTCACAGTGAAAAAGACACAAGAAGGAGATGGGTTGTTGTGGAACATATTTCATTTGTCTCTTCCACCTGCATTCATTTCCAGAATGCTGTTGTTGATTTCAGGATCATGCAGTGGAAGATGGTAAAGCCTGATAAGGGATGAACTGATTGTGGCTGTGATGAACTTCACCTGTGGTTACTCTGTTAGACTAGAGGCACCTCTGTGTAGTGACTTCATCCATCCATCCATTATCTATACACCACTTAATCCTCTGTAGGGTCGCGGGGGGGCTGGAGCCTATCCCAGCCGACTCCGGCGAAGGCAGGGGACACCCTGAACAGGTCGCCAGTCTATCACAGGGCTACATATAGGGACAAACAAGCACACTCTCATTCACACCTGCGGACAATTTACAATAATCAATTAACCTCAGCATGTTTTTGGAAATTAACCTCAGCATGTTTTTGGACTGTGGGAGGGAGCCGGAGTACCCAGTGAAAACCCACGCATGCACACAGGAAGATCCCAGGCGTCCTAACCGGGACGCGAACCAGGGATCTTCTAGCTGTGAGGCAATGCTGCTAACCACCGTGCCACCGCGCAGCCCCCTTCATACATCCACTTCTCTAAAAGCAAGCAAAGTTTCTTACATGTATTTTTTTCTCTCTTTTTTAAATGTCTTAGATTAGAACATTAATTTTCAACTAACTGGCATCACCTTCCTTAGAGCCATGCTGATACAGCAGTTTATGTAACTTGTACAGAAGCATTAGTTTATTTGTAGTTTATGGTGTTCTATGAAAAGCTTTACTTTTGTGTCCTTGGTGGTGGTATGTTTAGGCTGCATCTTCTCTGTTATGACCTCAATATGAACGAACCCTAAACTGTTTTTCTCTGACTATCTATATATTTTAGGGTCACAAACATTCTCATCTCAGCAGACATCTTCCATAGTTCTGTTCACATAGAATGTCTGTCTGTGCAGCTTTGTGATTGGAGTATGCCAGCCAGGAAAATTATCTGAACTCATCTCGTCTTCATTCGAAACAGGCCAGAGCAGACCAATAACTGTTGCCTTCTGTGTGGCACATGTTACAGTCAACTCTCTGTAACCTTTATACAGAGGATGTGGCTTGTTTTTAACCCCTTGTCTCTGTCAGAGTCTGTGTACGCCCCTGCCTTTAAGAATACTGAAACTGCAAATTAGTCAAAGCTGTATAGAAAAGACTAACTGTCGTCCACACATTCCAGAGAAGAATCGGCATGCGTTTCTTACAGGAAACAGATATTTACAAGTCATTCTCATTTGACGAAAACCAAAAGCCAACACAAATTGACGTTTCTCTGCTCATAAACATGTTTCTGTGTTTGAACTTGTATTGAAAAAGCAAAGCAGATGGTTGTGCACTTCTAATGTAGACAAAATCTATTTATCTCTCTGCTTCCTCACTGAAAGTTAACAGGATACTTCAGAAGCCTGAGTTAGTCAAATGAGTGAGTATCTTTTAAAGTTACTGTACTTTTAGATATGAACTTTCTCTTGGTCTTTCCTTGTTATAAAATGAGAGATACCACTACAATTTATTTTACATTATTTAAGCCAGCGATATTGTTTTCAGAAAAGATTCCACTCTTTGAGTCTTTGTGCTCTTTTCTGGAATCACTGTCACCTCAACACACACTCAGAGGGGCAGGCTGATCAATAAAGGACAAACACTGGGGAGGCTGTCCCTGTCCCTGTTGTCAACCTATCAATAATTCTAGCTAATTGTTATAGAAGCTTTAATCACTCTATTCCACTTTCTTAAGAAACAATGAATTAAATTAGGTGTTAAATGATTTTACAGTAGTTTAAGCCCTTATTTTATTTAGCCTGGCCTAATTACATCTGGCTGTGGTATGGCAGCATCATTGGCTCAGAGCAACTGGTGACACAAAACCGTGGTTGTCCAGTCAAAATGTATACAAACCAAGCATGAACGGTGTAGGACAAAAATCTACCAGCTAGTTTGTTTTTTGTAGAGTTATCAGTCAGATGTCTACATAGGATTTATAGATGTTCATGGCTCTCCTACTCTGACTCACCAGATGTAAACTTCAGGTTTAAGTCCTTTGCACTACTTTTAACTAGCAAGGACCATGCAACAACAATGACTGTTGGCACGTTTAATGAGGGAAGGTGGTGTTGGGTGGTGGGGATGGGGATGACGATGAGGATGAGAGTGGATAAGGAGGTTCTCTGGATGACTGCTCTGGGATGATGAAACATTGGAAGCATAGGGGTTCCGCCCAAACCGATTATGGACGCCCAAAATTTGTGGTTATATGGAGCCAAGTTAAGCATGGGCTTGATGGTGATAGCTAAGGTCACTGGAATTAGTATATCTGGTCAGTGGCTTGAATGGGCTGAGATAGGAGTCTAGTTGTAAGATGTAGATGGGACAAGAGGCTCCGAGTTGCTTGGTTTTGCTTTTGTGGAGGGTGAATTGCTGAGAGTTGGGAATATGGATTGTGAGGTCTGACAAACTGGAATGGAGTGACGAGTTGTGTTTGGATAATGTTTGAGTGAATTCAGAGTATCTTAGGTAGTCGAAAAAAAGCCAGCAAGAACATAGATTCTAGGGTAAGGCTGACTGAAGAGGAACAGTAGCCTGAGTGTAAAGTATGGCATAGAAAGTCGTAAGTGAGTTGGCAAGTTTAATGAAACCACACCACGAAGCAAGCGCTTCGTGGTGTGGTTTCTGTTGTTATAAGCCTTTAGGAAGCAGTGGCATGTGAAAATGAGAGCTGTAGGGGCAGTGGTTGCTGTTGACGAGTTTGAAGAAGTGGTTGATTTCAGACAAGTAGATTTGAATGGTGGAGGAGTAGATTTTTAAAGTGGAATCAGCATGGGTGTTGAAATTCCAGAAGGACACAAGGTCTACAGAGGAAAAAGGCGGATGGTAGGTCGCATGATATGTCTTGAAGCAGTTTCAGCCAATTATGTAGGTCGAGGGCATGCGTGGGATGAAGTTGTCGAGGATGGCTTGTTGCAAAGCATTTGAGAGGTTTACCAACTGCGGATCTAATTGAATATGGTGACTGAAAATGGTGGCACTGGAGTGGGATGGATGTCTGATTCTGGAGCCAAGAGTCTGAATTTCTGACGTGATAAAAGAGACAGTAAATGAGCGATGTGGTTGTGATGCCTGGGGACATAAGTATGGACTTCCTGGATCGTTCGTATTCCCAAAGGATGGCGGCTATTATAATAGCTTTGGTAGGGGGTGAAAGCCCAAGGTGTGGTGGGGAGGCTGGAGGGGTGATGATGAGGAAATCATCAAGGATGTGTAGAGGAATGGATGAAAGAATGTATGTGCATGGAATGATTAGATGAAGGTCAGACACAGTGAGAAGCAGTGTTGTGCATTGAACTGCACAACACAAGCATTGCACTGAACGCGTTCATATTTTCGGTGAACACTGAACTGAATGGATCAGTTTTCAAATAATGAGCATGAATACGAATGCGCTCACTCTTGTGGGAATGAGTGGCACATACCATTCACATTCACGCTTATTTAAAAACTCTCGCGAGAGAAAGCGGTTTTCAGGTTTTACGACAGTTTATGGCAAACACTGATGACAGTCCAGCATGGCTAGTGCCGCCATAAGCTAGCGAAGTTTTATGAATTAACAAATGAAGACACAGACAGCAAGAACCTCACATTTTTATGCAAACTGTGCCCATCTGATCTGAAAAACTATTGAGTAACATAATATCTTATCTATTTAAAAAATGTAACAAACAAACGTGAACTAGTTCATTTTTAGGACTGTGAAATTAGTTCAGATTTTTTTTTAAAAAAAAGGGAACTATGAATGTGAACTAGTTCATTTTCACATGTGTGAACTGAACTTTGAGCTAGTTCTTTTCTCGCTGGGACGAGAAGCCCCTGACTGCAGTCTCAGGGGTACTTGGACGCAGTGGGAGGCAGGCACGGGGGTAATACGACCTGGACCCCACTAGAGGGAGCTCTAATGCTGGCTGCGGCGCTACGACGTCACGGGTCACGACCCTGAAGGCGGATGGTCTCACGTGAGGATACCGGAAGCGCGGGAAGCTTGGAGTTTGTTATGGCTGGAATCGATGCCGAATACAGCTAAAACTTCTCATCAGAGCGGCTGAACGAAATGCCTTTCCTCCTCAAAGCGGCTGCAGACAAGCCACGGTCCAATCTATGGTTTCTGTCTTGGAGAGGTCCGACGCGGTGGAGACGTGTGGCCAGTGCGCCTTGGCGGGCTGCCGGGAGTTAGAAGTGATGGAAACGGCTGAGTGTGGTGGAGCCGGCTGCCGCGTTTGTGTGTTCGGTAACGGCGGTTTCGAGGAAGAAGCCCGAGACCGATTTGGAGTTGGAGAGATCCAGTTTGGAGAACTTGGAGGTCTGGGAATGCAGACCACAGGAGGGGAGGCTTTGGAGAGATGCTTGACTGCGTTGTGGATATTGTGGCTGGAGGAAAAACTGTTCTGGAACAAATCGTCGCCTGAGTTGGGTGGATTGATCAGCAGCAGTTCGGGATCCATGGTGAGTAAGTTCTTGTCTTCTGAAGTAGCATTGACATCATGCTGACAATTGCAGGTTTTGGTGAGGAGTTGGATCATGCAAATAGGCAGGTCTGCTTGTTTTCTTTTGGGGTGGGGATTTGTCATCTTAATGGCAGTGCTTGCCCTCCTGCATGCAAATGGTCCAAGAATCTATTCCTCCTTTGCTGTTCTGTAGGAGCCCCATCACTGCATCATGGGCACCAACCAAGGCAGGTCTGAGTGGTTAAATAAACAAAATATACAATCAAGCCTGAGCATGTTATTCCCCTCTAGCAGAATGATAATGAGGTGCAGTCAGACCATTCTCCAGTTCTTTTTTGGTGATTACCTGATGTTTTATTACAGCCTCACAGAGTTGCTAGCTTGACTTCAGCATCTTTCACTGCAAAATATGACTTCTAAGTAATATACTAATACAGTGCAGTATAAAAATGGTCCAGTAGATAGATTCTTTTTTTTATTATTATGAAAGATGTAACTTATAGTGCTATTCCAGTGCACTGATGGTCTCTCCTCAGTGAAAAGCAAGCAGCTTCATTAGGCGGACAGGAGGGAAAGTTTGGAAAGAAGTTGTGGCTGTGTAAAAAGATATGGTTGTGGCTTTTCTGACTTTTAGTAGTTTGCTAAAATGTTACTCTAAAGTGTCACAAACAGGAAGTGATCAACAGTGCAGATGATCAAACTAAGAATCGAACACTGGTCTAAATCCATTTTCGTTCATTGGTGTTGTTTCCAAGCAGTGTGTGCTGTCTTCCTTTTTATACCATACCTGCTGTGACATGAGTGAAATTTGTGAGGGTCTAATGCTTCAGCCTTGTTGAGGAGATCGGGATTAGTCAATAAATGTACTAAACCAATTAAGATCCCACACTTCCTCAGCCTGTATGATTAAAATTTTAGCTAAAAATATATGAAAGATTATTCATTCTTCCTACCATCTCTATGCCACCCTTGATTTTAGCCTTGATCCAAGTGGGCTGTTTCAGTGTCTGCAGCTTTAAATGTGGTCCCTTTAACATATTGGCCTTTGTCAGCTCCACTGGTTCAGTCCAGCAGATGGCAACAACTTAACACTGTCAGTCACAAGATGGCATGGAAAGGTGAGGATGTTCGGCTGATCTGGTTCCATTCCTGAGAAAATGTAATAGTTTTCTGAAGAAAACCAGACCCCAGAAAATTGAAAATCCTCAGTGCCAGGTAAAAAAATCACCAGCAGCTGATGGGATCCCACACATCACTTTACAAAATAGCTGTTTAAAGGAGCATTAGCAAATCACAGCAGGATAGAAGCTGAGAAACACTTCTGAAGTGAATGCAGGGACACTTAAACACTGCCTACAGTAAAAATATATCCACTATTATTTAAGTATAATGACACCTGCCTTATAGATGCTACTTGCCAACACTGGAGGGCACTGTTGATGTGTGGTTATAAAGCAGCTGCTTATAACTGGTTGGCTGACCTTTGACTCTCCACTCTATGTGGCCTCTTTTCTCTTTTCTCTCGGACCAACAAACCATATTGCTCATTTGCATTTTATAGCCGCTGCTCGCGGCTGCAGCACCATGACACCAGAGCTTGTGTTTCTGATGAGTTTCTGCATAAATGGCCGTCAGACAAGCGGCTGTTACATAATTGAAGAAGCTTTGCGACTCTGTAAAGGCCTGTATTGAGTTTCTCCAGACTGCATTGTGTGCGGCCTCAGTGAGGGCTGCGTTTAACCTTAGATGTTGCTTTGCCCTGTGTTAATGAAGACAAAGGATGTCAGGACACATCTGTGGGGCTCTGCAGCCCTGTCACATGTCTGTGCTACTGTCTAGCTTCATTAAGGGGACTGAAACTCTTTAGATATTTTTAGAGTCAAATTCTCAGTTTGTCTGTGATGAGCATTTCTCCTTATATATCTTAGAGTTATAAAAACAATACATCTTAAAGGCTTTTAACTTAAAACTGGGTTTAATCTTAAAAGTTAACTTAATAATGGCAAGCCGTGCTACCATTTACACTTCAGTCTTTACATATTTGGTATCATAGCACTCAGAAATTCATATCATGGAGTACAGGAGGAGTGTAAATCGTGCCCTTTAGTTCTTTTGCTATATGTATTGAAAGCACTTCCAGGAAAGCAGTCTATAAATATTGCACCTCTTTTGCAGTTTAGGAATATCTGTATGTAGAGGCACTTTAATCTGAAACAAAGATTGTAAATACATTCTTGGGTTATGTCTTTGGCAGATTTTAACATTTCCGTTGAGTCCAGAATTGAATATAACAGTTTGTTTCCATTTTGCTGTACTTTATGCTGCTTCTTTTACACTGTATCACATTCATCCTTATCTTTTATGTGTAGTTTTGTAAGTTATAATGATTTTTCATGTTTTTTGGTATGGTTAACCAAAAACAAACCAAACCAAAAAAAAATCTAATGCAACTAAACAATCATTAATCATTACTTCAAACATTGCATAGAACAAAAAAGTTACTGTTGAGCTAAATCACCGTTGTGATCCAGGAGAGATTCTGGATGAGAGATTTGAAAGAGAGGATACAGTGACTCAGCTTTTCTGTTGGAGATTGCATCCTGCTGCACCTGCAGAGCTGCTGCCCACCTGGCTGCTGTTGAGGCTGGTTTGATGGTTTCAACACTCTTAAAGGGGACGAGAAAGCACAACGATTTCACATCTCACCTCAGGAAGGTGTACAGGTGTTGAGGAGCCATTTAGATTTCTCCTGCGATAAACTGAAAGGGGATGACGGCAGGTTACAAAATGCTGGAAGGATTACAATGTACAGCTTACCGAGGAACATAAGAAATCCAGCCAGAGTTGGATGGAATATTAAACAAGACATTTAATCACCTAAATCTCCTCTGCGCCACTTTACATTCATTTTTGGACTTTTTACGTGTACAACAAATCTTTGTTGCCTGAAAATTGTTTTATGAAAGTTCACTTGAATGTTCAGTTAAAAGACTCTCTTATTCAGACCAGCTCATTCTCATTCCTAGGGCATCTAAAACCAACACTTCAGATTCTGGTACTGTGAGATCCACCTCTTGATGGAACCTGTAGTGATTTGACAATATGGATATAAGTTACACAGATGAGTTGTGCGAAGTATATCAGATGAGTTCCTTTTTATCTTCAGGAACACATTTTAGCTGTCACAGAAAGATTCCATGTTAGAGCTGTCTGATTAGAGACGTAGCAGAGCTGCTGGATGAACAGTTGAAGGAAGAAGTGATGTCAGACCAGCAGGCGCAGAATAATTACCCCCATCAGTCACTGGGTGGCACTCAAGATCGCTCTGCTGTAGTAGCCCCGGTTCCAAGACTGTTCCACATGTTTAGCAACTAGTTTAATTATTTTAAAAAATGTTTCCAAGAGGTGTTGCAAATGTGTCTCACAGATAGATTTCTTTGATATGAGTATTATATGACAAAAAATTATTTACATTGTTGAGAAGTCCAGCTTGAAACAGGATGTGACAAAACAGCTTCAGTGAGAGTAGGTCTTCAATTTTTTTAGGTTTTTTTAGTCACTGGTGTCGCTTTTTGAAACATTATATTAAGTAACCATTGAAACCTACACAGTTAAGCCCAAAATTATTCGTACCCATGCCAAATTTGGTTTAAAAGATATTTTATTTATTGGAAATGACATTAACTGACAAAACAATGTCATAGCCTTTATACAATCAAATGGTTCCATAAATGCCAACAATCTTTCTCCATGTCTCCAATTGGATTGTGGACCGCTTTTCTTTTGCCAGGTCTTTGAGATTGCATGACTTCCTTGCCATCATTCTGGTCTTTAGTTTTCTCTACAGATTCTCAATGGGATTCAGGTTCTGACTCTGGGCTGCTCCAAAATGTTGTTATTGTTTTGTCTTTCTTGACTATTTTGGCTATATGTTTTAGATAGTTGTCTTTTAGGACAATTATCTTCCAGAGTTTTTCTGCAGACTGCCTGAAGTTTTCATCCAGCTATTTAATGTACTACTCTTGCCCAATGGCTGAAATACATCCCCGGAGTATTACATGACCACTACCGTGTTTTACCATGGGGATGTTGGTCTTGGGGTTGAATGCTTCTGTTTTCTTTTGCCAAATGAAAGCCACGTCACTGTGTCCAAAGAAGTCCATTTTCATCTCATTTGACTACAGCAATGACGACCAAAAGCATTCTTCTTTGTCCAGTTGAATTTTTGCAAAAGCTAGGCAAGTTACTGCAAACCTCTTCTCCTCGTTTGGTGTCCATGGAGACCAGCCTTGTGCAGTGTCTGCTGGAGTGTCTGCCTCGAGATGCTGGTACCAGAATTGCCCAGATTCATCAGGACACAATTAGCACTTGAAAACCCTCGAATATGGCTTCATAGCCTTTCCCTGTCTTGTTAGCAGCCACAGTGCACAACTCTGTCTCACTGGTATACTCAAATAGCTGTTTTATGTTGTGCTACAAACTCAAAACAGCTATCTGATATACTCAAATAGCTGTTTTGAGTTTGTAGCACATTAGAATGCTCTAGAACATGGCAGAAATCATCAGGAACTTTTAGAATCATATAGAAGCTTGGATTTTCTCAAAAAATTGTGACATTTTTAGGGGGTATGAATAATTTTCAACATGCTATTTTTATTTAAAGTATTTTTTAAAAACACAGAAACATTTGAGCATGAATATTTTTAGACTAAACTGTGTGTATAACACAATTAACTTATCGATGAGACTTAAAATGCCGTCTTAAAGCCGTTTACTTAGTTGAATAACTTTTTGTATGTAAGCATCAGTAAATCGACCAGAACAACAACGTCAGTGAAGACAACAGATTGGTGAACTGTAATTTTGGGGTTGCTGCTGTAGAACAAGCAAATGGAAGTCAAACAAAAGAGAAATGGTCAGCATTGAATCCTGGTAGCTGCATTAAATGATTATATAAGCAACAGCATTATACTTGCAAGTCCAAAACCAAAGTGTATTAAATGTACCAGTGGTGTATTCATAATGAGACAAAGTCACCAAGGTCAGTCCGTTTTTTATTATGTCCATGTATTTTTCATACTCGCTCTTCCTTTATTGAATAGTAATATCCTTAGTTATCCTGAGAAATTTTTTGTATTTGATATTGGTACTATTTCTAATGTCTACTTTTTGTGGAATAATATGAGATTATAAATACTTTGTGTGTCTGACTAGTATTTTCTACTCTAAAGATAAGAAAAATATAGTAGTTAAATTGTGAAAATTTCTATTTCCTTGCAAGTTACTAAAAAGGTGGAAGAAATCAGTGGCATTGCCAAGGTATAGTGTTAAGACTGTTGTTGAATGAATATAAATCCTAGGGTCATTCTGTGTCAACTCAGCAAGATTAGGGGAGGTCAGTTCCTCAACCACCTCATGATCTCTTGAAACTTTGTAAGAAAGATCTTTGGCATCTAAAACTGACATATACCTATTTTTTTTAAGCTGATAATTCCACCATTTTCATAGTTTTTCTCCCAATGGAAATTTTCATTAAATCTCTTGAGAGTTGGAAATTGAACAAGATGCCACTTTCAGATGTCCATATCTCTTGAAGTATATCTCCTAGAGTTCAGATTATCAGGAGATGTTCAGAAGTTTCTGGTGAATAGAGAATTACGGCAATCAAAAGTCTCAAGACCTCTCAAATTCAGTTAATTGTGTCAACTTTGATTGGCCATAACTTCCATTTCTACTAACATATGAAAGCTTTCTAATAGTTCTGTCAATCGATTAAAATATTTAATCGCGATTAATCGCATGAATGTCATTGTTAACTCGCGATTAATCGCAAATTAATCGCACATTTTTTATCTATTCTAAATGTCCCTTGAATTATCATTTTATACGAGGAGGAGGCGGAGAATTCACGTCAGCTGTGTTTGGCCATCAAGTGGTATTACAGACTGGATGTGCTACGATGATAACTCAGTTCACTCTGACAACACACACAGATAACTTTGGTCTTGTCAATCGTCATGCGCGCACCCCAGGCCGCCGTCGCCTGGCGGAGCATCTGGATCAGTGGCACGCAGTTCGGGACGCAGAAAAGAAGCTGATAGAAAGGCATGGCGACCAAGGACACTACTGCTGTACAACAGCCAGCAGGAGACCCTGTCGGACTCCGACGGTGAACACCTCGCCTTCGCCAACCATGCCCCCGCCCCACCCACACCTGCCCGCGTTAATCTCGCGACAAAAAAATTGACGCCGTTAAAACTGATTTGCGTTAACGCGTTAATAATGCGATGTTTTTGACAGCACTACTTTCTAAGCATTAGTAATGTCATTTAGGTATTACTCCAACAATAACATTGATCAAATAGATCCTATGTACTATAGATATATTTCTTCCTAATTTTTGAAAATCCACTTCATTTGCGATTTTTGAACAAATTTTGAATTTGAGGGGTCTTAAGCAAAAAAAATGGAGTCTTGATTGCCAGAATTTGCTGCATTCTCTCCATTCTCCAGAAACTTCTGAACATCGGAAAATTTGAAGACTCTAGGACATAACTTCAAGAGATATGGACATCTGGTTACAGTCCAAGGATGAGAGTCTATTTATTGTTGTGAATTGTAAATGATCAAGCTGTAAAGTAAAGTAGAGCTAAGGGTGCGAGTGGTGTTTAACAGGCCCTGGTAACTGTACAATATTAGTAGTGTCAAGTATGTGAAAAAAATAAGTGATGGTGTTCTTTTTTTCTCATGAATTATGTATGAAAACACTTTAAAACAGTTACAAGTTAAGTTTTAGCTCTTTCATTGAACTGAAGGGGATAAGAGGTCAAAGGTAAACAGCCTGTGTTCCACTACTGAGTTTTAGAGAGGAGGTGAATGTATTTGTTAAGGATTTTTAGAGCGCTGAGGAGGTGAGATGACTCAGTATTTTTCACAATGCAATAAAACTGAATCTGAAAGAGGTGTTTTTTTTTTTTTAATTCTTTAATCAGATCTTTTTGATAGAAGTAACAATTTGTCCATGTCTGAATCCTAGTAGCAATAATGACTCCATTTTCCACTGAACTGAGAACTAGGTCATTTGGGCTGATTCACTTTATCTCTTTATTTGCTTTATCTTATTTATCACACCTTAAATCAAAATGATCACCTTTAGTGAGAAGCTGAAGAACATTTCATAATGACTTGGGACTGTGCCATTTCGTAAACATAGTGTCACCTATTCTCAATAGAATGTATTCGAACCACTAAAAGAGTTGCGACTAAAAAATGTTTTGCAAGGTTTTGTGCCCCAAAACAGCTATTTCAGGAAAATAATCTCTTAAGAGCTTCACCTGGAGTGCAATAGCATTTGCAGCCTTATCCGGTGCCACCTGGTGGTAGCAGGGAAGACTTTATCTGTACGGTAACTCTGTGTTATCTGCTGGCTGCAGAGTCATGACACCAGAGCTTGAGCTTCTGAGGAGTTTTGGCATAAACGCCTGTCAAACAAGGCGCGCCTGCATAATAAATGAAGCTTTACGACTTTTTAAGGAGCCGTATCGAGTTTCTCCAGACTGCATTGTGTGCGGCCCCGCTGAGGGCTATGTTTAACCTTAAATGCTTCTTTGCCCTACTTGTGTTAATAAAGACGGAGGATGGAAGGCTGCCTGTGAGGCTGTGCAACTGTCTCACAGTTTTCCATTTTTTCATTGCCATTGCTCTCTGAAGGTTTTATTACATCTGCGTGCTTTTATCTGATATGTATATATATATAATATGTTTTAATTACTGGCTATATTTCTTCAAGTATAATCTTTAAATCAGCCCTGCTTTTGCCTAATAAATGCTAGTTGTGTTGGTCCTGATATTTTTGGGTATGTTACCCAACTGTGTCCAGTGTGATATCTTGTATTATTTTTGATCACTTACAACTCTTTAATTTTTTTGTTATTTTTTTTTCTGGTCAAACTAAATGATCACCCTTTGAAATCTTAGTAAATTTGCCGTTATATCTTACCTGAATTATCTGTCAATCAAAACATGATCCATTAAGCTGTCATTAAAATAACTTTGCAAAAAAAATCTGTAGAATTGTTGTATTTGTATCATTTGTAAACAGAGTGACAGAGTGACTAAGATTACAGAGCATTTTCACTACAGTTGTCATTTAAACTGAGTCGGTAAAAACAAGACCAAAGATGAGTAAATGTGCTGTTCTCCAACATCAAGATATTTCACATGCAGGCCATTGTTTCAAACTGATTAGGGTCTCATTGCAGAGGAACTGTAGAAAAATAGTCAAATTTGAGGAGCCATTCAGCAGCTAATGTGCGCCATATCTATAAAACAACACATTTAGTCAAATCATTTGCAAACCATTTCGGTGATGGTATAAAAGCCTCTTTTGCCTTATTGCTTCAGTAAATGTCTGTTTTATCTGCGACTTTACAGTCTTCTTCCTTTGAAATGAACAGCACATAATGTGTCTGATGAAAGAGACTGTATCTCAGAGGCACTAGGACTGACGTCATTTAATGTGCCCATCCAGCATTTTCCTTTCAGAACAAAACAGGAGCAGCAGAGCTTCTGGATGAGCAGCCCATTGTTGGATTAGTAGGAGGGGATGACGTCAGACCAGCGGGCTGCTGTGATTTACCGCCATTAGACACTGGGTGGTGCTCAATGTTGCTTAGTGTTTTCCACTTGTTGGCTTTCATTCTCATCTTATTTCTCGAGTTTTATCTTCAGCATGTTTGAATCAATAATGCATCTGGATGGAAACCTGCTGAGTGAAACTGTTTCATTTGAAAGGCTGCAAACTGGCCTCAGGGGACATTTCTGCAATATATGCCTCTAAACTGTTGTAAAGCAGTTTAGTCTGCTCCCTAAAATAACAGACATGTGTAAATGGTCCATCTTTATAATGTTTTATTAGTATGGAAGACGTTTTGAAGGACAAAACCAATAAGACATTGCTTTGATTAGCAGTGATAATCTTTTCCAACTTTATACTCCTTCCATGATTATGTTACTTTATGTAAAGACTGGAATTAATTTATTGTCAGATGATACAGTCCTTTTAATGAGAGTCCTATTTATCTTTCCTGCAGTCTTTCTTGTCAAAATCCACAAAAAATTCATTGCAGGCGATGGTCAGCGCAGCGACCAGAACGACAAACTCCTGGAAGTCCACCTCGCCATCTCCGTTTTCATCCAGGTCCTGCATGATCTTCTCCACCACACCAGACTCATGAGAGCCCTGAAGGAGAAGCAGGATGAAAAATGAAACTGAGATTTGTTTCAAAATAAAATCACATTATGGCACTCACACACACTTCTAAGCCTTTAAAAGCTCACCGTCGCTATATCTCTTCCCAAAAATGCTGTAGACTATAAAAGTAATGCATCAACAAAGGGCCTCATGCCAGAACCAGTCATACTCAAAGTGGCACATGAGTGATTTAGGAGAATTTGTGGCCGACCTGTTGTGTATGGTCATGTGCAGACAGTCTGCTTTTGCTTTAATATCTCTAAAGTGTAGATTTGCCTGACAGGCAGTCATCAGTGAAAAAAGGCTACATACATGGATATGAAAATCAAACATATTTTCATGGTTTGAAAAGAGAGTTTTTAAATTCATTATTTTTTACTGGCATATTTTTGCTCAGAAATATATGCTCTTCAGTAGATGTTAGCGATGCCTCACTTTGGGAGTAGTGTTACAGTTTCTATGCAATCATTGTCTGTTGCACCCGACAATATTACATCAGCTGTTTAGGCGCTCTCTTAGCTGCTGCTGAGAAGTTCACACAGCTTTCAGCTACAAGTAATATCAGAGCTGTGTGTGGATTGCTTAATACAATGGCATCAACAGATGTATCAGCTATAATTACATCAAAATATTTAGGAAGGTTGAGGCTATAAATAGAGTGGGCATCATGTGTCTTTAGTATAGGAGGGTTTTTTCAGCTTCTATGCATTTGATAGGTCACTGGTTGAGTTAACAGGTTTGATTGTGATCTTCAAGGTTAGCTGTGCCGCATTGGTTACCATGGTGATTTCTCTTGGTTAAAAGTGAGACAGTTTTGTGATAATGGAAAACCTGAGTTGAGCCCAATCAGCCCGATCTCACTTTACAATACAAACCACGGTCCTGTTTAATTAAAACTCCAAATGTTCCGATGAAAGACGATGCCTAATGACAGTATGCACAAAGTGTTTTAATTTTCTTGGCCAGTAAACAGACACTTACAGTCAGGAACTCTGAGAGTTCTTCCTGCAGCAAATTCTTCAGCTCTTTATTGTTGAGCTTGTACTTGTCGCCTTCTTTTGCAGAATAGCGGTGGAACACTGTGATGAGGTCCTCCATAGCGCTTAGCAGATTGGCACACATTTTACAGTCCTGTGATAAAAAGAAGGACAAATTGAGATAGCCACCATTTAAAAACACATTTTTCACAAAGTAGTTGAAGACAGGAGGAAAATGGCATTTCAGCTTTTTTGCTGGGTGTCGACAAAACAGACGGAAATCCTTCAATGTGCCTCAGATGTATACAAAGGTCCACCAGCCTCCATCACCTCTAGAAACTCTGCTGCAAAAGAAATCCTTGGCTGCAGCAAAGCAATGACATTTTCTTCCAGTAGGAAAAAAAAAAGGAAATCGCTGCAGTCATTAGGTTGCCAACTTGCAGTAGTCTTGAAAGGTAGAGGGTGTGCCGGTGCAATGATTTTTTTTTCTAGCAAACTAAACCAAGACCGGTGAAGAAAAAAAGAAAACATTTTACACCTTCCTGAGCAACTGTCAGTTAACTGGCTGCAACTGAGGTGCTGCTCAACTATTTTTAAGTTTTCAGGTTCATTGTCTGTCAAATTATTGATTCCTGCAGAATGAGAAAAAAAACTGCATCAAATGCCTGCAAAACTGGCTTATTCTGCACAGCCCCACTTCTGTAAATCGTTCTTTCACAAAAACAAGCTGATGTAGGCATGAAAAAAATGCATCTTGCTAGGTTAGATTGATAGCAACGTCATATTTGTTTACAGCCAGCAGCTGGTTAGCTCAACTTAGTATAAATGGTGATAACGGGGGAAAACTGGAATACTTTTTGGTAACCTTGTAGTCATGACAGTTTCATTCAGTTGCTGCTCCAGGTTCAAAAAAGTACAACACAGGAGCCATTCTGTTTGCTGAATTAGTGTTTTGCTGGCATTACTTCTGTCCAGAATTGTCTGGAGGTATTTATGCAAGAGCTAGATTGTAGAACAAAACACTGCTGTTGCCCAAAAATAAAACTGAACTAGCTGACATGACTCCCAACATGCTTAGCCTATATCAAAAATACATTTTAATGGATTTCCGCTGCCTCCATTTGTTAGTAGCCTGCAGGAATAAAACGAATAAAACAATATTTCATAAAACACACAGCTCCCCCATTTGCTTGCCTTCGCCTCATGTCATTGAACACATTTGCGCATGCATTTGCCAAAATAGACCAATATGAGGTTCAGTGTGGTCATGTGGGAGAACATCAGTTTTCAATCTGCAGATTGTGATGGCCAGTTACATAAACAGAACACCAAGATGGAGGTGAGCAGAAGGAAAATGAAAAGCTGCTTACATTTCACAACATTTTTTATGTCTAAAACAAATAAACAGTTCTTCCCAAGCAAACTTGGCTGAACCCTGCTGATATCTGCTGCCAAACTCAGCTTGAGGCCAGCTAGGATGCACATGGATGAGGGTCAGGGGTGATAACCAGAGTTAAAACAGTTTAAAAGTCTAACCTTACACCTGCCCTTCACGATCAGACACCCGAGAAGCAGATACAGGGGAGCGGAGTCATTTCACCTTCCACCTCCGTGAACTGGTGGAGGACAAAGGACAGACCCCTTGCAGGGAAGCTCGCACATAAAATAGATCTACATTGTGGCTTGCATTACGTTATATAAACAACCGGATGCCTTAATGCTGAGGATCAACCCAGGAGAGGCTGTTCATATTTCATCAGTTCAACTGCTCTGATGGCTCTCTTCAGCCTATATGAACGGCAACATAATAATAATGCACAGCTTCTTGTATGTGAGGGAATGTGTGAAGAGCTGCAGTCTGAAAGCACAATATGCTACATCACTTCTCTGAATGACATGGAGCCAGATTCCTCTAATTATTCTCAATGATTGCGACTAATCATTTATTCCAGGCGCGATCAGGGAGCTAATTAAAACCTTTTGAATATCAAAGCTGGTGTTAATTAACTGTGACAACGACTGGAGCACGAGCAGCTTTTGGAAATGTTGGTTTAAAAAAAAACAGACACATGAAAATAAAGAAGACAAAGAAAGAACAGCAGGAACTCACCTAAACGCTGACTCTATCAGGTGGTGACGGTGGAAGTGGCTTCAGCTCAGCTCCTGTCTCATCTGTTATATGGGCTGCACGCACCTGTGTGCAGATAAATCAGAACCAGATAGGCACCTCCCTCCTGGCTGCAGCAACATCAATGCTGCACAGGTCAGCCACCTGGGCAGAGCTGGCAAACACCCTCCCCTTAAATTTCATCACCTTATAAAGTTATGTTGCAGCGTTTGGTTGAAGCGATATGACAGATCATTTTATGTCCCAGCTGACAAAAAGGTCAGTCATGAATGTTCACACCTTAAATGCTCCATAGACAGGTGTATTTTTTGTATTGCAGTAAAAATGTAGCTTTTGCAGCATTAGAAATGAGCTTTTATAGCAAGTTTTTATTCACTTTTGGAATCTTTATGCATGCAACTCAATAAATTATCTAACATACTCGGTCTTTTCAGATTCCTTTATTGCTTTTCGGTAGTTTTGAAGAACTTTACGTACTGTGATATGAAAACATTGCAACAAGGTCAATTTAGAGGATGTTCCAGGCCTTTGACTGTCACATAAGTAAAGAGGTTTAAATATCCATAAAACTCTACTGTATATTGGCTAAAAGTTAGGACTTAGAAAAATTCAGTTGCATCTCAAACAGCTGGATACAGTTATAAATAAAGTTTAGGCAAATTATCCATGAAATAAGCTCAAGCATTTCCCTTCCTTTCTCCTCCCATTGCTTTTCCTTCTGTGCTGCTCTGAGTTCATTTTATTAAGCTTCACTCATGCTTGTTAGGTGTGACTAATGCTTTCTCTCAACATCATTTGCAAGTAAGGAAATGATCATGCTTGAATGACAGAGCGGCCTCAGTCGCAATACAAATTAAATGCAGGTCTGTCAAGTGAAATTCTCCGGGTTGATTTGCATCAGTATTTGCAGGTGGCTTATATGGTGTGCAGATTATAGATAATTGCATGCTTCAAGTTAAAAATTTAACTGGGACACCAAACTAAAGTACATTTGTAATCTACAGCAGCAAACCAGGTCATAGTAGGTGAGATCATTTGTTAAGGATGATGCTTTTCTGTATGTGAACGCCATAAAATATATATGAAAATTACAGACTGCTATGAAAGCTGCTTGAGTTGAAGAACGTATTTAGTGAACTTGGAACAAAGTAATGTTTCCGAATTTGATATTTGGCTGTTTCATTAAATAAAACTTAAAAACTATCTCAGAGACAGATCTCAGAGACAGATAAAACACTTTGACTTGATTACATTAAAATGCCTGGATGTGTGACAGGGAAAAAAGAGCCTCCTCCCCTCTCTCATTAGTGTGGCATCCATCTCTGATTACTGATTAGAGTTGTTCTACAAGTGCAGACATGCATCACATTTTTACCAATCATGACCAAAGCGGTTATGTTTTTATTCAGTTACACAAAAATACAGCAGAATTGCACAGAAAGATTTTTAAATGTCCAGCAGGAGATAGACACTAGGATTCTGCATCAAAAATAAAATTAAAATTAAAAATGTGTTCCATGCCAGCATGATATATATACAGTATATATATGGTGTATAGATTATGAATGGATGTGTGTATATATATATATATATATATATATATATATGTGTATATATATATATATATATATATATATATATATATATATATATATATATATGTATATATATATGTGTGTGTGTGTGTTAGAAAGAGAGCGATAAATCCAACTGTTTCACAGCGCATTTGTCATTAATGCAAATAGATATCGATTTACCAGACTGGTGACATGTTGTCTGTGCTTCCATAAAACATCCCAAGCTGTGCGGTGTCACATTGATCATTCTCTCTCTCTCTCCTCTCTCCTCTCTCTCTCTCTCCCTCTGCAGGGAGCTGATGACTGTCAACCAGAAAAAGAGGTGTCAAGTGTGTCACCTACTGGTCATTTGTGAACTTTGCCAACTTTGCCAGTTACAAGTAAAGTCAAGGTAAGGTACTCAATCATTACAGAAGGTGGAAGCATAAAAGGTATTTTGAAGTTTTTTTTTTTTTTTTTAAATCTAACATGCTCGCCAAAAAAAGGAAAATAGTAAACGTCATGACTCAATTCTGAGCTCAGCTCAAACCAAATTAATTGATAAATAATACAGTAAGGTTGCTGTTGACCAAAGTCCTGCACAAGAAAATGAAACTTGAAAACATTGATAAAGTACACAGTATGCATCAATCATTAATATAAAAAGTTGATTTGTCGAACTGTAAGTTTATATTTGCAGTTTTACAGTGTTATTTAATTTTTTTGTAAATTGTGTAAAGACTTCTAAAGGTTGCATTGCGTGTAACATGTGTCGACAAAATAAGGAAGAAGACAAGTGTTTGCAAATGCATTACCATAATAGTTTCATTTTACGGTGATATGTCAACACAGTGTGCTTTGGACTTGCCTCCTAGTGGTCAAACATCGTCAAGTGCAGGTTTCTAATAGCATTTAAAAGCTTGTGAAATGGGATTTGTCTCCTTGTTTCTAATGTTCTTTGCACTTAAAAAAGGAAACCTATTGCCAGCCTACAGAAAGCGTAGACCTGGGAGGAGTTTATAAAACAACACAACATCAAATTCACACATTCGCAGCTATGACATTGGTGACTACCTGACCATATGTTCAATGTGTATTCATTGCAGTTTACTTTATTATGGCAGGAGTCTGTTTAAGACACTTAAAGGACTAAAGTATAGGTTGCCCCTAAAAAAGTATGAGCTGGTTATAGAACATCCATGATCCAAATACAAAGTGCTGGATTATTACCAGTCCCAATTTCAAAGCTTTGTCACACTCACTTGTAATCACTTGTATCGCTATCATATGGTCTGTGTGGCATTTGATTTGGCCCTGGAACATCACAGTTGGAGTAGTCATGATCTCATACCTCGAAGGGCCAAGAATGTAACACAGCACAGTCCTTTCACAGTGTGGCACCTGTCACCACAGCTTCCTGTGCCCTCGCTTGTTATCCAGAGTGCAACATGGGAGATCTCATTTGAGCTACCCTTTCAGCGCCTGTCAGCAGGGCACCTGGCCTGAGACGCTCTGAGGGAAAGCGGAGCAGAGGGCATCAGCTCGTCCCTCGGGGATAACATGACAGCATGCCATGGGCAGGGAGCGACTGGGTTTTTGTTTTTCATCATAATGAGGTCCTGGCTTTTGCTTCCAGGTTGGCATAACCCCTGATGAAAAAGGTCACAGGCTTTTACTGAGAAAGGTCCTGAGGGAATGTCCGCATTTGTTCAATCTTTAGGTCAAAATGCCACCACAGGTATCTGATTCGGATTAGGTTCTTTGTCCTCATTAGGCTGAGCTGCTTCTGGCATTCCCTCCTCAGTAGGAGACCTAATCACTGAAATTCCTCCGACAGATGAGGTCCTGCTTTTAACGCTGTACGTCCTGTCTCGGGTCATTTTTGGATTGCCCAGGACGCTTCTCAGCTGTGCCCAGAAAAACGCCTGCTGGTTAACCTGCTGGGGCCACTCCAGGTACGTCTTGGTACTCAGCATCTTCTTAAGCTTGCAGTACTTGCTGGGCAAGGAGCTTGGATCGATGGGCTCCTTCACCACCAGGATGACGTCGCTGAAGCTCTTTCCCATCGCTCTCTGCTGTGCAAAGTACAGCTCGTAGTTGCACCACTCGCTGTTGACAAAGTGCCGAGAGAGGACAAATATTACCTGGGAATGACAACAGTGAAAGAAAGGAAATTAAATCTTGCTGTATGATTCCACTACAATACTTTCCTACATAGGTTATGATGAGCTGTGGGTTGCTCTGGGTGCAACTTCGACTGAAGAGTTATTTAACGGCCGGCTTTAGACATTAGGAAACAGTGGAACAGGACTAGTGCTGCACAGAATGAATAAAATCAGTAGTTGATCAAGTTGATCAACTAAAACACCATTTTATCACAATGAACCATGTAAATAACCACCACAGACTGCCATTGATGCTGCATGTGATGTTCATGCTACTTCATGTTTCACGTGGTCCTTAAATGTATATAATTGCTTACTTGCTTCTTAAGACTCTTAAGAATCAGTATCAGAACAGTTATCAGGTAAGTTTCCAGATTACTAAATCGCCTACACTGTCAAAAGTGCATTTGAGCTGTAATGAAAGCAAACTACTGTTTCAAAAGAATCTCATCTATCTTTCTGTTTTGTTGATGGCAGTTTGCTTTTGTGGATCCTACTAACTTGAAATTACACTTTGTCTCCTTAAACAAAGATGCAAAAAATAGGTTTACTGCTCCTTTGGCATTGTGCATTTAATGTTCTAATTTCTCCAGATTTTTCAGTGGTTTATCTCAGGTAGTATTAAAGGGTAAAGACAAGGAAACAACAGTAAGCCAATAATGACAGTAATGACAAAATCATAATTTACATTTTATGTTTATGCAAAGCAAGAGTTTAAGTTGGAAAAAATGGAAACTTCAAGTTGACTGCCCTTAACATTAAGTGGCAACAATGCAAACTGTTCATCTGAGAGGAATAAAGTGATTGTATGATAAAACGAGGGACATCTAACTCAAACCAGTAGGCCTAATATTACTCATTAACTTCATTTGGATCAACGTAATTCAGTTGCAAGTTACCAGTTTACCATTAAACAGTTCTGTTTTTTCAGTGTGAGGTAACTTTGGGAGCTCCCAGAGGAGAAGTGCCGCTGGGTTCTTCTCATGCAGTTGGTCAAGTTTCTTGATGTTGCAATCAACTATCAGTTTAAAATAAAGTTTCGATAAAGCCCTCTGCTCAATCTGGCAGGTTTCACTTCCTTTGAGGTTTGACTGTTCAAAGAAATGATGCTTATGCAATTCTCACTTACTGCAACAGCTGGCATGTTGATGTGCACCAGTAATGCTTTGAATATAAAGCTGCATCTGTTACCTTACGACTGCTTTCAATGTTCTCGATGATGTTATCAATGATCCATTTTCCTGGCATGAAGTCCCTCTCATGAATGCATAGACGATAGGGGTTCCTGCTTTTCTCCAGACAGGGCAAAAGCTGGTCCCTCACCCAGTCAGCATCTGAGTGGCTGTAGGATATGAAGGCATGGTAGGTAAAAGTGTCTAAAGCCCCCGCTGCTTTCTCCTTGTGAGCTCTGTATTTGGCCCTGATAATCTGATATGTGGCTTTCGTGTACCATGGGAGGTCAAAAATATAGCAAATCAGCATAAGTATCAGGATCACTGCTGCAGTGGTTGCAACACAGATGATGATAACCAATCTGATGTCACAGGCGACTTGACCTGGGAAGTATTTAGCAATGACTGTGTTAAGCAGGGCCTCTGGGTGGTAACACCTGTAGTTCCAAGGCCAGTCTGTAAGATTAACCTTCCCTTTTGAAAGTGTGTCCTCGACGAAAGCACGAAGCTCACAAGTGCAGTGGTAGGGATTGTTTCCCGCCCTAAGGCGAGACAACTGAGGCATGTCCTGGAAGGATTCCTTGCTAATGAGGCCAAATGAATTCCCATCCAGAGCGAGTGATTGCAGGGATGGACTTTCCCACTTGGATGGGATAAATTTTATTTTGTTCCCACCCAGTAGGAGGGTTCTCAGGGTGGTGGCTTTCTCAAAGTACATCATGTCCAGCTGGTCCAGGTTGCAGTAGGACAGATCCAAGTACTGTACAGTGGTGGGCAGACAACTGAGGGCTTCACTTACAAATTGATTGTGGTGAGCGATGAGCCGGGTGATATTTTGTTTCCAAATGCAGTCTCGGCTTTCTTCGGCTGATCCCAGTTTGTTGCTGCTAATATCCAACACCTGCAGCTGCTTGAACTCCCTTGTAAGAGATGACAAGTCTTTTAAGCTGGTTAAGTCATTGGTGCTCAGGTTGAAAGTGTGAAGATTTGGCATGGTGCCCTTGTACTCGCATCGCCGGTTGAAGATAAACTCACTTTCTAGTCGATTATTGGAGACATCCAGAACCTCCACACCTTCCATCTCAACCCAGGCGTCGCAAGGTACAGAGTTGAAATACACGTACCGCATAGACAGTTTCTTAATTTTATTGAACCAGGTGAAACGCCAGTCAAATCGCAGTACATCGGGATTGCTGATATACCTACAAGAAAATGAGAATTTTAGTGTGTTGTATGAGTACAAATGGAAAGCAAATACCCATTTTCTCAACAATGTTTTTGAGCTTTTTGTGATTATTGAAAACCAGAGAACTAAATGCTTTTTGAATCATGAATATGTATATTATATACATACATATATTTTGAATATGTTCATTTACAGTTATTTTCCATGGCAAACTGTAAACCATGCTATGTAGTGCTGCTGGCATGTGGCTCAAACCAAATGGATAGTTTTAGTGATAATACTGACATCAAAATGATTAAATCCTGGAAACTATCACATATCATTGGAAGGGACTTGGTCAGAGTGATACACTGGAGCCGTAGACTGCATGAGAAAAAAACAGTTCTTTTGTTAAATAGAGTGCATCTTGATTCTTATTTGATGTTGGCTATAAAAGCTGGTTTTGAATTCAATTTGTATGCACTTTGGTAAATTGGTGGTGAAGGATGATAGCGAAAATGGAAAAATTGTGAACATATTGTGAGTTTTGCTTTAATTTGCACCAGTTCTTGCTGTCAGTGCGGCAACAGTGGCTGATTTTCCACCCCAAAAATTGTTGTATTCCAATAAATCCACCACTTCTCTCATCCAAGTTATATAACTCAGAATGGCAGAGCACCGAGTTCAGCAGACTGAGCTCAGCATGCAGTGACTGATGGCCGTCAAAACCAAACGTCAGTTCATTTTGTTACAACTTATTCTGTCACTACTTTGTGATAAAACATTTGTAGAACCCATCATCTGTAAATGTTATGTAATATTTCCCAAAAGACATTTGTGACGATTTTATTATATATATTCTCTGATTTTGTTTCATGCCGATAAAACTGAAGGACTGAGACAGGAATGATTATTTTTCTTATTGCTTGCTTTTATGATGATTGAACAGAGTCTCTCAGGCTTTCTTTATGCTGTCTGTGCCCAGTCTGGAAACATTGCTGCTGTTTGCAACAATGTCAAGCCCTCAAGAGTGAATACTTAATAAAACTCCCACTTTAAACATATAAGCTTATACTTCTAAAGTGCATTATGAAACATACAGACATGGGGGAGTGTCAGCCTGTTATACTATAAATATGTCACAAGCAGTTTCCAAACAAATCCCAAACATTTGGCACTGCTTCATGATGCACCAAGAGTAAGATTCTCACCAAAGATCCAGATTATCCAGTGCCAGGTCTGTGATGCTGGAACTCGCTCCACTGTCGACAAATGTTGGTGATCGGGCAAAGTCAATGTACTGAAGTCTCAGCCTATGGATAGGGGCCACTTGTAAGTTCATTAAAGCCATCCTCAGGAGATTCTCGTTAAATTTACCTCTGTGGAAGATGAGTTGATTGGCTGTGATGTCTCCTAAACCCTGGAAGATGTCCTCCTGTCCCATGTAGTACATGAATTCAAACAGGTTGCGAAACTGAATGACGATGAATGTCTTGTTGGCGAGGTCGTGTAGCATATGACGGAGAGCATTTGGCTGTTGGTCAATGGCCATGTCAAAGCCCATTCGCTTCGTCTGAACTACTTCTAAACTTCCAGGCTCATAGTAACTTAGATTGGAGGAACATTTGATAGCAAAACCTTGTAACATGATGTTCTTTAGGGGCTGAAAATCCCCTTTCTTTAGACCCATCACTAGAGGGCCACCCATCGACAGCTCTTGGAGTTTCGCAAATTTGGAGAAGCTGTCAGCCAAAGTGGCTTGTTTATAGAGGTTATTGGACATGTAGAGTTTTTTCAGGTTCAAGAGAGGCGTCAGAGCTGTGGCAGGGATTTCCTGCAGAGAGTTATTAAAGATGTCAAGATGCTCCAGTAGTGCGTTGTTTTTAAAGGCGTCATTGTCGATGTGTGAAATGTTATTGTACTGCAGCTGAAGGATGCGAAGCCGAGGGAGGCGGAGGAAGTCATCAGCGCTGACGGCTTGAAGCTTATTGTAGGAGAGATCTATTTCTTCAAGTGTGGATGGAAATTGTCCCCACGGAACATTTTCGAGCTGCCGTCCCAGGCAGTCTGCAGACCGACCGGAGTTGTAGATGTGACAGGGTCCTCGCTCTGTGTTAACAGTCGGGGGTGAGGATGGAGTCGGCGATGTGAGAACTCCAAGGAGGAGAGCGCAGAGAGGAGTCAATTTCCAAAGCATTGTTATAAATCTGGAAAGGAGAAAAAACGGGAAAAAAATCATTTTAAAGTACTATTGTACTTTAAAATGATTAAGTACCTACTTTCTCTCTATTACAGCATTACAGACGTGGAACTTTATGATTTTATATTTTCTCTACTAGGTTCTTTCTTTATTCCTTCCTTCCTTCCTTCCTTCCTTCCTTCCTTCCTTCCTCCCTCCCTCTCTAAATATTTGTTATGTTTCCTCTTATTTCCTTTCATCTCACTTCTTCTGTACTTTTTCTTCCTACACTTCTACACTTTTACTGTATTTGCGTCTTTCATTATATCCATTTCATTGTCCTGACAACATGTGGTTTTGCAGAATAGAGGAGGATTGCATCATTTGTGCTGAACAACAATAAATTGTGACACACAACAGTGCATCAGTCCGCTAAAACAAACTAGCATCCAATTCCTGTGAGACGCACTCTGCAAAACTGGGATAAAATTCACCAAACGTTTTAGATTTAAGCATGTAAAACCGGCAAATTTAGCAGAATTGTACTTGATATGACATCTTAAAATAAATTAGGCTGTCTCCCTCCCTGTCAATATAGCATAGGAAATTTGAAAATAAGATAAAAAATAGATCGTTATATAATATGTAGAATCTTAGGTCAAGGTAAATATAGCACTAAAAGACATCAGAGTAATCACAATGATAGAGGAAGAACCAGACAGAGGAGCTGATCTCAGGCTGTACCTCTTCAACATGTTTGGTCAATTCAGTTCCATCATTTCCATTAATTTGCAGAGTAAACTGAGGTTTCGCTTCTTTTGCAAGCTAAGTTGACCTTGTAAAACAGAAAAACGAGGCACCAGGCTACAAACATCACTTTATAGTCATTATGTGCTCTCAGCCAGCAAATCTGCAGTGAAAAAGAAATCAGTGTCATCCATTTTAAAAAAAAGGCATTTTCATTGGTCGCTCAGTAAACATCAACAGTAATACCACAGAACAGAACACGGCACTCACCCTCTAGTTTTCCTACTTAGGGCTGTTAATGCAGACTCTTTCAAAACCCCTGCTCCTCAGCCCTTCTTTATATTTGTAGTCCAGATTACGCACTGTTTGGGTCCTCACGTGGAGGAACTGTTGTCAGGTTTTATTGCAGGTGTTAAGCAAACAATATTGGTTTTATCTATTCCAGAAGTAACGTGACCTGAATAAACAGTTCTGGATGCATATCGGCAGTGAAAAGCATTGTTTCCATATTTATTTTAGAGTATCCCAGGCTGTTGTAGTCTAATGCATCAGTGTACAGTCTGTGACAATCGAGACAGCCACCAAAAAATAATGGTGTCATCCTGTAAAGTGATGCATAGTAAACTGATAATAATTTTGGTTGGATTTGTAGTTTCTGCTTAATTAAAATCATTTAAAAGCAGCTGGAAAAACAGCCAGATCTAATCAAGATAAACCGATGTACAATGACAACCAGATCAGACATTATATATTCACACACATTTTTATGTGTTAAATAATAATGACTTAAATGGATTGTTATGGTAAATACTACACATTGTCATAAATAACTGAACTATCTTTACACTGATGCCCTGAGACGGGCCATTTTTAGATTTTTTCATGTTAATTTGAAAGATTTTTCCTTGGTTTTTGAAAATATATTGAATATTTTCATACATTGCTGGATAAATGTTCCATAAAAAAACATAACTTGCTTTATCATTTCTTCTTTATTGTCTTAAGATGTTTTAGTGTTATGTGTATTTCTAAATATTAAACAGAGTTACTGGATCTTGATTATGGATCATGAAGATTAGACACATCCCAGCAAACATGAACCTTTAAGAAATACTTTGGGAATGTTCCCTTAAAGTTTCCTCAAGGTTCTTGTTTTTTTGAAATTGATATTTAAATCGGTATAATACAGTTTGTTTTTGTAAAATCCAGTCTCAGTTCTAAACAGTAAACTTAATATCTAGATATCTACTGTGAAGTACTATAGTCAGTTATACAAAAATTAACCGTTTAAGTGTATTACAGTAGTACACTATAAAATACAGTAAAATACTGTTTTATTGTAACTTTACAGGAAATTGTGTTACAGTTCATCTATTCCTCTCTCAACAGTTGTTCCTTTGCTATTTAACTAATCGCTCCTCTTTTCTTTTAGGACAAAAGTCAGTTCGACGACACATTATTGGCACGGTCTGCTAGATAAACACAAGATAGCATGTGACAGATTGCATTCTTTAGATGAATTTATCTCCTTGTGTGTTTACTGTCACCACTGTCTTGCTTCCTTGTCATATAAACAGTAATAGTGCATCCTCACTGCAGAAACCAAAAGCACTTCTTGGCTATCTATTGAGACCTACAGTGGACAGCTGTTCCTGGAAATTGGCAGTAGATTAAGTGAACATCAATAGTATTTACTCAGCGAAACTCCTGGCATAAAAGCCACTGTTGTAAAAGGATGTTGTCATATCATCAGGTTTACCACTGTGGGAATCAATTCCATGTTTTTCTTTAACTGTTTATATTGCATTGATATTTGAGGTATTTAGGGCATTCAGCTTTGGCCAGAGTTTCTATATTTCATGAATGAGGGTATTAATTGCAGTTTCCAAGTGTTTTGGCTCATTTCTTTGAAGACAGGTTCCAAGAGTTTCAGATCTCTGACGAGATATCAATACAATATGTGAACCTTTTTGCCAAGTGTAATAGAGCTACATGGCTGAGGCAAAGCAGTGCACTGAGTTAATAATTAAATATTCATGCTGTATGGCTGAGCAAGGCCTGTCTGTCACCAGCTCATTCACTTTTTATTGTTTCACCGTTTTACAAGGTCAAAACCTGAACCTTTTTTTCATCTTAAAGTCAGAAGTCTTTTGGCAGTCAAGGCTCATGTAAAGGCGCCCACACAGTATAATATCAGTGATCTTTCAGGTTTCATGCATGTCATGAACTAATGGATCAAATAAAAAGAGTGTGTGAGGCTCTGTGGTGTCAGTTCTGAGGAGACAGACCCTGCGAGAAAATGGCATCAGTCTGTTCTGGAAGAGCTCAGAAATTTCTGTTTACATTCAAGTGACAAACCCCTCTTGCACTTGAAGGATTTATAACTCTAGTTCTTCTGGAGCAAAGGATTAAATAGTGTGGGGGGCAGGTGCAGGTGGACTGATGGGTCAACAAACTGACAGCTGCTGCTTACTTCCTATATCTTCTTCTTTTAACCATTACATGGCCTCAATTAAGTACCAACCAAGTTATGAATTACTATACCAGTTACCTGGTATAACAAATACAAATCATCAACTCATATCATTCATCTCTGTCAGTCTCTTTGAATGAAAATAACTTTCTTTTCAATTTTGTGAGTATTTTATATTATCAGCATTCTCTTTGTTTTATTTAATAATATTGTGACATGCAGCGGTATACCGATCAGGCATAACATTATAGCCAACTGCCTAATATTGTGTTGGTCCCCTTTATGTGCTCAAAAATGCTCTGAACCACTGGGCATGGACAAGAGGACCTCTCAAGGTGTCCTATTGGGTCTGGAACCAGGATGTTTGCAGTGGATCCTTTGGGTACTCTGGCTTGTGCAGTGGGGCCTCTGTCAATCAAACTTATTCCACTGAATCCTGTTGATGCTTGATCAGAATGGGGTGTAGGAAGTTTGGAGGTCAAATCAACACCTTGGGCCATTGTCATGTTCCTCAACATGTTCCTGATTGTTTGATGTTTTTTCCATGTGGTGGGGTGCATTTTCCTGCAGGGGTAGGTCAGTGACATTTGGGATTTCCATTTGCATGAGAGAGCGTGCTTGTTGTGGGACAATGTTTATTTGGGTGTCTAAGTCTCATCAACACGGATGGAAAAATTTAAGGTTTTCCATCAGAACACCACATAGTACCAACATGATCAATGATATTCACTTCACCTGTCAGTGGTCAGAATGTTGTGGCTGATCATTGTATATGGTTCAGAAAATATCACTAGTTGACTTCTGCATTATCAGTTTTTTTCATCAACGTGTGCTCAAAGATTGGGACTGTTCATGATAGCTTTGACATTTTTTCATATTTCCGCTTTCCCGTAATCAGAGATCATGTGTGCACTTGTCTGTAGATTTTGAATCAGTGACATGATATGAAAGAACAGTGAAGATTTCAGGCTTTTGTCTTCAATAGTCCTTGCGATATTGTCATCTAAACATGGGCTCAAATTTCAATCTAGGAAATAATTGCTAAAAAGTGTGTACTTGATATATTAATCTAAAATTTTACAGGTAAATATCCCCAGTTTATGATTTAAAAACAAAACAAATCGTAGATGGCCAAGCAGAAGGCCTCTGATAATTTGACAAGGAATAACCCCACTGCCTACGTGTGCAGGAGGCGAGCTACTATTTGAGCAATTTACAACAATTCTAATGTCGTGTTATTGGTCTTACATGGACCAGCGCTAATTGTGGCTCCAGTGGAATAATGAGGAAACCTTAGAATGTCTACATCGACCCTGATCAACCTCAGCAAAAGACTTATACTGAATACGAAAGGAGCAGCAGCAAAAATGAACTGAAAAGCTAAAGTGCTCATCTGGATGAAGATCATTGTTATTTCAAAATGCTGCTTTAAATGAAAAGGGAAAAGGAATGCAGCCACTGAGTTCTTAACCACTGTCACCACTATGGAGAAATGTTTGGGTCTCATTTTGTTATCTCCCAAGCAGGGATGTAGACACTGCTAGATTTAAACTTAAGGAAGAATACATTCATCCTGGTAAATCATTAACTCTGTATGTAAATACATACAGACTTTGTTTGTTTATGAAAAAAATCCACAGGGACCCATTAAGTCTCTCTGACTGATGGATGCTCTGGCTTCAACTAGGATCAAACCAGTGGCCTCTTGTCACAAGCACATCTGCTTAACCATAATCCTGGCCAGGAGCAAACCTTCAACTGCAGATGGGTGCATCCAGTTCCCGAAAACAGTCAAAGTCACATAAAATCATCCTTTTTTTGGTCCCTCTCTCTTTGCAAAGAACCTGCCTATATGCCCTCAGGCGAATTCCTCAGTTTCACATCAACCAACCAAACCTGCGTGTTTCCTGCAAGCGTTCCGAGCACTGAGTTCACAACCCTTATCAGGTTTGACATTAACCTGCCAGGCACGAGTTTCTGTGTCAGGATCTGTTGTAAAGAAGAGATTTTTGTGGCTGACTCACGTACGGCTCACACATGTGAAGTTTTCCTCTATGGTATGCAGCCTTATCTGAGAAAGAAATGTGCACAAATATGCTGGCAAAGCTACAGGCTGATCTCTGTTCCGCCTTTGAGCAATGTTTTCCTCTGCTTCATAGGCTACACTTTGCAACCACAGTAGTGTTGACATACATTTAAGGTTTACTTCAAACAGTCATGAGACCTACAGATGATATTGTTGTATATACATGCAAAACATATGGCCTGTTTCTAGTTCAGTTTTTTTCCACGTCTGTTGGTTAACTGGCAGGTTTATGTAGCACAAGCTGGAAACTCCCAGACTGCACGTAAGGTGGAAAAATATTTGTTTTCTTGGGATCTTAAAAATAGCTCCCACATTACTCATGTTGAGTAACACTGTGTGGCAACAATGTTCATCTTCGGATGCTTGGAAGATTCAAACTGAAACTTTATCCTGACTCAGTCAAAGGGAAAAAAACGGAAGAGGAAATATTTCACTATGGTAGCAAGGCTCAGTGTTTGAAAGGTGCAACCTTTCAGGAAAGTCTGATTATTTTTATTATTATTTTTTGTCTTGCAACAGGAAGTTCTGAAGTCCTTTACTTTGACAACCAGAGGGAAACTTTTATACTAATGAAAGATGTTGAAATGGAACTCAAATCTCCCAAACAAAATCATTAGCAAACCAGACCCAGGGTCACCTGAAAACAGTTTATATGTCGGATGGAGCACAGTTAATGCACCAGTATCTCAGAGAGGAATGCTGCTGTAACCGGGACGTCTCCCTTTTGCACCCTTGGGACATGAGCAAGATTAACTTTTTCTTGTTTAGCCTTGTATCGTTAAAATAAATGTTCAACAGCATGACAAACCACATCCTGTAAAATGATAGTACAGTATAACATCGTAGTGGCCATGAAAACCAAACATCATAGCCTTTATAAAGTCAGGATTTAGTGTGTGACTTGTATCGAACTGCAATAGTTGTAGCCAAGTGTAAACTGGCAACTGAGTGTGTGTTGAGTCCAAATTTCACTGTATCTTTAAAATGAAGGTCCAGTTTTGACCAATAATGTCACAAAGATCAGTTTTCTGGGAAAGTGTAAAGCTGTTAAGTATTGAATGTGTGGAAATATGGCCTTTTATTGGATTTATCCTTAATTTTTATTGCATGCTTTGTTTGAAAACCTATGTTGTTTTTTGTGGTGTGATTATTTGATTGGCTACTTTATTTGCATGCATTTTGTTTGCTGTGATTTTGTTGTGTAATACATTTTTTTTAAGATAATTGTATTCAGGCTACACCCCCTACCTCATGAACAGACAGACGTGGACATTGGCTGAACGTACCTGCTGCGAATAAGCGCGGGAAATTGGAAAGTGGCTCAACAAAAGAGCCTGAGATCACAGGAAGAGAGAGCAGCAGACAGGACTCAAGGGCAGTGCGTGCAGAAGGGCAGAGATGGGCACGGGTGAGGATTACGGACAGACGGAGGTGATCGGGAGCACAGCACGGACCAGAGACCAAGCCAGGGCCGAAGGAGACGCGGAGCCGACGTACCCACTTTAAAAGGCCAGTTATACGTGTGTGGGGCAGCTGAGGACAAGCCACCCAGATTTGGTGAGTACCGCACACAAAGGGGTGGATACATACGCTGGGACACTCCAAATCGCCCACTGGCAGATCCGTTCTCCTCGGGAGGCCGATGTGGCACAGCTTGGAACTGGGAGGAGTGCAGTTGAGGCCTGGACCGGGGACACTGAACGGACGTGGTGCTCAAGGCGTCTTGTGTGTGTGTGTGTGGGTGGAGCGGTGCATGGCTCTGGAAACCAGTGGAGGCTGCAGAGGGAGTGAGACGGCGACACTGGAAGAGCCCTCTCCCCCCCCTGATGAGTCCCAATTTTAGACATTTATTCTCACTCCCATTTTAGCCTCTGCTTTATTCTTAACCGACATTTTAGCCATCCTCTGCCCTATTTTAGCATTTTAAATCAATTTTATTGTAGCGTATTTTAAATCTTTTATTGTAATAAATTAATTCTTAACCTGTTATCTCTTGGTTTTAATTCACTGCTCACCCCTTGGTTTTATCAAACCTATATCTTTTTTTCTTTTTTTTGAAATGGGTCCTAGTCCCTTTACTAGGTGGCGTTGTTGGCATTTTAACCTTTTAACCATTAAATTCAATATAGTTTTTAACTTTTAATACTCCACTTGGCCACAGATGTTCTTTTGATTCGTTAAACTTGACAAACTGATCCTGCCATTGCACTGGACTGTGTTTATTTCATTTCTTTTGTATCTTAACTTATCTTTTTTTCTAGCAAGACAGCACACAAATGCAATGAAACTTCTCACATGAGTTTCAAGGTGTTGCTTGTGTGCTGAAAAAAAAAATCCAGTGTTTGTGCACAACCCTGGCTCTGTAACCTGGAAACAAACAAAGTGATAGATTCACCCAACACTATTCCTGTGTCTCCTGTGCATGTTTGACCTTGTGCACGTTCCTACTCATGCACAAAATAGTGGGACAGGGAGAGGAGGAAGAGATGGGGCACATGCTAATTTTCTATACATGCTAACTAGCTAAATAGAAATAATTTCTTTCCAGAATCACAATATTTAATTGCACAGTGGTTTTTGTTGTGCAACTCATCAAATGATCTGCCCACATGACTTTTGACTGAGAAATAGACTAGACAATCAAATTGATAATGAATTAACAGCTTAATTTTTATAAGTATTTAAACTCCAGGAGGATAAAGGAGGAAGAAGGAGACAGAACTTGCTCATAGCAGCTCAGTGTAAATGCTGCAGCTCCATAGTGTGACGTGGTAGTCCTGCAATCTATTAGCAACCAGGCAATGAAAGAAGCAATAAATGGTTCTGCTGCTGATTAAACTGTGATATCTCTCTGATACACCAAGAATAGCGTCATCCATTGCGTTCAGATCTCTATTACTGCAGCTGATATTTACCCAACAGTCAATAGTTGATGGCAAACAGTTCTTCCATTGACATGTGTTGGCAGCTCCTTGCCCACCACCCTCATTCAACAGATTAATCTGGCAGTAGACTTGTTTCGCTGATGACCGTTCTTTACTCTCGTTTAATGAGGCTCTGTGTTTACGTGCGATCTACAAACACAGCTGGGCTTGTGCTCGAGCTGAACATTCTGCTACCAGGTCATCATGTTTATCTCTGCAGAATCAATACTAGACAAGTCCAGGTGATGACGTTGTTTCTATCATACATCAAGACTTCTCCTTATAGAGGCAAAGAATCATAATGAAAATAAGTTAAGTTAAATTAAATTAGCAGACTACCTTGATAACTCCCCCCAAAATTAAGTTTTTGCTTTTTCTCTTAGAGATAAATTCTGCATTCTTCTTGGTAACTACATTAATCAAACATAACATTATGAACACCTGCCTAATATTGTGTTGGCATGAACAAGAGGACCTCTCAGGGTGTCCTATGGGGTCTGGCACCAGGACGTTGGCAGTGGATCCTTGGAGGTCAGATCAACATCTTGGGCCATTGTTATGTTCCTCAACATGTTTCTGTTGGTTTGGTGTTTTTGCCATGTGGTGGGGTGTATTTTCCTGTGGGGGTAGGCCAGTGACATTTGGGATTGCTATTTGCATGAGAGAGTGTGCTTGTTGTGGGACAATGTTTATTTGGGTGCCTAAGTCTCGTCAACACGGATGTTAAAATCCAAGGTTTTCCATCAGAACACCACATAGTACCAATATGATCAATGTTATTCACTTCACCTGTCAGTAGTCATAATGTTGTGGCTGATCTGTGTATATGATCTCATAAAAACTATGTTCAAATGAAAAATGCTCATTTAAGGGAGAAAGATGTCAAAAATCAGGACAAATGAAACAAAAAATAGCTGCAAACTAGAAACTAGATAGGAAATATCTAATTCATAAAAGAGTGAACAGACCCTTTAAAGGTTCAATCCAAGATGTTTTGATGGAAATTTAACCTAAACCAAAAATCGTGGTTACAATAGTGAAAACTATCTGATCTAGGATTGTCAAGTGTGGAGACAGACAGAGCAGGAAATCATCTTTGGGAAAATGAAATGACAGAATTTGATTAAAAACTGTCAATTTCCCATCAGCTTCCTCCTACTAACCGAGAGAGGAAATGGAAGTCTGAGCAACAATCTTTCAATATTTAGATGTGTCAAAGCAGGAAAAGCTCATCTGTGTTTGCTTAGACAAAATGTTTTTCTGCCTAAATTTTAACATTCACAACCTAAATGAGGTGACAAAGTGAAAAATTGCTTTATTACAGCATGACATGTCAAACAGGGGTAACTAATAACATTAATACCTTTAAATTCTCTGTGTTTCAGGGCTATTCAGCTGCACATTCTAGCTCATGGTTATGGATGATTATTATACTTAAATGGAACATAGCTATTATAAACGCTATTAGTTACACCTTAGTCTTGCATAGACAGATCTCTTTCTCCACAGCACTTTGTCAGATCTGGTTTATGTTCGTTCCAGTGAAACCATTCACTGTACAAAAGGTCTATTGTATAGGGCATATGGGGAGTCTTGTATTTGACAGCTTTTGTAACAATTGGTTGAGTAGAGGTTTGCAAAAAATGTACTTACGAATAGCTGTGGGAGTAAAATAACAAATAATTACAAGGTGCTCTGTCCTATTGCAAAAACTTATTTCACAATGGAACAATTCCTACCGAAGAACAATATGCACTGTCATTGTTATTTTTATGACTCTACCTATATGCCATTGTCCTGCTCTCTGTGCCGTACTGTGTGACACTAGCACTAATGAATAATCACAGAATGAGAAAGTAATATCAGAGCAAGTGGAGCCAAGGGTCTGGCTCTTATTATAAAAGTAATGTGACATTAACTCAAAGGACTTCAGCGTAATGAAGCTGCTTTTGAACTTAAATGGCCCAGAAATATAAAATGGGAGTCTAGGGTTCAAGCAAGGTGCAGTGTGGCTCTTTGAAGTCAGCAACCTGTACTATATGCAACCACAACACATTAGCACATCTAGTCAAGGCTGCTTTGTAGAGAACATTTCCCGAGAGGTTGTGTTCAACATCTCAGTTAAACCGTTGTAAATGTCATACTATAACCATGAATTATTGGGAAACACTTCCTTCCTGATGTGCTCAACTCGACTTCTTTTTGATTGTTGAAGAGGTTTCCTTAGTTCTAACTGACCTGGTGTTTATTCTCACCCCCATTGTGACTCAGGCCTTTTGGGTAGATGTTGAAACATCTTCAACAACCAAAAAGAAGCCAAGTTGTCTTCTACTGAAGCACTTAAAGTTACCATGACTCAGAGAACTGAGAAACTACACAGTCAAATCCATTTGTTCATTGCACAGATAAAATCCATCCACAACAAAAAACTAATTACAGTACGCTCAAATGGAGGAGATTACCAAGGGTGAATGCAGTGTGAGAGTGAGTGGTTGGTGGTGGTTGGAGGGGCCGATGGCGCAGACTGGCAGTCTTGCCTCCGTCAGTGTACCCCAGGGCAGCTGTGGCTACATATGTAGCTTACCACCATGGAGTATGGAGTGAATGAATAATGCAATGTAAAGCATCTTTGAGTGTCTAGAAAAGCGCTATATAAAACCTGTGCATTGTTAGTATTAAGAAACTCATACTAGACAGGAATGACAGGTGGATGGAGTCACACAACCAAAACGACCTGTACACGTTTCACACAGTTCAAAGACTGCAAAGAATAAATCCAGTGTATACCGATGAGAGAACTGCAGCCCCTACCACACCACACGTTGCTCTAAGAACTGCAAGATAAAAAGGGAAAGCCGGCTTGCCTCTGCAGAGTTCAACACCACCCTTAAAAAATAAATGAAGTTGCAACATAAGTGCAAGCAGTAGAGAACCGAGATAAGTGACACTGGGCCAGATTGAAAAAGATTTAAGGCTTGGTGACTTTAGTATATAAACAAATTCCAGAGGACCCACAGGCGTCTTTGGCTGCACCCTCCGCTCGCTCGCAATAAAACCTGCAGGTTACAATCTCCTCAAAGTGGCTGAGCCTCACAGGATTGCAGAGGAAACACCACAGACATTATCAGCCAGGCAACAGTGACACCAAAAGCTGCTCAAACCTGCCTGAAATTAGTTTATTTATTGCAAGAGCTCTACATGTGCCAGCAATTAAGCAGGTTAATAGCCCGAGGTGTTGACTTAAGCCTGGTGTTAGTTCATCTTTTTCTCACAATAATCATCAAATCCCATTTAAAAGACTCAAAACGGCAATGGTAAGATCCAGTGCTCCCAAGTATTGCTCTGCAGTAAAAGCCTGAAATAGCATTTGCCTCGAGGCCATGGAGCTCCATTGTCACATAGATGTCATATTCATTGTAATGAAGAAGTTTGCCACCCTAATGGCTCACGGCTATTTTGTGATTTAAATAGTGATTGCAACACGGAAGTTCTATGTCACACAGAGCTTTTGGTATCCTGTAGATGTTGAGCCAAAAAATAATCTAACATCAGTTGACGCTAATTGGGATTTCATTAAATAAAATATTGGACCGTTTGAAATGTTGACAAGGTATTTTAGTCCAAGCAAAAGTGTTGCACTGATGATCCACCAGCTGTGATGAACCACCCAACATCCGTTCGAGCCATGTGTGGCTAAAAAGAAGAAATAGCACCAGCCTAAACCCACCGTAGCCTGGATGTTTACAAAGATGTTATTTACCAAGGATGTGGCAGTTTGCTCCCTGACCCGGCTAAACTAAATTTGGGTAGTGGAAGTGAAAAATGCACTTTCTCTGTTTACCACCACTGAGGATCCCTTGAGCAACATGGCCTTTAACCCCTCAGAGCAGTGGATAAGAATCTCTGTGCGGAAAGATCGATTCTATAACTCAGATACCTAAGCCAAGCCTGAAGGCATGTGAAATCAGTAACCAAATTGTTATCTTCAAAACCAGTAAGGTGCTATTTGTTCCACCTTCTTTTGGAACTGGTGAGCGGCTAAAAGACTAGTCTGGGACGGTAATAATGACCTTTGGGTTGTTTTGGCTGCATGTGGGTGACAATCTCAGGAGACGAAGTTCATCGTGGCAGCATTTTGTCGACTTCTTAGATTAACATTTTAATTTGATCTTTGCCTTCCCGATTCTTTATCACCAAACATGCTTTGAAACCACTGGATTTAAATCATATCTCTCTGCTTGATTACTGAGTGCTGTTATCATATCTTGGCCCTGTGATGATAAGATTGCTCAACAGGGACAGATTTTTAGGGATGGGTGTTACAAATCAGCATTGGCTACAAGCTCTATGATTCTTGCGTTGCACAGCTGTTTTTAGTTTACGCAATCTGTAGCTGTTTCTATTAAATAAACCATAAATAAGACCGATTTTGAGCCTGTGGTGATGACTGATGCATCAGTCTTTCATCTAATATCTCTGTTTACACAGTCTGAATATGTCACCTCTGAAGCGTTCATTTTATCCCTGTCATCATGGATATAAGTACAATTGAAAGTGTCAGTTTTGTGAGAAAATCTAAAACTTTTGGACCGCACCAAGCTCGAAACAGACACGAGAAAAAAAACAAATCTTTCACTCACCTTGAGATGGGGGAGTCAGACTCAACTTCTCGTCTTCACTTGGACTTTTCACAACACATTTGAACCTCCATGTGCCGTGTGTTTAACAGCTCAGCGAGAAGCGACTCGACAGTGGATGAGTTAGCCTGTGGCAACTCTGTCAGCTCACTTAATTCATACGTCTCTCTCTCTCTCTACCTCCCTCCCTCCCCCTCCGCCTGCCTTCTACCTCTCACTTTCTCTCTCTCTCGTGTGTGTGTGTGTGTGTGTGTGTGTGTTTTGCTCAGGAATGTGGAAAGTATCAGGGGGAGAGCTTTTACTCTCTGCCTCAGGTTTTACTGCCTTGCCTGAAAAATACAGGAAATCTAGGCAAACACAAGATGAAAACTGTCACTGGAAGAGATGTCAGTTGCCGTCGTGCAGATGCGTTTGGCTTTATTCATTCAAGTCTTGAGATGTCGATTCCTGCCTGTAACTCAGTAAATGAAATGAATTGAATTCGTGCTGCTGAGAATAGAAACAATTGGCACTTTGAGAAAGGGATGGGTAAAATAAATTCTGGATTATAGAAAATAGCTAAGTGCAAAAAAAACCAAACTGATAATGACATTTTGTCCTGCTGCTCTTTGATTAAACATTTTACCTCTGTAATGTTAGCAATCCAAATAGTCAGGGAGATAAGAAACTGGTTATTTCACGTCTTTAAATTAGGTTTAAAAGCTTATTTTTGCTGTGGTATCTTTTGGAACGGCTCATCAGGGTGTACTTTTTTGAAACCCTGAGGCCTAAAAATTTAATGAAAATATCCATGCCATCCAACATCCAACACCAGGTTTGTGTGGACACCTCTGCATATATACTAGTCTGAGCAGATAGAGACACAAATTAAGATAATCTGTTGGGAGTGTGGATGCTGGTTTTGTCTTTGCACTCAGTATCAGTGTTTTTCTTCTTATATAATTATTCCCTCTGCAGTTGTGCCGCCTTACTGCTCCCAGATCAGTGAGATTTTACCCGTACAACCAGCTCTGAGCCTGTTTAATAAGAGTGGAGGTCAGGTTATTGGGGTGGTGATATTATGTATAAGTAGGATTCCTCATCCTTTTGTGTTTTCCCTAACCCAAACCCCAACCAGAAATGAATTCAGGGGTAATTATGAGTAACAGGCTGGTACAACTGTGGTAATGAGCCTTAGTGCAGTTTCCCTTGCAGTTAGAAAGTGGAGTTCATCAGGCATTAAAAGAAGTAATTCCATTCTTCAGGTGTGACATAATTTCAACAGAGTCATTAGATTTTCTTTCAAAATTTGGATCCATTTCACTGAAAACATTTGTGCTGTTTACTCAGAGACCAGGTTATGTGTGTGGTAAGAGGTAATGGGAAACAACTGAGTCCCCAACGTTTCTGAATTCGGCTTGTGTATCTGTGAGTACCAGTTCAATTCAAGCACTGCTGTGAATAATCCGCAGACCACACTATCAGCAGTTTTCATATTGAGCGTTTCTTTGGTAGAGAGTAACTCTGTGTCTTCTCCGCGTTTGTGTTTCTGCCAAGCATAATCGCTGAGAAGACGCGAAAACTTCTCCTCCGGACGTGTTTGTGTAAAACAGACAGCCCTTGTGTGTCTGTGTATGTTTCAGATAACGGCACAAGAATGGATGCGCCCAACCAAGCGTAAAGAAAGGAGGATTTATTTTTAATGGCTCTTTGTGCTAATGCGTGCCATATTATAGTCAGAAAAACGAGGACGGAATTCGCAGGCAGGAGAAATGCTCGGAGAGAGTGAGCTTGCAGAGCAAGATAGAGACTCCTACTCGTAGTCCTTGATAACAAGGCACCTCTTTGTTCTCGAGTGGGAAGTTCAGAAATTGACTTGTGCAACAGGCTGAAGGATCTTAAGTGTTGTCTGCGCTCCGTTTAAGAAAAAGATCTTTGATGGTTTGGTATTTGCAGAGCACGGGCAGAGGTGACATAGGGCTAAAATGTCAAGTTGGGCTCGAGGGCAGCCCTGGAACATCCTCAGGGGAGGAGGAATATGCTGATTTAACAGCGAAATTGGCCATTTAATTTTGATATTTCACACACACAAGGGAAACTTTGGTGCAGGAAATAGAATTGTGAAATAAATCACAATTTATTCTCTTAAAAATATTAATATCCATTGCAGATTTATTGCCAGGAACATGCTCTTTGCTTCCAAGCATCCTTTGCTGCTTTGTCAAAAATAGCTTCTGGTTAAAACGGGGCTCTTTAAAGCTGTGCTCAGGGTAGACGTACGATGAGCTACATGCTAATGCTGATGTTTACCAGATATAAGAAGACATAAAGTTTCCATTTTAACATTTTTAGCTCTGAATACAATGTACAGCTTAGGCAGGTTGGAATCACATTTGTTTCAACATAACAGGTCCCTGAAGTTATTGCAGATCATTCTAAATGGAACATGAATATTATATTTCATTGCAACATGTCCAGTGGTTATTCAGTCATTTTAGTCAAAACCACAAATGGAATGCTATTGTGGTGCTAAAGAGAAGTTCATCTGATCATTAAACAGATCGAGTTTCACCATCTGAACGTGAATGTCTGCACAAATGTTGGTGCCACTTCTCTGTTTCCAATTTTGAAGGAGAAGTGCCACTGAAAACATACTCTTCTTCAATTCCCACCTTGCTGCACTTATATTTTCAGTTCCGTTTGCCTGTCTGTTTTTCTATCAGCAGGATTACACAAAAAAAGAGGTGGAGTATGGGCAAAGTAAAACTCCTAAAATGTTGGTGCAGCTCTGGATCAAGGGGTGAATTTTTGGTCACTTTAATATATTTGCAAGTTAAAGTATTTTTTTGTCTGTCAGCAAGATTATGAGGAAACTGTTCAGCCAAATTTGATGATACTTGGTAGAAAGGCGAAGCATCGTCAAAGGTAGAAACCATGAGAATATGTTGTAAATATGAATTACTTTCTTAATATTAATAAAAACACTAAAAATGGGTAAATACTGTAAGACATTTACATTGACCTTGGTGGAGCATGTGCCTTCCGAGTACCTTTCTGGGTTTCTTATGCACTGATTCTTTTAACATATTTGCAGAAGCTTGCAGTTCAGTATTGATAGCTAAGTTTATTGAGCTGGGTTATGAGTTTAAACAGAACAATATCATGAAAGAGTTTGATTGGGTGCAATGAACACTAATCAACCACACATTATGAGCATTGACAGGTGAAGTGAATAACATTGATCATATTGGTACTATGCGCTGTTCTGCTGGAAGACCTTGGATTTTGTCATCTGTGTTGATGAGACTTAGACACCCAAATAAACATTGTCCTAGAACAAGCACTCTCTCTCATGCAAATGGAAATCCCAAATGTCACTGGCCTACCCCTGCAGGAAATTGCACCCCACCACGTGGCAACAACATCAAACAATCAGGAACTTGTTGAGGAGCATGACATTGGTCCAAGATGTTGATTTGACCTCCAAACTTCCTAGAGCCTATTGTGATCAAGTATCAACAGGATGCGGTGGAACAAGTTTGATTGACAGAGGCCCCACTGCACAAGGCAGAGTTCACAAAGGATCCACTGCCAGCGTCCTGGTGCCAGGCCCTGTAGGACACCCTGAGAGGTCCTCTTGTTCATGCCCAGTGGTTCAGAGCATTTTTGAGCACATAAAGGGGACCAATACAGTATTAGAAAGATGGTTTTAATGTTATGCCTGATCACTGTACACTGTCTGTATTTGATTGGTGTGACAATGTCATCTTTGATTGGAATCAGATGCAGGTTTTTTTTTTAACCTAATGTCTTAGAGCTGGCCCATGGGTTTGCCTTCATTGTGTTCAATATTTTACCCATTAGAAGCATAACTGCAACAGCTGTTAGTTGTAATTATCAAGCCTAATCTAATGGTTCAGGGCCTGTATTGGGAAATTTTTTTTGCAAGGTCATGCTGTATGCTGACTCATTTGCTTTTTTCATTGTCATGTCATCTGTTTTATGCTATGACTCATTAGACTGCAGGCATTTTCCTTGAATACATTCCGTTTGTTTTGATATTAAGGTGGTTTTTGGAGACTGATTCAGCCCTGTTTTTTCAGCTTAGTGAGCACTGCCAGCTGGACTCCTGTCTGCCTGTTGTGCACACTGACTCTGTGTTTAGTCACAGGTTTTTCCTAAGCTTTTTATCAGCAGTGATGGTGTGGACGTCTGTCATGCTGCCCGTTTAAGGTCAGGGGGGTCGGGTTTGTTCTGGAAATCTCGCACTTTCTCCATTGGCATAGTTTTGTGTGTAGAATAACTTTGTATTTTATCCCTTTCGACTCAACGTGCAGAATTCAGGGTATTTCTTTGACATTAATTATAGACACAGAACTTCAGTGAGAATGTTCCCCTTTCTTCTGGTTTTGTCTTTCAGCCCCTGGATTTGACAACTCATTTAATTTCTTTTGACAGAATATTTTATTATTTTGGGAAATGTGCCTAATGCTCTCTTTCCAAGTAGATCAATACTACTCCCAAAGCAAAGTAACAGGGCTGCATTGTTGCTTTTCATAAGTCTGATTCTCATAATTTTTAATACAAATGACTTCTTCCAAAAACAATGAACTGGAAATAATTAACTGTAATTATCTTGGAGCATGTGTGTTCAAGCTCCTTGGTATTATAATTGTGGTGCAGCATAAAAGCCCACGTGAATGTAATTGTCAACTCATGATTGCTCCGTCATTCCGGTGCCGGCTCTGTGGGAAAACCAGCTACATATGTTCACTTCTGTGTGAAACCAAAAGTGAGAGCCACAAAAATATGCTTACAGAGCTGAATCTTTGCATCATGTTGAAGTTGTTCAGATTGGGAAAGCTGTTAGAAGGTGGTAGTGACAGATTTGTAGATATGCTTTATAAGTGTGAAAATCCATCTTCCTTGACAAACATAATTAGTATGCACACAAGTCCCCTCCACAGACTTAGTTTAATGGTGTGTATAGTTCAATCAATCATAAAATCAAGAGGGCTAGCAGCAGCCCCGCTTAATACTTCTGGGACAGACATAAATTAATATTTCGAATAAGAGACTGATAAATCAGAGAGTACCCTTTTCCCATTTTTAATTCCAATCAAATACCCAGCTGGCTGTTGCTGCATCACATCTAACTGTTGCAGTGGGTGACACCCCTGTTATGTTTGTGTTTGTTGTTGAAGGTGATTGTTGGAGGCTTCAGAAGAGCTGTAGCAGCAGCAGCAGTGAAGCAGCCTTAAAATTCCTAATGGCATTCAGGCTGTAAAAACAGGATTTATGAATCATGTCAGTGAATTCTACTCACTCAGTGGCCTGCGACGCCTTTCCAACGTTCTTGTCAATACACCAAATATCAGCCAGCAGATGGTGATGAAACCTGCTTGTCTAGACGGGCAACTCGCAACGAGTGTCAACCATTTTGTGATGTGGTGTGTGTGCAACTTTGCACAACGCTGTGTGAAGCACAAAGTAAATAGATTTTAGGTTGGACTTTTTGTTTAATTTTCTCAATAATTTAAACAGTTTGACACGTAGTTTTAGAAATGGGATTAAGGTAAATAAAAATATAAAAAAAATACGAATTGTGATGTATATATAACAGTTTTTAAAGGGATTCTGCATGGATTAAGTTATTTAGAATTTAGTTTATGAGATAACATTGCAACTACTCAATAAATTGTAAAAAGTTAAGACCCGAGTACAGCTTAAGTTGGACTTTAATGGGGTTTTACCTGTTTAAAAGCTGCCAATGTGCTGTAAATTTACTAAAACTGTCATAATTTGCCATAATATGTGAAAATCATAATTTTCTACTTTCACTTTATAGTATATTTATTTTTAATCACTGTAGTTTAGGGTAGATTAGGGTAAATTAAGGGATTTGGCTTCCTAGTGCTTTGAAATAAAGACAAAGAATCATTTCTTTATTCATATATTTTATTAATTTTCACCGCACATGTTCAGGGAAACACATGTCAATATGGATTTGTTACATGAATATCTATTGCACTATAGATATCTGTTATTTAAAAATACATGTTATGAGATGGTATTAGACTGGCATGGCACAAATATAAATCTCTTTTTTTGATATAATAGAGTTTGGCATGTTACTTTTTAAAATTAGATATATCAAGACACAGAATCATGAGCGCACATCATGTACAGTACTCAACACTCAAAACCCCAGAGCAAACAAAACAGCGACCCGCCTCACTCGACGTCGATTCGTTTACAGCAGATAGCGTGATCCACCAAGAGAGAAAAAAAAGGTTTCCTGAAGGCAAAATCAAGAGCTTGCTTTGAAGGAGATTAGCCTTTATCGGACTGGCTGACGATGACAGATGTGAGTGAGTGATAGCTGGCTTTCGATATAGCAGCCGCGTGAATATCCATATCAAAGCAAGGACTTGAACGGACTTGACTGGAGACGTCATTTCATGCCAGCAAGTGTGGGTAAATGCTAGAAATCTCAGTGGCACGAGTGTGGATTTTACAGCAATGCCCTGTCCGGTGGGGAAGGATGATTGGGTAAAATGCTGCATGATGAAGGCCTGATTCCACCTTCCCAAAGAGGGTGAATCAGTGGGCCTTATTTAACACTCTGTCACTAAGTCATCCCTCCTGGTGAGTAAAGAAGTCCTGTGTCCCAAATCCACACTATATTATAGCTATTCAGCATTGTATGTTCTAGAAAAAGCAGTACATCATCCACTGGCTTAGACTTTGTACAATTTTTAATATCCTGTAATGGTCTAGTAGATTATTTAATTCCTTCTGTAGTTACAATAACAAAACACTTGCAGAAGTCAGAGGTAAAGTACCTAATTACTGTGAATGTGTCTACTGAAGTACTGTACTTACAGTTTAGAGTCACTACATTCATTTGAAATCTATAGTTACTGAATTTTCCCAACTACATTTAACATGACAGCAGTATTAAATGTTGCTGTTACTAAGTAAAAAGCTAGTATACAAGGTTTTCCCCTGACTGCAACATTATGACAGAATGCAAAAAATCAGAGGGGTTATAGCTGACAAGTAGCTGTTGGTACAAAAATTGTGAATTTGAGGACAGTTCAGTCCATCAGGAGTAAGTCCTTCCAAAATGGGTATTATGGCGAATATTGTGAAATCTTACCAAGATCACAATCATGGCAAAATAAACCAATAGCTGATGGGATGGGATGGAAGTGACGTGGATAACATTGTCATGATTCTTCCATCTACTTAGAGAAGACAGTAATCATCTGCATGACAGCAAAGGTTTAAGGAAAATCCAACATAGAGTAGGTTTTTTTTAAAGCATGATGAATGAATGCTGCTTTTTTCTGATGGTCTATGGTCTAGAAGTATATAGTATGGACATGGGGCACAGTAAAGAAGCTTATGATACCGTTTGCCTAATTAGAATTGGATAACATAGGCCACTCTTCCCTTTATGTCCTGTAATAACGATGTCTTGAATCTAATCACATCAACACATACAGTACTTAGCAGTTAAAGTTACAGTATAAAGAGGTTATTCAGGAAAAATCCCTCGAGCGCGTCTGTGTATGCAGAGTTAGTTTCCTGCCAAAAGTCTGGTGGCTGGTGTTAATTTCCCACCCTGGTGGCGACACGCAGGCACAAAGACGATTAATATGCATGTTAGACCTGCAGTACATCTGTGTTTGGCTGTGAGGAAGACCGATGTTGTACAAGTGCTCAGGGTTTGTCTGACAGGAAATATTACGCGAGGCAGTGAGTGAGAGATTTTTTGCAAAACGAATGTAAGACGAAGCGATAAGCACCGGGCAGATGAGGCTCAACACAGCTTTGTTTTTCCATTTTTTTCCTCTTTTTGTGGCACAGTCAGTAGCCCGCGTCAGTGCAATGCAGAAAGCAAGCAGATTCCCCGAGCAGCAACACACAACCAAGCCGAGTGATGAATGCAACCCGCGATTTTCACAGTTGAGAACATGCTTGCTCGTCTGTATCCCTGACGATGTCAAATAAATTCTTTAATACAGTACGTGTTGAGCCGGCTCCATTGTGTAATTAGCTATTAATGACATTCCTGTCACTGTGGAAGGCTTGGTATGACCAGATTTATGTACCATTAGTGAATGATAATTCTGAAAGCTCTGGAGGACTTGCTAATCCGCTGCATAATTTATTTGCCACATAAGTCTACTTCTTTAGTCAGCTGATCAGTATTCATTAGATTTGGCAGAGTTTTTGGCATTTCAATGCTGCTGAGCTGAACCCCAGCTAAATTCACAACTTGTTCTTTCTACATTCTGCTTTAATCTGTCTTCTTAATATATTATTTCCAAGGTTATCAAAGAGATCTTTTAAAGGATGATACTCTAGGTGTCTGCGTAGAGTGATGTTTGATCCTAATCTCATTGTTCTCGCTGCTGGTTGTGGTCGCTGCTGCACATCAGCCAAGCATCTCGTTGGAATCTGTCAAGCCTTTTTGTTTCACAGCATAAAGATACAGGTATGAAAAATAACAATTTTCTCCTCTATTTGCACTGGTGTCCCTGGGGAAAGAGGCAAAGCAGTCAATGGTTACATATCACATTCTAACTATGGCATAAAAACCCAAACCATCAAGACAAACTGTCACATACGTAGGCAGCAATGGTAGAAATTGGCATCTGCAGAGCAATAAAATACACAACATACTTCACGGATTTAAGTACAAGCCTTTTTTTCTCCTGGCAAATTATGAAATGCAACTCTACTTTGTGGTTCCATTAGCTTCATCTGCCCCTATAATAATCTAAGTATGTGGTTATTGTAATTGCAATAGCGTAACACCTTGTTCACATCTTTACGCATTGTCGAGCTGACAGGAATTGTATTTCACTTGCAGCACATTAGCTCCTCTTTGCCATAGTGGTCTTTGCTCCATTTCCCAAAACCTGATGGACACAGTATTCTTCCACTGATGACTTGCCGCCAGCTTGTTCAAAAATTAGCAGGAGGATCATTGCTTGGCATAACTTGCAACCAGATTGTGGATGTTCATATTTATTGAAAGAGATGAATAATTGAAGCGTTTTCATAGTGTTGAAAGATTCTGAGGGTGGTTTGCTCCTTACTGCTAACATTGTGGAACTTTTGTTGCAAAGGTGTTGTGGGCGATGCTGTGGTGTTTTTCACATCCTGTAAGAGCGAGTGGTTTGTGCTGATGCTCTGGGGAGGAGGAAAGACGATGGCATGTAAAAAGAAAAACAACGGACAAAGCTGTGAACAAGGCGTAATAACGATGTCTGATACCATCTGCTAAAAAGATGCAAGAAACTGCCTCGTCTGAGGAGGAGGTGCTGAGACACAGTGATGTTCGAGGATGAGCTCTTGCCCATCCGCCTACTTCCCGTCAAAAAGCTGACACTTCCTCCCAGCGATGTTGTTAGACTCAGCTGCACTAATTATAGCGCCAAGTCCAACCGAGTCTGCAGTATTCTGCCTCGACTGCAAAATTGTGCTTAGGAGTTTATGTCCCAGAAGTGTTAAGGCTTTTTAAATCTCAATACCAGACATTTTTCTAAGTACTAATGAGCTATACCAATGAAGTTTAACAAGATGGATGATTAGATGTAACAGCGGTATTAAAGGTTTACATATTCACAAATAAGCACAATCAAGTCAATTTCAAAATAAGTAGAGAAATGGTAAAAAGAATTGGCCTGGTATTGGTGTTTTTTGCCCAACTCGTAGGATATGTTTATTTTTTTTTAGTTAGAGAGGAAAGGTTCGCAAAGCACCTAATTATGGTTGAATCAAGTTTGAACTTGAAAGACATGTCAGTTCGTGGACAGTAACTCCTAGTCACTTTAGTTTAAATGTTAATGTATGCATTTTCCAGTTTTGATCTTGTTAAGACAGCTGCGGTAGCAGATATGTTGCTTTAGGCTAAAAAATATAGAATTTCAATCCCTTATTCACATTTTCTAGACTCTTTATCTAAAAACCGAAATAGAAAAAGGTGAATCGTCACCGTACAACCCAACCATGTACTTCAATGCTCTGCGAACCTGACCTCTGAACAATGGCTCCTTGTCTTTCCTGTCATTGGGAGCCAGTAAGGATGAGGAGTTAGCATTAGTGTTAGCTGCATTAATGAAGCCACAGGGTAGCCACAGCGAGCAAGAGCGAGAGCCCCAAGGTGGAGGCAAGGCCGGCAGCCAGGGGCCTGCCGTCGTTTACCAGCCTGAAGGAGATAACCTCCACTTTGAATCCGTCTTCGGTGGCCATGCAGCGGAAGACACCTTCCTTCAGGGGCGTGTCAACAACTGGCCCCAGGACACAGAAGTCTCCAGAGAAGAGGCAGGGGTAGTTCTTGTAGCAGTTGTCCTTCTCCCAGCGGTAGGTGGCGTGGAAGGAGCGCACAGGGCAAGGGAGAAAGATGGAGGTGTTGAACGGTACCAACACTTCTTTGGGGGAAGTCCTGCGTAACTTCAGAGCTGTAGGTGCAAAGAAATGAGGAGTGTCATACCAAAAGGAATAATTTCATATCGCAGGTGTAAATGCTGATTCCATTTCTCACTGTGGACACCGGAAAAAACTCGAGTCACTATCAAGCTCATATTTTATATTTGTTGCTCAGAACACTGAACACCGTTTTGTAGAACTTTGCCGAAGAATAATTCTCAACAAGGCACAGCAGACATTCGCCTCAGGAACCTCATGTGCAGAGACGCAAACGGCCTGAAGTCCCCATATTCATTATGTGTCGTGTTGGTTTACGGTTATTTGATCAATTGCAAATTTGTTTGGGAATATGCACCACCAAAGCACCATTTTGACTTGAATGAGAAAACCCCAAGGCAAGATCCACATTATTACCTGTATGGTACAGAGCCCATTTGCCAGGCAGTCAATATGAACCTACAGATCATTTTTGCATTGGGGCCCCCTGGTGGATTAATCCAATTATAAGCTTTGCAAATGGTAATTAAGTTTCAGTTTCTTGCTTTGTTGGAATAAACAGAAGAGGAATTGGATAGTTGACATAAGCTGCAGAGGCCACTGTGCATGAACAGAAATTAAGACCTCCAGGATGAAGCTCATCCTGGAGGTCTTAGGGATGGGGAAATAAAACCCCATCCCTAAAAAAGCTTGAGAGATCATGGTTAGTAACCAGAAGACACAAGAAATGGCAGGTCTGTTAAACTTTGAGTTTTTCAATATGCACCAGTAGCATGATACTCTACCTTTAAGTCCAGCTGGATTATAATTATGTGGCTCTACAGGCTATACTAGAAATGCCCAATTTCCGATTGACACATCACTGAGGGCCAAAGCAATGATGCTGATTATCTCAGTGACTTCTATGCATGGGGGTATTCATCATCTGAGCAGTATTACTTTAGATAAAAGCTGTTTGAGCCTACATTTTTTCCTACTGCACTGTACTGTTCTATAGAGCTTTACCCTCACTCTTGTTTTTGTACTATTCTGTGTCTATTTACGTTGTTACTCAAAAAACCCTACTCCCTATAATATACTCAGTGTTGGTAAAACCGCATTCATCTCGCAACTTTCCTTTCCCTTAGAAAACTGTATTCCAACAGCATTAAGGAGAGCTGAGTGTTAAATATTAATGGATATTGTAAATGACTGCCATATGAGTCAGCTGGAAACCTCAAAAAGTCAGCTGGAGATGGATTTTTCAACCAAACCATAGGGTTGTTATAGTAGCCTGTTTGCAGCTAATGAAATTAGTTGTCACTTCAACTGTTATGATCGACGATTGCTGACTAAAATTGAGAAGCCTGTTTTTGTCTAAACGCCAATGGTTTACAAAAAATGCTATGAATATGAATGTTATTGCTGTAAACAGCCTACTGTGTGAGATTGGAACGCTTGGCAGGCAGTATAGAAACCAAGGCCAAGGAGCAGGGCTTGGAAGCAAAAACCCAACATTAAGAAAGACTTGCTTGAGAAATGGTATGTGTTTTCTCGACTACAAAATAGAGAATAATGTAGAATAAAGATGACAAATCCAACCAATGGACTTTGCCATGTTTTGTGTAGTTGCTGTCCTGTTCTTCTGCTCCAAGATATCAGTTAAAAGAGTACAACACTTTGCTTATTGTCACCTTTAATTAGTACTTCCTAGGAAAACATACCAAAGGTGTTACTGTATCACCAGACAGGACATATGGCACCAGTGACACAACTAGAAATAAATGTCAAAATCAGTTCGCTTGAGAAGATAGCCTTTTCTTCAGAGGCTAGTAATTGCCATGATTAGTTGAGGTTATAGCTGGGTTTTGAGCTCTGAAACAGGGCAAAGAATGATACATATATAAAAAAATCTCTCCCCGTGGGTTTTTGCGCTCAATTATATGATAATCATCTTTTCACTGTAGTTGCTCATAAAGGTTCCTATTTTGTCTTAATTAAGATACAGGGAGAGTGGGAGAGAGCAGATAAGGGCTCACCAGCAGCTTCCCCGCAAACTGAGGAGTTTGAATGGTCCAGATTCTGAATGAGTGCCCTGTTGGAAAATAATAGAGAAGACAAATTAGCAGCATTAAGTAGTTTCACAAATGGCTTACGAGTCTCCGCATCAACCGACTGTTATTCACAAATTAAGACATGCAGGGATAAATCATTCAACAGTGTTGGGGCAAAAAAAGGGAGAAAGGAGCGAAAGGCTTATTGATTGACTTCACAATTATTTTAAATTGGAAATTCACGAAATACATTAAACCCAAAGGAATTTAGTAACAAAGCGAAACAGTCTGAATATTCGCTACATGTATCTTTAGTGATTTTGGTGATTGCTGTGTTTTGCTTTGAACTGCAGTTACTTTGCAGTTAAAGCAAGTTTCATCATCTCAGGGCCAAGGATCGTCAGTCAGAACACATGGGCATTATTTCTCCTAATGATACTGTTTTCGGAATTGCTAATGACCGACTTCGCATCGCTCATGTGAAAACAGCCAATAGCTGTTCAGTGCTCATATCACATGCAATCATACCCAGACGTGACGTTGTATCCAGGCGGGATGGCGACGCACTTCCTCCTGGCCTTGTCCCAGCCGCAGTATGGATCCCTCGAAAGGATGCACTCCCTGCATGTGTCGCCATAGCGACCGCAGTCAGCCAGTGGCAGTCGCTGGACCTCCATCGCTGTACCAACATACAGATGTCCCTGAGGAGGAAAACATACAATACAGTGTGCATCTCTTGGACTTATTAACAACAGCAATATTACTGGAATACATCCGCAGGTGTTGTTTCATTATTCAAAACAAAATGAACACATTTTTATGCCAAAGTAACTGCAAGGATAGCAGAGCGTCAAATTTGGCCTTCAGGCAGACAGTAAAACTCCAGAGTAAAGCAGAAAATGAAGATTTTTTATTAAAAAGACACAGGACGCATGACTAGAAGATATTTAACAGTAATAATTCCATCTTTAATATTAAATCGACTTTATATAGGCAGATGGCTTTATGCATTTCAATATTGACAAAATTCATTATTTTGTGGATATTTCACACGAGAAATGAACAGGAAGAGATTTCAGGACAACTATTTTTGGTTTTATTTATTCAATCGGAGTCTTGTTTTAATTATTTTATTAAAAAAACAACCAAATAGAAAGCAAATTTCTATTTGGTTGTTTTTTGATATTGATATTGTTCCAATCACCTGATTATCTTCAGATTTTCAAAAAAGCCTTCATGAAAACATGAATTGTTACATGTTTTGCAGCTTTTCCCGGCATTGTCTCAGCCCAATGTAATATTTATAATGAAAAGACAGACGAATGCAGCAGAAATCAGAATGCAGCATTATTACTCATACCTTTTGGGAGTCGATCGCCATGTTTAGAACGGGGCCCTCGTTGTGAAACAGAGAGTACTGAGATATGATGAAGACCCCCTCGCTTGTATGGAGAACTTTAAGAACTTTGCCTTGTTCTGTGGAAATAGAGAAGGAGATATTGTAAATGAAGTGTGGGATTGGATCACAACTCTGCAGTCTTCTAAACTCACCCAAATGATACATAGAAAAAGGCCACAGATTCTTGGAGTTCTACGTTCAAATCTGCTTTTTTACTTTTCTGTCTTTTTTTGTTGCCTGAGGTTGACTTGGACTGTTTCCACCATGAAGGCAGGCTGGATGGCCAAATGCAAAAAAGGCAGACGAGAGGTTTTCTGAACAAATGAGAAGAAGAGATAGTGAACCTGTTCTTGCAGTGGATGGTGCCAAAACCACTGTACTCAGGCTAATGGTGAGATGAAATTAGGAGGCTGAACCCTGTAGAATTTGTTAAATACAGTCAGGTTTAATTTTTTCATTATTTTGGATTAGTTACACAACTAAAGCTCTGTGTGTTGTTCCTGTCAGAAATGATGGAGCATTCAATATCCCAGAACTTTCATTCTGGCTTCTGGCTAAGGCCATTTCCATAACAGCAGATGCCATTTGACATAAGAAAAGCGATTTCTCCCAAATTAGGCTGAAACAATGTGGCCACAACAGATCTTGAAGCCTGGAGTACTAACTGGGCGAAGTTTGCAGCCGGTCCTTGGAGATTCAGATCTTCAGGCAACTGAAATTTCCCATGTGTGCAAAATGGTTTAAGCTAATTTAATCTACAAATACACTAGAGACATCACATCAATAGAGCAGAACATTGTTGATAAAAGCCTTCAATCCACCCAATTTCCAATACAGCTGAACAAAGATGCAAATAAATAGACAATGCAGGCATAAAAATTGAGATTACTCTAATAACAGGCAAATTGGTAAAATAATAAATGCAGTTAAGATTAGATAAGATAAAATAAAAAACCAAAAACCTAAATTGCCCTAAGGATAAAAATTAGACAAGCTTAAGATTATTTTGCACATCATGGCAGTAGAAACAGGAAGCGCATGCAATGTAACGCAATCATCTGAGAATGTTCGATAATCGCCTGCATTAAAAGACACCATCAAATGGCTGGGTAGGAACATTAATCTCATAACGTCATGTCTGTCATGCCTAACAGTAACTGAGGACCACCCAACCCAAGCAAACAGCTCACAATGATGAGTATTATAATCATCACCGGCGAAATGGAGCCCCCTGTCAAAATCTAGTCTCAAGACCTTCATTATGACTGTTTCACTTTTACATTATCCTTTGTGTTTTAATTCAGGAATGAATTAATTTGCGCCTGATCAAATTACCACCCTGCAATCCTCATGCCAGATAATATTCCAGCACAGGAAACCTGTGCACACACAGACCACAGGCAGAAAGGAAGCCAAGAGGCTAATGGGTTCTCTGGGTCCTATAGCGAATTAATACAGCAGAGCAAAGTGTCACTGCATAACCATGTCTCCTGAGTTCAGTAACACTTTTCAGCAACTGAATTTATAGACTCTAAATACTTCAGCTGTAAACCTTTGACAGCTTCCCTTCTGTATTCCGCTGATCAACAGAATTAATTGCCAAGCAAGTTAGTCAGCTGTTTCTGCTTGTACAGTAATACAGAAGCAAACTGAAGGACAGTTGTTTCTTCTGTTAGCCACATTTTTTTTTCTTTTGCAACTTGTGTGTTTCCTGCATGGAAAGGTGATTCTCAGAGCTACACAAATGAGCACCAAGTCTGTGTGAATACTTGCTGTCATTTCATTCAAATAAACCCCAGGAGTTTCCTGCTTCCCTAGTGACGACGTGCCAACTTCCATCAGACAGACAGACTCACAGATTTGCAGAAATTCGGCACACAACTTTACTCAGTAGTATTGTCTTGCATGCGGCTTGAAAATTGATGAGTCATTGCTCTCGCTGTGAGCCATCACTTTGTTTTTGCACAATAGGCTGCCACTTTACCAGATAGTAACTATTTACAGTCTCTGCTGCTTCTAAATATTTCTTTATTTCTTACTACTTTTTTCTTTTTTATGCCGACTGTTTCATTGGACTCAAAGCCAGAAAATATTCGAGGTTTCTCTTCGAATTCCCTTACAGTGAACCTTTTTATTGCCTCACTCCTCCCTCTCCAAATGATAACTTGACAGATTTAAAGGCTCTCTGCAGAAAGTCGCTCCAACTTGTTTTGTCTTTTGTCAAATCTAAGATTATTTTACCTTCCCCACTGTGAAAATGTGATTACAGTAATACCCTTTTTATCTCACATCCTCATTTCCTGAGCGCTCCCTCCGCGAGGCGCTTCCTCATTTGTAATTAGGCAGGCAGGTTCTTGCTGTCACTTGGACTTCTTTTGTCCTCAAACTGCCATGTCTCTTTTTCATAAACTTCACATATTTCTCTCTGTAGTCGAAGATAACATTCCACAATTTTATACACTTTATTCTCTTATGGTTCTTTAATCCTGTCTACTGCTATTTTCGGCTCTTTTATCAGAACAGTGTATCAGCACAAAGATAGCAGCAAGGCATTCTGTGGTGGGGGGGAGGGTGACAGTGCTGAACTTATGTGGCATCTGCTGAGTGAACCTGTTTTTAGTTATATTTATCCAGGAAGGGTTTGCTGAGAGGATGTGTTCTCTTTACATCTGTCCACGTACGTACTGACCCAAACCTTTTGATTGAACACAAAGCAAACAGCCCATAAACACATTTTTCCAGCTGTGCTAAAGATTCAGCTTCGCCTTCTGCTGCTAACAAAATCCGTTTAAGTTGAAATCATTCACTTCCTTAACTCATATTTCCCCCTGTGAGGCACCACCTCGGTCTGCCTCTCTAACCTTTAAGGCACTGCCACCTCATGTGTCACACTGACTGAAAAGAAAATAGCTTCTGATCTCGAACATAAAGTCAACTTGAAACAAGTGTACGGCTCTGACATTTCTTCCATCCCTGAGGGGACCTTTCTGCTGTATCACCTCCACGACTGAAATGCTCCGAGCAGATTTACGTCTTGCAGTGGTCAATCTGTCGGTGAGTTACTGAAGGGAAGGAAATCTTTCACTACTGCTCGTTCTTTCTATTCCATTTCCAGCAGTCCCCTGAATCAGAGACTAACTGCTCGGGTTTGTCAGCCAGCTTTCAAAAGGTCCGCTATCTTTCATTCCTTCTTTGTTGCTTTTCCTAAGCCAGTCTTTAGGGCCCTGACACAGCACGCTCACAGTCAGACATCTGGGGGCTGTTGAACTTCGAGGCTGTGTGACTGTAGATCATTACATGGCCAGTATTTCTCTTTTCATCTTTTACACATGGATCCACCTTGCAATGTAAAGCCCAGTATCACAGGAATAGAGTTTCTATTGGACAAAGCTGCAGTACAATTTACACCGAGGGTACAATGTAGGAAGTATATCTTTCATGTAGTAAAATAAAATGTCAAGGTGAGGAGTTTAGGATGGACATGAAGCACGACCCAATTTAGCTTCCTTTACCAAAATCAAACCCCAAACCCTAACCTCAGTTTATTTGCTGTAATTAATAAGCACATACATAGAGATGTTTACAGCATTGGTATTAGACATTAAAGCTTTATGACTGAAAACTGTGTAATGTTTTTTTCTGGTGAAAGGGTTATTCAGTATCTCTAGACCCAAAGCTGAGCAACTTTAAAGGGAATCAATTTGCCTGTCTCTTGGCTTTCACTAAAGTGCATTTGGACCAGCCAGCTACTGCTCTAAACTCGATCAAGACTTTGATCTGAAATACAAGCCTGTCTTTGAGCTCTTTCTGCAGCTGTAGCTGCATCCGCCATTTAAAACTAAATACTCAGTCAGCTCAGCACTGCACTCCTTAAAAAAGACTCAAATCAATATGGAAGAACCAAAGACATCATGTTTATTTATTCCATGCATTCTTCCTCTTTGTCAAAACCTGGAACCTACATTATCACAATGCAACTGACCTACTGACTTAGATGTACAGAGACACGAGTGAGTACAGCCCTCAGAGTTGTATCACCTCTCCATCATTGCATTACTCCTACATCCAGCAATAGAGATAAGACTGTAAGACTGTAAATACAGGCCCCAAAGAAGAATCTCTGCATTTCAACAAAAATGAATAAACCTTTGATCACTGGAACAAAACCAAATACCTGTGATTTCCAAGTAGACTGACTAGACATGAACATGGGTATAAAGTAACCTGTGAATACCAGAGCTTTCTCAGTTTCATCATGGCTCCACATTGAAAAGAACTGCCAGAAACTGTGATTGTGTGGCTTCACAAAGATGCAAAACAATACAGTAAGATCAGTGGAAAAACTGAAAACAGTGAAAAGCGCCAAGTCAACATTAATCAGGAGGTACAGAAGGAAGCATGGGCACTAAGAAAACCTCTATAGTTGATACAACCTCATCTATAGAGGTTGTATCATCACAACCTCTATAGATGATGTCTAAGAAAAAAACTTTGCTTGTTCTATGGCACTAGGCTGTAAGCTAAAACTTTGCTAAAGAAGCCTGATAAAAATTGAGATTACATTCTTTGGTCAGATGAGACCAAGATACATTTGTTCAACTGAGATAGCATCCAGCATGTTTAGCATGAAGCTGGACTACCACAGTGAATGCATAGTCCTGACAGTGAAGAACAGAGGTGGGGGTATGATTATGTGGGACTGCACCAGTGCAAAAGGTGTGGAGAGATGACATTTATAGATGGTGCCATGACTGCCTGTGGATTGTATAACAAGACACTGGCTGACAAGATGACCTCCAGCTCACAGCAGCTGAGCAGAAGTGGAATATTTCAACATAACAATTCAAAGCACACAGCCAAAAATAGACTTTCTAAAGAAGGAAAAAGTGAGAAGTATGACCTGGCCAAGTATGTTACCTGATTCTAATCAGAAATAACGAAAAGCAGAGAAACACAATCCCTCAAGCCAAAAGCAACTGAAAAACATTGTCTCAGAAGCATCTCTCCCCAGACATTTAGGATCCTCTGTGCTAAAGGCGATTTGAGTCTCTCATTAAAAATAAAGTTGGACACAAGTTTAAAAAAAAAAAAAAAAAAAAAGATTTGAATCTCAGTAATGAAAGATCTACTGACCTTCTGTTGCATTAAATTCCAGCTGTGGAGTCTGAAGTGTTAGTTTTTAAATTGGCATAAGCGCCAATACCATACCAGTTATTATGTTAGTACTTGTTGGTAGTTATGCAGGTGCTGTAACGTGATACATAATGTGATCTTGCATCATTTCACATTGAGGTGACACTGTGCTCAGTTCTGTTGTATACTCCAGGTGTGTTATGCTAATGTATCCAAAAGCACATATATACCCAAGCAGAGATTAAGAATACAGCATAGAGGTTTTAAAATCTCACTTCTTCATACCCTAGATTTTTCATATTATTTTTAAACTTGTAGCCTTCAGCCCCAACTGGTTTTGACCTAACTTCGCTCAGTTGATCAGATTCCATGCCACTCCCTCTGGATCCACAAAAGGCTTTATATAAGTTTATTTTTAATACATTCAGCAGTACTCCCCGAGAATCATAAAAGCACTTTCATGTGCAACATTTGTGTAGTTTCCCTTTTAGACAGTTTTGACAATAAGTGACTCTGATAAAAACCAAGAAGACTCACAAGAAGAAGCCTAAAATACTAACCGTTAAGTGGGACATCAGAACCCATGGCATGCTTAGAGAAGGAAATCACCACAAAAAAAGGCTACAAAATAATCAGTTCACCTCTTGAGGGTTTTCTATAGAAATCAGGTCAATAATTAGAAGAAGTACAACTTCATTTCAGCCTGACTTAAAGTAAACTAAATGAGTTTGGTGGAGGTAATGTGATGCATGGCTTCCATGTACCACTCTGAAGAAACAGGTGCACTACCTTGAGTCTGTTATATGAAAGCGTAAATTCTGCTGAATTATTTCTTGCTGGTGATCAAAAGGCAAAGAAATTTACTTTGTCAAATACTGCTGCCTTCCATCAGCCTACATCTTACAGGGGAGTCCCTCAGAGACTAGTTAGATGGGCTTAAAGCGCAGAGTATATGGTGCACTATTTAGCTAATTAGGAGCACGGTGCTGCCCTGTCAGTTTGTTCTAGGTCAATATTTTAAAGTGAGCTCCTTTAGCCTTCAAATGCATCACTTTTCCCAAACAGCTGTGAATAAAATAAACAAGATGTGCGCTTCTGTGGGTGTGTAAATTAGACGAGAGGAAATTGGATAAATGATGTGTTCTGCTTTTATAGCATCAAGGTGCCCTTCTGTATGGCACCAAGAGTCTAGTCATTTCGTTTAAGTCTGTGGGTGCTGAGCAGCTGAACAGTGTTTGCTTTGACCAGCTGAATATCTGAATAAATTCACAGAAAATCATGCATGAACACAGCGACACCATCATGTAACACAAGAGGGTGGATATAAGCGTGGAAATGTGTGGGGGTGTATCAATACATAAGAATAAAGCACTCCCTTTGTAAAAAGATAACGCATAACAAAATGAAGCAACTGATCATAAATCATCTAAAAAGTCACATGAAAACAAGCTATTGACGGCAGTGGTGGGTGTACAGATTATCTGCAAATTACCAACAGAGGCTTTAATCACAGGCTTCAAGATAATGAGATAATGGATGTATTTACATCTATAGTTCTGTCCCAATTTTCTGTTATAGCAAGAGAAATTTTGATGGGGAAGTAAAACTGAAAAAAAAAAAATCTCTTCAGGAGTCACAATCATGTCGACTCAGATAAAACTGCTGTGCTACTTTGAATGAAGGTATAACCAATTCAAAGCTTAAAAATCCCAGTGAACAATTTTGTGACATTGTTCTTTGTTAAAATATGAAAATAAATGTGCCCTGCAGAGTTTTCCGGTAAACAAGTGCAACTGAGGATGACTCAACCAAACTCATTGTGTGCATCCTTGAGGAATGTGAAATTGTTGCAGTGTTATCCTCATAAAACGATTATTAAAACCTGTGTTTTAGTACTTGCTGATTGCTAACTATTGTTTGCGCGTTGCTGCATAAAGACCCCTGATTTCAAATGTATTATTCTCAAACAGTCACTTTTGTTTTCTTTTATAAAAAAAACAATTTGTATTGGGCATGTACTTAGAAGTCATTAGGAATTTCTGTGTTTGATTGCTTATGATCTGCAATTTTACTGTGCATACTGGTCTGTCTTGATCTTCATCTCAATTATTTATAGATGAAATGATCCTTATTTGATTCTCTTAACATGGCTGCTACTCTTCCTGGGGTCTGTTAGTGCACATAAATATACCTCAGACAAGATCAATACATTAAAAGTAATGAAATAATTCAACCTCCCACAGCAGGCCATTCTCTACTGCTGACACAGCACTGTGCAGAATGGTCTGGCTGCACCTCATTATCATTTTGCTGTTGGGGAAAAAAAACAACTCGTACTTGTTTATATTTCTTTAAACCAATCACAGTTGGCTTGGACAGTGCTAAGCCCAGTGTGCAGCAATAGTGTCCCCTCATGATAGTAATAGAATTTTGGTGGAATGTTTGCATGCAGAGAGGCGAGCATTGATAATAAAATGGCTTTTCTCTCTTATTGCACCATTAAATCCTTTGGCAAAGCTTGACGTTTTCAATGTGGTGGTTTGCTGCTAAGAGGTTGTTTTTTGTTGTTTCCATAGTTAAGTGGATTTTGAAAAAGGTAACATGCGGATACCAAAAGTGAAGGAGTAAAGGCATGTAAAATGTGTCTTATTACACACAGTCTGCATCCGGTGAGTCAAACGATTAAACAGGTATTATTAAGATGATCTATTTAAATATATATTCATAAAAAGGATGAAAGGGTAATTCTTGGTAGGCATAAAACATTGTATAAAAGCCTATTGTAGCTCCAGAGGGAAGCTGCATAAAATGTTACGAGATCTTCAAGAGGGTGTCACTTGAGTCAGCATCAGCTGTGGCAGAGGCTTCGTTATCACAGCATGACATACTCACATACAACTCTTGAAATTTGATTTCGTCGTGCTGAACAAACAAATGTAGAAAGTTCTTCTCTTTGACTTTATTAAACAGCTTTAGCTTCACACAGTAGCAGGACTATGCGATCTCCACACTGAGAGAGGGGTTGTGCATAATTTATGCATGCGGCACACCAGGAGGCTTCACTGATTATTTAATTCATCTGACATGTCATTGTGATCTTGCATAGCAATATTAACCTAAATGGTTTTGTGCAAGCAAACAGCTGAGCTGCTGCTCAGATTCACAGTTTCTACAGTGAAATCATTTAGTTGAGCTCAGGATGAATCCAGCATTATCAGAGTGGATGATAAATTATTATTATTTTCAGCAAATGTAGTTTCCTCTGGAGATATCTTTCATCTTATCAACCTTATCTTACATTATAATAGAACAATTTCAGTTTTGGTGCCTAAATGCAATAATGTTTGCAGGATTAGCATAAACTGATTTTTATCACTTAAACAAACGAAAAACATAAGGCAACAGGCAGCCTACAAATCACAACTTATTATACTCAGCATGTAAGTTACTGTAAATAAATTAGCTGGGCCACTGCAAAGTTATACGTCTCATTTTTAGTGTCTAACTTTATAAAGTCAGTCGGTTTTTCCTAAACCATAAATTGAATTCAAATGAAAACAATGAAAAATGCTCTGCCACTGCATGTGTTTGGGTATAGGCTTGTATAAGTGGGAAGATTGTATTGTTGTCTCTTGTTATTTCACAGTGTTTCAGGTGAACAAACTTTTCTTCTCCATTTAACATGTTGTTTCATCCAAATAAACTAAACTAAAATGAGAATGCTCTGGCGTCCGTGTACGTCGCGGCCATTTGTTTTCTTATTTTGAGATTTCAAAATAAAAACGAAAAATAAACCGTTTCCCGTTTTTTTCGGTGATAACACAAAATTAAAAACGGACAACTGGGACTAATTCATTATCCATTATCCATTATCCATTATCCGATTTAATTAGATGTGCTTGTAAATGGAAATGAAAATTAAAATACACCCGTGGAAAACTTATTTCTCTATTTCCTGTTCGTTTTGGCTCCGTGACCCGTCTGACTTCTGATGAGGAAGGACCTCGTATCTGAAAGCTCCAGTGTTAGCTCACTATTAGCAGACCTTGGTGTGTGCCGTGGCCTGATGAAGACCCACTCTGGGGTCCAAAAGTTGCTTGGCACACATTATTCTCCATTTCACAGTGGACTGTTCACCAGCGTGGGCTTTATTTGTCCTTTTGGAGGGACCTTGTGGTGCCACTAGCGCTAAATTGCTAGCGTTCAGCTGCTTTTCGGGACGTTTTTGGGGAGGTTTTGAGGTTTTCTGTTCCTTTAGCTTTGCTTTTAGGTTTACTTACCTTTCCTTAGGGTGGAGGGCTTCTGCCTTGAGTTGTCATTTCATTTGTGGGGTGTTTTGGGGGTTTTGTTGGTGTTTTCTGCCGTACATAAGTGTAAAGGGAGCATTCATTTTTTTTTAGGGATTTTTATTTTATTACCAGGGTTAAAAATCATTTAGTTACCATAGGCTGGGTCTAAAATGAACAGGAAATAAAGAAATAAGTTTTCCATAGGTATATTTTAATTTTAATTTCCATTTACAAACACATCTAATAAATCAGATAACGGATAATGGATAATCAATTACGGCCCGTTTTCCTTCTTTCATTTTGTATTATCACTGAAAAAAACGAGAAATGGTTTATTTTTCGTTTTTATTTTGAAATCTCAAAATAAGAAATATATATATATGTCTTCTACACATGTACATGGGTGCTTTTCAGGCTTAGCTTTTTCTATCCATTTTGGACTTTAGTCCACGTGCAAATGTGTGAAATACCAGGTGAAGTAGTCTTTGCTACTTCTACCATCACTTCAGGGGTGAAGACTTTCAGAAACTTGATGGTGCAGGCACCCATGTTGGTTTTTATCAATGACTATATCCTTCCCTGATTCATTGGGCTCCAATCATGTGAATCTCCAACTAAGCAACCAACCCTTCGCTTCCTGTTCCACTGTACAGTATGAGAATGGTCATGTGATGTGTATTTTCATGTGTGTTTGTATGGTTTGAGATTCATTTTCATCTAAAAATGATTTCCTAAATTGAAAACATATTAGTAGGTATTAGATTTATCTATAGTTTTATAGCTAACTCATGCATTTGTCACTGACTGACCATCAAATAATCCTCAAACACTACAAGTAAATGTTCCAGAGTTTGCCTGGAAGCCGACCTCCATCTAACTTTTAGGGTCGACTTAATGTGGAGACTTTGAAAGACAGAATTCTGACCAGATTCAATGGATCAGACCAAACAGGACATTTGTACCAGAGTTCTTTTAAGGCAGACTAATTCGATTATACATGTCTGCTCTTCAACTGAGGGAGCCTTCCTTGAGGTGAGCTCAGACCCCCTTCAACGATATTTATTGTTTGAACACTCACAGTGATATTTGCTCTGCTGTCTACCATTGTAATATCAGCCATTGCTTTTTCTCGCACAAAGATTAATAGCGTGGCCTGTGAGCTTGTCTTTTTGAAAGATATTTATGGGTATTTCCATCACTAGGGGAAGACCAATGTCCCAGGGCTACCCAAGATGCCACTGCTCTGACTTAACTGTCACTGGTCTCGAGGTGGACCCTGGCTCGCCTCCTCTACTCCTCAGATTGGTTTAGACCTTTCTAATGCAGCGATCCATCAGAATGAGTCGTCTGTCAGCTTTACTTACTAAAGACAGCGTTATTTCAAGAAGGCAGCCTCTCTCCATCATCTGTACAGATATGAGAGCATGTTTGAAATTAATTATGCAGATTGATGATCTTGACTTGTTATAAGTGGCGAATATTTATAGTCGAGCCCCTGAAGTGAAGGTGATGCAAGATTGAAGAGGGAGGGAGGAAGAAACGCTACTGAGCCAGAGATCACAAAAGGAATCTGAAACTATGGCAGAAATATTCAGGAGTGATGGACAACACATGTTCCGTCACATGCCTGTTCTTGAAATATATATATATATATATATATAGACACACACAATAGGGGGAAACATTCAGACAGTGTGGAACAGCAGATCTCCAGTACAACCTGTTCTTGTGGTCTTGGAAACCAGTGCGACTGAAACTGCTCTAGTTTCTTTTTAGGCCACCACAGAGACCCATGGCTGTTCATAGCTCTCCATCCTGTCCCTCCTATTACTGACACAGTTAGTAAAGCCCACAGTGAGAGGCCATCAACCTGTCTGTTTTAACAGTACATTGTTTTCTGCCTGCTAAAAATACAACCAACACAGAAAAAAAGGGGCCTGATGAATGACAAGCTCGAAGCGACTGCAGCAGTGAGATATTGGACAGTGAAAGATGACACTCACGCATCTTTTGGTGAACTTCAGAGTGGTGAGACGCTCACACACACATGAGCATATGACTTGTGATGGTTGCCATAGCAATCTCCCTGAGGCACAACGCAATTTTTGGAGTAACTGCTGTGAGCAACAGAAGTGGCTCAGAATTGCTGCTTTGATCAAATAGAAACAGTCTTGTGAAGGCCAGGAATTGTTTGAATAGATTTTGAGCAGAATAGATTTCGACCGTGTGTCAGTTTTCCACACTTTTCCGCTGCTCAGCGCTTGAATCGGGCAGTGAAGTGAAGTGTATCTTCTGATGTTTCTTTATTTTATTTTTTTATTTGTTGATCCTGTTTGCTCCAGCGCTGCACTGTTGAGCTGCCAAAGCCTGAGACTGTACAGCGGCTCACTTGTCCCATTGTACATACACTACTCATCAGATGCAGAGAACGGGATTTTACTGTATCCAACAGAAGCATAGCAGGTGCATCTGGGGCTTAAGCATGATGACATATAGAAAAAAACAGGTCTTGCTTTTGCTTGTTACAGGATTTTCTTCACAAAAAGAGAATTAACACAATTTCTGCGGAGCTTTTGTAGTCTCTCCTGAGCTCACCGCTTTGGCTCTTCAGTTCATTTACTGTTTGGTTCAGTCACAGCAACTGACCCTGTTTCCTGCAGCAACGGGCTGCTTGTTTTCAGCAGTACAGCTCTGATAAACCTGACAGACAAAGTTAGCAACCAGCTGAGGATGAAAATGATTTATTTTTTAATTATTTTTCTGACACAGTGCTTGTTGTTCTGTGATCTAATTTTTGTCAAATCCAAATTAGATCTGAAAGAAGACAAAAATTTAGTTCACTTTGGCACAAATACAATTTACTGCTTGGTTGACAGTGTAGCTCAATATAGTGCAGACTATAGCTGGAGCCGTAATAATATATCAAGTGTATCTGTCTGTCAGCTTGCCTATAAGTTCCTCTGCTTACCAGATGTGGGAAAAACATTAACATGGACTCCTCAAACAACTGATCTAAGTAACAAATGTTCGAACCACCCTACGAATCAGTTAAGGTTGGTGTCAGCATCAAAGTAAAGGTCAGAGTGAGTAATAGTTCCACCCACCAGCTTGTTCTCAGCCTCTAACTTCATGCTACAAAGGAGGATTTCTCAGTATGGGAGGGAAAATTTGTTGGCGCAGCGCATAAAGCATTTGCTGTTGTTCAATTCTAAATAGCTGAGGCCAACTCACACACACACACACACACACACATACGTGCAAACACACACCTGTTCCGAGGTACAGGACACTGTAGTGCTCATCATTGACCGCCATGACGATGTCCGCCACTGTATGTGTGATCTGATCATCTGTGGGGAGGTCGAGTGGAGCCACGCCGACGGGCCGGATCACATCTTCAATTTCCGGGTGGTATCTGATCACCCCCAAGTTTTTGATGTTGTTTTGACTTTCCGCCGTCGCCGGGTTTTTGCGGACACACTGCAAGGGAGAAGTGATGCCATTGATTCAGACTAGGCTGCGCGATTGAATAAACAAAACGCCCTTGGACAAAGAGCTCAAAATTGCTTCTCTTTTATTAACATGGGCCTTTCAAAAAAATAGCACTTCAATCTTTTTCGCCTCTGAAATATGGGCTGACTCATGCATTCACACACGTTTTTCTAGGATTATGACTGAATAGAGAAAAAAATCTTGCTGGGTTTTCTTACCATCCCAGGGCGACTGCCAATGAATGGACTGCTGTAGCCTTTCAGCTTAGACGTGGAGAAGGCCTGGTCAATATCTTCTATGGAGTAAGCACAGATCACCGTTCTGCCCCTGAGCAAAGAAAAAGAGTAATTAAATCCACAATAGAAGCAAGGTGAGTGCTTATGAGGGACAAGCATCGGGTAGAAGTTCTCATCTGACTCATTGTCAGTAAATATCTATAATCTGTGGATATCTGTATGTGAGGCTAATGTCGTACCAATAAAACAGTCAAAGTAATTAATTTTACAAATTCACTTTTACCTTTGATCTGACTCTTCACAATTTCTCACCTGTTCCTTTTCAAAATAGTTTAATTTGTTGTATTTTATCCAGTGTTTTCAGGTTCACACAAGCAACTCCTTTGCTTAAACCTTTACTGAAAGTGAGTTTAGCTCGCTGCTGTGCATCTACGCACATAGTCGGGACAGACGACTTGGAATTGACCACAAATGTAATAGTTTTTTTAATGCTCGGCTGTTTGGTTTGTGTTTGTTTGCATGCTATTGTGAGTATGTTTTCAGTCCGACTAGATAACAGGCTCCAAATGAAATGAGCTTAAGCAAACTCGTGCATTCTGTGAGGGCAGAGGACAATTAAAGTTAATCTTTTCTGCATTCCAATGAATCTGTCTTTGTTTGCATTTAATGCCGCCACATGACTTCACATCTACATATGACAAATACATGAAAAAACAGTGCCAAAATTAAACTGAGGTTATAGCATGAGCTGTAAACCTCAGCTGATACAGGACTGAAAAAAGACACGTGCTTATTGCAGTTTGCAAACTTCTGACAAAAATGAGCCGATAATGCATTTAATAAGAGATTTCTCTCCCCTCCTGCAGATAATTACAAAACATGTCGTTCTGTACTTGTATTATCATGTCCTATGACAGCTCATATCACTGGAGTGTGATTTACATACTGGTTGAAAATTATCTAACAGATTCTGAATCCGACAGAAAACTGCCGTAACAACTAGATAGAAATAGAAACTGACACTGACAGAGACAACCGTGTGGTATGTGGTGTGTACTGCTGTGTGGGTGGACAAGTGTCAGTTATTCTTAAGTTTTGTGTTGTTTGTTTGTTGTGTTATCAGTTTGTTTCTTTGTATTGTTTGAATGCTCTGTTTTCCCTGATCCTGAACACACTTTCATGCATTTATGAAAACAAGTCAATATTGAGTTTATTGAACTCAAAATGGGATCTTGGATCATCTTTGTTTAGCATCATAATTGCACTGTACAACAAATATTCCTAAAACAGCTTACATTTTAATGTCCTCAGTCAAGCTGTGAAGGCAGGGCCAAGGGTTTATGATATTGTTCCAGCTCACCATGCGTTGGAAAAAAGGCCATACAGGACCCCGGCCCTCTTGTCGTGAGCAGTCAACACCACTGCCTGCCTCATGTTGTTGTACTGCTGCTGAGTGTTTCCCGCGCCGCACATCACCCGTGCCTTCATGAAGGTGGTCCAAGAGTCTGCCAGCAGGGCTCTGATGCCTCCTTCATCCACCTGGAAATAACACGGAAGGGCAACAAAGTCACAACAGGGTAAGCCAGGCTATCAAAATGATTAGAATTTAGTTTTGTGCCCTCTGTCAAGATGCAACACTGTCCCCTAACCCAGAGCACCAAGACTCTTTTTTCCTCTCTCTGCTGTTTTGGAAAAGAAAGATGTTGCTTGTTCTCTTTCAGAGCTTTCGGTTTACCTATTGGTCCAAGATAACCTAATTTAGACTGTCAGCAGGTGGAAACAGTAAGTCTAGCTTTATTAAAGATGTCCTCAACAGCTCTAAATCTGTTTTAAATGCACACTGTGTATTTAGTAAAGTAGGACACCAGACATAGTGTTTGAACAAGCAGCCAGAATACACTATAAGGTCAGTATTCAATGAAAAACAAAGCTAGACTGGCGCTGCTATAGGCCTCATTCAGGATACTCCAAAGCTGTCCTTTTTAGCACGTGTATTTTACATGTGTGGAAATACATCAAATGATTTGTGGATCAAGAAGCTGGTATCATATGCGTTCAAACTAGTTACTGCTGGATCCAAGAAACAATAATCCCATCACTCCTCATTGTCATGTACCTTTACCCTAACTCTTAACAAAACCCATTTTATTCCTGGTTGCACCAGTGATTAAGCACAAGAAGATAAAACGATGTATATCTATTGCTTCTTGACTGATGGTAGCAATTTCCCTGCTTGTGTTTTCTGTAATAAACTAAAGCTAAACATGCCCTGGATCTCTCTCTATCGAACACTCAGAGATGGAAAATGCTTTGATCATCTCATCTACCTCCTGGTACAAGAGCAAAGATCTACAGGAAAAAACCTTAATTCGCAGATTCCATAAATGCCTGAGATAGATAATCCATCATTTAACATAAAACTTTTCTGATGTAAACATTCATCTTTTCATTTGGGTCTGACTAGTTTGGAGATTCATTTCAGGATGGATTCAGAGGGCAGGTCATGAATCATACGGAGGAGCAGGTGTTTTGCCTTTGACAGCTAATTAGGAAGCACCTGCTTTGACAAGGCTGATGGAAAGGATTGATGAAGAGCAACATGCTCACGAGTTGGTTCCTAAAGCACTGCAGCAGCATTTGTAAATCCTACAGCTTTATACTCAGTCCAGAAGACCATATAAAAATCATATTATTGTTGTGCCTTCACACCGAATATACAATTCTTAAATTGATTTCAGTAACAGTTCACTTGTTGAAACACCATTTCTTTACAAAAATCTGTTTAAATTACATAGTTTGAGAGGAGCCAAGCAGCCTCACAACTCAGATATGTGTACAATGCGATGAGAAGCAGCTTCAGTAGAAAAAAAGTTGCCACATTAGTTAGCCACATTTTCAAAATTAAATAAGTATGTATGAACACCGATTAGCCACAACATTAAAACCACTAATAGCTGAAGTGAATAACATTGATCATCTCATTACAGTGCAATGTTCTGTTGGGGGCATTCATTTGGATAACATGCATCACCCACTAAAACATTGGTGCAGAACAAGCACTGAAACAGCACTCCACTGCAAAAAACAAAAGAAAACAAAAGAAAACAACAAAAAAAAAAACCCACTCACGAGTGGCTTAGGGAACACAAACAAGAGCCCAAGGCATTTACTTGGCTTCTAAACTCCCTAGACCAGATTAATGTCAGGGGTTCAGGACCCCGACCGCTGAAAGATCACACCAACAGAAGAGGAGACAACAAATTTGGCTTGATCAAGGGCACCCTGCTCAGTACAATCTACCAAAGCAGAGTCGCGCTGAGCAGTTCCTTGTTCCTTTATTTATACACAAGAAGTGAATCACATGAGAATGCAAACCAGGGGCGGTCCCTGCTTGGAAGAGGTTAAACAAGGGTGAGGAATCAGTTAGGCTGATTCCTCCTTTCAGTGGTAAAATATGAGACGCGTGTGAGCTTATAAGTGACACATGAGTTTTCTTCTAACAATCTCAATCTGATTGACTATCTTTGGAATGTGGATCATCCTGGAACCCAGAGGATCCTAAAGATTCACTGACAACATCTTGGTGCCAGACACCACAGGACAACCCTACAGGTCCTGTGTTCATCCCTAATACTACGTCATCATAAAAATGACTTACACAATATTAAGCAGGCGGTTTAAATGTTGTGGCCGATTGATGTGTGTGGGATTTTTACCGTGCAAATTCGGCCAATGCGGGCCCTGTATGGTTCCTCGTCCACTCTGGCTGACTTGTTGAACTCGCTGAAGAAGAAGTAGATCTCCTCTTTGAACTTTTCTTCAGACGGGATAATGGCTGCACCAGCAAACTGAGGATCTGGTGATGACATTTAAATGAGATATTATCAGTGTGTTAAGAGATTACCTTAAAGATGTTTCTTGGCTCAGCATGTGCAGCCTCATGTCATGATTTGGACATATTTAAATATCACTTCTAATATTAAAAGGGACATTTTGAGAATCAACAGGCGCATAAATTACTGATCACTGTGGATGTGTTTCTTACAGCGACAGTGGATACGCCTACGTGTCCTTTCCCATGAGAATGATAGTAGATGATTTACAGAGAGTACCACCCACATCTCCATATGCATTAGTCTAAACCTGTACAGTCTCTGCGTGACTCCCCTCCCTCCTACTCACTCAGCAGCCAAACGTTCTCAGTCTTCAGGAGTTTCTGGGGGCCAAACGTACGCCGGATCGAGCCAGCGGAGCCTCCCACCGATGACATAGCAGAATACAGACTCCCATCTGGGACGGTGAGAAAGAAAAGACAGACAAGAGAATAAGAGGGTGAGCAGTGGGTAAAAAAAGGGAAGGCACCACAGTGAGCTTGATGGATTGGTACAAGGTTCAGCGAGAAAGGAAGAGCGATTGGAGCGACACAAGGAGGGAAATGACTGAAGCTAGAGGAGAGGAAGACACAGAAAGGAGAACATTAAATACAGAGCAGGAGAGTAAAAATAGGGAAAAAAGGAGGCCCAGGGAGTACAAAGACAGAGTAACAAAACATGGATGAAAAAGAAGAGCAAGAGCAAAAAAGACATCAAGGAGGAATAGCTCAGTGCACCGGCGAGCAGCCACCAATCACCATATTCTTAGAACCTCACTAAGAGCTCTGTCTCCATAGCAATGCAGAGGGGGGAAGCATTTGAAATCGTGGCAGTAACGTCTTAATTAGGACTGATCGTTATTTGAATGCTCTTCAGCTCAAGCAAAGGGCCAGCTCGTTGCTTCCACGATCGATCCCCATCTGGAGGAGCTCCCTGCAGTACAAACTAACCCCTTACTGATCTGAGTGCCTCTTCAGACAATCCATCCACATTAACGCAGTATAACAAACAGATGACTTGTGCGTCCCTCATCAAGCCCTATGACTACTGAAAGGTTGGTTTAATTAGAAACATCTCTATTTAGTTAATGAGACACGCTGCTTGATGATCACACAATTAGAAGTTTCGTTCCCAGTGGAGTGGAGGAAGACGTTACTGGCCAATGTTGCAACCTTGTGTAACTTATAACTTAGAACAGCAACGCTTGGCTTTTATTTAGGAGAACCAGACGTGCAAAACAACCCATTTTATTAGTATTTTAATAAAATACAGTCTTTGAATGAAGGTGGTTAAGATTATGGGAGGAAAATGATAAATATCCAGTAAAAAAATTGCAGACAAAGCTACAGCAAACCAGACAGTCAGTGGTGTGTGGATGTTGATGTGAGACCAGATATTGAGTTTTCTGATATATGTGTGTGTGTGTGTGTGTGTGTATGTGTGTGTGTGTGTGTGTGTGTGTGTGTGTGTGTGTGTGTGTGTGTGTGTGTCTTGGCGCTGGGGAGTAACAGAAGTGAACAAAACCTGTAGAACATATACATAGATGTGTGATCCTGTTTTAACTCTATAAGCCCAGAATAATTTTACTGCATTTACTTTTTAATTCCTATCTTGGCCATTATGAGGGTTAGACATCCATGCTGTATCATGTTGTTTTCTTACAGTCTAGACTACTGAGATTTTTCTTCATTTGATAAATAAATACATGCAGATTTTTTTATACTAGCCTTTATGTTCAGGAGAAATATTTAGTTTTTACGTTTATCACACCATAAAATACTGCCAGTGGATATATCTTTTAATAATTCTGTAACACAGGTGACCGGTGCTAGTCTTTTCACCACACCTTTTGAATTACTGCAATGAAAAGCCAATCCATTATTTTGTGTTTGTTTTTCATACAAAGCTGGATGTAATGTCAGCCCTATCTTGGAGACAATGCAGAAATGTCAAAACCAGACAACTGTTTGGGAGCACAGAGAAGCAACTAGTATCACTGGAAAGGGCAAGTTCTGTTTCTGTTTGACATGTGGCGGGCCTAGGTTATGAAACAACAGGAGCTTCGTGACTTATTAAAATGAGACTCAGGAGTGTGAAAATGGGAGAAGAAATTAGTCGAGATATCAGTTTTCAAAAGTTTGATCAGTCTTCAAAACGTTGCTCCTCCGGTATGTACATATAGGTTATATAACAAACATGATTACTGTGCTTCAGTTCAGTTCTTTCTTGTGACATATTAACATATCATTCCAGTGATGGCATTGCATAGATATTAACATATGTGTGCATATCTATGTATGCAAAGTTCATGATTAATGGGTGTGGAAATGAATGCAGAGCTGCTGTATGAGATTAAAATATGATTAAATCTGATCTAAATACAAGACTGTGTTGAAAAGGTCCAGTCATGTGTTTATACTGGATATGTGCTACACCTCACCACTATAAACACTTTAGAGCGATTCAAGCCAGAAGAAGGAATGTGAATTTGATTGCAAAGTCCTCCGTTGGGGTCTAAAGAGGGTTAAAAGAGGATTTGTATGCCTGATCAAATGACTCCAAACAGCACTCTGACAGAAAAAACCTTTAAATTTCATCACGTTTCACTCCAAAAAGCTACCATTGCATAACCCCACCATCCCAAAGTTTTCTCTTAAGTATCCAGGAATCTGTAAGAATGTCTGATTGAATACTTCTTACGCCTGGTTGTGCAGTTATTTAGCACAGCATTTCCACTTTAGCACATTTTCCAGGATTTTATTTCTCCATGTGAACGCACAATGGCAGATGGTGACTCTTGCGTGTTTGGCACATGGACTGGTGTGACCCCCCTCATGATGTTACACTTCACAAATTGCATATATGATCTGGAAAGGCGCAAGAATCCTTTCACACAACTGCCTGACCTGTTTTTTTCATTGGTGATGTGACTTTAAAATAGTGCTTTAAATTTTGTTGTGGTTGGTTGTTTCAGTTATGTAGTGAACTGCATTATCCATTCAGTTGCCTAAGTTACGTGATGCTTCTTGTATTGTGTTATCAGTTCAAGCTACAATGATGGTTTTGTGACTAAAAAGTTGTGATTGAGAAATCTAAAAAAGAAATGCAAGTTTAAACAACTCAACACTCACTTTAAATACAAGAAAAACCATCTTGCTAGCAGGTTTTTTTTTATAGCAGATGTTGACCGATTAGCATGGAGCACTATTCTCTGTAAGAGTAGGAGATCCTGTTCAACATAGGGTCCATATGCTCCAGCAAAGTACTACATGACTTTTTAAAATCTGCTGATGCATCTAACTTGTAGAGGATTGACTCTTTAAAGTACTGCAAGGCACTTCAGATTAAAGCATTTACTCATTTACATGATATGAATAGAGGGTGATAATGAGAGAAAGATCGCTCCAGGGAGCCAAGTGTCGCTCTGCTGCTTCTGACACAAAGGAAGGGAAATATAAAGCACTGAAGGTGGCTTTGTTCCAAAATAACTTATGTGACAAAGTGACAGCTTTTGAAAAAAAAGAGAAAAATGTTAAGACTTCTGAAATGTTGACATTCTCGCAAAATTTGACTAAATGAGACTTCAATCCAAAAAATTTCATGCCCGATTACCCAGCAGTTACCTCATTCAGTAGGTTCTTAAATAATGATTATTTTCTCAGCATCACTGTTGGCGATCGGTCATAACATCATTTACTGTTCCAACAATCACACGGATGTCAAACCAACCACAGTGGCGTGTACGCATGAAAAAATGTCTGGTGGTGTCATGTTTAATCACAGGCTTCTTTAGAGCTCAGCTTTGGTCAGTTTTGATTTGAAGCAAATCAGTACCTTTCAAAACAAGCTGTTGTTTTGTCCAATTCAACTATATTCACTGAAAAGTAAGAACAAAATTACATAGTGCAACTTTTTTGGCCACCAAATTAAACAACAAAACAATCCATTTTGAGAGTGTTCTGCAGGGCATTGTCTGTCACAACTATTCCACATCACCGTCACAGAAATGATTCGTAAGATGTTGTCTAAAGTAACGCTGTTATGGGGAGGGTTTAGTCAGATTAAGGCATTAAATTCATCCAACTGGGATTCAGAAAAAAGATCTTGGTTTGCATTAGGATGACTACTCAAAATGGGAGCATGGTTTGGTTGTAAGGAAACTTTTTGCCAGTATGGTAGGAATACTTGACTGAGGTTGTTATATGGTCTTGATTAAAAGAAACCAACACTGACTCTCAGTGAGAAACTGGGAACAAACTGTGGAGCCTGTTGTTGAACACTTTCACAACCGATCCATAAACCGCACTGTTTGAAACTACTGTCTGTTTCAAATAAGTGTAAACACATCTTCACAAACTGGTGCTGCCATTTTCTTGGGGGACTCTTGCTGTGCTTCTTGAATACCTACAGGTGTGTGTTCTTTGGTGAGGCAGCACACCTGCACACCACTGAGCTTTTTTACCAAGTTGACAGCTACCTACCAGCACAGTATTACAATCCTAATAGCTTATGAGGACATTTTACTTTCTCCTGCTGTCGAGGCTGAGTGAAAAGCAAATCCTTTCAGTTGTGAACTTAAGAGAACCTCTTTCTGCTTCATATCATTTAATAAAAAAAGAAGCTTTGAACTACCACTCCTTCAATTTGACTCACAAGGGAGCCAATTAACTCAACTAAGTGCACCTGCATGCTGCCTGCAGCTGAGGTTCATCAGGCTCACTGACAATGAAAGTCCTCTTTGTTAAGGATGTTACAGGTTTTGTTCTTTTCCCCGCTCAGTCGAACACGCATCTCCAGAGGAGACTTGTAATTTCCCTCTAGTGTTCTTCTTGAGGTGTACTTTTCTTTTACCTGCAGGCAAGCTGATGGACTTCTGGGAAGGGTAGGGTGGTGAGATGTCAGAGGCTGAGGCTATTTGCCCTGCACCCTGGACGTCAGTCAGCACCGTGTCATTTACCTGTAGAGGAAAGGGGGAAACATCTTAAACACCTTAATTCCAAGCCTGTGTCTTTATGTATTATACTCAGAGCTCTCTGTTATCTTTCTGTCTCCACACAGTTTCAGTTTATCTGTGCAGGAGCAAATTCGTTACTTAGTCAAAACATCCTCTGCGGCAACAAACAACTCCAAGCTTTCATCTCACCAACAGAAGAAATAAATGAGCAAATAAATAAATGCTAATTGCAATTGATCTCGGGATTCTTCAGACTCGAGTTGAAGCACTTGCAGCTTGCAAAAAAAAGTGAAACCCAGGCATACTTCAAGAAATTTGTCTTGAGAAACTCTTACCAGCATCCAGCACCTGGGGCTCCCAGCATTCGTCCCACATGCTATGAACGTGTCGTTTACTTTCTGAATGACGGTGATGAAATTGTCACACTCTAGCTGTTAAAAGAAAGGAACACGAGTGAGACAAAAAGAAGAGGACAGGAAAGTATACAGATTGGTGGAAGGATTAAAGATTAAAAGAGAGGGAAAATGGAGGGGAAAAAGGAGAGTACACGAGAACTGATTAGAGAGAAAGAGGCAGCGCAAAGGGAGGAAGAACACAAGAAAAATGACAGAGGGACTGCAAAAAAACAACACAGTGGAAGAGAGGAAGGTGGGACTGAGAAACAAAGCAGGAGCACAACACCAAACCGATTACAAGAGGAAAGGATTGCTCAAAGAGAGAGAGATTAAAGGGGAAAACTGGAAGCCGTCCATGCTCTGAACAGTTTTGGCAGACGACACACAGGAGGCTTGGACCTGCAGTACGGCACTGCAATACTCCATATGCATCACTTATTCATTAAGTACAGAAAATGGACCGCTATCCACAAGATGTTGCAGGATGGAGGATGGAAATGAATCCTAAGTATAACTTTAAGGAGTGAATTCTGGCTTTAGGTTGTGCACACATTGAATTCACAAAAAAAGCAATAAGTGCTTTTGTAAGACGGCAATCAAATCCCAAATCCAGATAGGTCTCCAGAGACTCTGTGGAGGTGCATAACTAAATTCACAAACCAGGGCCAGAGCTTGTGTAAGTGTGTGTAGGTGGGGTGTGTAGGTGGTTAGATAGGCGGGTGTGTGGGCTGAGTTTTTTTTTTTCTTTCTTCTTTTTACTGTGTGTATGCAAGTTTCCATTCTTGTGAGAAATAGTTTGGGCAGCAGTTTTATGCTGTCCAAGTTTAAATGTGTTGCTAAAGTTATGGAGAGTGAGCTCAAATAACTAGGGCTAGGGTCACTGCTGTATGCTATCTGGCAGAATGACAAGCATGATGTTTGCACCAGTCAAATCAATGTCTTCTTTAGTGGTTTCATTTTTGACCAGACAGAAGTTGGTATTAAGTATTTTGGATGGTGTTTGCACTCATGAAAATACCAGCAATGTATTCAGAAACACAGGGCTTTCTTCCATATTTAGAGATTCTGCACCACACAGTTTATTTCCAATGCCAGCTTTCAATGCTCAGGCTGCCAATAGGAATGGCCATTATGTAGCCATCTGAGTTTAATGCAGGAGAGGTATTTGTGTGTCCCATTTTATTGAAAGCCCCTGTCCTCACCATTGATAAAACCCGTAATTACTCTCCATCTATCAAAATTACATATTAGGATTTTTCTTTCTGTAAATACAATCCCTTCCTGCCTTAAAACAGCTTAAAATGCTTTAGTGTACACTTTACACTGCTGCCTTCTCCAGAATGTGTAGATCCAACCTCTATTTCCTCCCATCTCAGAGCTACTAGCTGCAGCTGGAGCACACCGGCTCACCTTCAAATCTTATAAAACACTGTAAAACTGCTCTGTTGTAATATTGCAGTAATTTAGTGCTATTTGTTGGAACTGCGTGAAAGTGTTTTCTCCAGAAGAACAATAAACAAATCTTTAAGGTGACACTATTGGTTCCTTAAGTTTGTGACCTCTGGCTGTGTGTGGTTCATGTTTTCAAGTCATTGGTACATTTCAATTCAGTTTTATGCACTAGATGCCATCAATAATGCAGTAAAAATGCAGTTCAGAAGTGGAAATGTGGCATACAAGCTCCAGCCCCAGTTTTTGGATGTAGTCCTGTATTTTCACAGTGTCTCCAGAGACCTATATCTGGATTTGTGATATGACGGTTTTCTTTAAAAAAGCACTTATCACATTTTTTTGTGAGAACAAACGATTCGATGTGTGCAATGCAGAAAAGCTTAAATTCAAGGCTAATCCATAAAACCCTCATTAGCGTCAGATAAATAAATTTTGGATTACATTTTTGGCAGGGAATAATGACTATGGATTTTGTCCCCAATCTATCGTGTAGCACCATCAGTGCTGCAGTGGAAATGCTCGACCGTGGTGTTGACTGCTTATTTTGCTTATGACATGTCATCAAGCATATAAAATACATCATATAGATGTTTTATTGGCTGGCTTTTCCAGACCATAAACCAGTGTTTACGTTTAGATTAAACTTAATCTTGTCTAGCTCACAGGCAAACACATTGTACAAGGTTTTTACCAACATTTGTTGTATTTCACTTAAAATTTGTAGACTTGGGATGACGCATTAAAAATGTGCAAAACAAAGCATGAGGCTGCAGCATTCTAGCTTAAGAATCTCTACTCCACTCTCCCGGATTACAATCCCAAGCCACGATTACTCAGGAGAAGTGAGTATTTCTCTTAGATCTGAAAGCTCCTCCAGACAGAGTCACAGAACATTTTACACAACTGTCCATAGGCTGAGTGAAAAACCTTTGGACTAGTAAACTGATCTGTAAGTGTAAAATCAAAATTGCTCAGAAGCGAATGCCAGCCTAAAAGGCCCCTGGTGATTGGGTCATTTAGAATGGAGACGAGCGGAGTTAAAGTAAGATTTACTCACGTTCCAGGTGAACTGTTTTTATCATTTGTGTACTTGCTTTCAGAGTCTGCGTGTGCTCGAGATAAACCGATGCCGAATTGGAAAGACTGAAAACATTCTGGACTTGTAGTGACAGTTAGACATCCAATCCGTCTGTTAAATTAGGTACGCCACTTACTGTTAACCTCCAATCTCCATCTCTCTTTAGCGGTAATGTTTTCTACACACCCCTGTGACTGAGTGTTTCTGAAAGATGTTGCCTCCTGTCCTTCATTCCCCTTCACAGGGCCGCTGGTTTTACTGCATCACTCAGGACTTTCTCATTTTCCACCATCTGTCACTGCCATACTCTCTGGGAGCTTGAACTCTGCCTGTGCAGGAAAGACACTGCCCTCTTTGTTTTGCACCATAACATTTTTTTTGAATGCATACACACAACTGTGGTGGGCTTTACCTTTTTAGATATGGGTGGCAATGCAGACATGGTTGAATCCAAGGCCAATCCATAAAACCCTCATTAGCTTCAGATACATTTTGGATTGCATTTTTTTGTCAGAGAATAATGACTATGGATTTTGTCCCCAATCTGTCTTACTGTGAAAGCTCATTATGAAGAGATCATTTATTTTCCAGAATGAACAAGAAGAATGAGCCCAACCTGTTTCAAAGATCATATAGGTGCCAACTACTGCTTCTAAAAGTTTTAGAGTTCCTCTCCAGTCGTTGATTCAACCCCTAAAACCTCATCTCTGTGTATTAAAGTTACATATTTAGACTTTTTTCAATGAAAATAATCCCTTCCTACCTTAAAATGGCCTAGATGTAGCTCTATGCTGTTGCTTCATCTAAAATGCGCAGATCTATAAAGTCCCCACCCACTGCAGCTAAGGCTCACTAGCTAATCTGTGACTCTGCTCAGTCATTGTAAAACCACTCTATGCTACACAATGGCAAGTTGTATATTACAGTAATTCATCAAGACACATTCGAACCAGAATCAATTAGGAAAAGTCCCACCCTGTAAGTTGATACAGTCGGTTCCATCCATCCATCCATTATCTATACACCGTTTAATCCTCTATCGGGTTGCAGGGGGGCTGGAGCCTATCCCAGCCGACTTGGGCGAAGGCAGGGGTCACCCTGGACAGGTCGCCAGCCTGTCGCAGGGCTACACATAAAGATAGACAACCAAGGACACTCACATTCACACCTACGGACAATTTAGAATAATCAGTTAACCTCGGCATGTTTCTGGACTGTGGGAGGAAGCCGGAGTACCCGGTGAAAACCCACCCTGCACAGGGAGAACATGGAAACTCCACACAGAAAGAGATAGTTAGTGCTTTTAGTTGTGAGGCGACGCTGCTAACCACTGAGCCACCGTGCAGCCCCAGTTGGTTCCGTATGTTTGTTAAGTGTAAAACCCCAGAAGTCCACGTTTTTGGATTCAGACTTAATTTCAAGGTGGATATGCTGAGTCGACTGCTGATTTCACTCAAGATATGTCCTCCAGCATGTAAAAAAAAAACAGCATATAGAGAGGTTAAACTTTTTTAAAAAATTCTAATCTATCCTTGAATAGGACTGGATACTGCATCCTAAGATAGTGCCCCATTCATTCTAGTGAAAGCTGCTCACTGGGTGCATTGGCATAAAAATAATACACTCATATGTGTCTTCAAGATTGATCAAATGTTGAATTGCCATTGTCATCACAGCTGTATCAAAATTATATTGATGTAAACTGGTAAAAAGATCTTGCTTTGCCAAGATATTTGATTCTTGTGTCCAGATTTTCCAAGCGCCACATCAAAACAGCACCGCAGCCTAGTTGAAACTTTATCCTCATGTTTCAACACTCATTTTGGGCTGGATGCTGTGATAACATCCTACCATTTCCTCAGTCTCTCTGTGGAATGGTGTTAAATTATTCACTGCTCGCTGAACTGTAATATGTTTGGATTTGTTGTTTTGAGGTAAAGCTGTCTCCTGTGTAATTTTATCTCATCTGCATAAATTGCCAGTCTCTATGTCTTTATTTGTTATTCTTTCTGTGTTTATTTGAATTATGATTTTCACGGTCTCTTACGTCCTCAAAAATTTGCATGAGCCTAATCTGAATAATTGAATTAAAACTGAACACGGCAGCACAAACTTCAGTGCAGATGATAATGACGACGATGGGGATGATGAATTGGAGGATGATAATGCACTGATGGAGGAGGTGCTGCAGAAGCGATGGAGGCTCTGACAGTGAGGATGAGTTTCTACCTCGAGTGGTGCGGCCTTTGCCTTGCAGGTATCAATTGCAGTCTGATCGGACGCCACTGGGATCTGTGGGAGGAGGGACTGTTTAGTTTGTGCCAAGTTATTTCACCACTGCTCTGTTTCAGTACGAACACACTGACCTTGTGTGCAGCTTCTAAAACCCCATTCTCACAGAAAACCATCCAACTTGTTAGATAACACACTGCTAGTTCACTACGTTGAAGAGTTTTTTCATCATTTGTCATTTACAGCTTGTTATTGGAGCTCTGCTTTCACATTTCTCTGAGCTTCTTTCACCATTTCCTAAAAGAACTGCTGTGAACTTGTTGCCACACGAAAGTGCAGTAGAATGAGTGATAAAGAGGCAGAATGGAAAAAGCCCTTCCGGGAAAACTGCAGAACGTTGCACCCTTGGACAAACAAGCTTTAGTTCTTCATTGCAAACTAGATAATTGAGTTTTCTGACCCTTTAATAATAAATGTCCCCTTCTCTAATTGTTGAATTCCAGTAAAAAAAATCAATTTTTCATTCTGCATGGCTGACACTAAGAGTTGGTGTTTACTGTTGCTGCTTTTAAGGATTTAAAATAGCCATTTTTCTGCTGCTGTGCTTCACGATGCAAACTGTGCTAGAAATCGCTCAATCCAACAAAGAGGTACTTAAATTTGTCAGTGCTGACAGGGTGGCCTGGGGCTGCTGAGTCCGTAAACAAATGTTTTTTTTCTTTTCAGATCATTTATATAATTGCTGTTGGACTTGACTCAAGTCATTGGTCAGCTGCACGGCAGCAGGTTGGGTACTGGCTGGATAACCTGCAAAAATGTTGTGTGACGTGGGAGAAAACAAATCATAAATCAAAATCATTACGCACTGCAGCATTTTTAACATCTAAATCAGCTAATATTATCAAGCAAAATTTGCTGCCAGGATGTTTTTTTTATTGTGAAAGCTCATGACACAACCTTGCTACAACGTTTCCCAACCTGGCACTGATTGAATGTGCTCACTATCGAGTGTGGCAAGTGAAAAAGACTTTCCTTGGCTGGGTTTGTGATTTAAGAATGAACAACCAAGGACTGCAGACAATGTTTTTGTTCTGCACAGTAGGGAAATTACTGGTCGGCATACTAAGTGGCAAAATAGCTGGTGACTGATCCTAGACTTGAGTTTGTGCTTCTGCAAGTTTCAAGTGTGTCAAGTAAAATAACTCTCTTTATAGTGAGTAACTGTAAAGCCTGCGTAATAAATTATAGGTCGGGTCAGAGGTGTTGTATTAACAGGTTGAGACAGATTTGGATTTACCTCAGAGATAATTACAGGAAATGGGTCAGTTCCAGTATTGAGCTTTGCACAACTGGACGCAGGCACGACTCTGCTCAGGGCTGCTTTTTTTAGAAAATGGAGACTGCAGTAGACTCTGACACGGTTCAGTGTAAAATCTTCCAAAAACCCAAGGCACTGAGAGTATTGGAGTACGTCAAATCACAAAACAAGAAGGAAGTTTGCATACTTTGCAAAGTTTAAGTGGAAACCGCAGCAACATGAGCACAAAGTAGTAAACACTGTCCTGGAAGATGTTCTATTCATCAACAGGAAGAGCTTTTTAATATCTTTAGTCCTTTTAGGTACACTCATCAAGTCAGAAAGTTATCTGCCTGCTACCTAAGAATTTCCATTGAATAAATGTTTTCAAAAATGTTCAGACTAGAATCTGAACTTATTCCACTTTGATGGTATCAGTGTGCGCTTGTGAACACTAGCCTTGTTGGAACATGCACTTTTCCTTATCTAAACATCATTTTAGGAAAGTGAATCATTTAGATGAATCAACAAATCGGTAAAATAGTCAATAAATTAATCGACAGAAAAATAGTCTTTAGTGGCGGCGCGACTGTGACCCAGACGCTGTGTAATCTGGAGCCTGTGTTGCCATTATTAGTTCAGTAAATGATGTTGTCTCCCCTCACAGGGAGAAGTGTAGCTTCATTAATGCATGCATGACCTAACTTCTACCGCCTTCGCTGGGTCTCGGCTGCTATATTGGGTCAGCAGCAGATCGGCGATCATGTCTCTGTGCCCTCTCTGGCTCACCATGCCGGCCTCACGGAAAGATGGAAACTGTGTTTGTTTCCATCCAGCTCACGGGAAACAGCAACAGGGGGGAAGATGTATTTTTAAAAATAAGTAGTTTTTGTAAATTAAAATTAAGTATCTTTCCACTGTATCTTTCAAGTTGAAATAGAAATCCTGTTTCTGTACAACTAATTTCCAAAATAGAGCATGTTTTAAAGGAAACATCATGACACCATCAGTAAAATGGTCACTGATAGTGCTTCATTTATTATCTTAAACAAACCTAATACAGTACCATACAAACAGCCTGGTGCACATAATTCAAACACAAGCAAGCTGTAAGTTCATCTGTTTATTAGCATTTAACCAAAACCAAAAGTGCACTATTTGCAAAAACCTGCAGCCTTGAGTTATGGTGCAGTTTGTTAATGTTGGGATTCATTCATTTAAAAAACCTTTAAAAGGCCCTTAACTACAAAACCCTTTAGTAATGTATAAACAATTGTTCATTAAGAAATTGTTGAAGATGCAGGCTCTCCCTTGTTTACATTCTTAATGCTAAGCTAAGCTAACTGCTCCTGGCTTCAGCTCCATACCCAACAAACGAGACAGACTGGTACTGATCTTCTCATTTAACACTTGACAAAAAAAGCAAATAAGCAAATGTTGAACTGCAGTTTAATATCTAACTTCTGCTCTATCCAGAGTAGACGGGCAGGTCTGCACTGACACAGTCCTATGGATTCACACCTGGAAGCTGCCAAGTAAGCACAGCTCAATGGTTCGCCTAAGGGCACCTCCGTTTGAAATTTTGGGGCACAGAAAATTTTCTTCAGTTGATTTGAAGATCCTGTACATCCACCCAGGCATTTTGAGCGAGACTGCCTGATTAGACCTTTGCTCAGTTCAAAACCAGGCTGAGATGTGCCAGATAACTTAATGTATCAATAAGACTAAAACCTTTGGCAAATACACCTCTGGAGCATCCAAGGACATGTTCAGACTGCAAGAAAAACTTGGAACTGTTTTTTCCTTTTTTTTTTCCAGAACAGTATGAACTCCACAAATGACATGGATTTGATTTGAGTTCCAATTCTGGTTTGCTCTACTTCTGTATGTGGTCCTACATTGAACACAGGCTTGATTTTGTCATATTGAAATTCATGTGACTTTTACATCACTCGAGATCGACATTCACACAATTCTGCACTGGCTGGAATCAATTAATGCAAACATGGAAGAGAGCTGCAACTTCTAAATTAAATTGTAAAAGCTAACTTTAGTGGCCTCTGTGTCTCTCTTCCACACAGCAATGCACAGCATGTAGCATCTTATTCTTTTGTGCTTTGAGGTCAGTTCAGGAATGTGACCAGTTCACACTAGAGTCTAATATTGGCCACATGTAAAATATAATGTCTAAAGTCAAACAAAAAATCTGAGAAATAAAACTAAACTGAACACAAGGGTTTGCACTGTGAACATAGCTGAAGTGTCTGCTGCCTGTTTATCAACCACTCTAGTTTGCCAAAGTAGTTTTTTGAAGTTGACTAACTTCCAGGTTTGCTAGTATTCAGCTGGTGGTCGGTCTGTCTGGTATTTTGTAACTACTCTTTCAAGTAGTTTCCTGCGAAAAAAAAAACATCTACCTGTGCCCAAGAGATTACATCCCACAAAAAATCCCGCTGTTACAAGTCGTCAGCAAAGTCAGCTAGAAGCAGACTGTACCTGATAGTCTCGAACATCTCTGTCACTGAACGTCAAAACGTAGATCATTGCCCGGCCGCCCACGTAGATCGTGTCGCTCCCTTCCTGGTGGTACATGCTGATGTAGTTCTCAGGTTTGCTGAAGTGGAACCTGGAGGGCTCTGAGGATCAGAATAAAAAGGGATGAGCTGGCAGATGGGAGGTTTGCTCGAGTACATTGTTTGTTTTATTGTTAAAATGTAGGTTTTTATTTGTGCAATTAAAATTTGCCCCGTGGTGATGGAGTTTAAATGATTTAAATGCACTGAACTCGATTGGATGAATTCTGAAAACAAGAGGAAAAGCATCAACAGCAACAATTTCAGGATATGACACGACTCCTACTACCTTTGCTGATAGACTGCAAATGCTACTAAATAAGAAAAAAACAGAAGAAGAAGGGGGGATATAGATGTTTTTGTGCAAATCCTAGTTAAAAAGCTGCTTCCAAATCATAAGAGATTGTTCTGAGTTAAAAAGGGAAACTCCCCCAAAAGTAGAGGTCAGACGCTATGAAAAAAGGTCAAAGATTGAGCTTCAGAAAGTTATTTAAAAAGATGATCCAGATTTAGCCACACTAAGCTCCTCACAGGCAGGTTGAATCAAAGTCTGGAAGCCTGCTGGCAAAGAGCCAAACTTCTGATTTTTAATCTACATTTAATCTCCCCTCAATCTAGGAACCAGCTAGAGGAGTACTGGCTATGAACTGGTTTCATTTATCAAACCACTTGATCCACCATTACTGCCCTTTGTGCTTCTGCACTGAACAGAGAGCTTTGTGTGTTAGAGGAAAAGGGCATCTGGTGGGAGCGTAAATATCACTGAGATAATCATGTGGGCAAATCCCGTCACCGATTCTTCGTTAAATTACACTCTGGACACCTCCAGAAGGCTCAAAAGTACATTTGGGCATCTCTGAATCACACATCCAATCAGACTCACACTTACCTACTCTGCAACTGTGCCTGCATTTAGAAATAGATTTAAACCACAGCTTGCATTTGAAAGATGTGTTTACATGCAGAAAATATACTAAAAGAAACCTAGAAGAGGTCTTTAAAACAGCAATGTTGGATAATGGATGCCATGCAACTAAAAGACCCTTAAAGGTCTGCCTTTAAGGGTCTGCCTTTAAGGGTCTTTTAAACTTTCATTTCACTTGCTCCAGAAAGAGATGTTTCCATTTCTTTTGTCAAGAGCTTTCAGAAAACTCAAGTCCGAAAGCTTGGTGTCAGAACAACAACCTGTTCAGGCTTCTCAGAGAAGAATTTTCCTTCTCATCCCAGAGATAATGAAAAACAAGACGTCTTGTCTGACAGCAGAAACCAGGATGAAGTAGTGGTGAGTCGTGGTGATACAGGTTGCTAGCCAACCAACTAAGTTTCTATGGAAACAGCGGCCTCTCTCATTGATGGGAATCTAATTGATGAAGCCTCACGAGGAAGTGACAAATGTGCAAAGAAGTCCAGCGCAGCTGATGGCCTGGGTAAGAACATATATATTAATTTCACTGTCTGACAGTCTTAAGGGGAACATTATGTTGCTGCCAAAGCACACCAACAGATTTGTATGAATATTTGCTTTGGCAGAACAGCCTCCCGAGTATGTCTCTGTTGATTCAGCCTGGTTTCAACAACAGAGAGGAGGTTAATCTTCTTTTACACAGACTTACATCACGCTCGAAAAAAATCTCCAAAAAACTTGGCTGACGTTCTTAGACTATTTAGTAGAAAGAATCTCACTACTAAAATCCATACAAAATAATGTTTGAGTTTGGTTAATTTGGCTGGTAAAACCCAGTAAAAATATGACTTGACAAACAGTTTGTTGTTTTTACTGGTCATTAAAACGTGAATGTAATTACTCTAGTTAAGTATGAGGGCCCAACAGTTTTTGTCTCAACTTTTCAGATGAACATGTGTGTGATACAATATACATTCTTTCACAGTGGGAGAAATGCTCCACCACAAGTAACATATCTAGATATGGATGTGTACAAAGCAGGTTTAACATATCGATATCTTTACAAATTAGGGATAGACCAATTATTGGCCTGTGTTGATAAATTAAATGTGCTACTTCAGGTCTAAAACAGAGACCGCAAAAACTAAACAAGACATACATTGCCACAAACCAGGAAATCAGCTACTCTCACAGTGGCTAAGGCTATGCTAACAGCATGTACAGATTACCCAGAAACAGAGTCTGGAAGACAGTAATTCATAAATCTTTAAGATCTGGACCTTAGTGGACAATAAAAGAATAAAAATTAAGAAAAATTAAGAAAATAGAGAAGAACGGAACACATAACTGCATTAGACAAACTAATCAATCTCAGTCGAGCACACATTAACAGAGGAGAGTGTCCTCATTTAATCACTCCTATTTCTGTTTATTCAGCTGTAATCACCTTGTTATTGAAGAAGCCCAGTAATGAATGACAGGTTTTCTGCTATCACATGCTATTAAAGCATTACTTTTAATATATCTTGGTTCCAAACATTCCAAAGAAATTGATTCCCAATAATTGGCATCGGTATCAGCCTTAAAAACATAAAACAAAAACATATCTGATGATCCCTAATGCAAATGTTTCCAGGGAGGAAATGCAGTCAAAAAATGAGGCACAAACACAAAACACTTTGATAAATAACACTTTGTTTTACAAGGTAACTGTACAAGGCACCTTGAAAGTACTTAAGCTAAGCTTCTCTAAAACTATCCTTGAAGTGTTTGACTATGTAAGCTGCTAATTTTCATCTTTAAAAAAGCCAAAACACATAACAGGAACAGAATTGCATTCATTTTAACAGCATCTTTTTCTGTCTGAACAAAGTGTCTAAAGGGTCACACAAATACATCCGATATGTCACATTCTAGGTGAAATCTGATCCCCTAATGGTCTCTTTTTCGCTCCCTCTGTGCAAGTATCTGTGTTTCCTCCTTTGTTTTTCTCCTAAGGCATTTTGTCATTGCTACTAGGGGGAAAAACCTTGAATTTTTAAAAGGTCAGCTTTTCAAGAACTCTGATAAGCAGCCTTATTTTTGTTTTTTAGCCTGTTCTTGAGAAACAAGGCTTCATTAAAATCAACGATCGGAGTGTTTCTTTCCCCTCAGAGGAGTGTGCAACCCTTGAAGTGTAAACATTTTGAAATTAGCAATCCACTTTAAAAGATACAAAATCCTAATTGCACTAAGAAATGTGCAAATTAAAGAAGAGTATGGCGCAGATGTTCTATCTGGGAATAGTCTCCACTTAAAAAGCATTCTGAATATTAAAAAGAAAAGCAGCGGAGGCAAAGTAGAATGATTTCGAAGCTTTTGAAGCTTTCCAGCAGATCATATGACAGCTGTTATTTTACTTGCAAAGAATCTTTCACTGCAAACTTGTTTTTGCAGATGGACCTCAAGGTCTCCCTTTATGAACATGACAAGAAAATCTATGAGGCTCTTGGTTCAATACCATCTTTGTATTGATGTGCTCAGGCCTCCAACTGAGACAGAAGGTCAACACAAATGATAGCAGAACTTCAGAATAATGCTGTATCATTTTGGATGCAGCTGTATGTGTCAAATTGAGGCCTGCTGCTGTTTCTCTTTCAGGCTTTCATTCAATCTCTCGGTATCTTTCTTTTGAAATTGTCTCCATGTCTTTTCCTTTTGGTGTCACTGTCACTCTCAAACAAACAAATTCAACAGAAGGTGTGCGGTCATTCTGCACAGTAAAGCAAGGCTGACTTTCATTTTCTGCCTCACCATTCACATCCTAATCCAAATCCTAATCCGAACACAGTCCCTTCAATGAATAAGTAGAAGCACAAAACCTCCAGTTTTTCATTCCATTTCCATTCTTCAAAATACACATCTGCATATGACTAAATATGACTATTAGTGGTTTGGCTATTATTGTTATTAAAGCGTCTGTGATCAATATTTTGCATGAATTTGTGACCCCAGTCACATAACACACAGGTTTGTCATCCAATTCAGCACTTAACCTCAGCTGTGCAGCTTTTTAGCATATTTTAACAAGCTGTTTTGGGTTTATGGCCCACACTGAATTTATCTCACATCACCGGCTGCACTCCAGCACCCAAATGGAACCATTTTCTGAGAAAAAGCTTGCAAAAGCCAACTTCACTGTACCTGCCAAGCACCAAAAAGCACACAGAAGTGAGCAGCTCGCTGGTCAACATAATGGAGCATTTAGCCACTCAAGAGTCACTCACCCTTCTGACGAGTTGGCGACCAAAGCGGGGCAAAAAGTACAGTGAATACTAAACTTGAATTCATGCAGCGGATGGAGACACCACTATAAGTGAATAATAATGTTTATCCAGAACCACTGGATGTGTAAATAGGTGTTGACAAGGTACAGTTGTGGAATTCTTGCCCAAACTGGCCACAAATTGTGAGTTACGCTCCTTTATTGTGATTTTTTTGTCATTTTGTGTCCCTTTCATATCCATTTTAATAACTACGCCTGAATATGTGACCTTACAATTCCACGTTAATGGAGCATTTAATGATCAGTGTCGTTTTTTTTTGTTGAGCTTGTTAAACAGAAGTGTTTTGCCATTATGGAGGTTGCAGTTCATGGTGCTGCTGAATTGCGTTGCATGTATGATCCAAATGTCAACCCACTTTATATGTATGAAGGTAAACACTATGAAACAAACACGGAGAAATCTAATCTGTACTCTTTTGGTTGTTTCCACATCCTTTCAGACTTGGACAAACATCTGTGCCAAATGAATGCAATCCGTTCCACTCCCTTTCTCTTCAGCAATGACAGCAGGTCTATTCTTACTCCTTGAAGTGAACCCATTTTTAACCTAAATCCTCAGACTTGGTTGTAGCCTTCAAACAATTCCTTGAAGGTATGAGAAGCTGCCAAATGTCCCCATTTGGCTGGCTTTTTTTTGCCAAATGGGGACATTCTGAACGTTCCAGTCCCTCGGAGCTGTCCGAGGTGCTGAAACGGTGCCTTTGATGGATCCCCTCTGACAGTTTCCAACCTGTGCTTCCTTCCTTTCTTTCTTTGTGTGTGTGTGTGTGTGTGTGTGTGTGTGTGTGTGTGTGTGTGTGTTTTCTAACGATAGGCATCAATGGATAACCCTGGAATTGCATAACAGCGAGTTTGATTGATATGACTTCCACGTCCGGGGCCGTCATCTTGCGCGTTTTGTACTGTGCCCATCCGTGGGGAGGGGGAGGGATACAGATACAGATAACTTGGCACACAGCCCCCCATCTCTATTGATTGCTGAATACATTAGAGGACTGTGTGAGGTGTAAAAAGACGTGAGTGGAATAGATAATAGCAGTCGGCTTGGAATTTTCCATTCATCGCTCTCCCCTCCTTTTCTCTCTCTCCCCCTTTCTCGCTTCCTCTCTCTCTCTGTCTTTTTTTTCTTTGTATATCTGCACATGTAAATACATATTTACGGCGGGTGTTACAGTAAAGCAGCCCTCTCTCCTTCCTCTGAGCCTTTGCTGCAGTGTGGAGCAGCTGCTCTCGTCCCGCATTGCAGCTCCGCAAGGACGCGGGAGGCTACAGCGGCTGTGTCAACCTTCCAAAAAGTCATATTTCACAGTAACGATGGCTTTTCGGCGGGTGTTTAAAGAGGAACGGCCTGGCGGTGTGCGTAAAAGAGGGCGCCATGTTCACCCCTCTCTTCTCCTCCTCGAGGCAGAGGAGAGGCTGCTTTTTAAGCGCGTCTGTATTTTTTTTTTTAATAATTCCCTCGGTGCGCCCGGAAGATGGGAAGATATGGAGGGACGGTCACTAATTAGAGTTGCTGTGACCTAGAGACGAACCCAGAGGGAACTTGGAGTGAGCTGAGATTAAAAAAAGAACTGAACGCACAAGTTGTCAAAAAAGATTAACAGTAAAAGCCACAAGTTGCGCAAATTAAGCCAATTTAGCCAAATTGGACACTGGCAGTGGGGCGCACAAGCAGAAACAAGGGGAATCATGTGAACACATGCGGAAATCAGCAAAGAAAACATCAAGTTAGTGCATTTTTTCATTGTTGACACTCAGATTATGTTGCAGAATTCGCTTTTCCTCCAAATGCTCATCCTGTTAGAGCCCGTGAACATGTGTGCGGGGCCTGAATGGTGGAGCGCGTAATTTACTACTCGGTCAGCGGGGGGAGGGCGGTGTTTTAGAGAGATGGATCCAGAGGCAGCCCCGTCATTTAAGGCTTTATGCCTACTATTTATGCAGCTTCTTCTTTTTTTTTTTAAAATCAAATCACAACAATTAATCAAAAGATCGGGACAATAAATGGAAGCCTCACCTCGTGATTGAACTCATTCATCCACTCATCCGTCCATCTCTCTAAACATTCACCCCTTCATTCATCCGTTGCCACACATCACACGCAGACATCAAGATGATAATAAAGCATCCTAGACGAAATGGGTGACTCTAAATGCGTAAAAAGGTGAGATAATGTTGAGGGAATGCAGCAGCTGCCTTACCGTGCACAACAAATTTCAGTCGAGGTGACTTTCCGGCGACGATCGTGGCAAAAAGCGACAGCAGGATGAAAGAATTCATCTTTTTTTCTCGTGATGAAAACGAATATTAAACCGTGCAAAGCGCTTTTCCTTCCCCCAAAATCCTTCTTCCTCTTCCTCTTCTTCTTCTTCTTCCTCCTTGCAGCCGCTTTATATGTTCCCTCCCCGATCTGCTGCTGCGTCCCAGAGCTGTGCCAACGACTGCTGCTCCTGGTTCCTCTCTTGTCCGTCTGCTCCGCCGGCAGTTCAGTTGGGTAAAGTCGGGGTATCAGGCTCCACCTCGGAAACAAAAGGCTAAAAATGATGGGGGGAGTGTAGCCTTTTCCAACAAGGGCACAGGGATGAAAACTGGGACTGCAAAAGAAAGAAAAAAAGACTAGAAACCCACTGGTTTGTAATTTAGTGTAGTATTACACGTCATACCTGTTGCTGATTTTTTAAAGATGTTTTTGCAACCATTTTTTAAAAGTATGACACATCTTATCTTTCAAAATCATCTCTCCCATATCCCACCTTTTAATGCATAAGCTGCCTAATGCACTTGTAATTTCTCTGACATTTGAGCCCCATTTTTCTCATGGCCATTTCATGTTTGCACACAAGCCCTCACACCAGCAGCCAATAATGACATTGCCTCAGCAGATTGCCTCCACTGTAATGTCTAATCAATGTGTGTCAATAGTTCCTGAGCGCCTGAATAGGAATGAATCAGCAGTTTGACTCTGCTGTGCTTGCATTTGTGAAGTTAATTGACTTCAAATCTGAATAACTGCGCTGGCTCTAAATGCCGAATGCCTGTTCAGCCACACAGATGTGTCATTTTTCGTGAGATTGCTCCCCGTAGGCGCCCATCCAAAGCATCATCTGGGCTTCTGTGAGCAATTTCTATGAGCAGTGAGCTCCTCATGGGGGGAGGGGGAAAGTCAGCAGGAGACCATACTGATGAACACAGGAGAGGCATTCCTGTCTTTTTCCTCTATTTAGAAAGTGCTGTATGAGACACACAGGTGGATCCTTCGGAGAAACAAGCCTGTGAAAAATCCCAGCCACTATAGGGGGCAATTTCTCTTTTTCAGCTCCTCTCAAAAGCCTTAATTGTCTCTCAGTGTTGCCCCCTCAAATCAAGACCTTTGAGCTCAGCCAGAGCTGCATAACCCTGACTGACTGAACTCCACAGGCATTCAAGGTTAGCTGTTATCAGTCATTACGAGTATAAAAGCTGTAAAAAAGAGATTCTGCTTCCTTTTTATTTGGTGCTTGAATGAGTGATTAGCAGCCAGATAAATGTTTCACAATGACAGATCAACACATGGTTGTTTATGGTTAGTGTGAATGTTGAATCTACAGATAGATTGTACGGTGTATGCTTAATTACATAGTATTGCCATGCTATCTTTAGTTTTTATGCTATTTTTTTGTTATTATTCTTTTGATTATAAACATAATGGCCTTTTGATTTATGCAAACTGACTGCTGTAACATTTAATGAAGCACTCTATCGATCTGGATTGCAGTTAAATAATTGGTCAGACTGTTTTTAGGTGATTTTATTGATTTCTCTCTGCCTACTTGGTGAACAGCAGTCCGACATTATTCAACTCCTGATGAAGCCTTTATGAGCCTGTTTCACAAATGACTTCACTCTACAGTGACGTTATTTTTGTGTTTTTTATTTTTTTTTGTGCGATGCTTTGGTGTGGAATTTTCAACCACTAGATGGCAGCAAAAGCAGAGTTTTCAGCCCGAGTTCCATCACTCCATTCTAATGATTTTTGCCTCCTGAATAATTGCAACAAGGATGTTCTGTCTCCTTCAGCAGCTCACCACACTGATTAGCTGTCGCCCGATAAATGATTCATCCGTGACATCCTTTGGTGAGCCTTTGCCTTTTTAGGTGACACTAAAACATTGATCAGTGTTCTTTTTTTTCTTCTTCTACAGCTGACAAGGAAACAAATCTGGAAAGTGGGCTGTATGGATGTTACATAATATTCCAAATCAACAAAAAGGATACCAATGCCAGAAACAATATGCTCATTTATATAACAGGATATTTATAAGGAATGAAAAAAGGACATGACCAGAAAATGTTGGACTTTAATGTAATGAAACTAGGAAGGAATCAAAATCAGTGAGTGGACTCTGTGTGGTAGTGTACATGTGCATATAGCTAGAGGAAGACCTTGTCTACTTTGTGATTCATTTTCAGTCTTTCCTCTTTTATCCAAAGTGACTCAGGCTAAAGCCATTAGACAATCATTACCGACTGCCGTTTGATTACCAAACACTTAAAGATAATTGAGGCAAATTGCTGTATGCTTGTTAAATGTAATGAATCTATTTAATTTGTGGTTCGCAGCACAAACTGCAGGATAGCTCTGGAAGTATACAGTGATTTATGTTAAATTGGGATTATGAATAGTCTTTGTTGCAAATGTTCTTTTACTATATTTCTCTCAGTATCACAGTGAAGAGGGAATATAATGTGAAATTAAATATTCCAAACACAGATACCGATCATTTCATTAATTAGCAGAACGATCCTGCCAGTGTCTTAAGAACATCAAAAGAATGGTATAGCAACGTCCATCAGTCCAGTGTTTTGCTCCAGAGTGAAATATATGGAAAGTCATCGCCATGAAATGTGATACAAATCTTGACACTCAGGAGGATTAGGCCTAAAATCTCCCATGATTCCCTGACTTGACATTTTCCTCTATGATGCCATCAGAATTTGCACTCATGCTGCAGCGAGCTCGAGGCAAAACCTGGAAATGGCACAAAATGAATTGTCTTCCCCAACCGTGAAAGAGCAGTTGACAAACAAGAGGCAGGAGTAGTTACCAAGCTGTCAGCAGGTTTCTTTTCTTAGTCGGTGTATGAAGACATAAACATCGTGGCACGGCCAAAAAACTCACCAGAAATAAACTGCAAGTCTATTTACCTCAAAAACCAAAGCATAGCTAAAGGAAATAATGCAAAATGCTGCATGTCCCTAAACTCCAGACAGTGTCCAAGTATTTAATCCACAGACCAAAAGCCTTATATTAAATCAGAATGTACATTTAAATCATTCTTGTCTCCTGGAAATTATGATTATATGCAACAAAACATGCAACAGCAAATATTCTTTACAGGAAAACACAATGCTGACTGGCTTACATTTTCTAATAAAGTCAGTTTCCAGTCACTGATTAATCCCCTAAAAATCATTTCTGTGTATCAAAGTTACATATTTAGAAGCTTCTTTTCCATGAAAACAATCCCTTACTGATGCACCGTGGCTTAGACGTAACTCTACACTGTTGCTTCCTCTTGAATGTGCAGATTTTGAAAGCCACCGCCTCTTTCACCACTCACCCCTCCACTGCTTGCTGCAGTAACTCACCTACAACTCTGCTCAAACACTGCAAAACTACTCTGTGCTGCACAATGGTGAGTTGTAATGTTGAAATAGCTTAGCCATGATTGAACCGGAAACTGATTCTGAAGAAGACACGGAAATCCTTTGTCCACCATTTGCCAGGATTGGTTCCTCAGGTTTGTTAAATACACCCATCAGCCACAGCATTCTGACCACTGACAGGTGAAGTGAATAGCATTGATCATACTGGTACTATGTGCTGTTCTGCTGGAAACCTTGGATTTTGGCATCTATGTTGGTGAGACTTAGACACCCAAATAAACATTGTCCCACAACAAGCACACTCCCTCATGCAAATGGAAATCCCAAATGTCACTGGTCGACCCCTGCAGGAAAATATACCCACCACAACATCAAACAATCAGGAACACGTTGAGGAACATGAAAATGGCCCAACATGTTGATTTGACCTCCAAACTTCCTAAACCCCATTCTGATCAAGCATCAGCAGGATACAGTGGAACAAGTTTGATTGACAGAGGCCCCACTGCACAATCCAGAGTACCCAAAGGATCCACTGTCAACATCCTGATGCTACACCCCTGAGAGGTCTTCTTGTCCATGCCCAATGGTTCAGAGCATTTTTGAGCACATAAGGGGGACCAACACAATATTAGGCAGGTGGTCATAATGTTGTGCCTGATGTATAAAACTCTGGTAATCTGAATCTGTGTTTTTAAGACTGTCATGGGTGTACAGCACTTTTAAGGTGGCATTTAATGCTTTTTCGCTCATAATATGCCTTCCAGGATACAAGAAACAACATATGGACATGTTAACATACTGAGGGAATGTCAGTAATTAACACATCTCACAAGTTGCAGAAATGTTAATACTGAGCATGTCATTATTTTATGTGTTTTGCTTGTCATCAGCCAAAATATCGAATTTTGCTGTACAGTATCTGCATCTGTTGTTATGTTATGGTAAATTAAGGTTAGATTAGTTAAGAAAGATTGTGGTGTGCTTTCCAAAAAGAAAGACAGAGTGCTTCATTCACTCTAACAAATGCTTCCTGGGAATATAAATCCATAGTTGTGAAATATATATTTTATACACATATGATTTCTAAGAGATGGGGTTTGGTCCAGTTCTATGATGAAATATCCTACATCTGCAGGGCATCCTTTTTCATCTTACCTGTATTCATCTGTCTGATACCAGTAGCAGTGCAGCATTTCTTCTGGCACCACACTGACAACGAAAGTCGCATTATTTGCTTGTTCATCCCTCCGACGTTTTAGTTTTCTGGCATGTAATCAACATAATAGCCTCAAAGTGCCTGATCACATTAGAAATTCAGATTTCTTGTTCAAACAGGAATGCTTGCTGTCTGTCTAAAGTCCCCCCCACCACCACCACCACCACATGCTCTATAGGGATTTTTCTGACTTAACTTGTAGAGTCATGCTCAGTTTCGTCACATTAATTCAGCCAGATAAATCTTCGCACTTCTCTCTCATCTTTTCAAGGACCTCTCATCTCTCCTCGCTGAAGGACTGCAGAGGCCACTTTTGTCCAGACCAGGACAATTCAAACTGAGTCAAAACCAGACAAAACTGTGTTTGAGACAGTCAAGGCCAGCAGGCAGACCTGTTGGAGAAAAAAATCAAAACCTAAATAGCAAATCTGTTCCAAAGAAAAGATACAAAAGTGCTAAATAGACCTGCTTTTTTACTTGTTCTTATAATCTGTAGCCACATGAATATTCAGCTTTGCCAGTCTTGCTGTTAGTTGCTTGCAATTTAGGTGATCTAATCATTTAAATGTATTCATTCCGGATAACTTGTCAACCAAATGCCTTATGTGCATGTAAAATGTGCCTTATGTTGTAAAGAAATGCTTCCATCTTCACCATCAAAACAGAGAAGCAGCCTGAGACTGACCGAACAGCAGATGTGAAGAGACCATAATGTTCTCGGTGCTGTGTGCATGCCAGTCATTGGGTGGGGGAGTGGCTTATAAACACCACTTTAATCTGCCCCTTTGGCTTTCTGTCCAATGGGAGCAAATACTTGTATTAAAATAGATAATATGACAGGCCAAGCTGGGAGGGAGGATAGCACCCGCCAGACAGACCTATATAACAGATTGAGACATGCAGAGGTAATCCAAAAGGGTTTTAAATCTCTACTCATACACGTGATTATCATTTTTTTTCCTCATTTTTTTTCTGGGTTATTCTGGGCAACTGCATGAGACGGATGAAATTATTTACTGTCCAGTGAATTCAGTCAGAGCGCTGCAAGTCTAAACTGTGCTAAAGCAGAAATGCGGGTAATTCATTGGTTAACATTTATCTTATCACTCTCAAGTGCAATATTCTGTTTGTAACGGCGAGTCAGCATCGAAGGATTGGTGAGCGAAGGAGACAGAAAATGCCAGTAAATGTCTAAAGAGATTCATTGTGTCTCAGTAGAGGTACGCAGTACTGAGAGACGGGCAGCCACAGCGGTGTTCCTCTGCACATATAATCCTTCGTCTTAACAGGGAGAAAAAGAAGACGAATGCACATTTCTGTGGCTAACTGCCAGCTGTAGCATTGTTGTCTTCCAAAGGAGCAGCAAGGCCACTTTTTGTCTCAAATTGAAACACACAGTCCTCACAATGGACTCACAGCACAGAGATTAAGCGCTTTGCTTATGCAAGAAAGTGTGTCGTTCTCTTGCCAATTTTCCAACAATAGAGTCATTTCCGATGAAGATCCACGGAGAGATTGGTTTTGAGATGATTAGATTTGTTCGTCTTTTTTTCTAATTTGATAACGTTCCAAGATATTTCACAGAAAACAATTCGAGGCATTGTCGGCACACAAGGCAGGTTTAAATATCGGCATTTAATGACATAAAATGAAAAAAAACCAAAAAGAGTAATTTACATAATAGTAAATATCAAACAAGTCAATGGTGTATGTGTGCATCATTTATGTCCCCCTTTCCTGGCAATATAAAGCATTGCTTTGTGCGTAGTGCATCTACACAGCTAAGTTTACACACAACAAGAGTGCCATATTTGAGTGACACTAATCCCCAGAACTAGATAAAATGATAGAATAAACCGAGCACACACAGACGCCCTTGACCTAAATATTTACAAGGTAACATTGATCAGGTGAGCATTCTCTCTGTCGATGGTGAGAGTGTTACTGAGGCACATATTTTTCAGTGTTTTGTGTGGGTAAAAAAAAGAAGTGGTGTCTTAAATATAAAAAAATGAGAGACAGAGCAAAGAGTCGCCTAATGCAATCATAGAGTAAGTTAATATGTAACAAAAAAAGATCAGACAGACCTGAAAAAAACTTGTTTCGAGTATGAAATGGGAAAGCATACATTCCTATGTACATTATGGTTAACATCAGTCCCTTTATACTGCTACATGATCATTTAAAGTAAATAGTACTCACAACAGAAAACACATTTCCAGTGCAGCAACCTCAAAACAAACTACAAAGCTCTAAAATATCCAAACTTTAACCTTTAAGTTGAAAATCTGAAATTATTTGGCTAATCTATTCCATATCTTTATTGCACATATCAAAAGCTTTACAGTCATATATTCACGTATAAGAATCTTACAACCAGTCCTGAACTGACAGTCTTCAACCTCCGTGGTTAAGCAGAAATAGCAAACCCGAAGGTCCAAAGGGCAAATGTTCACTTGGCTTCTATTGGCAAGTGAAGTCAAAAGTGAGAACATTAGTATAATGTGGATGATTAAACAAGCACCGGGTATGTCTTGAAAGTGTGATAAATGTGGCAAATTCAAACTGTCTTCATGTGTTACAATGCAAATCTGTGAAAATCAAAACACTTTTATAATTACATGCTACATATAAAATAAACCTGTGCTAGGTAAGTATTTGCTTATTAAAAGTACAAGTGGTTGAAAACAAATGCACAGCAATCATGAGACAGCTCTGCCTACAATCTGTTAACATCTTTCTATTCCAGGATCATGAGATATAGCTAGATAACACAGCCAAGTTCTTGCTGAGATGTAACTTTCGGCTCTAAAATTAGGAGAGGACTGGCACGAGTGCAACAAACTGGCTCTGATTTGACTTCTAAAGGGGCCTTTGAACAGAGGTCTCCGTCTTTGTGTGTCCCAATGGGAGTCCATAGTGCAGAACTCGCAGTCAATATGAAGACCCCTTTCACCTCTTTACTGGCTTTAAATAAGTTTCATGGTAAACCTGCCACCATCACCTCCATCCCCTCCTCCTCCGCCCATGGAAGACCGAGGAACAAAGTCAATAGTTGCTGTGTGCTTGATCTGACCTTTGCTCTGGCTCCAGAAAAACATGAAGACAAAACAGATGGCCACCGAGCTGAGGAAAGACAGGAAGCCCATGGTGGTGGCGATGATTAGGGTCTTTGCATCAAACGGGTATGGCTTGGCCATTTGAGCTGAGGAGTTGGCAGCCTGGGAATTTGAAGGCTCCACCCAGCCCTCCTCTGTGAAGAAAGGGATGGTTCGGTTACGCGGGAGCCCCTTCACATACAGGCCGACAGTCAGACTGTCATTGCCAGCTGCGTTTCCTGCCAGGCACTGGTATGTGCCACTGTCCTGAACCTGTGCAAAACGTACTTCTAGAGTACCATTTGGTAAAACTCTGATTCTTCCTGTTGGAGAAATCAAATTCTTATGGGATGAAATCCAGGTGATAGATGGGAATGGATCCCCATCAGCCTTGCAGGAAAAAAGAACTGTAGTGCCCTCCTCTACTCTCGCCTCCTGCGGCCTGCGGTCCATAATACGAGCGGGGCGACAGGTAAACAGCTTTGGGAGCTCCTTCTCTGAGAAGTCTCTGAATTCACGCTGCCTCACTGCATCAGGAGAGGAACAAGTGGGTTGATGTCCATCAAAGTTCAAGCGCAGTCTGCGACGGACCACCCAGAGAAGCCGGCAGTCACATGCTAGGGGATTCCCATCTAACCGCAACACCTGAAGGTTCCCCACAGAGTGAAAGGCGCTCTCCTCCAAAGTCGCGAGCTGATTGGACGTCACATTAAGCATACGAAAGTAGGCCAATCCCCTGAAGGCTCCTGGTTCTATTCGTAGCAGGCTCCCCCCTGCTAGGTGTAACTCCTGGAGTCTCAGTAGGTCCCCTAGCAGGTTACCTTGTATAACACTGATGGGGTTGTAGGACAGGTCTAGGAAGCGTAGATACACCAGGTGACGAAGTGCTGAGTAAGGAACTGCGCTAAGGTTGCAACTGCTGATGACAAGTGAGGTCAAATTGAGACCAATTAGACTGTTACCTGCCAAAGTGTCTAGTGCTGGCCAGTTTGTGATCAGGAGACTGCGCAGACGATGAAGCCGTCGGAACGCATTGTTGGGCAGTGTAGAAATGGTGAGACGTTGCATGCGAAGATGTGTCAGACTCTGGAGCTGGGACAATGCTTCAGTGGGAATTGAGGTCAGGTTGCTGCGGTCTATATTGAGCTCCTGCACATTCTGCAGACCAAAGAAAGCCCGCTGGGAGATGAAGACCAAGTCATTCTCCCCAGCTTCTAGTGTTTGCAGGTTCACCATTTCTTTAAAGGTGTAGTCCAGGAAAACCAGAATCTCATTCTGGCTCAAATCCAAAAAGCGCAGACTGGATAGACCAGAAAACACCCCAACTGGGATGATCTTGAGACGGTTATTCTTAATCCGAAGTGTCCTGAGACTCTGTAGGCCATGGAAAGCTTCTACCTCAATCATAGAGATTATGTTATCACTGAGGTCCAACTCTTGAAGTTGCAGGAGACCAGAGAACTGGCGGCGTCCCACAGTCTTAATCTTATTGTGGGATAAATCCAAACGTCTGGCATCACTGGAAAAGCCCTCTGGCACTGAATTTAAATGTTTGCCAGAGCAGATGACTTCTTTAGCCTCTGGTCGACACACACAGCGTGGAGGACAGCCTCCTGCAGATACACCGAATCCAAACTGGAGCAAGATACTCAGCACCCCCCATCGAACAACTGACTCCACAAACATCTTACCCCCTGCCTGAAAAGACAGAGACAATGATTTACACATTTACAAGATGTCATTACATAAACAATTGGTTCATGTTTTTAAAGTCAGATGTTCTTCATATAAGTAAAACCTTGTGTGAAGACTCACCGTTTCAGTCTTGGAGTGCAGATTTTCATAACCAGTGGCAGTCAAGTTGGGATCAGACTTGAGTTAAGTCCTCTGTAGAGATGTTTTTCTGTCAATAACATGCCCTTTAGAGTGGCCTGCACAAAACAGAGACGGAAAAACAAGTCTTATCAAACTGATGAAAAGAATGCCTTTAAGGGAAGAGTTTAATTTGGCATCCAAAGCTATAACTCAACTCAAGCTGTTTACCCACACCACTACAGTGACTAAGGTTCAGCTTTTCTTAAAATAGACATAAGAACTATTAACCATGTCCATCTCATCAACTTGGTGTTCTTACTAATGGAAGGCCAGGACAAACCAGATGGAACTAGCACAAACACAACTTTCTAAGCAGGCTCTCCTGTCTTGGGTGTTAAATGATTTATTTTGGAGCAGCTGGTTACAGGCAGAAAAGTGAAAGGGGTACCAATGTGGATCTTATATGAAGGGCAGACAAACTTTTTCTAGTCTTTTGAACTTGTTCTTTGTTTAGTTAGGATTATAGCACTTGACAGCAAGACCAAGCCAAGACAACTAAATGGTGACATAAATTTGAATCCTGACAACAGCTAAGTCCCACAATTAACATTTAATATCAGGAACAAAACAAAAAGCACACATTTGGGTAGCAGAGTGCATTCAGTGTGAAGCAGATGTTGCAGCTGATGAGACTAGCCTACATCTGTATCACGTACAACAAAATCCCTACTTAACTGATTTGAAAAGAATACATCTCACTTTTTACTCAGGACATTCTATCCTCTGAAAGACTGGGAAAGCACCATTAACAGCACTTAACACCCTGGAAGTATCCACATATGATCTGCCCTAAAAAAAAGTATTAGTGCGTCCAGCCACATGCGCGACGCCTCTGACGGCGCAGATGACGCCTGATTGGGATGAGAGCTCTGTCCCCTGGGCCAGCCATCTGGAGTTAAAGGCACACTAACTGGAGTCTGAGCCAGCAACAGGGTGGCAGTGGTTCAAATTGTTGGTGTAACACTTGTTTTATATCAAATAAGCAAAGAAGTAAAATATTTCAAAACAAATAATAAGAATATCACAAAAAAGGCAACTCAGAGTTTAAAAAAAATAGGCTACTGTGTCTACTGTTGGGTTTCATGTCTATTTTTGTAGGGACAAAACTTTAACTCTAAATTAGTCAGGTTAACGTCCATAATTAATAGAGCTACAGTGTTTCACATTAGTTAGGTCAAGTTCCATAATTTATAATACCATAAAGGTTTTAACTATATTGTGACATTAGTTAGGTTATTCTCCATAATTAATAACACTGTAGGGTCTGAGCCTTAATATTTATTGTAGTCAAGTAAAGTAGTATTTTACATTTTTTTGTCAGGTTTTATCTCTAGTATGTGAATTACTCAGGTAGAATTACACCATAAATACCACTATAGGGACTTGACACCAATACTTAGACTTATGGGGTTACTCTCCCAACACCAATCCTAATCCTTTTTAGTGTAGGGCACTTTGACGCAACGGCTGTTGTCTTAAGGTGCTAAACATATAAAAATGTATGAACTTAGAAATAAATGTCCTGATTTGACTTGACTTAACTGTTTTTATCTTGTAATATTGAATGCTTCAGATCATGCTTTGCACTTTGTATTGGTTTTGAAAGGTGCTAAAGTTATTATTGCCTGTATATTTCTACGGTAAATGTTCCTCTTGGGGTTTCATCAGTTTGATCCCCTGCTGTTCTCCTTTTTTCTAATCCATATCAAGGGTTTTGGGTTTTGTATGCTAATTTCAAATAAATCAAAGAAAATATTGTCACAGCTATAATTTCTTTTTTGTCTTTATTTATGTTTAAATACTATACACAGTGTCATAAAATAATGAGCCTGCAAAAACAATTATTTCATTACAGTTGGATTTAGATAATATTTTGTTTCCAGAATCCAAAGAAGCAAAAAGTCTAATTATTTTACTTTATCAATTTGATTTTTGTTTTTGGATAACAGCACTGCTCCAGATCATTTTGCAGAATGATTGCTCTAATTACTGACAGTTTTATGAAAATACTGGCTGAGGTTCATCCAAAATAGTATGTTTTAGAGTAAATATCTGTAATAATACAATAATGCAAATTATGTTCAATAATAACTTGCAGTTACCTGAATTTATTCAGTAGTCCAAATAAGTGTAAGTAGAAAAGTGTGCTATAAACCAAATAATTTCTTAAATAGTCAAGAAAAGTAGTATTTTTAATTATTTCTGTGGGGTTTTAGTTCCTAACATGTAAATTACGTAGGTAGAATTACACCGTAAATAACACTATATAGTCGTAAGTCTTAAAGTCTCTATTTTGTTTTTACTGGAAAGCACTTTGGCAGAACAGCTGTAGTTTTAAATGTGCTATACAAAAAAGCTGTGCCTTGCCTTGATTTAAATCATGAACATGAAGGTGGATCAAAATAAACAGCAATGCTACTGAGTAAAGAGTAAAAACAAACTGAAAACTGTTGCTGAAAACAATCTAAAAAAGAGACGAACTGATGTAAAATGTACCGTGAAATATTACATAATTACATTATTCTGCCTCTGTCTGGCCTTGACGGTTGAATAAAACAAGCGCTGGGAAAGAATGTGATGTAAATTATGTATCTCCTCTCCAACAGCCACCGCTGAGCTGGGACCTGCTCCATGCAGCAAAGCTAACAAACCCCAAAAAAACAAACTAATTCTTGACATGACACGATGTCCCACCACTGCACGGGAACCTTGAAGCCCCAACACATGAACTGTATTCACACCACAAAGTTTCCTCTCATAACAAACAACGACAACATACGCGCTCCAGAAATACAACCTGAATGCTTAAAAATACCAAATGCCAAACTGGGTCTAACCTGCAGCAGCTGCAGCCTCTCACTCTTCACCATCAGACGGTTTCCAGCGTGTGGACCCACCCTCGCTGCAGCCTCTCCTCTGAGTGGCGGAGCTGCCAACAGTCCCAGAGCTGTTCAGTCTTTGTCTCATCCCTGTTCTTCATGCAAACAGCTCTTATACTGGCTGGCTGGCTGGGAGCGCTGACTCACAACCCAACACTTGTGCTTTTAGATTCCCAGGACTCATGTTAGACCGATATATCAGAGTGCAGACACACAAAACGGATATCAGTACTCGCCTTTTTTATTACATCTTGGGCTTCAGCCAGTTAAAATTGGTCAGAGGCCAGTTTTTATTGACCACATTGACGCTTTTATTCATTTCTGGCTTTCATTTTTTAATTTCTCTACAAGTTACACTTTCATTTGATGAAGATTTGACTTTTGACCTTCTAGTATTGAGTTTTCTAACATAGTGGCACTTTAAAGAACTTTAGGATTATTTTAAAAATGCGTTCCTCTGGGATCTAGTGTGAGTTTTATTTTCTTATGATGGTGTTACTGCTGTTTCAGACACTTTTTCATCTTCTCTCCACCTCATATAAAAACAATATCATGCAAACAGCGACAGATATTGGCCTTTTAGGACCTTTATCAGTCTGGTAATACATAGGTGAGGTTCACAATTTAAATGTGTTGACCCTCCTCCTCCCCTGAGCTAAGTTGTCAGAGACAGAGACTGGCAGGTGTGTGATATCTCAGGCTGGTAGGCTGTCAGTTGCTGAGCCCTTTCAGCCAATCAGGGATCAGGATCACTCCTCCTCCACATCTCTGCACACACCATAAAGCCGCAGTCCGGCCAAAGGTCACAACCTCAGAGTCACAGCCAGGACTGACCCCATCCGTCAAGTTAGAAAGTGAGAGAATAAATGCATTTGTAATATCGTCATCTATTTCTCGCCCTGCTCGGATCGCAGTCACATGAGTGTCACGTTACAGTGTTAATTACCCTAACTATTTTCTATTACGCACAGCCACTTGTTGGTTCTATTCACGTTTCAAATTATAGCGGACAACACTTGCTTAAGGAGCTGTTACTGTTGTAAGACTCTGACATACACACAGGGAACTGAAAACACTCATGCTGCCTTCAGGAATATGACACAGACCTGCTACATGTCAAATGAACAGGAATCCATTTTTATACCCATAAAGTTTTTAGGAATAAGCTAGTAGACATCTACTACCTCATTGGTTTTCACTTGGAAATAATTCACATATTTCCAGGTGAATTATTTTGTAGTTTCCATGAGACTTCCTGCATACTGATCTCCTCAGATATGACCAAAAAAAATTGCATTTAATTAGTAGTAATTACTGAGATGTGAACCATAATTTCATAATGCATAGTAGGTTCCTTAGAAACGATTTCATAATATTAGATGCATCTATTATGAATTGCTGTAGCGTCCTAGCTTATAGTAGCAATAAAACTCTGCCCCCACCTCTTTTATGTAATTTCTTGGAAGGCTTTTTCTACTTAATTCAGCTAAATAATGCTGTTTGGTCATAGAGAGAAGTCCTTTCATCCAGTCGCTTCTCGGATTTACTTGCTTGCAGAGTCTGCCCGGATACTGCAGAGCCTGATTGACCAAACGTGTGCTGCTTTTTGTTGTTCTTGTCAAAAATATCCACTTTCCTAAAGCCAAGCAGGGGCCAGCCCTTACCTAATAAACCCTTGCGATGCCCAAATGAAAAACAATATCAAAGCCAATGGGACTGAAAGCCAACTTCTTCTTCAGACGAGCCTTTTGGCAGAGTCCAGCCGGCATTTGGGCGGCCTCCCGCTGTCGCATAATTGTTTGAAATAATTCAGCTTCCCCAGTTTGCCCTCTCTGCTCTGTCATCACACAAAACTCATCGAGCCTCTCAGCTTGGGCCCTTATCGCCTTACATCAATCTGTGGCCAGTTGCCACCACATGTTAAAATTAGGACTTTCTTCACCGACTGAACACAGCTGCAGAGTTAGTAATTATTTGGCCCTACAGAGCCGCTTTCTGCTTCCCCAATAGTTATAATGATCAAATTACCAGTGAAATTAAAAACAACCATGATATGAATTCCTTGGGCACCACATCATTAGCATTTTTGGCATGGAAGTTTTTCTCTGAAGTGTTTTTATCAGCTTGTGTGGTGTTTGCTTGTTGTTGATACTCGTCAGAAATGCTCAACTCAGCAATTTAGCTCTTCTCCCGTTCAACAAACTGCTAACATGATCATTTCTGCCGGGGATCACATTCAACAAAGTGCTACAGCGAACAACAACTCATTTCATTATCTTGCTGTAACTCCGCCAGGAGTGAGAAAGAAGCAGTGATTCTCAGTTAACCTGAACTCCTCTTCTTCTTGCCTGCATTATGGCTTCATTAGCTTTGACAGGGAAAATCTCTTTAAGAGCTTGCCTCTTTAAAGTTTCACCTTATCAGCTATTCCTCAACACTCGATCTCTCACTGTTACTTAGGGACTTGCAGCAGAATGTGAAATACCATGACAGACACTGAGCAATTACTGAGATGAAGATTTCAGGCAAAAACTTTCTTTGCAACAGGTGCATGAAAGAGAAATGTGACCCTAGATGAGCCAAAGGATGACAGTCTTTGTCTTTTTTTCTCAGTTTGGTGCCCAGAGCATGAATCCCTTTGCCAAGCAGCCCATCTGACAGAGAATGCACAGTCTGAGCCTGGCTGGGTTTTCTGACACTTGTCAAAGAGCTATTTTTAGCTTGTCACAGTGAGAAAGACAAGAGCCTGGCTCAAATCCCCAATTAAAGCGGCTGGAACAGAACAACAGTGCGGGGATCACAGAGCATGAGCTTGTGTCTTTGCGCTATGTGTGTTTTCTGTACGAGCGTGTGCGCTTGAAGTGTGTTTGACTGCGGCGGTTGAGTTGTGTGCGTGTGTTTCTTGTTTTGTGCTGGGGTTTTTTAGGGCTTCTGGCACCTGCTGCAGTGTGAGACCTCCGAGACCTCCTGCATGCAGGCAGCAAATATTAAAAGGTTTGCTGGCAGAACAGCTGTCGGGTGCATTGCAGGAAAACAAAAGTCTCTCGGTCTTTCCCCTTTGGGTTTGTCAGGGAAAGAGCTTGTAAACACGATCATGCCAGAAATCTTATTTGTGTTTAACAGATGGAATGTGTGAGATGCAAGAGTAAAATGAAAAAGAAAACTTTTCTGATACCACATAAGGAAATACAATTACAAAAAACAAACTCTGAGTACAGGGTTGATCATTATAAACTGATGCTGTGCACTGAAATCTTGATCAGAGTTACAAAACATAAATAAAGTTTATAAAAGAATCCAAGTAAACTCTGACTTTGCAAGTGGATGAGACAAAATGAAATGGAGCCTTGTAAAGTTCATACACTGCGAAAAAATACTTAAAATGAATACTTTTGATTAAATTAAAACTAAATTAATGTTAATTAATACTGTACGTTGACTAGTCATTGTATGTGCTTTCACCAATATTTTTGGCTTATTTAAATACTTTTTAAAAAGTGTAATTTTGCAGTCAAACATAAAAAATGAAGCACCATCTGTAAAAAATTTGTTATCAAAGAAAACAGTTACAGATAAAGCTATCAAAAAGAGTCTTTTTTTTAACCAGTTGAGGACATAGTAACCCTGTATCCCAAAAATTTAATTCCTATACATCTAAACTATATTTTCATTCACAATTTGAAAGACACATATATTCTCATCAAAGGGTAAGACTGTGACATAGTAGGAAAGGCTTTTAATTTGAAAGAGCCATGAAGTCCATGTAATGAGGTAGGACAGGGAGATAGAGTCATTAGTCCACAACAGGACTTTCTTCAAGAAGTCTGGGGTTTTTTATTCTTAAACTTAAAGGTCCCATACTGTGCCCCTTTTTAGCAAAAATAATCAAAGTGTTACATGTCCCCACAGTGTGTCCTTCGGTTTTTCAGGTCAAATTGCTGCAAAGATGCTTCATTTCACCATGACACCTCCAGTTTTAGGGCTGTTCTTAATGGGCGGTTTTGTTCTGTTGCTGTTGTTCCCTCCCCCTTCAGGAAGAAAACACTGCCTGCATGTGTTCGAGCCAGATGACTATTAGTTAGTTAGATGTTTCATAGCACCTAGGTTCAAGTCTTACTGGCTTGTAGAACTGGAAGCTACCCAGATGTTGGGAGGTTTAAAGAGGGGCAGTGGTAAACGTTGTTATACCTTACCAACTTTAATTTTACACCTCCAAGTTAATAATAACCACAAAACGCAACAAAAATAGATTTTCACCGCACAGGATCTTTCAAGCAGGAGTAGGCGTTATTTTTGGTATCACTGGGCAAAAATTACATACATCTGACTTTTGCACCTCCTCCTGACTTGGTTTTCAGGTTTTTGAAATTATAGCCAGTGATGGGAGATCTGCACTAATCACAGGGCTTTTCACTGATCAAATGGGACAGTATAAATGGCAACAAAGCCCACAGTGAGAACAGGATATGATGGTGGACTTTCCCTCAGGATGCCAGGGTTGTGTTCGTGTGATGAGAAGGAAAAGTGCAGAGGGAGAGCAGCATATTTTGAAATTATGGCAGTTGTTTTATTAATTTAATTTTCTTTCACCTTTACTAGATGTCTGCTTATTGCAACTTTAAGTTTTGTTTTCACTTGTTTTTACCAACTACAAACCTTATTTGAAATTATGTTAATTAATTATTGTCATTTCTCTTATTACATACTATTAGTTCCAGCTTCTTTACTATTATTACTACAATAATAAATAAACACAGGAGGGAGCTCTGAACCAAACAAATACATTCATCATCACACATCACAGGATGGTGGAAGGATTTGCATGTTTATTAATTTGGCTTGTTAAAATATTCTTACACTGTTTTTATATCTTACTGTGTTATTATGGTGTACTAAAAGCAAACTTATCATACAATTAGGTTTTCATTTTTTCATGTGCATTCTCGAGATTATTAGCAAAATTTGATGAAGTATATTTTGGTGGACAGGTGAAAGTTGAGCATCTGTTGTTGTTGCGTAATCCAGTTTGTAATCTTTACATAATTCATGACTACATTGCATAATCTTTGCAGTCTCTCCTGACATTTTACAGATTGTGCGGAGGTCAAGCAAGCCGTTTCTAATTTGATCAGTTTTTTAGAAAGGCTGTGAGGAAAGCACAGACCCATGAATACTAATATAGCCACATGAGAGTGCGTTTGCCTGTTTGCATATTCGAAACTGGCATGTGGAACAGAGATAAAGAAAAGTGTGGCTGCAAGCTTGTGCCTGTGACAAATGGGATTATATTAATTGTTTGCCTCTGTGCCTACATATTGAAATAGATTTAATTTATCTCAATGTTATGGATTGTAGTTGTTTTTTGAGCTCTTTTTGACATGGTAAAGTTTTGACTCATGAACAAAGTGTCTTGTAACATGAGATCTATCGTACCAGTGTCCCTATTCAGAAGAAAAATGGAAAAAAAATCTATTTTCTCTGACTTATGATTAGTTACAGTAATAGTGTGTGTGTGGTGGGGTGGATGAAATGTTACGTTTACCTGTCGCTGTATGCTGCATGTGCATGTCAGTCCTATTAATCTTATCTATAATGAAATGTGCTGCATGAATGAATATAAATATTAATAGAAATAGGCTACTCTGTTTCTTGCCAGACACCTTGGCTACCCTGATGCATTTACATGAAATCCCATGAGAAACACATCAGCGTGAGACATGGTAGTGAATATTTTCATGTGAAAAAGTAAGCATGATCATAGGAAAAAAGATAAGAAAAACAGACAGATACATCAAGCATGGGTGTGTTTGAGTATTTACCAAAGTAATGTGTGGCGGAAGTGGGTCACAGTGACAGATCCATTCACATCATTCATGTTCCAGACTGTGTGTTGGGTGAAGCACTCTGCTGTAATTCTTCAGTCTGACAAGGAGAGAGTTAAGTCTCTGCGCAACGTCATGCAAAGTGCACTGTCTGCAATATTAATAATAGCACAAATAAATGAGGGAAGGGAATTAGTCTCAGTGCAGCGCCTATGTGATGTGACAAATTAGGTCGTCTCGGCTAACAGAAGTGATGCATTGGATCCATCAGCGTACATCAGAGAGATGATGGGAGGTCACGCGTTAAAGGGAGACAAAGGGCTCTTAACCTGGAACAGGTCATATGTAAAACAGTGACTGTGAAACACTGACTAATCCAGGGCACCTCACATAAGGACTGGAGGCTTCGACTGCAATCAGCTAATTGTACAACCTAGAACATCGAATATCAAAAAGATGGCATTGAGTTCAATTAGAAAAGGACTTTTTTTTTTAAACTAATGTGTTTAAAGTAACGTGATTTTCCATATTGATGACACATGCATAAAGACGCTAAAAGAATAAGGTAACAATTGTTTTTTCAGATCATTCAAAGACATAATGCAATACAAAAAAGGAGAAAAACAAAGTGAGAAGAAGGAAATGTCAAGAAATGGGAGGAGAAATTGAAGGGAATAAGCATTAGACAGAAAAAAGCTAAAGATCGGATCTAGCTAAAAAAGCTAGATCCGAAAGAGAAATCAAATACAAGGAGAAATGTTAGATCTGATGCACAAACAGTACAAAGTATAAAAAATGAAACTACTCAACTAAATTCTAGTCATGTCCAATACTTTCATAAACACTTCAGTTGCTCTGCTTGGCAACTTTGTCCAAGAATTTCCGTGACCAAAAGCTCCCGCAGGTCTCTGACTATTGTGATATTTTTTGTCTCTGTTTCACAGAAAAGCGATTAACTCCATAATCTCGCCTCACGAGTGTGCAGGTGGAGCTTTTCTGTCTTTTGCCACACTTTCCAGCCTGCATGCTAATCTGAGCGCCGGCGCTGTACATGTGTGGGAGGCATTGGGATCAATGCTTCCTGTAGCTGGCAGGTCGCAAACTTGATTCTCCACAGCCTGTGACGTGTTCATTGCACTTGCAAAGGCGTGTATGTAATATTTATTCTATCACCACCCACTGTGCTAGCTATACATGCTATGCACTGCTATCACTTCTCACAGCAACCATGTAGACAGTACAGACAAAAGAGTTATAGACAGAACAGAAAAGAGGTGTATAGATGTATATGTCTTTTTTAATCTGTTTTTAGTCCTCCTACACATTCCTTCAATAGATAACACTCATCTATGCTGCCCTACTTCAACAGACCTGAATTGCAACAGTAAAATTTTTATGTAAAAGTTTGTAATTTTTTTATGTGACTCCAAAAGTGACTTAACCAAAAATGCACAACCACTCAAAGGCAGAAGGCCCAGAGAGTTTAACTTTTATTTGGACATTTACACCCACAGGGGTTGATGTCGCACACCACTCAGCAGAAGAGAGGAGGCATCCTGGAAGAAATATATTCAATAATAGAACACCTAATCTTGTTGCCTTTCCTGTGTAAAGTTGCTTCACTATTCTAAATCAGTGCACATGGTGGCTGCCAGGGAACCATAGTGACGGTACCTTTCTTTCCTGTGAGGTCACCAGTTAACTCTAAATGGTGAGGTCACTTTTTTAGACACCATCTTATACCTGAAAACGCCCAAAATTGCTCCAGGCTACATGCCATATGAGCGTGACTTGCCACCTCTGCCACTCTGCCATTTAGGTGTAACTAACATCAGGCAACTAAAATAATTAGTTTATGCTGGGAACAATTACTTTTGTGGTAAAAATTTACTAGTGATCACTGTTGGTAGGGCAAAAAGTCTTTTTTTTACACCCAGCCAACCACCCCGACCTCCTCTTCCCTTCCTCCTCCTGTTGTCAAGCCTCATTAAGGCAAAAATCACCATTTATAAATATGCCTTAAAGGGGAAGTGTGCCAATTATCAACACCAAAGTCTAATTTCAGGAATTAGGAGAGCTGCTTCAGATATTGTATAATTCCTACTGTGGACATTTGCTGAATTGCTTCAAGTCGCACAACTACAGGACAAGAGTCAGGTTGAAAAATAAAAATCTGAGTGTGTAGGGTTCAAAAGTAATTAGTTTGCCAGACTGGATTGTGTAGTTTACTCCTCCCCCCTTGAGACTAGCAGCTAACTGAAGGCTACTTTTGCAGAATAACTCAACCAAATACTCAGCAGTTCAGCTGCATGTTTAGTAATGTAGGTGCCTGGTTTTGAAAAGACAATTTCTGAGATTCTGCTACACTGATTTAGTTTTGCATGACTGTCCGTTGTGAGTCTGACAACGTTATGGATCTGTGTTGCTAAATTTGTGCATCATTCATCTATCCATCTTCTTCCACTTATCTGTAGTCTGGTTGCAGAGCCAGCAGGCTAAGTGGGATATTGAAGACGTTCTTTTTTTTCCCTCAGCAATGTTTTCCAGTTCCTCCTTGGGAATCCCAAGGCGTTTCCAGGCCAGATAAGATATGTAATCCTCAAGCAAGTCCTGATTCTAGAAAAGGTGCCATCCTAATCAGTAAATTTAATATACTTGGGCGGAACTTTTCTAAAAGATTTTATGATTTGTACAGAATACAACCACATCTCTGTGTTGCTGCAACAACATCGTATCACTACTGTCCTTGCTGAGACAGAACAATTGCAAGGCTGCAAGACGCCCCTTGTCATAAAATAGCTTACACTTGGCTTTTTTAAAGGCTTTTGACAAATTACCAGTGCTGTCATGCATGTGGAGGGAAATAGGCCACTACGGTTAAAGGACCTTTACCAGGAGCTACAGCAAAAAGGACATGACCCTTGGACGGCTTCTCCTTATCCTCTCTAATTAACTTGGTTGTGTAACTGTGACATTGTGTCATTGTATTAATTACTTTTAGTTATTCTTTTGTAATTCCTGATCAGAGCTCAGGAAGGAAGTGGACATATCTCCAACAAGTACCCTGCTTCCTGCCTCCTGCATACTGAAAAGACTCCAGCTGCCATGACCTTGACTAAACAGAAAATGGACACAAGGACATGAAATTATGGTTGAACATACAGCCAGTTAATGGTGGCTTTTAGATTTGATATTCTAATGGTTCACTGCACGACAGCTCTTTCCTTTGTCAGATCTTCTGCTGGACAGGAAGCGATGAGTCTCGTAGCGGTACGATCAATTTGTCTGGAGTGAAGAGGAGATAATGGGTAAGCTAGAGAATTCAGTGTGCTTGAAATAAACTAGTTCTTAGTTTGTAACATCCAAACTCTCAAAGCTAAACAATATATACCTGTTCACAGTGTCTGCAATAAAAGGTGGGGCAACAGCCCTGAGGTCAGAGCCTTCTACTGGATGCATCACTGATCTCTTTATTCTTTCTAAGACTCTATCTTTTGTCGTCTTTATAGCCTTGATGCATTGAAATGTACAAATTGGGGTACACTTTTGTGCAGCCTGTCCTTGAAGACATTCATGCAATTGCACTTGTATGCACAAAAAGCGATGGATGTGGTTGTGTGGATACCAACAAAACCGCAAGTTCAACAATGGCCACAGTTTTCCACCTCCACACACCTGACTGATTACTACGTGAAGTAGACTTTGGAAAGGTGACGGGTTCATCGGCTCTTTGATCATCCATAAGGCAATTCATTTCAGACCCATGGAGCCCCTTTTTACTGTTTTTTTTATGTTGTGATGCATTCCTTCTTCTTCTTACGTGAAGCACTTTGAATTGACTCTGTCTATGACTCAACAGACAACTACTTGACACATAGGTGATGAAAACTGCACAACTCGAAAATCAGTCTTCATCAGTTTTAAAGCCAACGATAAAGTAAGCACAAAGACATAGCATACAGTCTCACTGACTGACAGATAATCTTTGAGTAAATATAAGTCGATCGAAAACTCCCAGACTCGTGAATTTGTCGTGATATTCTGACACAGGTCCTTTCTCAATTTTCTTCTCCTTCACCCTCACAGTCTCTCACCCTCGATGTGGGAGACAGTCCTCGATGCTTCACATAGAAAAGCTGAAAGAACTGGCTGTGCTTTGCGCTTTGCTTTCTATTGGAGGTGGGAAAGTTGCCTTCATCCTTGAAGCCTTCTCTCTTATGTATTGTATAGACGCTTCCGGATATCATTTGCGTGGCTTAGCCCAGTTAGTTTTCAAATGTGGAACGGGTTAATGGCTCACAGATGAATAAATGAACAGAATGAAACTGGAAAGGACGCACGCATCTTGGAAAAGGGGAACGGAAACACAACGTGAAAAAAAGAACAAAAACATGCAGCATGAAAGGAAATTCTAATATAAAGATGTTTTTTTCATGGCCAAACAACACAAGGCTGCTGCTGACACAAGCCCTGAGCCAGTGGCATTCAGCTCTTTATTCATGCCCTGACTGCATTTCTCCAGAGGCAGTGAACATCTGATCTTTCTATTCATCTACAAAAGGACTTCAAATGACTGTGTGGTCGGAATAGTGCTCGTGCGCACGATGAGTTCAAAAGTGCTGTGCAGTAAAGATTCTGCCCTGTGTGGATTCATGTGCAATCCCTTCAAAGGCGGAACCAGTTGAGACTTTGATGAAATGACAAACCACTGAACATGGCCCAGGTCTCGTGGAAATTGATAGATTTATCCTCTGCGAAAGAAAAAAAATAGGAAAGTACTGGGCATAACTGTGATGTTAATCTCATCGCGGTGAGTGGATGTACAGATGTGAGGGTGCATTGTTCCAGGCTCAGATACACCTTCTCCCAGACAGCTCCATCTGTGGCTGAGCTTGGTATTAAGGAGCTGCTGTGGGAACGGAATCAAAGCTGCAACAACATACTGTCACGCGATTGTAATACTTTTTCTACTGGAACTATGAGTTCATACATATTTGTACGCTCACTGGCCATTTTAATGGGTACATCTGTGAAATCCAAAACCACCCAATATAACAGCTCTGCTATGATTTCTATGCTTAGGGAGCGTAAAGTTTTAGTGTAAGCTGATGTTAACAGCAAAGCAATACTTCTACTTTATGTTCATTACTGAAGTCATAGTGGGCGGTGGTGGTGTTTTACTGAACTGCAATACAACAAGTGATATTTTTTATATTAAGGTACTTGATGATACACATGTAAAAACTGTAAAATATATATGTATATTTTTTGCTTATTTGTTCCCATATTTTTGAAATACACAACATAAATAAATATATAAACAAGTAATAAATAATAAAATTACAAGACTAGGCTGTAAATTTACATGTTTAATGTAAATAACATTAAAAACCTGTAACAGTATCATAAAATTTTCATTTCTGTAAAGAAAACAGAATTTTTTGACATACAAAGTTAACATACATTCACAAATGTATCGTAATTTCATTAATATTTCCTTTTCCTTTTGATTTAATAGATACAACTGAAATTTAAGTTTGATACTGTCAATATATTTACAAAACAACATGCAATTAGTGGATAATACTACATATTTACATTTTACTTATGGACAGATGGTATTTTAAATTCTTTTACATTTTTTGCCACCCTAGCTGCTAAATATTACCGTTTTTCATAGTGTACCTAATGAAGTGGCCAGTGAGAGCATATGGCCGATGTGTTTAAACCATTATTTTCAAGCTACAGTTGCTGGTGGATATTAAGCATAAATGAAACATTAAGAATTATTTATAATGTTTGTCTCCAGTTCTTCGAGGTAGGCTGATCCATCAGACCTTTGTAAATAATGGAGAAACTTTTAATGTATTTTATGAAGCTTGCTGAAACATAAATGGAAAAATAAAAAGGACAAAATAATCCTGATTTAGTGTTAGACTGTGGCACATCTGTGTTCAGGGGACAGATGTTGTGTTGCTAGTCATGTTGGTGGGAGCCACTAATGAAAGACAAAATAATCTCACAGCCTGATAACTTCAAAGTCACAGAGCTTTGCCCAAAAAATGTTTTCTTAATGTTGTAGAAGACATTTAATCCCACTCCTCAAAAAGTATTTTAATCCTTTGCCACCAAAATGCACTTAGGTACAGTTTCCAGTACCCTTTTAGTGGTGAGGACAGTTTGGCTGAGGCTGAAATACAGATTGAAAAAACTGCTAAAATGTCTTGTGGTCCAGGACTTAAAGTGGAGCTTAGTTCTATTGAGCGTATTTGTTGTAAAATTATGTTTTATAAAAGTGCATCTATCTTTTTTGTGTGTCAAGGAAATAATAGACAGAAAATCTCAAGTCAAAGCAGTGTTTTTCCATAACTGACTAGGCTGCAGCTAACATTTTTCTTTTCTCAGCCAATCTGACTTTTATTTTCCTCAGATCAGTTCAGTGCACAGTGAAAATAACTGTGAAAATTATTCCCTAGAGCTCCAGTTAACATATTCAAACTTTGTAATTTGTCTGCTCGACTGTCAAAAATGAAAAATATTCAGATGACTGTCAGCAAACTAAGAAGAATAGCAAAATATTTAAATTCATGTGTGGCATTTTGCTTCAAAAACTATGCAATTATTGTAATTATCAGCATTTTGGTCCAACATAAGTTCAACTCTAAAATTCTCCTTGTTTTCTGGGTGTTATGGGAAAAATGGCACAGGCATAGACTCTATAATGGAGTACAACAGGGTCGTAATAACAAATTTTTGCCCAGGGGCGCATTAGGTAGTTAATCCAGCCAAGGACAGCCTGTTCCACTGGTAGAAAGTGAGTGGAGTGAATTATATATGTAGAGAAAGCATTAAATAATGACTAAAATGAAATAAATAAATAGATATTTGTAAAGGTTTTGCAGAAAACTGAAGCATTTAATCTCTTAAAAGTATAAAAACCTTTTGGTTCATCTCAACTCTCCCAAGGGTTTTCCTGTACATTTCACCTGACGTAATCCAAAAACCTGACCCGACAGTTAAATCTACACATCTTGAGTTTTTTTATAAAAGGGCATTGGATAATCCACTAAAATTGTGTTTGAAATCTTGAAAAACACACTCAGGCATTGCAAATCTAACACTGCAGCTATCGTGGCACCTCGTCATACCTGTTAACATCTTCCTGTTTGCAGAGATATCAAACAAGCAATGCTGCGAGAACAATGCAGATCAATGTACTGACACCCGGCCGCATTAGTACGACTAAAATGCATTGTTTAATCATGTACTAATGTGTACTCCTCCAGGCCTGGTTGCATTTCCACCACTGAGGCCGTGCAAGCAAAGCACAGAAACCACTTAAACACTTGTCATATGCTTCTTTGCCTGAGGCTGAAATCAATTGAGGTCTGGAGCTGCTACCCAATATAACAGTCCAGATAAATCATTCCCTAACAAGGAGACTGACATACTTCCTGTGCATAAAATGCCCTCTGATTAAATTGCCCATTTGGCAGAATCCCAAGCGCCAAATCCTTGGTTCTCCCTTGATGGTGATCTGCTCCTCCTGAGCCACAACCGATGTGATGTGTGTCCTCATTATGACAGGAGGAGAGGACGAAGAGTTTGCTGCTGGTCTCAGCTCACCTCTGCGCCCTCACTGAAATGCTGATCCTGGCTTATGGCAGACTGCAGGCGAGGTGATGATCAAAATGAGGAGCCAAGCTTGGAACCAATACAGGTTTGGTTGAGAATCAGAGGTTTTGATCAGTTACTGTGACATGAAAAAGCATCTTGATTTTTAAAACACACACACTCAGCCTCACACTGTCCCAGAGGGAAATGAGGCTGCAGTTACTGCCGTCTGTAATCCTGCAGTTAAAACACAGTCTGCTGTGGCCCTTTTTTTAGGTTTATGGAACAAACTATCCTGAGGATTACTGTTCCCATATCGGACAGTGTAACTCCGCAAGAACGACAACAACAACAAAAAGAAGACAGATGTATGTGAACAACAAGGCTGAATGCTGGAAGGTGACAGTAACGACTTGTATTTCTGGGTTTCCAGAAAAGATGGTTTCAAGAGATTTAATAAAAACAAGGATTAATAGTGGTAATATAGGTCAGAGTGAAAACACAGCGTTGCCCCAAAACCACACACAATTAATATAGCTGAAGTCATTATAACAGTCTTACGGGCTTTTTTAAAAATGGGATTTGCCATTCAGGAGACTTGGTTTGGAATCTAAATAAGAAGCATCCATACATCCAAATAGATCAACTTCATTGTTGATATTATATTCTTTAAAATATACTTTAAAATCACCGGAAAACTGCATATAAACAGAAAACTTAGCTTCAGACATGGAACCATTAGAAAACAAGAGAAACAGCAACTTTTCTCTCTCTCTTTTTAGTGTTTATGTCCATTAATTCTACTGTAAATCAAATTCTATGTAATATTGACTAAAATAAACAAGTCCATTGTGATCGTCGACTCTATTTTTGGATTATATCTTTGAATAAATTACAACAAAAGTTGAATAAAATACAACCACAGGACCACAAATGGCAGTAGAAATGAAAAAAAAATAATAGTGATCCCGTGAAAACAAAAAGGTATCACTGATTCTCTATAGAGGAAACTACCATCACACTATAATCCTAAACTCACTTCATGCTATAAATATAGTGCAGCCTCTTAGGTTGCAGAAATGGTACAGAGACATAACAGCTGGTTTCCAGATTCAACAACAAGTAAACTGTTGAAAACCTAAAAAGTTTGGGGTTTTTTTGAATGAATGAATGAAACTCACCAGCTGAGGCTTTCACAGAAGGAAATCATGGCAATAAAGCCTCCACCGCTGTAACAGTCCAACAGCAGAACATCTCTGTTCAGGACACTTTCCCCCTCTTCTCTTCTTCTTCTGTCTACATTCAGGCAGACTTTTCCAACATCTGTCTCACCAGAGTCGCGTAATTTACTTCGCCCTCCTTCTTCATTAATTTCCTTTGCCGACTGCCGAACACCTCGGGGGAGTTTGCGGATAATTGCGCTACTAAAATAATTTAGGTCGAGCCTGTTCGCCTTGTTGTGTGCGCCGCTGCTGCTGATGCTGAGGAGGAGAAGCTGCTGCTGCTGCTGCTGCTCCTGCTGCTGCGCTCTGACTGCCGTGGTGCTGATGCTGCGTCCTCTGCATCTCCATCCCTCCGCTCAGCTGGAACAAGAGTCCCGTAGATTTAAGGCTGGATCTGAGCCATGTGTCGGGGCCAGTAATGCCTCAAATCCCCATGTAACGAGTAGTGTAATGAAGAACGGGTCTTACTTTTCCTAGAGGATCATTCCCTTTGTCCAATTAATATTCAAAAACTTCAATCAATGCCATTTTATTGTGCCCCTTCTTTTTAACCCTTTAGAATAAACACTCCCAGTATAAATAGAAGCAATGAATATGTCTCTGTGTAGACGTACTTTCACTTGTAAGAAACTGATTTAGGACATGAAATTTAAAGTTAATGTAACGAATAACCGCTTTCAGTGAGTAGTGGCTGAAATCTTGAAAGTAAGAATGGGGCTACATTTAATCTAACACTGGCTTTGCAGTAGTTTTAGCTTTACAGGTATTTTTTCTCATTGTATGTCACCACATGCCAAAACTGACATTTTTTGTGACTCCCATCAGCTTCTGTCTTGATTCATAAAATTTATTGCATGATCAAAAATTGTCACCCAGCTGACAAAACCAGCGGCAGTTTGACAAGCAGAGCCTCTTAGGAACAGACACCTTTGCATTTTAAGATGCACAAAACAAACCAGGACAATAAACAGTCTGTAATCTAGACATTTTTTTTTATTGCTGATTTTTTAAGAATGTCTCAAGATAGAATTTAGTTTGGTGTTACAAGAATGCATAGCATCTGTGGCTGAAGTTTTGTTGTTGTTGTCATTTGTAATTATTGTGGAGGAGCAAAAAATTGGTACTTTCTGTTAGTTTACCTTCGTTAACGTCACTGGAACACTGAATCAACAAAACATCCCCAAGGAACGGCTGCGAGAATGTTCTATGGATGTATGACTTACTTCAAAGATGCTGCCGGAATCATGCCAGATTCTAAAAACTCTGTGCGCTTTGATGAAATTTCATGCAAATGTTGTCACCCAGCTGACAAAACCGGCAGCAGTTGGACAAGCAGAGTCTCTTAAGATGACACCTTGAACAGAAGCCTTTGCAGTTTAATAGAGATAAAAAGCAAACCGGGACAAAAAATGGTGACATTTCTGCAATGAAGACATTTTTTTTACCTCTGATATTCTGAGAATGTCACAAGATAAAATTTTGTTTGCCGTTACAAGAGTGCATAGTATCTGTGACTGAAATTATTCTTTTGTAAAGGAACAAAAACTGTAGTTTCTTGGTAGGTTATCCTTTTTAACCTCACTGGAACATTGTGGACAGATCACAGTAGGCGATAGTAGCCTTATCTATAGGGATGTATGAATTACTTCAAAGATGTTCATGCCAAATCCTAAAAATGATGCGCCCTTGGTTGAAATTTTATACAGATGCTTTTCATAAGGCAAAATTTTAATTTTTACTTCAAGAGGAAAACTCATTTTTTTTACACAACTTTGTCTATCTAGAAATGTTTAACATGCTGTTTCATTGTCCTGTAATGCTTCTCTATATCAGTGTCACTATGCTCCCAGATCTCAGCAATTACTTTGCTGATTACAGTGTTACTGGGTGAGATGGCGTTATCTCCACCAACAGAAATGATGGCCAAAGCCCTTGTAAACCATTTTCCATTATCGGCCATTCTTCCCTTATTTGGTGTTTTGGCTTTTACTTCACTAAAATACATAAAAGATGGGCTGTAGTAAGAGCAGACTTCTTTATTCCCTGTGAGTACAGAAACATAATGAAATAGTGCTTTTACTAAAAAAAAATCACCTGCACTCCCAACAGGTTGATGCATTTAAAAGCAGCTTTTAGTCAACAAAAGTAACCGTGTTAGAACCCATCCAGGGTGCTGGGGATGTGCAAATAATAATAATATGGGTGGCAAAATCCCCAAGCTGTCAGCTCTGAGGGGATTTGTGATTTTTTTTTTTTTTTATCCGCCACACTGAGTGAGTGCTGGCATGTTTCCAGGACAGTACATTACTATCGCAGCTTGGAGGGAGAGATGGGCAGATATGCATGGGTCAGCCAAATCTCTGGATTGAACAACAGCTGGATACTATAAAGATGAGTATGCTCCAAGCCTGTAGCAGAGGTGAGGAATACCCCCTCCTTTCTCTGTCATAGACATAGATGTTAACACTTACGGACAAACACACTCATGCGCACATGCTGTCTGTGATTATTAATGGAAAAGACTTGCATTTAAACATTAATGGCCCTGGTGAATATCCATCATGCTTCACAGTTCAGTTCAACTCAGTTCAGACATCCTGCGGGGGAATTATCTTTTAAAACCATGATCATCATATACACAGACAGACTTGCCTTGCTTAAAAACAGAAAATCAGTGGATGTTGTTGTTGGTATTGTTTATCCGTGTAGTTCTGCATAAAAGTACTAGAAAATGTGTTGTCCAGAACAAAGTGACTCGGCCTCGTCACCGTCTTGTTTAGCTTCCCCCGGCAGACTGACCTTTCCTCTCCGGGGCAGAACAACAGAGACGCTCCCGAATGCAGGCTGAAAACTCACCTGCTTAACATGGACGTCATGTTGCACACACACAAACACACACATTTGTACTTACCGCGAGGACTAGTTGGTACACAGTGTTCTCCAACCAACTCTAACAGCAAATGTTTAAAGCTGTTCTGAATGGCTACACTGGAAGCCTGCCAGTAGAGATACTACAGAGAGAAAGTATAAAAATGAAGGGTGTTTTCTCAAAGGTGTTTAGTATGTAAGCCTCAAAAACACATGCAAGAAGAGACAGAAGTAATGTTTTTGGTGGAATTATTGTATACAGAGCGATGCAGTGCAACCGCATTGCTGGTTTTATATAGGTTATCTTAAAATAACCTACTTAACTACAGAACTAACTGTGTAGAAAACACATTGTTTCTGTTTGTTTCTCTAACTAACACTGCTGAATGTTAGGGAGGTCGACTGAATTCCCTTTCAACCAGACGCCGTTACAAGCTCGTCTTTTGCTCAGTGTAATTGACTCTTCGGCAGAAGATGCTGTCAGAAAGATGTGTTGTGGTGTGTCAGGCATTTACAACTTAACTCTGACCCAGAGGCATGCTTTTTATTCTTTTAGAAATCAATGCCTCAACTCCAAGTGCAAAGTCTGAGTCAACACTGTCTGTAAAGTGTGTTTTTTTGAAGATAAACTCTGGTGAGCTGTGCTGTTACAAAATGTTGCTGCTGGTCTCCACTAAACAGATGAATAGATGTGCTTATGTGTGTCTTCTCCAAGTAAAATTTAGGGAAAAAGCTGAAAGCAAAGATGTTAAAAAAAACATTTAAAGTGCTCCTCGTTCATTCAAGGCCTTTTGATAACACTGTGTTTTTTGGCATTACTGATTCGTTGGGTGTTTGCTGCAGCTGCACTGGTTTTCAGTCTTGATGCACCCACCAAATGGGAGCAAGCATGGCTCAAAGGCCGTTGCTGAACTATTCAAGCATTCAGCTGTTGCAAGCAGGTGCAGAAACATTTTCACAGTCAATGCATCCCAGCCTAAAATGCAAAGTCACCCATCCAAAGAGACCTTCCCTCCAGATTTTAGCATGTGTGCCTGTCAGGCTTCCATTCATGAGCGGCGGGAACAGACGAGAACACCTATAAAAGGCAAACAGAGACCAGGGTGAAAGCAGACATTCGAAACTGAGGCTTTGTGCAATGAACAGAATTTATCATAACTCCATTAAAGATAAGTTGAGTTTGAAGTATTATATTCTCCTGGACAGCAGAGGAATATTCAGAAAGATCACAAGAAAACTGTGAATCAGAAGTTTCAGCACAGTCTGTATAAATCTGGTTTCTAATTTAATTTAATATTTCTATCTTAAGTTTTTTGGCATTATGAATTCATTTGATAACTGCAGTAGAGAGAGAAAAGAAATGTGGGGGAAGAGAGCAGCAGGTGTCTGGACAGTAGTCAAACTGGGGAGCAAGCTGATGAGAGGATCTTCACCCATGTGGTTTGCATCCTAACTTGTCAGCCATCAGGTCACCCCAACAGCTGACCTCTTGTCAGACATGTTAATTACTGTCCTCTTGAATCAGCAAAGGTGAAAGCAGCATATGGTTGTGATCACGCCTGCAAATCTTGAATGTGTATTAGAATCTAGTGTGTGGACTTGACTTTGAAAATTTGTGGTCTGTGAATTTATCAACTGGCTCCTTGGACCCTGGTACCCTTGGACGAACCACTTCTTCTTCCACCTCCTCCAGAAATGCATTACTGACAGAATGGTTGACTATTTTCAAAGACAACTATTTTCAAGAGAAGCTTTTTCCATGGGCTCTCTGTAGATTTGTCCCCATCACTGACTCAAATGAGTCTGACTTGTGTGTGAACAGCACGTGTTGCAGAAAGTGTGCACTTGACACACATCGCTCTGCACCCTTTACGAAAGGAGATTAAAGTGGTGTTTGACTTTGATGCTATAAAACTATATTAGGATGTTTTATACATCCTAATGTATAAAAAATGTGGTCTATTATACAATTCCTGGTGTTAAATAACTTCACATACAGATTTTCACAGTTTCGCATGAAGAGGTGACGCCGCAAATGCTAATACTTTGGTCCTTCATCCTTTACCATTCTGGTATAAACAAGCAGCAATCTCAGCAGCTGAAAAATAAAGACAATGCAAAAGACCAAAAACTGAAGTTTCTCAACTGGCCACTTGAGGCTTTTTCCAAAAGAGTCAGTCCCTATAGACCCCTGGTTAAAATGCTCAATTTTAGGGTAGAAAAACATGTTTACAGCCTGATAAAAAAAACAAAACAAAACGTTTTTGGGTTCTATAGCTATTTTTCCCATTCATGGCAACCACATTGGGGGTGAATTTTTATATAACTCACCTGTTTAAATTGTATTAAGGCTTAAAATTGTACATAGTTAAGGGTGTAGCTGCTTTGAGGGACAGGTGGATGCCATCACAGGGCAATCTGTGACAGAAAGACGTTTGCATGGCCCACCTCAGCTCGAGTTCCATGCCAAAATGGCAACAGATGAGGCCACCACAGTGCGCTTAGGGACCATTGTTCAGAAAATCTATGGGGGACACTATAGAGGGTTCGTCCAGCACTATGTTCTCAATATTATTGGCTAGATTATCGGAAATGAGTCATTGTTAGATATTCATGGCCCCATGAGGAGTCATAACAAATTAAAGTTTTGCACTTTAAGTACTGTTATGTCAAGAAGTCGAATCATTTTCATTTACAGTATGTAGATGTAGTTCACGGATTGCAGTTCGTCTTCAGGGGCTTTTCAATCTGTAGAGCTTACAACACCTTCCCTCCTTGCACAGTTGAATTAGGCAGAGAAAATACATCTCCCAAAAGAAGTGGGTAAAATGGTGTGAAAATGGAGAAGATTTTAGGAAGAGCAACAGATTGACATGCAACAGAAGATGCTGTGTTTGCAGAATAGAGCAAGATAGTGAATTTATATCATACGCAATCAAGATTAATGAAAAAGAGCAGCTTTACATTTCAGACGCAGTACTGGTAAAGCAATAAGAATATAGCAAATTGCTGAATCAATAGTGAAGGTATGGACTTGTGCTTTCACATCTTTATTTTTGTTCATTTGGTCCAGATAAAGAAAAAATACGTTGTTTACCACATTCTTTAATTTTGGGCCACTGGCTTTTCCCCCCAGTCACACAGACTGACGGGTAACTCATTCTGGATTCATTTTGCATCGTCTGCACTACACGGATGAACCTGGAGAAAACAAATTGAGGTGACTGACAGCAAGACATGCGGCACTGCATTGAATCTGATGTGTTTATGATCTCTGCTGTAACAAGGAAATCACAAGGAAACTGCTAGAATAAACTGAATAAGAAACAAGCTCGACCTTGTGAACTACTTTTCACTTAGTTTATCAGAGTAAATTAATTTATAGGCTACAATTCACTACATACATATAGGGATGGGGAGGTTTTCATGTCTTACAGGCTGTCTTCCAAAAATGACATTCCAGTATAGCCAAACTGCATTTTCAATTATGTTTTGAGGGAAACTTTACATAGTAAGGTCAAGACCTCACAGTATTGCAGAGAAAAACCCATAAATTTCACTTGAGCAAGCACTTGGCGACAGTACACTCCTGTATAACATGATAATATAAAAATGGCAAAACCAGGCTTAGGGTTGGCTGTCTGCCTTGATCAGTTGGGAAAAGGGGTGAGAGGAGAGAGAAAAATAGATAAACAATTCAGAAACACTGAGCAGGTTGGTGGGGCCAGATATTTAGTACCTGCTGAAAAGAGAGTGCTAAATGGTCAAACAACTACTGGTTGGAGAAACACAAAGGTAATGCCATGCAACAGTAGCATATTGAACAAGACAAGAAAGATAAGAAAAACGTCGATCTAATAGTAGCTTAGCTTTTGAATGTCTTGAAGTAAGAAAGTCCTAACTTTTCAGGTGGTGTAGGTCCAACTATCTGGTTACGAGTGAAAACGAACTCGGTCATATAGGTTCTTGACTGAATCAGTGCCTTCCATATGTTGATTTAATTTTTTGTTGCAAAGACAACAACTGTATCAACTATTTGGATTAGGTATCCACTCAGTAGCTCTTGGAAAAGTATATGCAGTCAGGGATTTACCTCGCAAGACTGAGATTGTTTTCTCAGACCGTAAGCAGATTTTCAGGATGCTTTGAGTTCTCAATTTTGGTTCCCAGTAGGCGATGCTGGACTGGGGCTCAACCTCACTTTCCATTTTAATTAATCCTCATCCGTTCGCCTCTGCTTCTCTGATTAGAGCAGGGCAGCCTTGCGCTTCCTCATTTTCCCCATAGCTGAAGACGGAGCATCTGCCAGGCAAAAGGCTGCTCCTGACGGACAACTGCGGTTCATACACAGAAAGGTGCAATAGGTTGTTAAGTTTTACAATAGTCAGCATACGGGATTGTTAAATTAAGTCTTGTTGGGATAAATTTGATATAGCCTTGCAAACATCTAAAGAGAATGTGAACAATAAAACCGTGAAAGCATCATTCTAGGAGCACTTTCCAAAATTCAACTCGCACTGAAAGACGGAGCTGCCTGAAGGTAAACTGGAAATCGAAACATGAAGATACATCCATCTATGTTTTGGGAAGACTGTGGTACTCTGTCCTCTGGGGTTTAATTAGATTAGAACCCTCCTAGGAAGGGTCAGCACAGCCTCAAATGACCAATGGGAACTGGAGGTAATTAGGAGAGAGGAATCATGATTCCTCACCTTTGGCCCACAGGGCATATACTCAGTTCACGGCATCATGATGCAGTAAATATTAATCGTAAATTGTTAGTTCCTTGACATTAAAATGTACCTATAAACTATTTTTCCTTTCACCCCCAGTCTTTCAAATTAGTGTAATTTGTTGAGAGCAGGTTCTGCATGATTAGACGGGAACGTGACCAGTTTCTCAACAGCATGAGGCCGATTAGCTCGACAAAAATAAACAGCTGGCCTCCATGGTGCCCATATGCATGTGAGGAGAATAATTTGCAGGGTCAGTTTCCTCTGATTGCCCTCCTCTGTGTTCCGTTCTGTTTGTGAGTTTTTGTGAGTATACTTTGGGGAAACAGAGGACTTGTTTAACTTTCACTGTCACTTCTGTTTGATTTATTGGTGCAAACTGGGGAATGCAAGATCAACAATGGGGACTGAAATTCAAGCATACAGCAGTGGTGTTTAAAGACCTTCATCAGGAAATCTGTTAACTTCATAAATTACAGGTATATTCTACATGACTAATTATTCAACTAAATACACCATGAGCAAACTCATATCATTCAAAGCACGACAGAGGTTTTCCACCTTAAAAGTGCAGTGTGATAGTCTCTAAAACATAGAACTGGACATACAGGATTTACTGTGTAACAAACCTAAGGAACCAGTCCCATCAACTTGCAGAGTGAGGCTTCTCCAATCATTATTCATAATCAGAATTGATTTCTGGTTCAAACTTGAATAGATGAATTTCTCCCTTATGACAGCTTTCCATTGTATCATGTAGAACAGTCTTAACAGAGTCCTAGGAGACTTAGACTTAGACTAGACTTAAAGAGCTGGAGTGCTTGACATGCAGCGACTTGCCAAGGGGTGGGTGGAGAAATAGGCCGGGACTTCACAGATCTGCACATTCTAAAGGAGACCGCAGTGTAGAGTTACATCTCAGCCATTTTAAGGCATTCAGAAGTCATTTTCACTGAAAAAATAGACGTTGATGCACAGGGATGAGTTTTTAGGGGTTAAATCAATGACCGGAGAGGTACTTTAAATCTGACTATTGTAGCGCCAAAAAGTAGAACAAGTACTCTGGCTTCTCTCCCAGTTTTTCTCTACAAAATGCTATAGCAGCAGTAGAGATCTAAACTCTCCACTGAAACCAATAACATTGAACTTCTTCAGTAGTTTGACCCATGTGCCTATTAAAGTGTAGCAAAGCTCTCCACCACAGTGCTGACTGGCTGATATGATATTTTAATTAAACATCTGCATCAGCAAAGCAAGACTGGCCTCTGCCCAGCATGCACCTCAGCACAGCGAGCCAACAGGAAGTCCTTTCAGGTTGCGGGGGTGGAACTTGGGCTCTTCAAGCGCTTGTCCTGTTTGTAATGGCTGCCAATTACACCTGGTTGCCAACCACAGACTGGGCCTGTTTTTATAACCATATGTATCAAGTTTTCTTTTTTTGTAATGAGATGCAAATCGGACAAGATAAGGCCAACCGAGTCTCTCAAACAAAGCGGGTGAGGAGGAAGAAATGTGGTGATTTTGATAATGGGAGCATCTTGTTGACAAATGGGGAATGGAGTGATCAGATCAAATCTTGCATATTCATATACACATTTAAGAACATCTAGAGTTGACCAAAGTGGAAAAGGATCTTATTGGCTATTCCAAAGCTTTGGAACAACTACTGCAAAGGCAAAGATCAAATCAAATCTTGCATATTCATATAGTACATTTAAGAACATCTAGAGTTGACCAAAGTGTTATGCATGTTCAGTGAGGCAGCAACAAAAGAAGTGCAAAAATTCAATTTGTAGAAGACAATGAAATAGCATAAAATAACAAAAGGCAAAGTCAGACTCAAGACAAGATAACAAGTTTAAAGATGAAAGTTTAACATAAAATGAATATATAATACTAAATATTCGGAACATGAAGAAGTACCAAAAGTCACTGAAAACATGTACGTTGGGAGATTTTTCATTAAAAATGGCAATGGAAAAGGATCTTATTCGCTATTCCAAAGCTTTGGAACAACTACTGCAAAGGCTCTGTCTCCTGTACCCACCAGCCTCCATTGTGGAACAATTAACAGCAGCTGCTCTGAGGATCTGAGAGGCCCCGAGTTAGAGCAGGTGCAAAGAAGTTCCGAAATGTACCGCCGAAATGTTCCGCCCATGTATGGCCTTAAAAACACATAATACACCTATAAAAATCAAATCTACAGGTAGCCAGTGCAATCATATTGAAGTAAAAGTGAGGCAAGTACTAAATATAACTCATTTTTAATCACTACATCATCACATGCTCACATAATCTGCATTCAAAACCTGCATCTAGCAAAAACAGATTGTTCTTTTGCCATAAACTTCCACAGTAAATGTTTTAATCCCCTTTTAATTTTTTTCTATGAAACATTTTCCATAATGGCTCTTCTTTGATGGCTGGAAGCTTCTATCAATTAAACCTCCATCAACCCACTGATGTAAATCTCCATCTTCATGAATGGAAGCTGCGATAAACTATCAACTGGTTTCAAAGGTCGCACTAATGCTATTCCGCAGGCCGAAGCGTACAAGCACAAATAGACCTTTTAGCTCTTAATTCCATGTTGAATCCTCAGCTGTTGCCTCCTCTAATGAGAGTCCAACTAATGCTAGTGCTCCAGTTTTCTGTAGGGTTAAAATATTGGCACTACTATAAAGAGAGTGTCACTTAAGCTATGAGCCTTGAGCTCGTTTGATTTTCTCATGTCAGCAATTTCCACGTAACCCCCCCTCCCTCAAATCTAAAAATATGAATTAAAGGACGGAAGCGTAAGACACCGCAGCATTTTCAAATCTCATGTCGACTGCTAATCCCTAAAGAGCAAACTTGGAGACGCATCAGCACGTGACAGATCAACCATTGGAAAAATTATGAATGTGCACTGGCAGCTTGTGTTTGTGAAATGGGTTTTCATTTCAGTGTGCGTGATATGGGGGGTTTTCTCTGCTTAGAATAAACACTAATCCCTTAAACATCACAGCACATGTGTGCATCAACAGAAGGCACAGACGCACAGCAACCAGGCCATATAAAGAGATTAGATGCCAGGAATCATGAATGACTTTGTTTTGCTGCCAGTTTCCGACAGGATTCGTTGATAATTTTTTCACGGCCACGTGACAAAGAAACAGAAAGGGAAGGTCCAGAGTGAGGTGATGCTCCAGTGCAGACCAACACTCACACAAACGTAAACACCATGCAGATGTCACAGTTGGATTCATTTCTGAGTGCACAGTTACACAGATGAGCCACAACATTAAAACCACTTGCCTAACATCTTGTGTGTCCCACTTGTGCCACCAAAAGAGCTCTGGCTTGTTGTGGCGTGAACATGGGACCTGTCAGGGTGTTCAGTGGTGCCTGACCCCAGATATTTGGGTCGCACTGGTTGCAGAGTAGAGCTGTCTCGAAATGGGAATATTCTGGTACATGCTACACTGCAAAAACTCAACATATTACAAAGTTTATTCGTCTTATTTTTAGTCAAAATGTCTCAACCCACTTGATTTAAGACAAATTCACTTTAAAAGTAACATTTCAGCAAGATGAAAGGTACTTGTTTTAAGACAAATTTTTACCTGTTCTATTGGCAGATTTTTTCACTTATTTCGAGGTAAAAGTGCCTTGAAATAAGTTTTTTTTTCTTGTTTTGGGAGTGGCATTTTTTTTCCAGTGTATAAATGCTTAGTCAGGTTGGAATCTGGGGAGTTTGGGTGCTGGGTGCTCTTTGTCATGTTCCTTGAGCCATTCCTGAGCAGTGTGTAATGGCTGCTGGTGTTGGGGAGTGTTGCTGCCACCCATCACCTCACCCATGGGGGTGTTCTTGGTCTGCCACAAAGGCTGCAATTCAGATCACATACTTTTTCTTTTTACTCTAAGTATGTACTATAGCTGCCCTCACATAGTATATACTGTTTCATGCAGCATGCATACAATTGGGACATACTACTTTTTCTGTTTGCAGTCTGTAATGTGAAATGAGGTGTCATCTCTGTGTGCACTCTCTTGATGGATAAGTTTGGTTATACTCACAGAGGATTGTTGGTCCAGATGGCTAGAAAAGCATTCTGGTTTGCACACTGCAAAATCTCGTAGGTCATCAGGGTCTTTTTTAGCATACCACATTTGACATACTATGTATTGGGATGCACTAAATCTTGTCATGGCACTCTATATAGTATGGTAGTGTGGATATTGGAGCACACATAAAGTTTAAGTAGGTGGTACGTGTCAAAGTAACATCTACAGGCACTCAAGGTTTCCCAGCAGGACATTGCACTGTAACGAGATAATCAATGTCATTCACTTCCCTTGATCACTTTTCATGAACTGAATTTTACTAGTGCTGGATCAAAGCTCTGCAGTGATTGAATCCCCTTGTATGTGTGTGTGTGACACCTAATTTATATTTGTTTGTTTTTTTTTGGTGAGTTTAATTTGGATGTTGTTGCAGCTCCTGGAGGAGTCTGTATACAGGAAGAGTCAGACGGATATGAGGGCACCTGTGTAGGCTTCTGCACAGCTTATATAAGCCAGATAACCACCCTATCTCTTTTTCGAAAAACCCATTTCTTGCATTTGGTTTGTTTCTTCATTTGTTTGTCAGTGATAACATTACCACACACTTCTCAACCATCCATTTGCCACCGCCAACTCATGCTCATTATTAGTTGTCCTTATGTTCCTTTTTGCAATTAAATGCAGAATTGGCTTCCTGAACCTGTCTGCTCTCTTTTTCACTGGCTATGAACCAGCTCGTGACAGATGGTAATATCAAAGAGTTCCCTTTCCCTACAAACATGCTGCAGATTATCGAAATACACACTTACAGTAAATTGCTCAGAGCCCCCGATGATGACCAGGGGAGGTGAGTGGAAGTACTAATAAATGCAAGTAAGTGGACATTGAACTGTTTTCAAGGTCAAGAATAAACTTCCATGCAAAATGACAGTGAATATTAAGTATGCTGATTCATTTGTTTGACTGGAGGTAGTGTTATACCTCCACGGGTGAATTTTTATTTTTATCTTGCCCTTTTTCATTCTAATCTGGTTTCGGTATCTATTTCAGTCACAAATACTGGCATCACCAATGACCAGTCATTTTTTCCCACTTTTCCTGAGATTAATGGTCTTTGGATGCTGTTCTTGGATCACTGAAATCCTGTCACTGTGTTCGTGCACCACCATTGTTCCAGTCTTATCCAACCTGTACTTAATGGACTTTCTTCATGTAGGAGGGGTCCCAAAGATTTGTGTTGCTAGACTCAATGAATATTGTCCTTAACTTCTGACTGTTTGCTGAGGCTGTCTTTGGTTATTGTGGATACAACTGCCAAGATAACAGTGGCAACAGTTTGAACCTCTTAGTAGTTGAAACAAGGAGACTTGAGGTCAACTACCTACATACCCATGTTAAACTGAATACCATTGAAATTAATCAAAATCAGAATCCTCAATTCAACTAAAAACAACAACCTACACTTTCCAGAAGCTTTACTCCAAAAAGAATTGACACCTTTTAGACACAGATCCACCGGGAAGTTCGATCTTAGAAAACGACCCGACAGACAGATACAATTATGTTACACATTAATTTAGAGCTTTAACAAAATGGCAATACTGGGTGTGCATAAAACAGTCTACTTTATTGATAAAGTGCACAGTGAATCAATACTATGTCTTTAAAGTGATCTGGAACTTGTGTAGTTTATTGTAGGCTACATGTATGGAAGTTATAAATAGGTGCACAGCAATATCCAGCAGACTGACAGCCACCATAACAAAACCTCAAAATGGCTCAACACTGTGGTTACAAGAAAAGAAAGCCTCTGAAGTAGTACTGAAAGAAATTTGTTGATTTCCTGATTTATCAGCACCATAAACAGGTGAAAATGTCCACTTCATAAACACTTGTTCATCAAGTAGTTCATGATATCAATGTCATTTTATGAAATGGTTACCCTGTTCTGGTAATCCTAGCAGGTACTGAATGTGAAACAGGGTGGCTTGGACAAGTGTCATGAATAATAAATCGAAGCATGTTAGCATGCTATGCTGGTGGGAGGCTCATGAAATATTGAAATGGAATTCATCCTCTGGGCAACATGAATGTCTATTCCATATTTTCTGCAACAAACACAGACAGTCTACAACAGAACACCACTGTGCATCTCTTGAGTCTCAGAGGGTTCAGAAATGCATCACCTCTCAATAATTGCCTTATTTCTAAAACATCGAAAAAATCAAAAACAATTGCTTGAGAAAGACTATATTGAAAATACAGGCCTGAAAGTAAAAACACAATGCAACAAAAGTGACTACACCTGTAATCACTGACACAGCAGATAGAGAACCTGGGACAACTGAAACAAAACTAGGTATACTTGTGATTTGTAATTAGCCTAATTGCATGAATATGGTTAAAAATGGCCTGTGAACACCAAAACTATGTCAGATTTGGACCTACAGACTGCACCTATCTACATCCTGACTCCGAGAAAGAATTGCCAACTGAAAAATCACATTGTAAGACTTAAGTAGTCGGAGGGCATAGTGCGATGCCCCTCCCACTGTCTTGCAGGCAGTCTTACTTGTCCTCAGTGGGCAACTGACTGACATGTGAGGGTCATCAGCTAATGCAGATCACCTGGGCTTTCCTGGCTATAAACGCTGGCATGTGTGCGCACTTCACATCTCCCATACACCTGCCATGTAGCCTCTTTTGTGTTTGTGCCTTCAACACTTCTACAGCACACCTGACTTATTCACTTTCACTGCTCACATCACTGATAATGCTGACTTCCACATTCCATTGATGATTTGCGTTAGTTTAGTTGTAATCAATTTCATCTGACTTAAGTAATTTACTTGCACAGACTCCCTACTTGTCACATTCTTTGAGCCTGTGTGTGACAGTAGAATAAACAATAGAACTATAAATCAGAGCTGCACTGGCCGTCCCCCTGAAATGACACCATGGATAGTGTGTTACTCGTGCAATAGCTCTGAAAAATTGACTAGCAAGTGCTTCAGACATGGCGTAGTGGCTATCAATGGAAATCTGCCTTTCTGTGACAGCTCAGACAATGCAAAGGACACTGAATACCATCAAACTGTATGAATGCCGTTTAACTAGAAAAAAAAACAATGCTTGAGCAAAACTGCAAGATTAAATGTTGCTAGGAAACATATAAAGATGCCTGATGTGCAGCGTGTTTGGTGTAACTCTAGCCAGGATCACTGCAGTAAATGCATAGTCCTGACAGTGAAGCACAGAGGTGAGACTGAGATGATATGGGGCTGCATGAAGGCAACAGATGTCGGAGAAATTATATTTACAGACAGATTTACCTAAATATAGGCTGATGGGATGACTCCCAGTCTGTGAGCAGAAGAGGCATATTCCAGCATGATAAAAGCAGCCAAATTCACACAACATTTTCTAAAGATGGAAATATATGTTATGATATTGCCAAGTCTGTTGCCTGATTGGAAAATTATATGACACCTTTGTGGTATGTCAAAGAGAAAGGTAGAGCAGAGCAGCACAACCCCTCCAGCAAAGAGCAACTGAAAAAAATGTCTATGAAAAATGGAAATTTGACGAATGCTAGGATCATTTGTACCAGGGAGAATCAAATCTGTCATCAAAGATAGAGGTGGATATGCTAAATACTGGAACAGTTTGATTTGGATCTAAGTAATGAAATGTGTACTGGTTTGTTGTTGTTGTATATATATTATTACTGTAATGTCAAAGCTTTTTTTATAAATTGAAAGTTATTTTTGTTGATATGAGTGCAAATACCCTATTGTTCAACCAAGGAGTAATGTAATTACTGTATGGTAATACAATTTTGATTAATTTGACAATATTGTGCGGGAATGTACTCCCTTCTGTTGTATATTGCACTACAATGTTAAAGTTGCATAAATCCCATTTTGGCCACCAGGGGGCGGAAAAAAATGTTTTGTCAGATTTACAGGCTGTCCTTGTTGACTCACTCGCTGCTTTCTATTGAAATTTTTAACACATATCAGCCACCACCGACAATTATCATTTTTACATCTATGAAATGCAACAAATTAAATTATAGTATTGTTAGCAGAAAGCATTATGCTTGCAATAGAAACTAATTCTATTTGTATTTTATTCAGCTGTGTGAATATCAGACACATAGATCGTGAGAGTGCACAATCAGATATGCTGCTTTGTAAATGCTTAATATTTCACTTTCTACTCTAGCAAATCCCCCAACTGTCATTTGTTGCTGGACAGGTTGCAGCACACTGGGTTAATCTGAGCTTGTTTCATGAAAACAACAGCCTGGCACTCCTGCTGCAGGAAATGGAGCTAATGAGGGCAGTGAAACTGAAGCATAACGTAAATGTGGGCAAAAACTTTGTTAAAATAAGCATAATGCTCTGGAGTGCTGCAAAATTAGGTATAAATTCAGCCTGATTTTGAACAATCCTTTAAAATGCCATAAGTAATTTTATCTGGTGTTGCAGAAGCATCAAATTTGACTTTTTCCTCTTAAAACAGTAGCTCTTCCAACAGTTATCTGATACACTGAGTCTTCTAACCTTAATCCAAAAAATGGCCGTAGAACAAGCCTTATGTGTGTGTTGTATGAACTTCTCTATTGTCTGTAAATTCTTGTTGTCTACATTCTGTTTCTATTAGTTTTCCCAATGTCACTTTGTGGCTGCTGGATCTCCTAAAGGGTCATAAATTTACATCTAATTAACACAGTCTGGTCAGCGTATCCTCATTTTACATTCCACTGATGTTCTTTTACACTCTGAACATTTGTAAAGATGTAAATGAATGTATTTTTATGTGAGCAACACTTGTTTTTTGTAAATTTTTGACTCTACATTGCTCCTTGATTCAGCATCAACCTTAGTTTGTCTGAATATTATTACAAAGCTATAAAATCAGGTCACATTTTTCCAAATATAGCGTTTTGAAATGAGTCTCTTAATGCACTGTTACAAACACGAACAAAGTACTACAGCATTAAAAAATAACTTTATTTTTTTTTACCAGAATAGATACTGACTGATCTTTTCAGTATACAGTCTCTGCTCAGAATCAAAGGGTTCCAATTCTGATCTAATCGGTCTGGATGAAAACAAGAATTTCAAATGCTTTCTAATGTCTGGTGAACTCATGAACTGATAAAAGAACAGAACAAACAGTTCTGATGTGAAATAATCAGATTAAAATATTGTAATCAGTTAGCTGCTGCTGAAGAGCATCTTAGGTCAGAATAATGTTTTATGTATCATTGTTTTTCAGATGTATTTTCTTTTCTGTTGTTGTTAATCTAAGTTGCTGCTTATACAACCATGTCTGCCTCCGCTGGAGGTGCAGAGTCTCCTGGTTTCGGGATCAGACTCTTCCTCCATTCATTGCCGAACCACATCACAACTGGGGAAAGATATTTTAAAAGCTGAGATGCAGCTCCTTTCATTCTTGATTCATTACTCTTTGTATTTTTAAATGTGGCCAGTCTCCATCCAGAGCATTCTGAAGTGACAAACAGAGTAATACCCTGGAAGAAATAACCAGAAATGAAAGTAATAAAGCTATAAAAGACTATAAAAATAGTTTTATTACCCAGGAAGCTCATACCGAAATGTACAAATGAAAATGAAGGTCACAACAAATATCATATCGTTATCAGTCGTAACATATTATCGCAAACCCCTGGTGGCTCGTAGCTGCTTTATTACAACGAATGGCTCACTCGTTGTAAAATGCACACAGTCCTCCCACGGCTGCCTCTTTTACTGCGAGACTTCAGCTTTCGACTTTACTTTCACATTGAGGTGACGTCCTCTGGAGGTTGACCATTCAGCCACCACTTTTGATAACCTCACAGATGCATATCAGTTGTGTTCGTGTGTTTGTTTTTGCTTGCACTGACCACAAACCAGGACACATAAGAAAAGAATAAAAAGAATTGTGAAATGAATGATTTTTCAGATGCTGCAGTGGCAAATCTGAATTGAATTTCTTTAAAAAATGCATTTCTAATCCTTTTTGTTCTCTTTTTTCAATACAATTGGACCTTTTACTCCAGAAGATACAATAATCTTTTGATAATTTGAATTTTAAGATACTTATTATGGGCACCAGCAACCACCAGGAGCTACCACTTTCTTCTCACTGTTATATGTTACAATATGTACAATATATTGGATGAATTGTGCGGAATCTGATTAGGGTCACATTCATTTGCATTATGAGAGAGATGAAGTTTGCAGTACAACTCTTTTAAAAAAACATCATCAACATCATTTTACTCTTCATTATCTTCATCAGCAAAATCAGACGAGCCTGACCCCTCTCTGCTCCTGATGGCATTATAAACCCTCATTTCCATAAAAATAGCAATCAAGTCTCTGTCGAATTTAGCAAACAGAAATGGAGATGATCACTGCATTGAGAGTTTTCACAAAATCACAAAGAAACAGAGAGACTCAAGCATTGTCAGACATCTGTTTCATTGCTGAAGCTTATGCTTAAAATAAATGGACAATTCTGAAGAAATAGTTCAATAAGTTGAGGCAATAAGTGACTTGGATTACAGTAAAACATCAGTGCCACTCTTAATTCATGGTAAAGATGCAGCCAGCCGCTGACAAACTTAGCATGGCATGAAGGCTGGAAAAAGGAGGAAGCAACCAGCTGGGTCTGTCCAAATGGGAAAAAAACATGCTCGCCAGCAGCTCTGAAGTTTACGAGTTAACACCTTATATGCCGTTCTCTTTAACCCACACAAAAAGTGAAGTGTGATAATAGCAGTTGGTTGTTTGTAGGGGGGTCACGTCCGGGAATATCTCAGACTATCATGTCTTTTCTCATCTTGTCATCACATCAGTAGCTTTTAGCTTCATATTTGACAGACACAGTTTTTGGAAAGTGTCAAACTTTGCCTTTAAGACCTCCTCTAGAGCTCAGCCTTCAGGAAAATAAATTACTTCATGGTTTGCATTTGAAAAATTAGAAGAAAAACACACATCCATATTAACCTACTTTTACTTATTGTAGGAGCACATCTGACAAATATATACAGCAGCACCTCATGACAACTTCAGCATGGCAGATTTTTTCATTTCGTATTTTAATATGAATCACCCGTGCACATAAAGAGAAGAGAAATCAGCGTGGCTCAGACGACCGTGAATACATTTAATGTTTTTTCCTTCCAAACAATCTGAGCTTGGAATGAAAAAAGACAACACCGTCTAATCTGCTGGAATCAAAACAAGCCTTTAAAACCTCTTTGGTGTCTGCTGCACTAATCTCTGAACTGGTCAGCGAAAAGTGCACACAGTTCAGATGAGGATTTAAAGCCTCTCGGGCTCTCTCAGTAGATTGGCAAGGGACAAGAGTCTAAATGAGGTCTGATGTTTTCTAGCACTGATACACAATTCATTTCAGCAGTGAACAACATTAGGGTTACATAATCTGTCCCCTGAGGGAGGCATATGGATGCATATAGGAAATGGGATGTCATTGGGCTTTCGCTCTGCCTCACCGCTGTGATGTAAGATTACTTCTCGATATTACAGAGCCGACGTGGTTTGGTAATGGCAAGAAGCCGGTGTCCCGTGATGATGTGAGTCAGCGGGTTGATCATATGACAGGGGGGAAGGGGATTCTGGGAGATGAACTGTTTCCAGTTTGCGGTGGGTTTTGACAGCATGGGCTGAGATGGGAAACAGATGTGGCCCAACAGAAGGAGAAAACAGGAAGACAGGAATTTGCTGTCAAGTCGAACTCCACAGCGCTTCTCCTCGTAGACAACAAAGAGACAGATTAGAGGAGAAAATCAATCACAACAATAACATAATGCCTCTCAGTGCTCACATCAGAGTCCAAGCGTTTGGATTGTAGAAATGCATTCTGAACATCAGCCTTGTGTGGAGATATTATTAGATTGTTTTAACACTCTGGATAAAAATAGAGCTTTCTTCACCGCTAGGTAACCACCTTAGTAAGGAATATTGGATAATAAATCTTTACACACACACACATACAGTACATTTACACACAGGTCATGACCCGCTGCCTGATAGATGTGGAGATGGGGGGGTTGGGTGCTGGATGATGGATCAATCAAGACACTACCATTGATGATTCTCATTATCTAAAGTGGCCCGAGAGGGTGAGGAGTCTTAAAGGAGCTTAAGATGCACTCTCCAACCTGGTGAAATTAAGGGAACGGACCTTTATAAAACAGCATTGATCACACAGATAGTGAGCTGTCAGCGATGAAAGCCAATGCCTGGAGCCGCTCACCAGCGTTGCACTTAACACACCGGAGATCTTAACGCAACATAGATCTTCGAACAGCTCCCGAGATTGTCCTTGAGGAGCACCAAAGCAGCAAGAGAGAGAGAGAGAAAGAGATAGATGTTACATCTGTATGATACTCTCATCCAATCATGTTGTTGGAGGCATTGATGGCATTTTACTGTGAGTAGAGTTCTTGCTGTATTAAGTTTATTACTATTTTTTTTAAAAATCATTTCACTCGCTCCAAGTTGGACCTTTTCACTCCTTTAAATATAAAGCTGTATCATTCCATTAGCCAAATGATGCACCATCCCAAACACAATGCAAACTTCTAATCTGAATTCTCAGAACCTCTATTCAGTATTTATACTAATTTCCATTCTTATTGGAGATTTTAACTTGAAAATGTGATGATTCAAAGGCCTATTGACTCTTTTGACTATATTCAACATGTGAAGAGACTAATGCGCGACTACTCCCTCGACTTAGTTTTATCAAAGGGTGTTGACCTTGATGAAACTTCTACCTCTGACTTAACCAAAGCCGATCATTTTTGTGTTTGGTTTGAAGCGTCTATTTCCACAACAAAGCAAATGTAAATCATCTTGTCAAGAAACTTCATATCGATGCCTCTGCAGATGCCATTTTTTTCTGACATCATGAGTTAAAATACCAAGTCTCTCCCTTCCACCAGCTCCATACACAGCCTGGTAGTTCTCTTTAGTGGCCAACTTCTTGGCACAAGAAAATACTGATGTGCTATGGTGAAACAATGGCATCTGAAAACACAAAAGTAAATGTAGAGGAGCAAAAACACACATGTAGAAAACATGAGTTGACTGTTTGCAATAATATATCTAAAAACTTATTACTAAATACAATAAAGCAGTGTGAGGATAGGGACAAACCAGCTCAAACAATCCCAAAATACTATTATCAAAAGCATTTTAAATCCACATTCAACCTCAAACTTAGTAGACCAGGCCTGTTCTACTAAATGTGAAGGACTTGTCTCTTGAACGAAGAAAAGAAACCACCCTTAACCCTTAATTGGACTAAACATTCAAACCATTTAGGAAACACTTGATCACCAAATATCAGCACTAGCTTTGACCTGCTCATTGAGGACAAACTATGCAAAACTGTCCTCAGAATGATCCATGTTACCTGCTCTCCACCCTGTTCCAGCCGACCTTTTCAAGAAATAATTTGATATACCGTCTTTACACACACTCTTCATTGTATCTATAGTCTGACATTTTCCTTCACCTTCTTAAGTCCACAATCATGTAACCTTTACTCAGAAAAACCCAACTCAGACCCCTCCTCCACATGTAATCTTCCTTTTCAGAGACACAAGCACCCTCTAAGAATGATATTCTTTCAAATTTTCTATTTGGCTTCAGTGCAGACCATTGGACAGTGACAGCTCTTGTCAAAGTTTTGAATGATCTCTGATTAAAGCTGCTGTAGGCAGATATCTGGAAAAGGCAAGAAAAAATAGATGCGGCCCTCCTCCTGCACCTCTCCCCTATCTTTGGCAAGTTTTTTACAAAAATGTAAACCCCACTCTCCCAAGTAAACATCCACATCCTGTTCTCATTGTACACTTAATTGCTATTTATAGTCTGTCATCTGAGCAGTAAAAAGCCCTGTGACTGACTAAAATCACCTGTTCATGAGCTGGTCACATCATGAGCTAGATTTTCTAAAGCCTGAAAATGCCAGGAGAAGGTGCAGAAGTGTAGTTTCCTCTCAGACCACTTAAAATGCAATATGCGGAGAGGTTTGTATGGTACTCCCAGTGATGCCAAAGAAAATACTGCCTATTCCAGCTTTAAATGCTGATAGTGGAAATATATGTTTCCTTATTATCCTTGACCTCAGAACTGCCTTCACCACTACTGACTACTAATCTTTTACTTAATTATCTGGAGTCGAGAGTTGGTCTCTCTGGTACAGCTCTGAACTGGTTTAAATCTTACAGCACTGGAACAAAATTCAATGTCAGAATAAGGGAACACATATTTGAAACAGTAAACAGTGACTGTGCCATGTCCAAAGGCGGTGCCCTGGGAGCTTTGCTGTTCACAATGTACACACTGCCACTGGGACCCACAGTTCGTCAGCATGGTGTGAGTTTCCACACAGAGATGTATGTGTCCACGAAGGCCAGATGACCCAAATACTCTGCCCTGCACGTCTGCCAGTAATGAGTGGATGAGCAAGACCTTTCTAAAGATAAATGAAGATAAGACTGCAATCTTCTTAGTTGGCGTGAAAAACAAGAGGGATTCTGGGGACATCTGACCTTGCAGACATGACCACAAGTAAGAATCCTCAGTGTCATTGTAGATTTTGACCTCAACCAAAACTTCCTTTTATCATGCATGCACTAAGGCAAATGTGCACCAGTGAACTTTCATTTCTGGTCATCTTGACTATTGCAGCACTCTATCCACTGACCTACCAAAACAAGCCACGGCAAAACTACAAGATTATCCAAAATGCACACAAATACTAAATGAGAGATTATTGAGAGATTTCCTCTTTTTTAATGTCCACTGGCTCCTTGGTTCTTCTTTTAGTTTATAAGACACTAAATAGCCTTGCCCCCCTTTTATATCACAGACATCCTGTCTTTCTGTGATCCTCCGCGAATCCGAAGATTCTCCACAGCCGCTCATTTAATTGTTCCCAGGTTCCTACAAACACCGCTGGGGATGCTACTTTTAGCTATGACATCCCTAAAATGTGGAACACTCTGCCTTTAAATATTAGACATGCTGAGTCAGTGGATATTTTTAAACGACAGCTCAAAATTTAATTGAGGTTATAAGCCGGTTCTTACATTTATCTAAAAATAATGTCATACATAGTAATACTTCTTTTCTCCCTTCTTTCTTTCTGTGTATGGTTTATAGTAAATGTGTAGTGGTCCGGGTTAATTTGTGGTGTTTCTACTTTTGCGGTTGAATTGTAGAGCACTTTAAGCTGCCATTTGTTTTTAGTTCATCAATTCATTTTAGTTGCATAAAAAAAACAAATAAAGAGAGGATCACTGCAAGAAGGCTGACAAAAATAATAGTATCTTTATTTTTGTTGTGAAAAATACAAGCAAACACATAAGACAATAAAATTAAAGAGCCCAGAATAATAGTAATTAATGATGAGAAAGTAAGGTGTTTTTTAAGTTTAGTATTGGGAGAAGACGTGCTGCTGCATTTTAGATCTTCTGAGGGTTGAAAGAGAGGCAAGAAAACAGAGCATTATGAGAATCAAGTCTGCCAGAAATAAAAAAAATACATGATTAAGTCTTTCAGTTGTTTTACTTTGACAGTAAGGAAGACAGGAAGATGGCACCAAGCTTCTTAGCTTCATGTGTCTCGGTCAAAACCGCATTAAAAACTATTGTGAGTCTGCATTTCATTAACCCCAGTGATCAATGCCTCAGTTTTGTTGCTGTTAAGCTGCAAAAAGTTTTCATGACAATCACATATTAATGTTATTGAGGCAACAAGAAAGTTTTTAAAATGCATATTGTTACGACCCCGTGACCTAGGGGATGAGGGGAGTAACAAAAGATGTTATGAAAAATGGGTTAAAGGAAGAGGAAAGTGATTAGTGAACAATAAAAAACTATTTATTTACAATTGAAACAAAAATAGAATAACTGAAATGAGTTTCTAAGAAGAACAAACCTGATCTAAAGTCTGCAAAAGGAAGCATCACTGACACAACACAGCACACTAGCTGTCAGTCTGGCCCACTGGCAACGAAGATTAGGGCTGTTTGCCTTTTTACCTCCTTCTTAACTTTAAAAGTGGCCACAGGTGCACTTGGCCACTCCTCCTGCCTTTCAGGGCGTCACCTGAAAAAGAGGACAAAAAACACAGACAACATATCTACACACATATGCAGCACTGACAATACTAAAAAGTGTGGGTCCCAGAATGGAGCCTTGTGGGACTCCAAAGATGACCTAGATTTTAAATGGCACTGAGTCAGCCGAAGACATCACATTGTGTTCTTCTGTAAGAAAAGACTTGAACTACTTTAGAACTGTGCTTGAGATGTTAACATGGGTCTGCAGCCAAGTCAGAAGAATGTCTATCCCTCTATACCTAGGTAACTGTTACACTGTGTTTTCCCATTTACAAGTATTGTATAATTCCTGTCAGTTGTGGCCACAGTTTCTGCTATCAAGCAAAAGTTAAGTAGTTTACATGAATTTGCTTGTGAGTAAATTTGGTATGCTGGCCTCAGGGAAGTGCTGCTGGAGGCAAGCTCATGAATGGGTCTACAGATAGCATGAATGTGTAACACATGTTTAATTGATATTAGATGAGATTAGATTTTAATATTCCTTGTGTAAAAGTGAATGTTTTAGCCTGATACTAGCATTATAGTAAGTGACAAGTTCTTTAAGGCCATGAATATTTTAAAAAGGCATGTTAGATATGTTTTTATGAATTAAACGATAGGCTTGAACGTTTCTAAATTCATCTTAAAACAATAAATGTGTGTATGTACATTAATAGTGTTTCCTGGCAGCTTAAGGCATTACTGGATAATGCAATTGCTGTATGAGTCTTATTTCCTTTTTTTGGTTCAGTGTATTTCCACACTGAGCTGTAGTAGACTGTAACACTATTTGACACCCACTTCTTTGGACTTACAAAAACTGCTGAAACCTCATATTTTTGCTGGACTAACATTTTGCACAGAGCAAGGACTTGCATTGATTTACTTACATTGGAATTGCATACGGCAGTCAATATGGACATGAGGAATCATTACAGCAGCAAATACAGCAGCTTCACTGCTTGCAGGGCAAAAAATGTTGATTTAATTCAAGTTTATTGCAGCGTGCGACAAATTCATCTATCATCACATCTTGAAAACATTATTGATATCACCTAAAACATACAATATAAATGGCATGATGGCACACTGATAAGGAAAGTCCAGTCAAATAGAACAGGAGCATGAATAATAACTCATATTGTGCATGGTGTTGGATTAGGTGGAAGTACTAGCAGCATGAGTTGCAGTGATCACAGGTTAGTGTAAGCTGTAGTATTATGGAAACCTCTCTATTCAGACTTAAGGTACATCATTGCATGTGTGAGTAACCTGCTGCAACACCGCCATGCATCATTGGACATATGAGGTACACGGGACGCTCTTATATTTAGACCAGTGACTACATGTGCTAGACTTCTGTGTGACTATAGGAGTCACACGACATGTTCATATATACACACTTGACTAATGGCATGGGGAAGTACCCATCCACCAAAAACCAGACAAAATGTCATCAAATATAAATATGGTAAACATCTATTTTGGCTCTGCCGTGAGAACTTTTTTTTCAATAAGCTGTTGCTCGTGATTAGGTTTGTACTGTTAAAGCAGTGACCCCATTGCTCTCAGGCTTTGTCCACACGTACACAAGTATTTTTAAAACATAGATTTTCTATGCGTTTTGGCCTTTTGCTCACATGTGAATGCAATTGTGTTGGTTTGGCATGCTCTTAACAGTGTTTGATTTGTGTTTTTGCAGGGATTCATCTCGTTTTGTCAAATAATTGTGTGTGTATGAACAAGGCCTAACACTCATGCTGACACTTACTATTGACCAACCATCACTGCCATGGACTGTTGGATCATGCCAGTTTGTTAAAATGTAAAACTTTTTGGTCACATTCTTACTTTTGATGTAAAACAAACTTCATTAAGTTATTTATCATGGCCTTATTACTGCAGAGGCTCCCGGTGCATTCATTTTTCAGCATAAATACTGAATTTTTCTTGTATTTTGACCCTGCTGTGGAGAATTTATTTTTAAAGTGTTTGTTTGTGATCAACTATAGCCCCTTGATGCCTGAATTTATTTACAATTATATAAAAACAATAATTTTATGTGTTTTTGATTTCAAGTTGATGCTAAATTAAGTGGAGATTGTTAATTTGTCTATAGCACATATAGTAGATATAAAGGTGTAATGCAACAGGCATTAAATGGTAAAAAAAAAAAAAAAAAAAATTATTGATGCAAATTTCATTCAAACTGGTCCTAAGAGAAACCAGTGCTTGCAAAAGGTTCCTAGGTATGTATTGAATATGCATGAACCAGCATTGGGGGAATGCATACGCTATCTCGGCTGCAGCGGTACGTTGCAAATTTGTGAAGACCGGCATTCAGGGGTTAATCCTATTGCAGCAATGATCCCATTTCTCTAAGAATTGTCCAAACTGACTGTTTTTTTTTTTTTTTTTTTTTTTAATAAACTGTGGCTTTTTCTGCGCATTTTGGCCCTTTGCCCACATGCAAATGCAACTCTGTTGGTTTGGATTGCTGCTGACAATGTTTCAATAGTGTTTTTGCATTTTTAACATTGAAAGCAAATGTGGAAGACCCCTAAAGGTCTCAAACACTCATAATGAACCTCACCACTGACTGACTGACTGACTGACTATCTCTGATTTAAATGTGTTTGCTCCATTCTAACTTTTTGGTGTCCAACAAGCTTCATTCAATCATTAATCATGGCCTTCCTGCTGTAGGGCTCAACATGCCTCAGTTCATCTCCGTAAGTTCAGTACAGTGCATACAGTGTTGTTCTGCAACATGATTTAGCATAGAATTGAAAGCAGACTATAATTTAAACTTACTTTACAAGTCAAAGCTGCTTCCTCTTTCATAACAACTTTTTTTTCTTGCACGTTGCACATGGTCAGGTTTTTCAGTGGTCTGGTAAATAATACAGGCAATGTCTGAGACGAAGTCCAAGGTGCAAGTTATTTTTATTAAAAATCCAAGAGCCTTTTCCATTTTTTAGCAGCGACCCAGACTGCAGCAGTTCACCAGTCTTCGAGAAGTTTTCAGACATGCCTCTGTAACCTGACACCTGAAAGCTATTCTAGTGAAACCAGATGTAATTTCCCTGCATGGAAAAAAAATAAAACTCCTCCCCGGGACCTGGAGCTCCCATTGTACTTCCTTAAAATCCAGGCGATAAAAACTCACACACTGACCTACTTCAACAGCAGAGGAAGACGGCGTCAGACTCACGAGGACTTCACCAAACTCTTTGACTTTTGGGAATAAGGTGCGTTTGTTTGCTGCTGACTTCCTGGTGCAGAGTTTTTACTTTCTGTTTTGTCGGTGCCTTTTACTTGAACATGGTTTGTTTCACAGTCAGTTAAAACCGTCCATAAAGAACAGATGTCTTGTAATGTTTAGTACAAAGAGTAAAGTAACTTATGTAATTTGGCTAAACTGACGTATAATGACAGAAAACACGCTTCATTATAGGCAGTGATTTCCCAGTAAAAGTTTGACTCTTTCATTTGAATTTAAGCTCAGATAAATTCAACAGTATTTTTCTAGCTAAGAAAGTAATTAGTCTTTATAGGATTAGGCTTAAAGACTGATTTTTGATCCAGCTACACCTCAATAGAGTGATTTTTGGAAGTCAGAGCCTTAACTGTGAGCCATTTTGAGCTCTGCAGAGTTAATGTGACACATCTGTGGAAAAATGCAACAGGAGATGTGGAGGGAAAGCTTGCATAAATATTAATGCTTTATGTAAAGCAAAAATTCATTTCTCAGACACAGAAGAACTCCCAGGAGAATTCTCTTCCAAAACTCATGCAGCGACAGCATCATGCGCACACTGTAAATTATTTGCATATTTCATGAAATGTTGCTATTTAAAATTTGGCATTTCCATCAAACTCACCTATAGGTGAAGTCATGTCGGGTACAATCAATGCGTGTAGGAAGCTGGCAATGTAAAGTAGTGCACTTTACGTATTCTCAAAGCTAAAGGAAGCAGACTGGCTTCTGCTTTTAGTTGAGTAAACCTACAAGGTCATTGGCCTTTACTGGAAACGATGTACACAGATGCAGATTGGAAGCACCGAGTGAACAAAAAAGCGACGGGGGGAAACTGGTGAATGGCAGATGGTGGGAATGTAGAGAGCAGCAAAGGTGAAGGAAAAAGTGCAGACTGCTGTGAATTTTTTAAAGGCTCAACTTAAAAATGCACAGAGAAAGCACTCGAGTCCCCGATGACAGAGCGAGGAAACTTTTTCACCACACTTCACTAGACTTTTAGTCTTCGTCTGGTGGCTGCTTCTCATATGTTCAGTATGAAGCCGCTACGAGATGACATCCATAGGCTTCAAATTTGCTCATATTCATTGCATAAGAAAGCAAATATCATCCGAGCGCAGCCTTTTTCCAGAGAGTTTTATCTGTAGCAGACGGAGAACAGACCTCAGACCAGCACTTATCTGTTTTGAGAAACCAAGTGAAGGACAGTATGAAGGTTTTCCCTCTAAAATAAGTTGTTGGAGGGCTCCCTTAGAAATACAAACTAGCATTTCCTTGGTTGTCAGTGTGACTGAAACCCAGAAAGTGAAACGATCATGTGACAGCAAACCATTCTGCAGAAACCCATAATAAATAATGAATAAATACAGTAGCTGTAAGCAGATGTGTGTACTTATTAATGAAAAAGCTAACTATTACTCATCCTAGTTACACCCATAATTGAAAACTGCTTTTGTTACATGAGAGCTAAACAATGGAGTGGAGTTTTTAATGCCATCTAGGAGGACTTTTATTTATCAGTCCTCCCTGAAAAAAGAATTCCAGCCAATAACCAGCTCTTAATAAAAGGCAAATATTTGCGCATATTTCAGTCTGGATTTTGTGCGTATAAACTGTGTGTTTTCTTCTAGGATGCTGTCGTGTGTGTGCGTGTTGCTGCTGGCTGCCTCGGCTCTGAGCCATTTGGATCAAGCCTTTCTGGACACCCAGTGGGAAGAATGGAAGATGACGCACAGGAGAGAATACAACGGCCTGGTTAGTGTCTGTTAGTTTGTCCTGTAAAGTGGGGATACAGTCGGGTACAAAGATTCTTTAGGAGTTGTTTTGAAAGTGGACGAAACAAAAATAGCACAAAAGAACACGTCGTTAACAAGATGCAAACATAAAACATTTTTTAAAACTACATGTAGATTATTTGACACATTGTTCAGGCTCAAAAAACTGAGGTTTGCACAGCTGGCCTAAGAGATAGGGATTTCTACAGGTAACAAGGGCGACTAAGAGACAAACAGCAAAACAACTTTGAGCAACTGGTAGTTTGTTCAAGCATTTGGCAGATGAACGACATTGTGTCATCATATGAAAATGCACTAAGCTTGAATTACAGTAGTGAAATAAACCATCTGAATGTTTGATTCAGTGTGTATCACTATATTAACATCTGAAACAACAAACCTTCCCCATCGTAAAGCTTACTTTAAGCTTTAAGTTTTAAAATGTGATATGTGTGCAATGTTCAGAAACACGTTGTAATTTATGAGGTGCATACTTCAGTTAATCTGTGTACTTTTTGTGGTGAAGCCTAATTTTTTATTCACAGACTGCAGTTCATATCTAAGGGCCAAGATGGGCTTTGCACAGACTATTTGTCTGTTTAAACTCATTCTGAAGTCCTGATAAACAATTCTGACTTGTGTACATACTACACAGAACTGCAGAGTAGCAAATTTCCAGAGAGTCTACCTCTATGTTTTGCAGAATTTCAATCAGCAGTCAGGACAAAGAAAAAGGGGGAGCAGCAGACTGACAGAGGGAAAGATCAGAGTGACATTAATGTCAAATTTTCATTTTAATGTGATCCTCAGTTGTCTCCACTAAAGGCATACCACAGCAGCCATTACTTAACAATTTCCTTTTTACAAAGCCAACTCATTCTTTCATCAGAGGATCAATCTAGAAACAGTCAGTGACTTTACTCCCATAGCTGCATCTCTATGCATGAATGTATTGACATGCTCTGTACATCTCTCCTTTTGTCTTTTCTCTGTTTGCGGTCTTTTTGTGTTTCATCTTTTCTCCCTATTTCTCTCTCTCTGCTTCAGTGAGTTGCTCATGTGGACATCTTTGACTCACTGTCTGCCTACATCTGACTCAATTTAACAGCCAGTCGGTTCAGGGTTAGTCTCGTCTTTCTCTCAACTGGCCTGTTTCTGCTGCCAGCAGTCTGGTGAGAGCACATTAAACAGAGAGAGGAGATGTTCTTTCAGAGGTGTAAAAGTAACTCTGTACTAATACCTAATCTTAATTTGGCAGACTTTAAGGTTCTGTATGGTTGCCAACATTCAGAGTTGGAATTCTGATTTATATCCATGATAGACTGAATGGGTATTTTAGCATTTTCATTATGTATTGAGGTCATAATGATGACCTATAATTAGTAAGTATTGTAGAATATTTGATGAAGCAGTAATATTCGGCACCTAAATATATAGCTTGTCTAAGAGTAGCTAGTGCAATAATATTACATCATCAGCATATTGATTGATTCCTTTAATTAATAGCACCAACTGGACTGTTTGCATTTGTGTGTTTTGCACAGGAAACAAAAGCAAACATGTGCATCCTTGATTAGTTCCTTCTGTAGATGAGTTGGTGCAACAATTAGGTGGAACCACATTGGAGGAGTCAGTTCTCTGATTTCCTTTTTGTTACATTTAGGAAATTAAACTCCATTAAGTTTCCAGGCAACAGTTTTTGAGGGAAAGTAGCATCAAACAGAAGAGGTTGGGATTGATGGACGGTCTGCAGTAGGTCATAGGCCATACCGCCTTGTGGATGCCTGATCCCATCAGATCTCGGAAGCGAAGCGAGGTTGAGCCTGGTCAGTACCTGAATGGGAGACCGTGAGGGAACACAAGGAATCCTGGGTGAATGCAGTGTGAGAGTGAGTGGTTGGTGGTGGTCAGAGGGGCCGATGGAGCAGACTGGCAGCCTCGCCTCTGTTAGTCTACCCCAGGGCAGCTGTGGCTACATATGTAGCTTACCACCATCGAGTATGGAGTAAATAAATAATGCAATGTAAAGCATCTTTGAGTGTCTAGAAAAGCCCTATACAAAACCAATGCATTATTATTATTATTATTATTATTATTATTATTACAAAGAGGAAGAGTACTGTATGGAATAGGAAAAAAGAATTTTGGATAAGATTAGGGAAAAACAAATGTGGTGGTGCATTGTGTCTTATCATTCAATCATTCCTAAACACAACCGTAAAACAAGTTCAGTCATGCTTTAGGTGCTACATGTGGATGCTGTACCGCAAGTGGAGAAACTGTAGGATTGCAAATACTTTATCAATAAAATATTTATTATCAACATTTTGAAACATCCAGGTAGCATTGTTTTAAAAAAAACAAATTATTGGAATATAAATATAATTTACAGAAGACAGGATTATTATACAAGGCAACAGCCAACAGGAGATTATAAATATTCTTCCTGTATAATATGAATGCAGGTTGAATATGATAATACTGTGTTTAAATGTTTCTTTTACTCAATGTGTGGCATATTTGCTCATCAGAGACTGGTCTCTGTGGGAAATATGTAATGTTATGGTACACTAGTAAGCAAATGCATTGCAGAAGAGGTGATGAATATGTCAGATAGTACTTAATCTACTTCTGTCATGTGCCAGTAATCAGCCTGGTTCCCTTTATTGATGTGATCTGGTATGATAACATGTTTAAATCCCCACCAGTAAAGCTAAGAGTGAAACAAATAATTTTAAAAGAAAGGAGTAGTTATACTTGAAATTAAATATATACACTGGTAATTGTCAGATATGCTGCACATACCAAACCATATAGAAATTCAAAGCAGCTCTATTTTTAAAACATGCCTCTGATGATAATGGTTATGCTTCCGTTTTTGGAGTTTGAGGAAGAAGAAAAGATATTTTCTAGCTCAGCCTGACAGTAACAATTGAAACAACAAAAACAACAATCAGCTATGTATATATGAATAATCAGCAAAGCAACACAAGCAGCTGCTGCTTCCTGCAAGTCGTCCTTCATTATTATCCGTAAATCCTTAACACATGTGTTTCCTTTAACCAGAACTGGAATAATTGGAACTTCTGAGGGAAACAAAGTTGCCTAGAAAAACAAGAAATATGAGGCTGTGACTGGTTGCTCTACTTCCTTGTTTTGGCTCAGAGTGGAAACAAGACAGATGGAGTCAGAGAACAGAGAAGCAAAAGTAAAGCAGGACATGCACAATGAGAATTTACTGTGACTTCATCTTTCTCATCTTTTGCCGGTAATTCAGAAAAGCACATTTCCGTAAGATCCTTAGATCCTCTAACTGTGTCTGTTTGTTTACTTTGATTTAGGAGCTTTTAGTTTTAACCCTGAATCTGGCAAGCATACGCTTTATCAATCATTGTCTCATCAACTAATAAATATCTTAGTCATTATAGAAGCTGTGGGAAATTTCCAACAGAGGAAACTCCATTCACCAGGGGAACTTTTTTTTAGTTTCCCTAATGTTAAGTTTGTAATCCTGTGGTTCTTTAGGTTGTTTTTTTTGTCTTTTTTTATTCCTGGCTTCAAAAAAGCAAGAAAATGTCATTCAGTTGGTGTTAAACCAGGACTGACTATGAATTTACTTCCTGAATGCTTACTAAGCATCTGTTCTCCCTCTGCTCTTCACCTCTGGGTAGAGGTCAGAACATCACAGCTGTGGAGTGTGTGTGTGTGTGTGTGTGTGTGTGTCTGTGTGTTTGTAGCTAAACTGCATGTGCGTAAACTGCATGAGTGCAAATGCCTGGTTAATGAGCAGGATCCGAGGAGCGTGAGTGTGTTTTCATTTGTACCTGTGTGTAAATGCATGTATTTACTGTAATGTGTGCATGTACGTATGATCACGGCGTATATTTACATTCTTGTGTAGTCAGCAGAAAACACGTCTCTCCCTCTCCCTCTCTCTCTCTCTCTCTCTCTCTCTGTCTCTCTCTATCTTTGATTTTAATCAGTATTCATCCAGCAGCTCCTCTGATTCAACCCTCCTTGAACTGACATCTCTGTAATAGAATCAAAATCTCCGTGCAGCATTTGCATTTTCCATTACTGGAATGGATATCAAGATAGAAATGATTGTAGTTATGCTAATGGTTCTTAAAACCACGAATACTAAGTGGAGCTACTGTTTTTCTAGGTAGCCAGCCAAGCATTTTGCTGTATCTTATTCCCACATTGTGCCTTTGAGCAATAAAACTTGACATCAACAGTTGGCGTGTACTAAATGAAAGTCACTCTTTCAAAGAGATTTCTTATCATGTAGCTGGGTAGAGTGGAAACAGTAATACTTTAACACTTAACTGTACAAGCTGCATGAGGGAAGATTGTTGTGTGAATGTGCACTAGTTTAATTGGCCTAATTAATGAAATAGGGCTGTAACACAGACAAGCTTTTCTTTTATTGGCTAATTATAATGATGACTTGCCCTGTTTACCCAGATTAATTTCCTTTAGTCGTCAGGTGTTAACACAGGAGGGAAGGGAAGGAGATGAAACCTGAAGACAGGGGGAAAGTCATATTTGTAAAGCCCATTGTGGTCAGGTGACTCAGTTACTTCAACCCAAAAGGAGGCTGAACCTCGAATCTAATAGGTTGAAAAACTAGTGAATACTAGTAATGGTTGTTTCTGGTTATAATAATGAAAACAAAGCTGACCACATAAAGGCTGGTGTTTTCAACGTAATTTAGCCCAAGCTACAAAAACCTGTTATATTACAGTACAGAATGGCTTTAATCCCTGCAGCTTCAAGTTTTTTAAATCAAGTAAATAAGTGACTCCTTAAGCTGGGATAATGTAAATGTATAGCAAATCTGGTAGTGTGACGGAACCCTTGCTGATTCATTGTATCATCTTACATATATTTAACTTGTTTTTTTTCAAGTCCAGTTAATTTAAATCAGTTAGTTTTGCATTTTCAAAACACCCAAGATGATTCAGAGTTCACATAATTCATTAGAAATGTGCCGATACACTGAAAAAGGTAATAGAGTAGGAAATGGATTTGATTCTACCATTTTGTTATGATTAGCATTGAGTTCTTTGTGATGAAAGGAAACAATCATTTAATGTGTCACAGCAAGTTTCCATCATTCATTTTTTCTTCAAAATGCAAGAAAACAAAGAGGAGCTGCTGCAGCTTTAATTTTCAGTCAGCGCATACTAGGAGGTGATTGTGTGAACTCTCAGCAGCACGTTCACTCACCAAAGTAACAAAATTACAATGAGTTAATTATTGAGTTTACTGTGTTGCTTTAGAAAACTAGGAGGCTAAGAAGGACGCTTTTTAAAAAACTATATGGATTCAAGGTGAAAAGGATTAGTTTTTATTTTTTGAGTTGAAAACAGAACTTGACACCTCACTTTGTGTGCCTCAGGATGAAGAGGGGATCCGCAAGGCCATCTGGGAGAAGAACATGCTCATGATCCAAGCCCACAACCAGGAGGCAGCGCTGGGGATACACTCCTACGAGCTGGGCATGAACCACCTGGGAGACATGGTGAGTTGAATGAAATCCCACTAATAACCCCCCAAATCCAGCTTATATTCATGTCAAATTCCAGGCAGGTGTAATGTCTTTATCCCGTGTAAGTGCATCACAGTGCAAGACGTGAGACTCTTTGTTCGGGAAAGAAAGACGAGCATGTCAGCATTTTTTTTTCTTTCTTTCCTCTTCTCCCTTGTGTGCTCTGCAATGCTCTGTGTTCCACAGCTGACAGTTCTGTTAACAGGACTCTATTTCTGGTCCTGAAAAAACCACAAGCTATGATTCGCGATGGAGTCTGGCATGTCTCTTTCCACATCACGGCACCATGATCAGTGTCTGACACTGTGACCATGTTGCGGCACAGACAAACAACATTATGTCCTCTGATCCCAGCTTCAGTTTTTGCAGCATTTCCTCATTTTGAGCACATTTCAGGTGCAGTATGAAATGAGGCATGACTTCAGATGTGAATCAAGTGACTGTTTTTATTGTTCTTGCTTTTTTAGGCATGACATCTCAGGTTAGCTGTTATGATGCTCTACATGGCTTGTGCATCAATTACATGCCGCATGAGCTGATTTTGCATCACACACCAAAGTTGTTTTTTTTAGAATAAAACTATGACAGTTTGCTTCATTACAAATTAACATGCTGATTTTCTCAATTCATTGATTTATCATTTAAATGTCCCTCCTCGAGCCTCAGGTAATGCCTGTAAATGTTTTTGTTTTGTCCTACCAGCTGTTCAACACCCAAAGAGATTCAGTTTATTAAGAAGAAAGAAAGAAAATCGTCAAACTCTAACTTTTCAGAGGTTGGAAACAACAAAGCAAATGTAAAACTCACTAAAAAGCAGCTCCTTATTGTCAGAGATCCATATTTCCCTCAGTAGTTTGAGCTTTTAGGCACTTTAGTCTGTTGTCATCTCCTTCTTTTGCTTCACTCATGCGTGCCTCAGCGCTGTGAGGTGAAACTAAATGGGTCTGGTGTCCTTAAATCAGCTGAAGTCAGTGACATGTCAGTGCATGACTGATGGTTGTTTTTGCATTGAATGTCAGACATAACAAGCTGTAGATCAAAAAATAAGAGGAAAGCAGGCTTCATAAAGTGCAGCGTGTCAAGGCTTGGACCCATTTATTAGTGACAGGAGCATGTATACGCATCTGAAGTCCGGATAAATGGCCAATTTCATGTTTATGTAGGAACAGGTGGCTGGAAATGAAGGATGTCTTTTCATTTTCAGTCTGACTGAAAGCACTTAAATTAAATGAAAGAAATTAACAGATGGCCTGCATTTCTTCAATTAATGATCTGTTCTGCTTTTAGAGTGAGCCATAATGAAAGCCCTGCTGGGGAATTCTCATAATAATAAATGGAAGATTTTCTTTTTTAAATAACTGCTAAATATTGTATAACCAGCAGTTCCATCCAAACAGTGCAGAGATCTCTTGTTTTAATTCCCCTTGTTCTCTTCTGCTCCTTTTTTATGTTGCTGTTTTGTAAATCTTATGGTTTCTTGTGTGAATTTTTATGCCTCCTTTTTGACATTTCTGCACTGAAAGGTGACATTTCACTTTGGAGTAAACGGTGTTAAATCCGTCTCTTCATGAATAACTTTTCATCCTCTGTCACCCTGCTGAATCAAATCCTCCCCTTCCCATATCTTCTTTGACTTGTTCTCATCTTAAATCTAAAAATAAACCCTGCGTACCTCTCTTCTCTTGTTCCTGTCCTGAATTTTTTTTTATTTCACTCAATTATTCCAAAAACCAAGGAAAGATTCATCCCATCTACTGTCGGAATAGTACAATCTGTGACCTTTCACTGCTGAACCCTTTGTTTCTGGTGACAGTTTTGATCTAAAAACTGCTGTTGCACACTTTCAGCGAAGCTTCAGCAACTTTCCTAAAACCTGGAACATGATGAAAAATGAAAATGTGTCTCTGTCCACACAGACGTCTGAGGAAGTGGTCGAGAAGATGACCGGTCTGCAGACCCCCTTGAACCCTGAGCGCAACTTCAAAATGTCTCTGGACGACAAGGTGTCCAAGCTTCCCAAATCCATTGACTACCGCAAGAAGAAGATGGTGACCCCAGTGAAGGACCAGGTCAGCAGACAAAAGTTTCATAATGCAATTAGAGTATTCTGAGTGCTATTTTTAGAGCCTTTGGCCGCTAAAAACACAATCTGTCACACATAAATCAGTATGTATTCCATTTTAGAGAAGCTATTATGAATATTTTATGTCACTGTGAAGGGGTTTCTCATATCGATGCAAACCTTCTTCTTCAACTTCACTGTTGTTGTGGTTCACTCAGCAAGCAGCTGTTTTCAGCTAAGAGCTTTGAAAAACTACTGATTCCTATCAGCACCTAATGGACATAATGAAGCATTCAGCATAAAAAGGGCCAAATATTTCCCTCAGGAGTTGATATAAGGGTTATTGTTTCCAAGTGGACAGAAACACGATTCACCTATCAACCTTAATTAGATGGTATATCAATGTTGGGTTCACAGCCTGTTCTTGCTGGTTTAAATATGGAATTACTAAAAGAAACTTGTGCACAAATAAGAGATTAGAATATCTTTAGTCATGTGGCACCATCAAGACAATCAACAAGCTCAAGGAAATGTGACAATGAACACAAGTCACAAGGATACAAGTAAGAAAAGGTCTTGTGCAACAACAACATTCCACGTGAGCAAGTTCCAAAGTCACATGTTGGCACAGGAGCCAAAGCTGATCTTTAACATAGACAGGGACAGTGGGCGGATTAAAATTGCCGTATCTTGATTCACAAGAATCGAAACCGAAACAGCCAGTGTCTCACAAAGAGAGACGGGCTTAGACCTGCTTTGTGATCAATAAGTCATAACCAGAAAATACCACGGCGCGCTGCTTTGCAAAATGTAAAAGGTCTTTGATAAATGGAGCCCACGCATTTCAACTCCCAGTCTTCTTTAGGGCATATAGAAATAGGAGGCAGCTCACAGAGAATGGTGCCAGCTGCCAAGCAATCACAAATATTTGTCACAGGTGCAGCAGAGCAAGTGGGTGTGGAAACCATTCGGTAGATTCTAACAAGGCATCAACACCTCTACAACCAGCAAATTCACCGTGAACAATCAGATGTTCATATACTGTCACACAGAAAAACAACCACATCAAAAAAAAACCAAAAAAAAACGCCTATTTTGAGATGAAGAAAAACATCATAGAGGTCGGTTTGCCTGCAAAGAGGAGCGAGATGAGGAATTATCCCATCACAAAGAACATATTTACAGATACAGAACACAGTCTTGGCCTGTACTCATAGCAGCTTGAAGATCCAAAATGGTTCCCCTTGTAGCAGCTTCTTTAGTTTTTCTCCTCTCTTAGGCATTTTTTGGCTTCTACACCAACCGCTTTGAATGAGTCTGGCTTATGTAGTCTTCATTTCCTATACGAATGGCATATTTGTCCTCAGTTCGTCTACAAGTACAGCATTTTTTCCAAGTGCCCAGAATGTTACCACTACTAAACAAACATGGTGATTCTACATAAAATAAATACTAAGATCCTTACAATTATAACTTGTTTCCATATTTGTTTTCTATCTGCTCTATGTAAACACAACCTGCAGTTCAGACCAGTTTGGCCAAAACATCTCTGGATTCTTGTCATATGACTGTTAGTCACAGCTGAGTCAATAATGACGTCCTGCCAGGAGGACAAAATCATCTGTTTTTACAGACTTTTGTTAGTGCAATCACATTTTTATGTGAGACGTGTCGAATAAAGGAATTTTGATGAAATATCACAATTTTAAACTTAGATATACATATTTTTCTGATGAAACAGCACATTACACACAAGTGAGTAGTTCAATGACCATCAAAATGTTTGAAAAAAACAATGATTCTTTCTGGGGATTTTTTGTTTTTTTTACAGTTTCTGGCTGTAAATGGTGTCTTTCAGGCAACCTTTAAAAGGCAACACGCCTTTTAAACCTGTCAGTTTGTTGTATAGCATCACAGTGATCTGTCACACTAGAAAAAGCCTTGTGGTATGGGATTGAGCCCTGCCACTTTGGCTTCTCTGTAGACAGTTGTAATCGCCCTTGGCTCTTCTAGAAGATGCTCTTCTAAAACTGACAGCTGGTACTAGAGAGCCCTTTGCCTCTTTGTCGTAAACCAACCTCGGAGAAGCATTGGAGCCTATTTGTGGACATCTGATTGTTCATGGTGAATTTACTAGTTAGACATGTTGATTCTTTGTTGGAAAGGCAAACACACCCACTTATTTAACTGCACCTGTGACAAATACCTCCGATTGCTTGGCAGCTGACACCAGTGTTGATATATCTGTGAGCTGCTGCTTATGAACAATGTGAAACACATCGGTGCCAGGTCTAGGTATTTTCTAATTATGACTTATAGACCACAAAGCAATTCTAACCTTTTTCTCTTCTTGATAAGTCCTTGCATTCAAAGAGCACCTGTTTCTGACACTTGCATTAATGAAGCTGCCCTCCTGCAATAGACTCTCTATGAAGTCTATATTGTAGTATATATTTTTTTTACCTGTCACATTCCTACCAGAGTTCTCAAGGCACCTGGAGATAGTAATCATCAGTTAGAAATCCTGTTCAACTTTTGACGTGTGATGGTGTTTGTTTGAAAGTTTGGGGAAAACTGAGAAAAAAGTTCCCAAGCCTGTTTTCAGGCAAAATGTTTAGAGGGAAGCACAAAGCCTCATTGATTTCTGTGGGGAAATGTGACTGTTGCAGGCAGAAGCAGAAAATATAACATCAGGGGCGAAAATGACAGATGTAGAAAATAAAAATAAGAAGTTATTTTCAGTATTTTATGAACATATGTATTTATCAGAAGGTCAGTCATGTTATCTGAAAATAATTGTGCAGATTTATGTTTTTAAAAATCTAATTTTTTACTTTGTTAACGTTTCCAAATAGTGTTTTTTATATGCTGGAGGACATATCATGAGCAAAAAAAGCAGTCAACACATTTACAGAGCACTTTTCTTCATAAAGGTGAAGCTTAATCTTAATTTAGACTCCTAGGGTTTCTTATGTAACAAACCTAAGGAACCAGTCTTGTCTTTGCTATGCTAACATGTGTGACTCAATCACTTCAATATACAACTTTCCAAAGTGTAGCATAGAGAAGTGGAGAAAGAGCAGAGATTTCATAGATCAACATAAAAGAAGCAATGGCAAAGACTCTGGTTAAATTTTAAGGCTGGAAGGGATTGATAGAAGATCATCCTAAATATGTAACTGTGATGCACAGAGATGAGTCATTTTTGACATTTTATTAATAACTAGGGAGATTTCAATACACTGATAGCTCTGGTCTTAAGAAATCCCTCAATGGATGAGTTCAGAAATAGGTCTTGAAGATACAAGGCTCTCACCTGATAGTGAAAAGCATTTACATTAATCTCCATTTTGAATGAAAGTATTCAAAGACATCCTTAAACGTGGGTGATCTTCTCCAGCAGAGATCAGCATCATGTCACCTCAAAGTGTGCGGTGAATATTTTCCCAGGTTGCAACAACTGCAGTTAGAGTATGATCATGTAACGTAGCAGAGGAAGGGAACAGGCTGGTCTTGCTGCTAATGGGCTTTGAAAACAAAGGAACAGCTATGATTATTCAGTCTAATTAGTAATTATGAGTCTCTTGAACATTCTGGACTTATTTATGTAAACAAGACTTGTGCAGAACATGAAGTACATAGGTTGAAATATGCATGCATCTGTGCTTTCTGCTACCGGGCACATTAGCAGCAGAGCGATGTCATGTTATCTAATGAACATCAGAGGTGATGGAGAAGTGCTCAGTTGAGTTAATGTGCTGTTTAACTTTGTGTACGTTGACTTGACTTTCAATGTGTATCTTGGCATTGTAACTGCTCTTAGCCTGAACCAAACAGCAATAAATAGTTTTCTAGTGCAGCATGATCACACATGCAGACCAGAGGTAACCTATGTTTTTATACCCTGCACCAAAAATGTAAATATGAAGAATTTGTCTTAGCTGGTTTTCAATACGACTGCTGTACAGATTTGTTTTTATTACGTGCCCTATAGAACACTTTGTTGTTTAGCTTCAACTCAAGTGTAAATAGAAAAGCTCTTGAATAATAGATGACTGTGACATGCTGTTTATGGGTTTGGCAAACAGAAGCACACAATGCTAAAACATACATTCGCTGACACATTAAGAGTGAATATAATTACCCGAGTGTATTAAGCCAGGCTTGTTGTGGATGACGTCGTCCCCCCCTGGTGGGTGAGTTTAAATCTGCAGCTGTAAACAGGATTTATTGAGCTGCTCCTCTGCTTCCTGACTGTCATGAATTATGCAACAGAGCGGCTACACTCTCTGCATACTAACAACTCTGCCGCTTCATCCATACTTGCTTTTATGATGACTGAATAGTGTTTTGATGTTTTGTTTGTCTGAGGCAAATTTCAGTTATAACAAAGCGCAAAGACGCATTCAGAACATCCCCCCCAGTGAAGAGATGCGATTACACATTTACGAAGTTTTTAATTGGGCCAACTCAGAGCAGCAGAGTGTTAGAGTGTTTTGTTTCTGGTTGTTTGTTTTTTTTAGGAGGAGAAACAGAGACAGTTTAATTCAAAGCAGGATGAGAGTTTGCAGTCAGATGACATTTCTAGTGGAGTTTTACTACACTGTTGAAAAAATAATAATAACAAATAAAAAAAATCTGTAAAACAACAGGAAAAATCTGGTTGCAAAAGTGCCATAAAAAAGCATTGAAAACAACAAAACTAACAGAAAATAACCATGAAGTTCTGCAAAATGATTACATTTTTAGTTAATTTGCATATGATAAAACAATGTCATTTTAAGGTCACACATGTCAAAAAAGCAACAAAAATAGTAATTGTAAAAGAAAATTTTAAAAGATTTTTATTTTTTATGTGGACGTCCACAGTTTGGGCCTTTTTTTCAGCATTTAAATTGATTTTTTTAAAGTCCATATTATCTGTAAGTTAACAAAGCAGGAAAAATCCATAAAATAACAGTTTCTAATGATATACATTTAAGATCCTTAATATGCACTTTTTAATTTCAAATAATGTCAACTGTTTGTCTCGTTTTTGCTGACTGGAATACAGTAATAGTGTAACAGAGAGAACTACAATTTGTAAGAATACATTTTTTTTAATATTGACATTATTTGCTGCTTTTGGCCCTTTTTTAGGTTTAACTTTTTTTCTGTGATTTTACTATGTTCTCCAAATGGGACTCAAACTTTTGGATGTCAAAACTACTTTTTTGTAAAGGGTAGAATCAAATAGCCATTGATAACTCTGTAGACACTTGAATGTGTGTTCATCTGAGCTTGTTGAACATCTCATTCTAAATTCAGGAGCATTATTCTTGGCAATGTGCAGTCAGTGTCTTCCACCTCAAATAATTTAAATTCATGTATTACTTCATTTTCAACATGTGTTCATCTACATTATAGAAGAGGTTTTCATTGCCTGAGTGAAGTCAAAATGCAGCATCAGTGTCCATTATATAGCAAATTTGACACAATCACTCCTCCTCTAAGGCCGCCAAAACATTTGCAATCCAAATTCAGTGGCAGTCTTTCCTCGAACAAACAGAAATATTGTTTGTTGTTAAAGTTGTCAAAGCCTGCCCCTCAGTGGGCACACTGGAGAAGGCATGCAAAATTTCTCTGTGATGTTGAGTTTGCTTCGTCTGCTTGGTTCCATTGAGCTGATGAATTAGGTGTAAAATTGCTATTTTCTCTAACGATTAATCACGTAATTATTTTTTGGTCAATTGATTAGTTGTTTGGTCTATAAAATCTCTGCCACAACATCCTAAACCAAAAGATGTTGTCTTTAGATTGCTAGTTTTGGAAGAAGTCAGCAAAGTCCTCACAAGCGGGAACTGGCATTTTTGCTTGAAAATCAAAAACAACAAAGAATTAATTGTTAACCAGAATAGCCGTATACTGAATCTTATTCTTTTTTCATACCTTCTCCAGTCAAAACTCACAGTTCAAAGCTGTCATCCTTTCATACATTTCTACATATTATTTCTGTCTTGCTGTCTGCCTAACTTCCTCCTACTGTTCTCAGTGAGAATACAGTAATGGAATTACGTACTTACTGTATTATCAAACTAAACCCCTCACTCTCCTCTGTTTCATTCACAGGGATCCTGTGGCTCCTGCTGGGCCTTCAGTTCTGCCGGGGCCCTCGAGGGCCAGTTGGCCAAGACGACTGGTAAGCTCATTGATCTCAGTCCTCAGAACCTGGTGGATTGTGTCAAAGAGAACGACGGCTGTGGAGGAGGTTACATGACCAATGCCTTTAGGTACGTGCAGGAAAATGGAGGCATTGACTCTGAGGAGGCCTACCCCTACGTCGGAGAGGTAAGAAACCTGGAATAAAGATCTTATTAAACCTAAACTTTCCTATGAATGGGTCACATCTTGCACAAACAAACTTTCAGTCATCCCTAATAAAGTATGATGTATCATGAGACTGTGGTAAACTGTCCACAGGAACTGAGGTTTCATTTTTTCCATTCTTGTGTTTAACACATAATGTTGTTGATCCTGTTCTGTGACCACAAGCTTCATTTAAAACAGTCTCAGTATGACCTAAGGTCTTGCATGGCAGTTCTGTTATAAGTGAGGCAAAATCATATTCAGTTAGTGTTTGTTGTTGACATGATATATACAGTACATGTCAAATGATCGGCATGGCATACAGTAACCATATGTCTACATACATTTCTAATGTTTAAATGATACACCGATCAGGTATAACATTATGACCACCTGCGTGATATTGTGTTGGTTCCCCTTATGTTGTCAAAAATGCTCTGAACCATTGGACATGGACAAGAGGACCTCTCAGGGTCCTATGAAGGGATCTTATGGGGTCTGGCACCAGGACATTGGCAGTGGATCCTTTGGGTACTCTGGCTTGAGCAGTGGGGCCCATCAGACTTGTTTCACTGCATCCTGTTGATGCTTGATCACAATGGGGTGTCGGAAGTTTGGAGGTCAAATCAACATCTTGGGCGACTGTCATGTTCCTCAACATGGTCCTGATTGTTTGATGTTTTTTCCATGTGGTGGGGTGCATTTTCCTGCAGGGGTAGACCAGTGACATTTGGGATTTCCATTTGTATGAAGGAGTGTGCTTGTTGTGGGACAATGTTTATTTGGGTGTCAAAGTCTCATCAACATGGATGTTAGAATCCAAGGTTTTCCATCAGAACACCACGTAGTACCAATATGATCAATGTTATTTACTTCACCTGTCAGTGGCCAGAATGTTGTGGATGATCGGTGTATAGGAACTCCTAAAATTATATTGCACTTCTATAGAGTTCTGGAACTTGTGAGAATGAAACCTAGAAACATGCTCTGACTTTTGACCCTTAGAGTCACACTTCAAACACATCTGCCCACCAGCAGCTCTCTAAAGCTCACTAATTAACACATTATACCTCAATTGTTTTGATCTTTTGAACATAAAAAGGAAAGATTTCTGGGGTTTGTTCATTTTGGAATGAGAGCAATCGTTCCAGTCCTGGAGCAGAAAAAAACATTGCAACAGCTTTCAGCAATCACTTGCTGCAGACACAGAGCAAAACCAAAGTGGTTGCCATTTCCTTATTTTGCTGCCAGGATGTCATTCTTGACTTATTCACGTGTTGCAACAAGCACACACACGAGGCAAAAAATAATGCCAGTAATTCCATTCTGACATTAAAGCTACAGCAAGTATTTAACTGAGCTGACTGGACGTGATTCAGCAGAAATGATGAGAAACTCTCCCGCAAAGCAAACGTAGTTTCCACTTCAGTCATTTTTAAATGCGAGAAGGAAGTACATCTGCTCTGGTAATGATTAAAAGCAGAAGTCTCCCCAGTGTCTGAATAAAGGAGTCAGTCATGTAATGAAAAATGAACATGTGACAGTGAAAACACAGTGTGTGCTGTTGCATTACTGATTCATCTCCTTTTGTAGAAAACATTCTAAACATTCATATTGTGTGTAGTTTACTGATAAACTATAGCATTTCAGAGTTCCCACATTTCAAAGAATGCCACTTTTGAATTCAGAAACAAACATTTTCAGCATTTTCTCCTCGTTTGTCTTGTCTGCAGGACCAGTCGTGCCGCTACAATTCAACAGGCATGGCAGCTCAGTGCAAAGGCTTCGAGGAGATCCCGGAGGGTAACGAACATGCGCTGGCAGTGGCGCTCTACAAAGTGGGTCCGGTGTCTGTGGGCATTGATGCTACACAGACCACCTTCCAGTTCTACCAGCGAGGTCAGTAAGCCGCTGAGGTGTCTGCGTTCTGGGCACAGACACTGACTGGTTTCCCTGTTGTGATACGTGCATAGAAGATAAAAATAAATAAATGAGTAATGCTGTGATTAAAAAAATATATAAAGAAATAGCATTATAGACAAAGATATGTCTTCTCATGGTGGGCTGTTGAGCTGCAGCCTTCTCAATACAGGGAATTCAAATTATTCTTTAGACAATGTTATTTTCTTACACAATTTCTGTTCTAGATTTCCGGTCAAAATAGCTCACCTATGCAGTATTTTATGGCCACTGACTCTAAAATGTTAAATTCTCAACTTTGCATTCTGCAATTGAGAAGACTAGTACAATTGATGGACATTTTAAATGCTAATTCCAGTATTTTCAAAACTTAATATGTTGAATTTGTGACTGTTTTGTGGCCATTCAGGATTTCCTTAACCAGACATTGAATCCTGTCAACATGGAGTGGGTTTTTCAATTCGAAATTAGAGAATAGTGTCGGCAATTAAATAGAATAAGAACTCACCGAAAACATTAACTAAATTATTAAAGATATGAGAAATTGTTCCCTAATTTTCATCCAGAATGACAAACAAATATAACAGTGAACATTGACATCATCTCAGGTAAGTTTTAGCGAAATGATTTTCAGTATAAATATTGAATGATAGACAGAGTTTGGTTCGCTGATGCACTTCAGCCTCACAGTTTGCTTCTTTGCCTCCCCTATGCCTTGTGCCCAGGTGTTTACTACGACCCGAACTGTAACAAAGATGACATCAATCATGCTGTGCTAGCCGTGGGCTACGGCGTGAACACCAAGGGGAAGAAGTACTGGATTGTCAAGAACAGGTGGGACACATCACCTGTCTGAATGGCATCAGGTGGTTCGTAGGGCCACCAAAATGAAATGACAGTTGTTTGTTGGTGTTGTTGATGTTTTCTATCAGCTGCGTTTGTTGGTGACAAAGCTGAAAGACTGTTTCACTCCTGGCAATGCTCAACACCTCTCATGTCTCTGTTTCCATCCTTTGTCTTTCCCGTGGCAGCTGGAGTGAAAGGTGGGGCAACAAGGGCTACATCTTGATGGCACGTAACCGTGGCAACCTCTGTGGCATCGCCAACCTCGCCAGCTACCCCACCATGTGAAGACACAAGTGTGGAGCTCGGATAAAACACAAGAGAGGATGAAGGGGCTTTGCTTAGTCTACTACACACATAAAAAATACACATGGAAATGATCGTAGAGTTCATTTCAACATCTCAGCAACCACTACAAAAAATACAATATACCGCTTTGTTTACACAGATTTTTCAAACAACAAATATGTATTTTGATTATCAAACAATTAAAAGAAACTCAGATTGGACTGATTTGACATTCAGAATTCCGATGAGGAAAAAGGTTAAATGTTGTGGAGTCTTGGATTCCAACATTGAGGATGTTTGGTTATCTTGAGTTATATGAAGCACTTTGAACCCCTTAAGCCTTTGCAGTTTATCTCCAAAGCAGCAGACCTCCCATGAGCCACAAATAAACATGTCCAGTTTCAGTGTCTCCAGGGCATGGCGTTGGTGGAGAACACCTAACCCGGAAAATGGGTTAGTTTTATGCCAGAGCGCCAAGTTAAATTTCCGAACCCCCACAACACATTTTATAATATTTGGCCTGTAGTTGATGATAGTTTCAGCCACTAGTTTTAATTATATTTTGTATGAAAACGAACAGATAGAAAACATTGCTGGGCAATGGGAGCTCCTGCCTTCCTGTTGATGGAGCATCAGTTCTTCTAAATCTTAACTATTTTTTCTCTTGATCAAATGGACTGCTGTTGTTGTTATGTTCAGCACTTTTCGAATGATTTAACTGCAAACTCATGTTTTCTATGAAATTGAATAAAGGTTTCATTTTGAAGTTAACACATCACATGGCATTTTTATTGGCAAACCAAGGAAATACAATAAGAAGTACTATAAAGATCAGCACATAGCCAGCACCAGAAATATATTATTAAAGTTAACTGTATGGCTACAAGTCTGATAAATGTATCATCTGACCATTTGATAACCCAATAATTCAACTTCACACCTTGATGTAAAACACACAGACCTACACACACACCTACACACTTAAACACACCCCCACACACACATAAACTTTTAAGTGACTTTACATCCTTTAAAAATGTTAAAGAGCTGCACTTGACTCCGTAAATAATTAAGTTTGATATACAGGCAGTATATAATAAAAACATTTTCAGCACAACAGCAATAAATACAGGGTGATTCATTTTTTTCATTCTTGTAAGAAACTCCATTTTCTCAAATGCCTTATTTCATTCAGTTAAGTCTCTGTCATCTTAATAATTACCGTTACCCACAGGTTCTGTACTTGTTTACTAATGATAAAAACATATTATTAATCATCAGGCAACCTTGTTGTTAAAACACCTCTAAAATACAATAGAAATCTGCACATTTAAACTACAATGTAATTTTAAATAATTACACTTAATGGCATTATTCTTCATTTTGGGAAAGATGCGCATTTGCGCTTTTGTGAAGTGTTGAATGAAAAGACTGATAAAGATTGACAGGTACAGTAAATATAAAACCTGAACCAACAGCTACTTTGCTGAGGTTACCATAAAGAATTAAACAAAGAAACAGAGAGATGCAGCTATTCCTCTGACCATAGATGACACAATCTACCTACAATTGCTAAAACTACTATCGAAAAGAATGCAAGTATTTACAACCTAAATATTGACTTAACATTCATACATTCATATATATATCAAGTGAAATAGAACATATTGTTATAATGCAATTCTCTACCAGGAATCCATGGGTCCAGGCATTCCTGTGGCTGTTACTTTGACAAACACCCCCCACCTAGACATTGTTGCAGACCAAGCACCCCGTCACATCTTAAAAGCTGCTTACAAATGATTCAAGGAACCCAGCAAAGTCCCCAAGATTTTGACCCAAACCTCCAAACATCCCAGATCTCAATCTGGTCAAGCCTCACTAGACTAAGCTCAATCCACAAAAGACCCACCCCAAACCCTACAGGACCCAAACGATTTGCTGCCAACATCTCAGTGCCCTACACCAAAGGTCCCAAGTCCATATACTGGTATACTAGTCATGAGATAGGTGGAATAGTGAGCTGACTACGGGAGGAGATAGATGTATCTGATGTAAAAGCCCTAAGCACCAGATCTATGGAGATAGAGGTCTGCCTCAGCATGAGGCTGAGTAAGAAGGCCCCTGAGAACATATACCAAAAGGCACAAGCAAGTAGCTGGGACAGTGTACAAGAACTGACTATGGACCAAAAGTCCCCAGTTCCCCGTACAGCACAAACAAAGTGGCTGAGACCAGCAGAGCTAAGATCCTGTTAGACCACAGGTTCCAGACTGACAAGCAGGTGCTGGCTAACCAGGCAGACATGCTGGGGTTAGACAACAAGCAGAAGTGGACAGTTTGGTAGCTGACAGCAAGATCAAGAGTAAAGAGCATAAAAAGATGTACCCAGGGCTAAAGGAATAACAGGAACAGATGTGGAAATTAGAGTTCCAGTGGTAATAGGAGCATTAGGGGCTGTGACCTCCACACTGGGAGAGTGGCTCCAGCAGATTCCAAGTACAACATCTGAGGTTTTCATTGACAACAATAAGATATTGCACCCCCAGAAAGTGTCTAACAAAGTCTGTTTTTTCCTAAACCTAACCATGTAGTTTTTGTGCATAATGCTGATCAGCATCAAAACATGAAAACCACAAATATATCCTTATATTTTACTTAAATTCTTACTATTTTAAGTTAGATTATAGAGGTCAGATTAGAGGTCAGATTTTGACTGAATGCTGTTAAAGTTTGCTCTACCTGAACTTCTAACGAGCACGTATAAAAAGTGTTGTAACATATTGCTGTTTGCTGTTGAGATCTTTGACCTTTGCATGTTCATGAGGACATTTGCCAATGCTTGAATTTAAACACCAGAAAGACATTGTCGAAGTGCATCATTTGTTGACAAATTTCCACCACAAAACTTGTTTATGCATTTTGTACGTTTGGAAAGTCAGCGGACAACTGCAAGTGTTCCATTGCAATACAGCTCATTGGCTTCTTTTGGAGTCATAGTCTTAGTTCTAGTTTCATTAACAATACTGTATTGTTTCTAATACTCTATTTTATTGTAAATTTTGGGCACCTTATTTATATTTGTATTTCTTTGACCTGCATGATTTGCACATTATTTGCATGTTCTTTCAGCATCTATCTATCTATCTATCTATCTATCTATCTATCTATCTATCTATCTATCTATCTATCTATCTATCTATCTATCTATCTATCTATCTATCTATCTATCTATCTATCTATCTATCTATCTATCATCTGTCTGTCTGTCTGTCTGTCTGTCTGTCTGTCTGTCCGTCCGTTCGTCCATCCATCCATCCATCTAAGATGTAAGCTATTAATTTTATAACTGTCATATGACATGGTTAATGTACAGCAGTATGTGTATTTTGTACTACACAAATCTTATAAAAGTGAGTAGTATGATTTAAAAAATGGTGAGGACTTTTGTTCTTCTATCAGTGATGGATTCTTCTGTGTCTTCATTCAACAATGGGCTGCCAGTCCACATAGTGACCTCCTAACCTTTCAACTAGAGCTCTAACCGGGTCAAATATTCATCTTGACCTTCACTTCAGTCCAGAACCACAAAGCAACAGACTGGATATCCAACATGTGAGCGGTACTCCCCATTTTAGCGACCTCCTTGACCTTTCCTATTCCACCACCATCAAACCAAAACGCTGAGTTCTACACAATAAATACCAAAATCTAATGAGTAGATTGCCATTATATTCCTTTTCCCCTGAAGAGAAGAGGAGTGTTTTCCATTTCCATTCTCTGGCAGCCTCAGGGCAAGTCAAGAGATGCCATCTCTGTACAAAGATAGTCTCATATTCTCACAGTCCTGAATGCTTAATGCTGCTGAATGGGACTTTTCACCTTTTCACCTGCATTGTGAGTCGTAATTCAAATCACAGCCTCTCAAGGCTATTAGTGGGACATTTGTAACACATTTTCAAGTCATTTTTGTGTTGCTGTATTTTTTTAAAATGTAAAATAAGTTAACTTGTCCCTTTCATATTTTCCAATCACCTGTAGTCCAGTTATGAGGATTTCCGGTTATTGCAAATACACAGAAACAGTTGTTCTTTCTTTCTTCATTTTTTTTTTTTTTTTGCATTGTTTTGGAGGTCATTACCAAACACAGGAATGTGATGCAGCTTTCTGTTTCATAAGAGGAAGAACTGCGACAGACCATGTGACACTTTCTTCATAAATATCAAACCAGGAAAACACAAGTCAGAACAGGTTCAACGAGGAAGCAGCAATGACTGATCGAGGCAAGTGAAACGCTTTTCATCACACTTTCACAGCTTCAACCGAAGTGTTTGACTTTTATAATAATTTTAGCTCATTTAAGACGAGGGATCAGTCAATAGATACATTTAATGGGAGTTTGCTTTTACTTTCGTTTCTGTGCTACAAAGAGTTGCCTTTGTTTCAGGCTGCATGTGTGTTGATCCAAACCACAGAGAATCTCTGTAATGTCGTTATAACATTGTTTTACTGAGGCAAAGTGTGACTATGGTGATTAATAATGGCTTTAGGAGGATCAAATTAATCAAATATACAGTTACTGAAGCCTCAAATTACTGTAGAGTAATTTAAAAGGCTGTGCTGTATAGTTAAGCTGTGTCGTTTTCATAGTATTCATGTTAAGCCTTTATTAAAAGCACAATAAAGATCTTTTTCTTATTAGTATCTATGAAATTGGTAATTATTAAGCCAAATAGACAGTTTTCTTTGGATAAAGTTCAGTATTACTTGGCTAGAAATCCAACTCTCACTACAGAGTCTACAGAGTTTCAAATTCTTTTCTTTTAAACAGTTAAGATTCAGATTTAGGGTACTTTTGGTGGAGCCATACAGACAATAGTGTACTCTTTCACCTTAGAATTTAGTAGTTGTGGAAAGTAACTAAATACTTTTATTCAAGTACTGTACTTCAGTTTTGAGGGACTTTACTTTTACCTTTTGCTTCACATCTCCAAAATGATAATTTAACATGCTGTTAAAATACAACGCGTTGTTAAAGATTCAGTCAGTGGTTTCCAGTTTTTCTGCACTCTGACGTCTTCCAAAAAACAGGGTGTGGTGAAGCTCACATGTCAGAGTTGCTCACAGCTTCACCAAGTAGTGATTTTTTCCCTTTGAACTCCTTACATGGTTTCATTTCAGTAAATGTTACAATAATCCAACCTGTACCAAAAAACTAGGATTAGAGAAAAAGGCCAAAAACTGTTTTTCTTATACATAAAACTGTTTATGCAGTAGTTTAAGGAAGAGAGCAGTCCACTAAAATCAGGTTAGTTAGGTTTTAGTTTCCGTGTTCAGGATGCAGGTCTGCCAAGAAAACACCTCATCCATTAGAGGATGATGAAAAAAATCCTACTAGATAAAGTAGTCCCTCTGACTTATATACTATTATTATGTATGACTTGAGATTACTAATAGTGAAGCATCAGCATGTTGGCAGCATGCTACTGTTTCAAGTGCTGCAGGTGGAGTTAGTTTAAGTAAATGCTGATTCTGTCAGTTCTGGTACCAGAATGTCTGATGTTGACGCCTTGTGACATGCACTGTACTTCTTACTTGTTCATTAGTTTCAGTCCTGGTCTTGTGACAGTTGTATCATTTGGGGATTTATGTGCCTTAATCAGCTTAAATTTTGTGGAAGTGAAACTTATGCTGCCTATGAGTTAGAGATATGAAGAAACAATGTTTTTTAGTAGTCTGTTCTGCTTTATAAAATGCATTGTCAGAATATTTTGACCACCTCAGTTGGACTACCTGGCCTGACTGTTCCTAAAAAACTGTTATCTGATACAAAACATAATGAGGACATTTTCCAATATTGACAAATGTGGAACTTGCAATGCTTCATCCAGTGATTTATCAGTGAATTATGAGAAAATTAGTCTTCAAAAAAGCTATTTTTCACACAAAAATGATGCACATTTGATTGTTGAAGGGTAACAAATGATTTACTTTATTTTGTGGGCTGATTTTTTAATACATATTTTGGGTTGTTGATTGGCAGCTGTATGAAAATGACATCTTGTGTTCTAGGATAGTTTTATCTTCTTTTTTCATTATTTTTATATGTTTTATATAATTTATCTAGAAAACATTAACAGATTAAATAATCGTGAAAATAGTTGCTAATACATACAGTATACTGCAACTTTCCAAGTTTAAACCACATTAATGGTTAGCCAATTATCTTAGCTGACTTTCCAAGTAATTAGTCACACTTGTGCAAGCAAAGCTAATTTGCAAGGTTACCAAATTACCCTAGCTGGTCTTTAAAGTTTAAACCTCAGACCTTAGCCTAGTACACCTTTAAAATTTAAAGAGCCTCGCATAGATAGGAAAGTTAAGCTTGCTAGTTTTTTGAACAAAGGTTAGAAATGAAAATAGCAACAGGTAACATAGGTTTTTTTTTTTTTATGAAATGTTTATTGGCTTGTTTATCATGCCAAAATTAGCCCAAAACTAACTATCTCTATACATAGTTAACTGTCCATATAAGAATAGAAGTGAGACCTCTGCAAACCTACTGGGGTACATACCGAATTTTGATAATCGTGAAAGAAATGTTAAGGGCTTTCAAGAGCAAACAATAAGTTGTGCTCATATTTTCTGAAACAATTATTTGCTTTGTTAGTCTTTGTCTTTTTTGCTTCTTTTGCTGGTTCTTCTGCCAACATGCAAATCTTAAAAAAATATCTAGTCATGTCCAATCCCACAGTCTCTGAGAAGTTGTTTCCGTGTGTGGTTTTTATGAAGCGAAAACCACTCGTCTGTTTCTGACTCAAGGCGATCTCTTGCCAGGCGGATTGTTTTCTCGCCAGCATCTGTCTCATCAAAGGTTAGATGACATCCTGTCTTCTCATGTGGCCCCTGTCTCTTTGGTGTTTGCAGGCCTGATGTTGGGGAGCCTGCTGCTCGTCTCCCTGTGTGTCGGGGCAGCGGCCATGTTTGATAGCAGGCTGGACTTACACTGGGGGCTGTGGAAGAAGACACACAGGAAGATGTACAAAAACGAGGTATGTGATTAAGAAGGACAAAACAAATATGGAAGAGTTTCTGTTTCTGTGAAGCATGGCTTATATTGACCTTTTGCACTATTTCTGTATGTTTTTGCGTTGAGGTGGAGGATATGCGTCGCAGGGATTTGTGGGAGAAGAACCTGATGCTTATTAACCAGCACAACCTTGAGGCCTCGATGGGGTATCATACCTACGAATTGAGCATGAACTACATGGGAGACTTGGTGAGGCACTTTTATTGATTTATGATTATCATTTTTCTTTATTATTACCCATGGTCTTGATGATGTGTGAAGTTCGACAGAATACAGACTAGATGGCGCAAGATTAGTCTAAATTAAAAAGCTGAACAACAAATTTTTATAATCAAGTGTGGCTGTTTTTGCATAATACTGGCAATGTAGTAGGCAGCTGAACCCTCATGGCCTCCTAAAGGTTCTGGTTTAGCTGTCTGCCATGAGCTTAAGTTAGATTTAGAGTTGCTTGGTGAAATAAAACTTTAAGATGCATTATCAACTGAAAACAACTGGACCTTAAAGTACAGGTCGAGGGAGAAATACTGACTAGAGCACAAAGGTTCTTTATTTTCTTCATTTTGCAGCTTTAGTACGTCCCTATTCCCTCCTGTTTAAGTAACATCCTCCAAAAACAGCAGTGCCGAGCTGCTTTTTGTAGTTTCAGGGCTTCTATTTAAAAAAAAAAAAAAAAAAAGTACAAAATACAGAATTGTGACCCATTCTCTAAAATGTATATCTTCAGTATCAACCAATAGGTTTACTATTGAGAACTACACACAGGTTGGAGAACTTGTAAAGTACTGCAAGACAAACCAACATGCTGGTTTGGGATCTTGTCATGGGAATTGTTGACTATGCAAATCGTCAATATATGTGCTTCAAAGAAATTACTACTGGTTCATTATTAACTGCATAATAACCAACAGGCAGAAGGCAAAAATGTAATTTGTCAAATTTTTATCACATGTGAGACAATTATCAATATTAAAATATCTAGCAGTTACTGCATTGGCTTGCTTCATTAATTCACATTTAATGAATGTAAAAATAACATCATAGCAAATGCCAAAGTTCTTCTTTCTTATTTTCTCTCAGAGGTATTCATTTATTCAGTCATTAGCAGTGATATGGAATTTGAGAAGCTGGAGACACTGATAGATGTAACTAAAGCATTAACATTTTAGCTAAATAATATAATGAGAAAATAAATTACTGTGACTTTGGTTTAACCTCATGCAAAATGTAAATGAGCGAACGTTGCTGCTGAGCACAGGGTTTTATCTTTTCACCCTTTGGCTCCTCCAACTTTACATTTTCTGGGAAGCTGTTGTTTCTTGGCTCTGACCTTTGAGACTTAACTGAAGTAATGAGATGGTTTCTTCTCTCAGTTTGACCACCGATCAAGCTCACTAGGGTGTTTTATCCACACTTGTATTTAGCTTCCCACAATGTGTTCTGGGTCTAAATTAATGAATGACTAAAGCACATACTGGAATGTTAACCAAGTGGTGTCTGGTACTTTAACCTGCCCCACCTCAGTCTGTTTTGGAGATTCTTTTGCAATGTTTAAATCCAGAACTCAAGTGGAAGTAAACAGAGCTGTGACTTAGCTAACTCAGTTTAGAGAGCAGAAGGGCGAAACTGAAAAAAAAAAAGAAACTTGTTTGTCTGGTTGGTTTTAGTCTGTGTACCAAAAGGGATCTCATCTGGGGCATTGAAATGTGTGGTCATAAAAATCTGATGTAAAAGTTATTTATTTAAGATCTCATGGAACATCAGCTATAATAAAACTGAATGCGACTGTTATCTTTTCGATTGCTCTTTACCCCGTTAGCATTGAAAGGAGGGATATCAAGAGTGAACTTATCATTATTATACTTGGCTAGAGAAAAAGTACATTCAAATTACATTCAAATCTTCATTACTTTATTTTTTATTTTCAAATATTAATTCTTATTTTCTATCTACAGTGTATTTTTCTAACTTTTATTACTATAAACAGCTGAAAATGATCGCAAAGAGTGCAGCACACCTGCACAAAACAATGAAGTTGCAGGTTAGAAAGATAAAAACAATGAGCTAAAAGATGCTCAAATGGTCTATAGAGCTGGGTGGAGCTCTGCGGTTGGGGATAATTCTCTGTTGGTTCATTACACTATACATGGACACGTGATCCTTCATTACCATAAAAATAATTTAATAGTGAAGCTTCAACTGAAAATGTGTTGGTTTGCAAAGTTAAAGGTGTTCCAAATGATAAATTAGGGCAAAGACACTGTCAGTAAAATAAGAAACAATTTATTAATTTAGCACTGTTCAAAATGAAAAATACATTAGAGCAGCTTTTAATATTCAAGAGCAATAAAACAGAATTGCTAAAGAAAAAACATGAGAAAGAAATATCGAAACATATATTACTAAAAGTAAAATGTCTGATTTCACACATTTCTTTTCTAAAAAAGAAACATAAATATAGCTTTATTTTAGTAGTGTTCTGAATAAATGTGGTCCTTGAAATGAATCTCAGTCCTCTGCTCATGTTAATACTTGTTATTTCCTTCCTCATAGACAAAAGAGGAGATCATGCAGTCATTTGCCACTCTCAGTCCTACCACTGACATCCAGAGGGCGCCATCTCTCTTTGCAGGAGCGTCAGGCTCTGATGTACCAGACACCATGGACTGGAGGGAGAAGGGTTGTGTCACAAGCGTCAAGATGCAGGTAAAAGAAATAATGCACAAGCTTGCTATGATTCTGTTTTCGTCAGTGTTTCATTTAACTCAACTTATGAACCTCCTTAATTTATTAATTAATGCCGTTAGAGGAAGCAGACACATGTCAGGTCTCATGGTGACGTGGTCAACAGTGTCATTGTTCCTACATTTCAACCATTCATCCTGTTCCTTATTCTTTGAACCAGTTCGTGTTTTTCACAGGATGTTATCACCACAACCATGTCTCTATCACATCCCCTTTTTCCCAGAAGACTGGTGACATCAGTGTCAAACGCATTAAAACCTCAAAATCCGACTCACTATCTAACAGCAGTTAGTTATAAATGTTATCACTTTAATATCAGAGTTTTGAAAATGAATTCATTAACAAGTTAGTTAGTGACACCAAAGTTCTACGATCTTGTCCTGGAAAGTAAATTTGCATTTTTAAAAAAAATAGATTTGCCTGTCTACACCATCTGTAGATTGTTTACTGTATTTTCGGGGGAAAAAGAGAAAAAATCAGATTCAACTTATTGCAAACTTGTGTTGTTGCAGATGAGTATCATTCAACTAGAGACCTACAAGTATTGATTTTGGCATTCCTTCTATTCTGTGCAACATGTTAAATGTAATTGACAAACAAAACATTTTCTCAAACAGTCAGTGGAGTTCTTTAACCTCTTAAACTGTGCTGGACCCTCTGTTGGCTCCATCTTTACAATCTCGTGCTGTGCTGCCAAACATGGAAATGTGTATAAAATGATACACAAGACAAAAAGACTATTTCCATTTTGATGTAATACTACAGCTGTGGGAATGGTGTTGGACTGGAATATTTCACACAGTGTTGTTTATTATTATTGTTATTATTATTATTATTATTATTATTATTATTATTATTATTATTATTATTATTATACCAATATAGCTTTGATTAATTATTAGTATAAGGTATACTATAATCCACATGTGATGGTGTAAAGTATGCATTTTTAGTAAAGCTTTACCTACTTCTAAAATGCATGGAGAAAGAAAGGAATGTCAAAAACAACAATAATAGCATAAAGAACACCTTTAATGTCAGACCTGTGTCAGATTCAAATATGTAATGTTGTCTAACAGAATGAAAAAGTGTTTCATCTGACATTGAAGCTAACAAAGTGAATACTTTAAGGAATACTGAGAATATGATGCATATTTTTGTTTTGGATTTTCTGTAATCTAGGGTTCTTGTGGCTCTTGCTGGGCCTTCAGTGCTGCAGGGGCCCTGGAGGGCCAGTTAGCCAAGACAACGGGGAAGTTGGTGGACCTCAGTCCTCAAAATCTGGTGGACTGCTCCAGCAAATATGGCAACCACGGCTGCAACGGAGGCTTGATGCATCAAGCCTTCCAATATGTCATCGAGAACCAGGGCATCGACTCTGATGCTTCATACCCTTACACAGGATATGTGAGTGTTTAAACACCGAAAACAGTCAGTCGTACTGCACAGCTTTTTTCAACCAGTGCCGTATTGTTTCTTAGCAGCAATTTGTTAAGGACAAAAAAGTGAAAGAAATCACAATTCTCAAGGCTCAGGTTCACAGTTAATTCCCTCAGCAGACACTTTCAACAAACAAGGCTTCATCACAGCACCACAGAGTGGAATCCTCCTGCTTTGATTAAGCAATCATCCCCAGGAGTGCAGGGAAGATTTAAAACAGGTGTGAGCAGGTATTTAAGAGAGCAGTGGAGGTGCAGATGTGGGCTTTTTAAACAGATGGTCAAGGCAGACTGATAAGGTCAGATAATCTCAAACTGTTGTTTAGAAAGAGCAGGGGGGTACAAATGAACAAATGTAATGTATTTAGTATTTTGTTATGCACTGTATCTTTGATGGGATGCACTGATAAAAACTACAATCACATGCCACAGGGGTTGTTAGGGTTATGGGCAGCCAGACCTCTATGGAAATAAGCTGAAATACTTAATCAGCTGTTCTAAAGCTTTTTATTGTACTACAAGATCTTCATCAGTAAATAGAATTTAAACAGGTCTCAACAGATTTTTTTATGAGCACTTAAAGGAAGTCCCTAATAAGTGAACCTTGTGCTAACATTCTTTCCTCAGTTGCGGTTTCCATGGATATTACATCTTGGCTATACAACACACTGTTCGTTCAAAAAATAAAATAAAATTTCATGACACTTGGTGTAGAAGTGGACCATAGCCAAAGAAAGAACCCATTAAATTTTGGCGCAGAGCCAAATCACTTTCTTAACAAAAAATAATTTAAAAAAATGCAGAGATAGGGCATTGGCAGTGGCCTTTGTCGAGAATATGCTCTCCGAGTGCCCTTTTAGTTTCTGTTGTGTTGTGGCCCACATTCTGAGTTTGAGCGTGGACTTCTTTGTGACGGCTCATTCAAGGCCACCTTGTATTCTGTTCTGCTTATATTCTTCAATTTTAAATTTGTATTTAGAAATGGCAGGGTTTGCACGAGATAGCTGTTTTTTTTTGTGAACATAGAAAAACAAGGTTCAGGTTTTCATCCATTGCTTAATCCTCTGTAGGGCTGCGGGGGGTTGGAGCCTATCCGACCTGACTTGGGGTGAGGCAGGGCCACATAGAGAGACAACCAAGCACACTCACATTCACACCTACAAACAATTTAGAATCACCAGCTAAACCTCAGCATGTCTTTGGGCTGTGGGAGGAAGCTGGAGCACCCGGTGAAAATCCACACAGGCACAGGGAGAGGTTCCCAAATGCGAATATGTGTTTGTTTAGTTTGACTTTTGTCCGAAAATTTTGGATTTTGAGCAGTTTACCGGAAATTTGTGATGGACGTTGTCACTCTTTGCTGACATTTACAAACCCGCCCATATATTGATAAATCAAGAAAGTTAGTGACAGATTAATTGAGAATGAAGACAAGAGTTAGTTGCAGCTTTATAAGAGATATTGTTGCTTCAGTGTTGTTCAGTTTGGAAAAAACTACATAATGTCATTGATCTTTGTAAATCAGTGCTTTCCCCACACACACTTGATTGAGGTCAGAGTATTAGTTTTGTTTTTTGGATTGCTGCTTCCCAAGTTTACGAGTTCTACTACAGTGCTCTTTTAAAATAAACAAAGCTTAGGAATCTAATGCACACACAGGTTTACATTGAACCAATTCCTGTATGAGACAACAATGTGGGTGTATAAACAGCAGCACTAAGTTAAGTCCGACCCTTCAGGCTGCAGACAGCAACACTCTTCTCACTTGTCTGTGGTCTGCTGTTAATGTCTCTTTGGAGCAACAATAAATTAATCGGAGCGGACAACATGTTTGTCCTCCAGGCTTCATCTGGTTCGTTGTTGTTTGTGTGGAGGAGGAGGGCATTTCTGTTCCAGCCTTCGCGGAGGTGTCGTGGTTTTAATTCAACCAAAAAATGAATAAAGACTCTATCAGGGATGGGAAATAGTCTCTTCTGTTGTGTGACACTGAAATTCAGCTGCTAAGAAAATTTGAAAGAAAATTTTGAAAAAAGTTAGTCTTTTTAAAAAAAATATTTGGTCATCATCCTAACCAGTTTGGCTTAATTATAAAATGCTAGATTACTTTACACCTTCTATGCAGGGGTGGACTGGTCATCTGGCATACCGGGCACTGTCCTGGAGGGCCGGTGTCTAGTTGGGGCTGGTCAACAGGTAATTTTTTCCCCACATAATTGGCTGGTCAGTTATGTGACCTGTTGTCCAATTGTGTGGCAGACTGGCCATTCGGTACAGCCCAGCGACACATCCCATTGGTCACCTGTCAGTCAGGGCCTGGCAGTCACCCAGTAACAGAGTTATGGCAAGTGAGCCGAGGTTTTGTGAGGAGTCTGACAACATCATGGAAAAACAACCTCCGAAAAAACACCCCAGTGGCGCTAAAAAGCAAAGAATGAAAAAAATGAAAGCACTGGAAGCAAATACCTCCAAATGCACCAAAATAACTGCATTATTTGGTCTGCCAGCAGCAGCAGCAGCATCCAATAGCGGAGGACAGAGGCCGCAGACCATGCCTGATCCTGGCGCTACCCTCCCACAAAAATCAGTGCTTGATTCAGTCAACCAAATATGCTGTGGGCCGGTCTGGGCCAAAAATGCCAGGGCTGATTTTTTGCCCAAGTCCACCCCTGCTTCTACATGCTCCCATATTGGAATGATGTGAGGGAGCCTGTTAGACAAAGTTTTTTTGCAAAGGCAGCTAGTCACGTATACATTGTTTCAACTCATATTCCCAAATCAGTTACACCTTCGCCAAAACATGCCAGATATTTGCTAAAATGCCCACAAATTCCCAGTGGTAGCTGCTAACAATTTCCCTTTCAAGTCACTAGGAGGCACTACAGCTAACTCGGGCAGTTTGTTATTATTTGAAAACATTTAATTACAAGATCAAACCAAATTGAGTTAATTTTTTCAGCTTGTTTTGCTTGGTTCCGCCAACTTTGTATGACATATTGCAGTAAAAAACTTTTTAGAAATTGTTTTCTTTGATGATTTAAAGTAAAACTTGTCCTTTAACCCTGTTTTGTCCTGTAACTTCAGCAACAACAGTGCCGCTACAACCCCATGTACCGTGCCGCCAACTGCTCCCGGTACAGCTTTCTGCCTGAAGGGGACGAGGGGGCTCTGAAGGAGGCCATTGCCACCATTGGACCCATCTCAGTTGGGATTGATGCCACGCGGCCCAAATTTGCTTTCTACAGGAGTGGTAAGTAAACACATCATCAGCTACATGCAGACTATCTTTATCCTTTTTTAAACAGAGATAGAAAGATCAAAACAATTTTAAGAAGGCAAAAGGGGTTGAATGAAGTTTTCTTGATTTTCTTTATTTATTACAAAAGCTCAGTTTTTTTTTTTAGCAGGACACCATTCCTCCTCATCTGCTAGAATAAAGAGCAATTAAAGAACATGAATATACTGAGATGGATTTCTTTTTTACCCCCATTATTTCAGGAGTGTACAACGACCCAAGCTGCTCCCAGAGAGTGAACCACGGGGTGTTAGCTGTGGGCTACGGCACACTGAATGGACAGGACTACTGGCTTGTGAAGAACAGGTGAGACATTTTAACTGCCACGACTTCCCAAAAATCCCTATCTGGATCACATATATATAGATACTCACAAACCTAGTTCATACATAGATCCTGTATATTTTTTCCTCCATCATGCATTCTGGCTGATCTGCATGACAAACAAGAAGTGAAACAGGGAAGTCTGAGCTGTGCAGAAAAGTACATGCAACAACAAGTGAAGACCAGTCGTTAAATGCTGTTCAGACTTTTGGTATCTTGCTGACATGAGTGTAGCAGTTGACTTAAAATAGCACAAACTTCTCTAGCTGCCATAACCCAGACTGTGGGTTGGTCTGGTCTCACGAAATTATTTGTATATAATAGAGAAGTGTCATTAATTATCACGTAATACATGGAAAAACATATTTGGATGAAAAATATATTCCAAATATATTCCTATTTTTTTATTTGTCTATAAATATTCACCCCGATTCATATCAATGCATCAATATACACTGTATTTAATGATAATAATTGACTGGCATTAAAGAAAATGGGGGAAAAAAGACCATTTTTGTGATTGATCTGCTTCAAGCACATTGATGATTTTCTTGGTAACATTTTTTAATACATGGCAGCTACATTCACTGATGATTCATTATCCCAGAAATCTTGTACTATGCCTTAAGTCATATATTTTTTTTCTTTTTCATTCTCCTCATCCAGCTGGGGAACTAGATTCGGAGATCAGGGCTTCATCCGAATGGCACGCAACAAGAACGACCAGTGTGGCATCGCTCGATATGGTTGCTATCCCATATTGTAGCTGCACGATGGGAACTGAACAAAATCTGTTGCAAAATTATTATTGTAATGTCCTTTACATTGATTTTTACAATAACATTTTAAATACTACATTTTAAAAGCAGCACTGCTGGTGCTTCTTTATAAACTTAGATCTTGAGGATAAATTAGATTTTTCTCTCCATGTGGCCACAGACTTTGTCTGTCTTGTAAGACTGTGTGCTTGTTTGTGTCAGATTGTGTGTGTCTTTAATAAAGAGACAGATGCACTCTTTGCTTAGGATTAGGGAGACGCGGCAAGTTTGGATTTATCAGTTTACCAATCAGTCCTGTGTCAACATTTATATACAGTGAAGTTGCAAAGAAAGTAGGAAGCAGATTTTTCACCACTGGCTTGAGGTTTGTCTGTTAAACCTGCCATAAAAACTGTCTGAAAGGATTCCATTGACTCTTTGGGAAATTGGCTTGTTGGTCAATTTAGCTTTTACATGTTACGACAGAAGGAAGGCTAAAATCAATACTAGTGTCTCTGGTAAATATCCTGTGAACATGCTGATGTGATAGCAAACCGTATACCAGCTGCCCACAGGCAAGTACCATCGTCTTGTGTAAGAGGAAAAATATTTTTGGTATGTTGTTGCCTTCTTTTGTTAAGCAACTTTTCCAAATAGTCTATTGAGATTCTTAAAGTAGCATTCACTTGTTATTTGCAGAGAATTGAGGGAGGAGATAGAAAATATACATCAGCAGCTAGTTAGTTAAGCTTAGCATTGAGAGCAGAAGCAGGGGGAAGCACAGACCTCAGCCCAAGGGTAAAAAAAATCTGCCTGTCCAATGAAGTGTAAAAACAAGAACTCATGATTTTATTACAAGTTAACTGCTGGACTATTTTTTTACTTGGTACAGGGAGCTTTAGAGGTTACCTTTGGAAAGCTGATCAGCTGCTTTGCTGTGGATTTACAGTTGGCATACAGATAAGAGAGTGATATTGATCTTCTCACCCGACTCGCTGCAAGAAAGCGAATAAAGGTGTTTCCCAAAATGTAGAACTATTGCTTGAAAAGCTGGCTTCATATCCAGGAAAGAATAAAACCGGTGAAGCATTTGATTATTTTAATCGCTTGAATGTGGGCACTTCCAGTCGTGATCCATCTTTGGAAAGACTAATTGTTCAAAGATTGCTTGAACCCAAAATCACATATTTGTTGTACTTTTGAAATGCTTCAGACATCCACTACAATTTGAAAGGAATTGTTGTGGAGATAATTAATGTAAAAACCATGGACACCATATCTACAAGAGCTGCATTAAGGAAAAAGTCAAACTATGTCTAGGATTTGAATGTGTTCATGAGGCTGAAAGAAGCAAATACTGTATGTATTTTTTCATGCAATTAAGTAAAGCTACTTAAATCCAATTTTTAAGGGAAGATTTGAATTGATGAAGTTGATTTCATGCATTTCTCTTAGATGAATAAAATCTGGTTGAAGAGTACAGTTTAAGACCATGCGGTATTGGATAACAGCATTTTCAAAGAATATCGGTGTCTGTATCTGCCAAAAAAGTCAAAGTCAGAAGAAAGTCAACAGAGTACAGTGTTGGGTTACAAATGAGTCATTTTTATTTTTTTTAGTGCAACATCACAACAAACAATTTTCACATGAGGTATTCAAAGGGATTTTTCTTTAGTTGTTGATACAAAATGTCCCACCATGATTGACGTTTAAAGTGTTGTGTATCTTTTTTTAAAGCCTTTGGTTGGTTAGCCACATTCATTAGTAAGTCTAACACATGGACAAGAATGGCACGATAAAGCATGGTGGGCTGAGTCCAAGCTGAGGAAACCCAGACTCAGTCAAATATTTCCCTCAGCTCTTCCCCGTTTAAAGCTTTTTGTATGGATTTCATTAATTCCTACTTACAACAGTGGGATCGAACAGTATTTCAACTACACTAAACATTTTGGAAAAAACAGGGGTGGGAGGGGGGTGGCTTACAAATGTGGAAAAATAGCTTCTGTCTCCTTTGACCTTTTTTATTTTGGGATGAACGCTTGATTCTTGGGCTTTTTCTATTACAGCAGGTCGCATGATTCTAGTTTTCAGAAAACAAGGAATAGGCAACGTTGATTACAGCAAGATCCTCCTTGCTTGGATTGTCACCTCCTTCTTTTTTGGTCTTGAGAATGATTTTATTTATATACAGAACATGGATCAATGGGACACTCTAGCATACTGGACTTCAGCTTTGGCTGGATGGGAGGCCTCGTTCGGCTCCTGTTACGGATTGATTCCAGCACATTTGGTTTGGAGTAAAAGGCATGAAGAAGAGACGGATGGACAGACAAGATAGATAGATAGACAGACACCCTGACAGGATGGATTCTTTGGTTAAGGAATATCTTTGCCACACAACATCTCACACAGTTGAGGTAGATGGGTAAAGTCTTCATGTACACACAGGGGAAAAGGCGAGGACAGACAGGGGGACACTGGGGTTTACAGAGTCAAAAGACTTCCATCTGAAGACACTGCCTCATGTCAGTTTCTCAGTTCCAGCTCAACATAATACTGTTTTACGCAACATAAATAATCAGCACGCGGAACCCCACTGGTGCTTTTTTGAATCCTCTGAGTGCTACGGTAGCTCTGACAGGAAACTGCTAAAACTACCTATGATACATACTGATTCAGCAGTTACCCATCAATCTTTGGTTGTTTCTTTTGGTTTAAACATCATCAAAAAAAGTTTTTTTTTGGCTTTTTTATATTTTTTATTCTGAAAGTATATATTAGCTTTCAGTTCTGCTATTTCATTATTAACGCGCTCCTCAGAATTGCTCTGCAATGGCCTCGGCTGCCAGGCTGTCTCTGGGTCAAGTTTTTAGAAAAGTCACTAGGGGGTGCCGCAGGCTAAAATGGCAATGCGGATCACCTGCAGCAGCCAACTGGATTCACTCCTCCCTACCGCCTCCCCTCTGTACAGAAAAGGAAGAGCTTCCCTGCTTGACACGGAGCAGAAGGTGGCTCAATACAAAAAGCTCCGTCTCCATTTTAGGCTCTCAGTCAGAGAGACAAAGAGAAACCTGAAAGGTGTCACCTCAGCTTTGATACCATGACAGCGGTGAGCAGGGGTCAGCAGAAGAGCCTTCAAGCTCTTTCATTTTTTATATTTTTTCACCTCTGTACAGACTCAACCGCACATCCCCACCACCGCCCCCTTCGCTCTCAGCATGCTTACAATTGTTGCTCATTAAAGTTTAATTCGGCTCCATGCCCCACTACTCCAACACCTCCTGTTCCTCAAACAACCCCCCTCGCACACCACTACCACCTTCCTCATTCTGGATGATTCAGCCTCCTCTCTGATCTCCCCCCGCCCCCTCTGAATGCCCCCTAAAGCCCACAGGTCTGGCCAAGAGCGGACCCCAGACCAGATACCCAGAGAGGAGACGGGATGAAAAAAGCCTCCCCTTTGAAGTCCGCGAAAAAGTCGATGGCCTCTTTCATGACCGCCCGTCTTTCAAGTGCACGCTGTGAAGGGGGCCCCGGCAATCCGCCCCTTCCAATGTTAAAGACAGAGAAAGAGAGAGAAAATGAGACAGAGAGAGAGAGAGTGAGGGTGGAAAACTGCCAAGCTAGCCTTACCACTCTTTGGCAGCATTTACACAGGGGTCAGAGAATGAGATCTTGGGCGACTTTCTCCTGATTTAGGCATCCAACCCACGAAACACTGGAAAATCAAATCACTTGTGCTGTGCAAATTGCTGGGGGAACCCTTGAGGACTTGGAACAAACAAGATGAGAAACGAACTCTTGGACTCTTGGAAGGCCGGAGACATAGGCCACAAACCTGAGGCCTTGCAAGCTAATTAGGATGAGAAAACAAATCAGAAGAACCCCTCTAGGCCAGGGACAGACCCTCACACCTTACAAAACCAGGAATGATCTCAAAGACCTTCAGAACCATGGGTACATAAACCTAAGATCCCTTGAAGATGAGGAATGCTTTCAGAACCCTTTAAGACCAAGAACAAACTCCCAAGACCTTCAGAACCCAGAGAGCAGAAGTCCAATATCCTCAGAAGAGTAGAAAAGTACAATAAGAACCTCAGAAGACCGTGAGTGAACCCTAAGAACCTTCTTGGAACTGAGACAACTGGCAGAAGGGCTTGGCATGTGGAGGACGGTGAGATCACACTGAGTTGAACATAGACAGGAGTGTCTGCACTGCACTGGGGAGGGAGTTAGGTGAGGGAGATGGAGGGGTCACAACCATGCATTTCCCCAAGCAGACACACAGTACGCATGTTTGCATGTGACCCTGAAGGACTCAACTTTGGACAGCGCTTCAAGTGGGCCCCCAGACACTTAACACACTCTGCCACATGGCATTGGTCTAATCACAACTTTACAAGCAACTTGTGAGCCTATGGGATGCCACATCATCTTTGTCATTATTATTATTGTTATTATTCATAGTATTATTCATTATAAATATTATCACAACATTCAAACAAGCTTTGGCCTTGGCGTTAAGAGCTGACAGCAGAGACATTTGCAAGAGTAAAGAATTTCCCCATTATTCTACAAAAAACAAAGAAAACAAAACGAAAAAGGCCAGGCCTTAAAGATAGAGAGATACGTAACATCACTGGGTGGGTCGGGCTGGATAGGGTTCGGGATCGGGGTACTGGGTTTAGGGATTCAGGCCGTACATTCAGGGAGGCAATGTCAATCTTTGGTATTACGATGGGATTCTACAGCTAAAAGTGCCCATCAGAAAAAGTTTTCAGTTTCACACAGACATACAGAGCATTGTTAAATAAATACTTACAGTATATAGATAGCATAAATAAATAACCAAATAAATAGAGAGAGAAAAGAAAAAGGGAAAACAATAAATACACAAATGCAGTAATAAATACGTTGATCAGATCAGTAATTGCATTTGAAACGTTCTTGGTTTGATTGAACTATTGGCTATAAGGAGGCATGTTAAAGCCTTTCCTTTGTGGACCAAAAAAATGACCTTGTACGTCAGCAGGGCTGAAACAAACTGCCCCGCACTTCCAACGTGTTTCTATAAATAGAGCGATGTGCTTGAAATCTGTACAAAAAGGGCGGAAAGAATCACATTCCTCCATTTTCTAGACATCTGTAAAAAAAGATTTCGTAATGGAGCAGAGGTGTGTACAGTTATTTGGAAATGAGTGGAAAAAAATACTACAATGTCACTATACATTGTGTCAGGTGTACCTCTTCTCCATGGAGCCTTTGTGTTCAAAGGTTGTTTGTCATTTTTCTCTTTTTTGGCTTGATTTTGAGTCAAAAAATGGCTGTGAAGCTTTCACTTGGAAGCTCAGTGAGAGTCTTAAAGCTAGACGGTTGCACCAACAAGTCTGTTTTTGCGTCCTACTTGTGTTTATTGATTCTGTCCTGGCATACAACGAGATGCACTTCGGTTCCCCCTTGAAAACTCTGATTCATTCAAGGCGGAACCTTCTTGACAAAAGTACAGGAATGGCTCCTGTTGATGGTAAATGATTGAGAGCTGGGAGTCACAGACGCTACAGAACCCTCCTGATAATTCCTGGCTCCGAACTTGGAACAATGCCATACAGTCCTGGGAACCATCGCCATGGAAACTCATGCTAAGAAAGGGGAATTAGGTTCTTCAGAAAAAAATGTAAATTAAAAAAAAGTCTTTTCTTCCTCTTTCACCTTGATTCTTGAGGAAAAAAAATAGGACTATAAGAACACTGGGGGAGTATTAACGTCTTTGGATGATGGCGAACACTTTTGATTAAGAAGTTACACAATGGAGCTCTCCGGATGTGAGCAAACGGCACCTCTTGATTCTTCACGTTTGCAGAGATGAGAATAGATTTGAAGGTACACCAAAATATGCTTCCTCCTGATTTGTAATACCCTCATTATCTCTAATCTACATAATCAAAATAATGCAATGACATGGTGTCTATGTAAGGGTGTGACTCTTCTTTGAGTCAAATACTCTTTGCACCCTTGACTATACAAGCAGGGCCTCACGCCCTGCAATCATATCACTCTAGGCATCGCTCCCCTTCCATTTCAAGGGAGCAATCAACTTTGGTTTGGGAAAATGCTTCATCTTCATAAAATCATCTATATTAGCTGGCTCCGTCGCTCCTTCTGATAACGAGGAGGACATTTATTACGGCTGATCTCTGCCTAGACCAGTCTATGTGCCCCCTTGCTCCCTCAGTGCCCTCCCCACCGCACCTCCTCAGCGGGTCCGTCATCACGCCGTGCTGCAGGACACTGCGGAGGAGGAAACACTGGAGCCCGAGGAACCGGTGGAGGAGGGACGACCCTCATCTGCCCACTTGTTGAGGTTGCGTCGGCGGGCGTTCATAAAGAAGTTGCTGACCGTGGAGAGCTCCAGGCCCAGCTGCTGGGAAATGGTGACCTGCAGCTCTTTGGTTGGGCGGTGATTCTCCCTGAAGATGGCCAAGAGCGTGCGTCGCTGCAGGTCTGTGAACACCAGCCGAGTGCGCTTCGGGCCCTGGTTGCGCTCCAGTTTGCTCTGCTCCTGCTCCTTACGCTTGCAAGCTGCAGGCAGATGGATAAAAGATAATTTTTTTTAAAAAAAGGAAAGGGGGAAACAGGATAGATAACAGACTGGCTGGCTAACTAGGACAAATGGATTAAGCTGAGGGAAAGTGGATTTGTTGAAAGAAAACAGATTAGCTAAGCAACTTTGATTAGTTAAAAGAGATGAATCAGCAGCTTGTTTCATTGTGCAGTAAAGGAATCAAGATGTTCAACCTATCACATTGCCAGTGAGCTGCTGTAGGCTGCTTGGAGAGCGAAAAAACTACATCGAGGCCAAAGCTCTGAAGTCTTCCTTCATGGTTTTCATTATTCTCTTTAATTACCTTTTGGAAGATTGTCTATATTTTTACATACATCTGGCCTGGAGATAAAGTGCAACATATCTTTGTCATTCCCTGACAATGTCTTCCAAAAAATAATTACATTCAAAAACATAAACAGATGCACAGCAAAGTTGTTTTTTGCAAATGACTCCAGTGGGAGTTTTTTCATCCTCTTTCTTGTGCTACAGTGGGATTATTGCCTTTTTACACTACTGCTACAACTTATTTCTTGTTAAAATTAATTACAGTCCACACTGGTTTAGCTCATCTATGTCTGTTTTACCTGTAAACTGCAATTAGAGGGATAAGAGAAAATGCATAGACAAATTCCAGAAACATTAATAGAATCAGTCATGTGGAAATTAGTGAGACATTTTAACTGTACACAAGAAAGAAAAATGCTTTCCCCATTTGATCACAGAAGATGCTACATTTTAGTCAGACTTTCCCTTGGTTAAAATTCATATATCTCTGTATCTGTTGTCCTCAGAGGATAGAAACATTCATTATTTCTTAGCTCAGTGTCAAAGCGGTCCATTTTCAAACTGTTAAAGTGTTCATAGAGGTGATGAAGCCTTCTGGTAATTTGTTTTTCTTCCTTTTCTATGTTTTTTATATGTCAGTCTTGCGTACACCAGCCACAAAATTTAAAAAAAAAACCCAGGGTCTGGGTTAAACACCACTGTAGCCGCGGCAGCCCGCCCAATTATATAATCAATATTTGCTCATGAAAAAGTCTGAAATTTAAAAAATAAAAAATAAAATTACCCTACACACATACACACACAAAAGAGCCGGATTTTGCTCAGTGAGGAAGAAAAATAGCCTGATGTGTGTGGGTTGAGCTCAGATCCATTTTGAGAATCAGACGAGCATTTTGAATTCAGGCTGCATGTTCCTCTGCATATCCATCGCTGAACCTTTCACCTCTAACACGCTGTAATTCTGTATTTACAGGAAACACAACACCAACCTCTGCCTTTGTGTACCGAGCCAACTTCTCCTCCCCTCCCCACCGCCGCCCCATCACTTCCTCTCTATCCATCTCCCTCCACTTCCTCTCTTTCCCTTTCCCTTAGTGGACACTTCAACATCATTAGTTTCTCATAAAAGTCATTTACATGTGGCGGCAGTGAGTGAGTAATAATCACTTTAGGGGGAACTAATTTATTTTCTATTAAAGGCAGGTTACGTCAGGGGTGAGTGAAACAAGCAGAGTCGGCATTGCCCAGGGTGTTTAGAAGCCTTAAGTGGACTAAAACATATTTGGGGGAGTCGTGCAATTACCTAAATGCACACTTTTAAGAGGTTTCAATCAGCACTGCGGTTGTTGGGAGACTGTTTTGCTGATGGTATCAAATGCGTTTCTAAGTGTAAGCACTGGTGTATGTGCACACAACACAGCGGGCCATGCACACCAACACACACATACAAATCCACACACATGGATGGATTCGTGCCTGCACTGGATTCTTGGTGTGTTTTCTTGTTTTAGTTTATTATTGTGATTTTTGTGTGTTGTTGCACGTATTATTGTGATATTTATATTTGAATTTATTGTATTATTTTAATTAGTATGGAGTTAAACTGCAACCTAAAACATTTTGCAGACCTTCAGAATAAAATGCTCGCATGGCCCCTTGAGCAAGAAAGATTATTATAGAAAGATTATTTTTCAACGTATTCTAGGAATTTAATATTGACTGGTTTTGAAAGGAAGAGAAATGACACTTTTCTAGCGGAGACTGGCTGAAATAATCTTGCAGCTGGCAGTTTTTTTTCCCACTCGTGTTAAGAAAACAGAGAAAAAACTTGTGCATTGCTCCATTATTGACAAAAATGACTTGATTAGATGGAGATATCAGGTAGCAATAACCTTGAAATCCTATATTTCAAACCCTAACACGTACTCAGACACAATCCAACTCGTACCGACTCACAAACATACATTATATAGAGCACAGATGCTGCCTTTTGCTCTCACAACAGCACTGACACGTTCAATTGATTGGCTTACAGCTTCCCATTGAGAAACATCTCACACAGCCAGGGCGGCTGTTGATGTTTACTGTATGACCGGCCCCTTCGCTCCTCACACTCACGGCGGCAAATTTCTCTCATTAGCAGAGTGCTCGAGAAATAAGTGTGACCTTACTGTCGTCTTTTTTTTCCATGCGAGAGTCATTGCATCGGCAGCATCAGACCCACGTCCAAAGAGCTGCGTGTGCATGTGCTTGGCATCACTTTGCTGTGATTGCTCTGACATCCAGCTGAGTTTCTCAAACTTAAAGCACTCAACTGGATATGAATAAATCTCGCCGAGAATTCCCCGTGAACATTCTCCTTTAAAATCATTATCTGAAGGAAATGTTTTGACTTGGGGATGCACTCTTGTCAACTTGAGATTACAGGGGCCTGTTAGCTTTTAGGCATCCAGGGCTCGTTTGCATTTCTGAGAGTTATCGAACCACGTCTCATTAAAATCTGAACAGGCCGAGATGTCAGCGGCATGTCAATATCACCACAAGTGAAATAATTTTTTTTTTTTTGCTCCAAATGCTACATTTTTCACGGGTGTTACACCATCCCCACCATCAATATTTCTGCACTGGGGGTTGGGAAGTGGGCTGTAGAGCTATAGAAGGTGTATACAGCGGTGCACTCTCAGCTCATGTAGTAATGAAAGGAATGACATGATAGTGCTGGCTAGCTTGCTTGTAGCGTGGATTTATGGCTTGTTGGAGGAGTCGCTGTGTCCTCATGGTCTCCTCCTCCTCCTCCTCGCCTCCATCCCATCCTCAGCTTGCTCCCTCACTGACGATCATAACGCCGACCATTAAGTAAATGCTTCCTTATGCTGTAATCATGTGTAAAAGGCTCACAATTACCATGCTATAAATCCCAGGCACCGGGGCTACTCCTGGAGACATAAATATTCCCCTATAGGCTTCTTATGATCGTGGGAACAGCCCCTAATCATGATGTATGCCCCTGTCTCGTGTTGCTGAAACGTGATCGAAAGCCCTTTCCCTACCCCCCGGCGTCTCAACCTACACCCCCCTACCCCACCCTCCCAGCCAGAACCCCCCCACACCCCACCCCACCCTCGCTCTCCCTCTCTCCCTGTCCTCGCCCCCCCCCTCAGCCCCAGCCCACCCCCTGCTGATTTCTTGGGCCAGGGGCTGATAGAAATTATTGATTAAATCTGTGCAGCTCAGACTCCTCGACCCACAGAGGCTGGTTAACCCCTTCAGCGCCGGAGCGAGGGGAGGGGGGGATGCTGCAAGAGTCCGATAAAAACAAAAAAACACAACACAATAACAAAAACAACAACCCCGTTTTGCTTGATGTTGTGTGGCTGTAAGGCCCGCGTCGCCCTGCTTGTGATTCCTGATATGCAAATGGAATCAGCTTTGACCTTTGAGCCTCGCGAGCCGAATGTGAACTGTACGCAGCGAGTGGTGGACAAGGCTTTGTGGCTTTCATTACTGTGGGGGTGGTGCAGGCACTGGAGTCGACACGTAAACCGCATTGACCTTTCTTATTCATTTAGACCTTTAGTCAAGGGCTTCGGCCATCATCTTTAAAGTTATAGTCTCTGATCCCCCCCCCACCCCTCCTCGACTTTAAGTGTCAGAGCACGGCTGTGTGGTCTTTATCCTGCCTTCTTCTCCGACTAAATCCTGATTGCCTCCTCCACAGCCTGAGGTTGGTCTGAAGATGCATCTCATATACAGTGCAGTAATCCATAGAGCATACACACACACACACACACACATACACACACAAGATACTGCAGATAAATCCAATGGATCACCTCCTCCATGTTTAGCAAACTGTCTCTGCAGAAAGACGTTATTTGAAAAGACAAAATGGCAGCAACTACATTCCATAATTACTGTGCGTCAAGCTTCGGTGAGAGCTCTGCATAGCCCTCCACAGAAAAGACACAGTTATGGAAATAACACGGCACTTCTATCTGACACGAAAGGGTCTTCTATGTATTTAAGCGAGTGCTGCATTAAGGAGGATCATCTTAAAACTTGAGGCGTGAAGCAGAGAGCACTTGAGCTATCTTCAGACTGGGGAGCACAGGGCACCGCGCATTCTAATTCCAGTCTCGATTTGCCGATGCGGCCGAGGTGTGTGTGGGCAAAGCGTGCTGCTCTTTCCCATGGAAATCAATAGAGGCTTGTAATTAAACAAAAGGGGGTTGGCCAGAGGGGGAAAAAAACACGACAACCCCCTTCGGAAAGTAGGTTATGTAGAAAAGTGCCGAGCTGTCCAAATTGTGGCTTTGCCAAGAACTAAATATGCAATTTCAGAGTGTATGGGAGCAGAGAGAGAGAGACAGAGAGAGCAGCATTGTCAAACATTAGCACACTTCTCTGTGTAGGGACTTTAATTTTTTATGAGTCTGATTGATCGGCGCTCGGACTTGGCGCACTGACTCGTTAAAAATAACGTTTGTGTTTGTAAAGATGAAGAAACAAGGATGCTGCGAATGAAGAAAGAGTGACTGATGATTAGAAATCTGCTCAGAGGAACAAAGGGCTGTTTTATCATGATGAGGATTTGTGGCACAGGGAATAAAGGCATTTTTGCATACAACTAACCATTCACACCTCCCCAGGATTGGATTTATCAAAACGACACTGCAGTCAAATCGCAGAACATACCCCCGAGATAACTCATCTTTAGATAAGACACTCGCTTGTGATTGCTGTAACGTTTTGCTGAATGGAGGATGTACACATGTGCTCTCAGAGTTGAACAATCAAAGATCAATAATTGTGAAGGGATTGCAAGAGTGCACAATCATTACCTATGAACCCTATTGTGTTTGTTGGGCTTAATCAGTCGAGCTGCTGACAGAGAGCGAAAAGCAGTGATCAACTGGGCAGGCTTACACACATGTACAGCTCACAGACCCCCGCAGTGAGCAGACCACTGGCACAAACGCACACACACTCGCCCATGCTCGTCTCATATTACTGTGTTCACTTGGATCTCTTTCTGTGCTCCGTGTATCAGATGGGCCCTTGGTCCCTGTGGAGGGACAACACTGTAACATGGCACTGTACAGCGTGCTGTCGTGTCTTCAATCCACATCCCCAAAGAATATTAAATGTCAAGCAGCAGATTACAATGTGCCTTTCAAAAAAAAAAATCTTTATCCTGTAAAATCTGTATAAACACTAGTAGGCCTGCAAATGTTTTTTTAAACTATTGATTCATTTCTTTTTAATATTTGTCAAATTAATTGTGTATGTGAAGTTTTTAAAATATCAGAAAATAGTGGGAAAAATGCAAAAAGTAGTTCTGTTGGTGCAGGGTGATATTTTCAAATTGCTAGTTTTGTCTCTCTCCTTAAAAATGCATTTGCAGTTGAAAAAAAATGTAGCAAATCCTCACATTTTCAGAAGAATCTAATGTTAAGCTTAGTTTTGCTTAATGACAGAATTTTTTTAAATTCTGTAGTCGACTAATCGATTCAGCAGTCCCAGCTCAGGCTAAGCCTCATCTTTCCCAGATATGAGGAATCTCACCAACCTGCAATGTGCTGCCTCTGAGCTGAGCAACATTTGTATTTAGCCTCGCAGTAATTGCCTCAGTGACGACGTTGATAAAAGACGTCTGGCAAACGCTCAAGTCTAATTTGCATCAGCTACCTTGCCAAGTCAACTTCAGTCAGGCGCTGAGCAGATATAAATCACTGCTCAAATTAATCAATCGCTCCAGAATGGCATATCTGCACAAATTATTTTGTGGGCTCAAAAGCGATTAAATTGCCAACCGCTGCTCACGCTGATCTTCATGGTTCATTTAAGAGGAGGGCAAATGTCTGTGGCTTTTTTTTTATTGTAGCTACTGTATAAATCAATAGGAGCTGTTTGGGAGCAAAGTAAACAAAGGAACAGCACATATGGCCCTTTCTTGCTCAAACTGTCCTCAATGTGCTGCTAAGTTCTGATTATCCCAGCTGATGAGACAATAGACACCGCTGTGTTGAATTCACAGCGGTGTGAAGAAGGGAAACATCAGTATGATGCTTGTGCTTTTCCTCATGTATCAACCTGAGCTGCATACTGATTGCTGGAGAGGAGAATTTTTTGGAAGACATGGAGAAAGGAGGCGTTTGGGGAAAACAAGGAGAGAAAAACGTGTCTGTTGTTGTGGTTTCTGTGTGAGTGTGTGTATGTGTACATGTGTGAGGCAAATAGAGAGCAAAGCCAGATCTTACCCTCCAGCCGGAGCGAGGCCATTCTTTGAAACTCGGGCTCCTGGAGCCAGCGGGACATCCTCTTAAAGGTCTCGCGGCCGGACTTGAGCTTGCCCCAGGGCTTGGGGTTCCTCAGGAGGTCAGACAGTGTGCCCTGTGACCTACACAGAACCCTCTCAGCAAAGATGGCCTGAGGGATGCTGTACCTCTTCAGCTCTGTGATGATCCTCTGGGCCACGTCCCTGGTGTTGATCTCCTCCCCGGTACCGCCTCCACTGCCCTGTGAGCCCGGCAGCATGCCCTCGCCAGGTGAGGACGAGGCGGGTGATGAGGAGTGCAGGTGCTCTGCCATCTTGGCGGCCTGCTGGGTCGGGTGATGGTGGGGCTGGTAGTGCTGGCTGTAGATGTGTGGGTGGTGGCCCGGGGCGTGCTGGTGAGCCTCCATTTTATTCAGTTGATGCCCCACTGACACATCACCTCCTCCAAGGCCTGGTGGTGACATTTCTCGGCCGAAATCCGTTGTCCTGCAAAAGAGGCTCCCTCCATGGACGTCATAGCCACCGTGGAGCATCTGACCGCTGTTGCCATTGGGGCTGTTGCCCAGACTGCTGTACCCATGCATGGTGGAGCCCAGGCCTGAACCTGCGGAAGGGGGCGACAGGCTTTGGGACATGGCCAGTTCCTTCCCATAAGGGTTGTAGAAGTTGGTGCTGAGGCCTCGGTCCTCGCGCATGAGGGTGAAGCTGCCGATGACATTGCTGACCGGGAGGCAGGGGTGATGGTGATGGTGATGGTGGAACTTGTCGTCGAAGGGCTGCAGGGGGGTCAGGGTGGTGTAGGTGCTGCCAGAGCTGGATGGGGAGTCGCCACTGTAGCCTAGCGCCGACATGGAGTGGTCGAAGCCTGGGGGACGGGGCTCAGGTTCCAGAGACATGGAGGAGCCCCCAAGGGAAGGCCTGGGGAAAGCAGCTGAAAGGTCCCGCGAGTGCAGCATGGCCCTGCCATCCTGGCTGTGGGCCAGATCAGGGTGGCTGTGGAGGGACATCTCCCCTAGACTCCCATCCATCTTCAATTTCAGCAGATAAATGAGTATTTCTTGCCCCTGTGTGTTGTTGCTCTTCTTCTTGTTATTGTTGTTCAACAGCAGGGCTAACAGTCTGGAAGGTCTCTTGTTACACCAGACTATGGATTTATTGATTTGTGAATTAATTGATTTCCGGGCTTATGGGGTGTCTAATTAATTATCTGATAACGTTAAGTACTGTCTTCAAACTCCCTCAAACTCCCAGAAAACGAGTTTGCAACGGCATCAAGAGCTTTTTACTGTGGGCTTTTTTTATTCGCACTTGTGCATCAGCACTCTGCCTGGTCTCTTTGGTGCTCAGCTGTGTCTTCGGCAGGAGCCTCGCTTTTGTGCCTGCGTGAGACAAGACAAGCGCTGTTATTCCCTGTGTTTAAACTTTCATCCGCACAGAGACCAAAAAACAGCCCAGTAACATCCGTCTGCCCAGTCTTTAACCAATAATTCACACTCAAGCATCCAAAACAACAACAATGAAAGAAGCTCTCGGGCAATTTTGCCTTCACACATCCCACGGAACACGCGAGAAAAACAGCGAGATCAGTGTTTTAATCACTTCATCTTGGATAACAACTGGATATTTGCGGTTCTTATGCAAAGTTGTGAATACAGAAGCAGCGCGCATGCGAGGCGCAGCGAATTAGCCGGTGCGTATTTGTTCCACATGCACGATGCGTTCACTAACAGCCGAACATGATGGCGATCCGGGACACAGCATCAGCAGCAGCAGGTTTCACGGGAGATCCGAAAAACATCTCTTACCTTTTTTACGATCCACCTCTCAGAGCGCGTCCGCGGCTGCTGTCCGTCCTGTGCATCTCTCCGATTGTGTCGCCGAGCAGCCCTGCAGATTCACACAATTGGTCCGCTGCGCCCCGGGGTGCTACATTCACCAGAACCAGAGTGCAAAAAAGGAAAAAAAAACATCTGCGGTTACAGACGATCCTCTCTCGTGCTCTTCGTTTCCCCCTTGTTTTTTCCCCTCTCTCTCTCTCTCTCCAGTCTTTGTTTTGCACTCCAAAAAATCTCCGGGTCTAGCCTCGTTTTTTTGGCGTGTGTGTGTGTTGCTCTCCACTAGCAGCTCTCCTCTTTTTCTTTCATTATCTCGTGAGATTTTCCTCCTCCTCCTCCTCTTCCCTCTGCCTGCCACTTCATCGATCTCACCACCAACTCTTTCTCCTTCTCCTCCTCCTCCTCCCCCTCCTCCTCCCCCCCCTCCCCTCTTTGCTCACATTGACTCTCTGCTTTCAGTGCGTCACAGCCTTAAAAATCTGACAGATGTGCGATGAAATTCCTACTCCAATTAACCCTTTCTCTCCGGGGTGGGGTGGTGGTGGTGGGGGAGGGGGGTGACGGGGCGGGGGGAGGAGGGTGTGAGGTGTGGGTGGAGGTGGAAGGGATGCTCCCTTTTCTCATAACCCCACAGGTTAAAGCCTTTCCTCCAGCCGATCGCATGCACAACTTATGAATTATGTGCGCACATCCTGGTCATTGTGCTGCGCTCGGCTGTTTATCGTGTCTGATCAATAGGTTTTACAGGCTGCAGCTAATGTCATTTTGTCCTTTTTATGTAACAAGTGAAGCTGTTGCTGCCATTGTCACCGAGAGACATTATAGCACGAAGATGGAACGGGACGCAGCCAGATGGCCTGAAAGCTTTTCAGGATTTCTGATTACTAATATCAGTGCAGGGCTGAATTAGAAAGCTCTGGGATGGTTTAAAAAAAACTGAATTAAGGGTGAATATGCAATTATGTGAATCGCCTCAGTAACTTATTGACTCCAGTAAAAAAAAGGGGAAAAAAATCTATTTACTCTCTGCTGTGTGCCATCTTCACGCCATACCACAGCCTGTGTTTTTTTCTGCTTCATTTTGGCACCAAATAATCCAAAAGGATTTTTACAGATATCTTTTTTCTTCTTTTTCTCCTTCTTCTTTAAACGCCTTCTGTTGGTTTAAGATAAATGTAAATCCCACCTTTCAGGATAAAAGCTGTCAAGTGATGCTCATGTTTTGCTCAGCTCTTAATCAGCACTCGGCGCGCGGCTCCATTCACTCACACCGCCAACACTTCAGTCTGGAAAGTCCCTCAACAAGATCAATGCGACCTCCTTTTTTTTTCTCCCGAAGACCCACGACCTGCTGCTGATGCTGCACCATCGAGCACTGCAGGCCCGAGCTTCTGGGAGCTAGTGTATGTGTGCGCAAGTGTCCCCTCGATGCCATTTTGCGTAAATTTGCGCACACGCCTGCAATATGCACACTTGGTATTATACTTAAAGTAACATTTATAATAGTTTTCTGGCATGTGTGTGCGTGCATTCAGGCTTGTACCTGTGCGCTCAAGCGTGTGCATGCCTGTGTACAAGACATGTTGTGCATTTATGTGAGCTGTCGCCTGCGTGCGCATATAAGATGCATAAATATACATCTAGTCTGCATGCCCAGGCCTTCTACGTGCGTGTTTGTGTGCGCGCCGGCCTCCGAGAGAAACCCAGAGACAGACAGAAGCAGGGAGGCAGAGCGCATACTAATCATATCTGTCTGTCAGTTTAATTTTCAGAGATGAGCAGTTCTGGCGTTTGGAAACAGCGAAGCGGTGCGCGGTGTGGGACCGCCGGCTTCCCGGAGCAGATGCTGCCCTATCGATCCGCCCGCGCGCAGCCAGCACGGAGGGATGCGTGTTTGGATGGCGAGTAGCTGGAGGTAAAAATGGTCAACGGCTACAGAGCGAAAATAAAAGGTCCTTTCGGAGGTCGGGGTGAAAGTTCACCTTCTGTGGCTGGAAAATCCGAGAAGGCAGCCTGACACCCGAGCTGCAAGCGCCCCAACTTTTTTTTTTTAAACACTGCGGGCCTGGAGGGAAACCGACACTCCGGTGGGATGCTCAGGGTGTGGGGTTTGTCAACTCTGGGGCATTCAGCAACACAGCACCATTAAAATAATCACGGAAAAAAAACATATTCGTGCGTAATGGCGAGTTAGGATGAAAAATATATTTCATTAACTGATGAATTCAAGCCTCAAATCTTTTGATCGCCGGTAATAAGGCCATTTCCATTTTAAGCATCTAGCTGATGCTCTCAGAGTCACTTTGCTCGCACTGAGTGCAGCAGCAGGATCAGCAACATTACAGCCAAAACATTTACATTTCAGCCATTTAGCTGATGCGCTCAGAGGGACTTGCAGTGAGGGGGAAACAGTGTAAGCTTGAATTCCTCCATTACCAATACAGGCAATAAATATACTGGGGAATACTCGCGTTTTAGTCATTTAACTGCAGCTCTTATCCAAAGTGACTTCAGATATGGTGGGTGCAGAATAAGCTTTTAATCTAAAGCCAATACTGAGCGTGTGTAGATTTTGACCATTTAGCTGATGCTTTCATCCTGAGGGACATGTATGGCTGCATCAAATCCTTGGCTCGCCAATATTACAAGCAGCCAATAGGAAGAGGGTCAAGGGGTCAGGGGGCATTGGTGTGACCTTAAAATGACCATGCATGTGCTGGAAAATAAACAGAATCATCCACAAGATAGACAGGCAATGGGTTTTTAGCTTTCTGGTGTTGCATCGATTAAGACTGGAGAGAGAGAATAGCTCCTCCTGAGCAGATGAGTTTCCACCCTGTGACTTGTCAGGATTCATAAATTCAGATTTTATTAAAGAAGAAGAAAAATAAGCAGAAGAAGAAGAAGGTGTTTTCTGCAGCCATGGACGTGCTGGGAATACTGGACAGGAAGGCCTGCAAATACCGAGCAGCAGCAACAGGATAGAGGAGGGAAATACAGTAACATTTTTCATCCTGTGTTTTACACTCGCCCCCCATATCCGCTGTTTAATCACCGAGTAAACGTGATCACTTATTGGTAAATGATAATGGATGGAGCGTGGGGTTGCAGTTTTGAATGAGATATTGACTCACTGTTTGCAGCAGCGAAAAAGAAAGAAAAAAACATCCAAATGACGATTTTATGCAGCGTCCGTCAGGGAGCCTCATCTGAAGGATTAACAGACTGAAAGCAGCACCTTTTAATGTTGTTGGCTTCAACTGGGAGTTTTCGCCTAAAGAAGAAATTTGAGCTGCAAGCACCCCTGCAGACATTAATATATTTATTTATAACTTCTCAATAATAATAATAACAAAAACACTAATACTGTAATTTTACAAACATATTACAAATACAGTAAAATCTACTAGATATGGCATTATAACCTTTTCCGTCTCATCGGTGTGCGTCTGCGTAAACACTCCAATTCTACCCACACAAACACACACACACAGTGTTTACAGACAGTAGCCTGCAGTGCACAATGATCACAAAACAAAAGCACTTAGATTTCCAAGTCATTTTATTGTCATATATAATAGCACATAATATACTGTACATTTCGGCCAGTCAATGCTTTCATCTCTTGTTTTCAAAGGGAAACTGTACTGGACGCTGGTACAAAGTTTCCATCCCCCCAAAAACTTCACAATTACGCAAACTAGAAACAAAGATCAGCAGGAATACAGATGGATAAATATATATTAATTTAAAAATAATCCACAATGATAGTTATAAAGATGAATGATAACGAGTTGTCATAAGTACTGATGGTGGGTTTTCTTCACCATATCCGCAGATGCTCTCTTACCTTAACTTCTTTTTCATTTTTGCGCATTACCTGTTGTAGCTTCTATTTGTTGCGTAAAAAGAGCACAATAATTGCACATCTGTATGGCGACTATAGTAAACGTCTCTGCTTTTAAATGTAATGTAACCTAAACCATTTTAATCATAATTCAAGGAGTGCAATCCACTGATGTAGAAGTTTTCTTAGTGATACAAAACCTTACAGGAGGGCTTCCTCGACTTATTACTGTTCAAAACACACACACAGCTTTCTATCAGCTGCTGACAAAAAGAAAAAAAAACACACTTATAATTAACAGCACAATTATAAGTTCCTCGTCCTACCAAAAATACTTTTAAAAATTTTAATTTAATTTATTTACCTGCAAAAGTACATATAAGTATGAAGTCCTGTTGCTCATGGAGCCTATCGAAGTTTTTCTTTAAGATTTTTTTTCAAAATATAATTTGTGGGAGCAGTTGTTTGGTGTTCAGCGTCTGATGGAAAACGAGGTTCTACAGCAGAAAACCAAAAACTTTACAGTAAAGATTTAAATAAAAATCTGCATTTTTGCTGTGGAGGTAACTTCATTTCTTGATGGTTAACATCTTTACAATCCCTGTATCAAATAAACAAACGGCATTACAGTTAGAATTACATATATATATGTATATACATATATATATATATATATACACACATATATATATATATGTATATGTATATACATATATATATGTAATTCATAGTTTTTAGGAAACAGCGTTTAAAGTGACTCAGTATTAAAATCAAATTTCACTGCTGTAAAGTTCTGCATTTATTATTTAGTTATTTAAAAAAGGAGTGTGTGTGTGTCACTAATGCTGGTCCTCTTAAGACTTTCAAATTCTATTTAACAGATAGAAACTAAAAACTAAAGAGATTGTAATATATTATTAAATACTGAAATGAAAAAAATAAATTATATACATTTTGATTAGAAAAAAATAAAACACAATCTAATATTTTCAATATAAATCTAAAGCAGTTTAGTCCAATTGACAGTATCTTAATCTGAAATTCAAACTTTCACGCTGTGGCATCGTGATATTTTGTCACTGTTTTTCTCTTCCTTTTTTTGCTGTCAACTGCCTGTTTTTTTTTTTATTTCCCTCCCATCCCTAACAAATCGATAAAATCAATTATTACCACGAGACCTGGCGTTACACAGATCACAATGTGAATAATCGATAGTTGAATTAATTTGGCTGGATTAGATCTGGGAAAAAAGAAGAAGAAAAAAGGAGCAAAACTATTAATGATAATAATAATGGTAGAAATTAGCATTGATGTAAAAACTAACATTATATTGACTGGGAGCACGTTTATAGGATCAGATAACGCTCATAAGAACCAGCAGGACTGATACCCTGCAACATAAATATGGATGATCAGGAGGTTAAAAGGCTCCTTCACGAGTCTGATTTGATGTGTAATGCAACATAAAAAAATGTAATGATTAACATGATGTAAAATGATCTTGGCTCGTTTTCATGCAACTCATTTTATATATTTTTTTCTTTTTAAAAAGGGGGCTTAAGACAAATAACCTGCAGGCAAATGTGTGCTCATGCAGGCCTGCAGTTTATCTGCATTAACAGCGTGTGGCCTGCTGCAGACACACACCCTGCTACCTGAACGCAAACACACAATTTCACACTTAACATTGCAGAAAAGTAAATTAGCAGGAGCCTCATTTTTAGATTATAATAAATGAATAATTGCAAAAAAATGGCAGATCATTCCCACACTGTGCATCCAAGAGTGGTTATATAAACCTATAATTTTAAAAAGAGGCTTTTCGTTGTAAAAATAAAATAAAAACAATAAAAATGTGCTTTATTTTATGTATTTATTTCATTTTTGGACTGTCTATATTGCACCTGCCTCCACCAGGTTTGGGAAAATGTAAACGAGCCTGTGTTGGAGCTGAAACTCTGAGCGAGTGAATGAATGATAATCACATTATTATTATTTTCTTCTTTCTATTATTTGCGGGTTTAGTTGCAGTAATGATCGTGTACGCCCTGATGTGGAACTTGACTGCGCGGGCGTGAATAATGTTATTATCGATCATATCTGGATTAATGCAAATTCACTTCGTTTAATTCACTGGATTCGGCTCGAGCCAATAATGCGCCACAGCAGAGAAAAGGGGGAGAGAGGGAATAACATGAAAAAAAAAACTAGTTTTACTTGCAAAACTCAAACATCACATGAGGGGAAATGATCTGAAATATTTAGGTGATGAGTATTTTAGGGACTAATTGCAGCACTGGTTTCTTTTTTTAAATCTTTGGATGAAATGATATGAAGTTGCTTTAAACATTACTGCAGGGATGTGTGTTTTTATTTTATTAATTTTAAAAGTAAAAATCTTTTAGAAGCTTCTTCATTTAGGAAATTGAAGGGATTGTGTGCGTGCGTGTGTGTGTGCGTGTGTGTGTTTGAATATATGTGTGCGCGTCCAGCATGAGCGCGCATCAGCCAGTATCGATCCGTGCATTTTTAAGCAGGCCCCTATTTGCCCTACAACTATTTTTCATATAAAATGTAAATATCTCCCTCTGTAATTGGGCTCCGCATTCTTTATGCAAATGAAATTATCTGGTGGCCCGAGCTGGCGCGGGGAGAGAGGAGGCAGGAGTTGTTTAATTTATGCAAAGTGGAGCTCAAGGGGGTGCAAAGGTCGATAAGTTTCCAACTTGTCTGAGTTTATTTCTTTCCTCTGCCTTCCTCTGTCTCACTCGGAGTCAAGGCTCATTACAAGTTTTTTTTTTTCTCAAAAGTTGCACAATTAGTGGTTTTCCATTATTAGTCATACAGCTGGAGAAGTGAGTGGAGAAGTTTTTGAAAAGGAGTTTTTTTTTAAATGCACTTGAACCTGCAGAAATGATGCTTTTATTTTCCTAATCTCACCTTGAGTGTGTTTTGTTGAATTTTGATTTGTGTCCATTTATTTTATTTTATTTTATTTTTCACCTATGACACTCCTAGAATTTATTTACTCAAGAGGATTGAAGTGCAGTGATTTATTGCAGTTACTCTTATTTTGGAAATTAAGTGGAAGCCAACAAGCTGCATGATGTCCATTATTATATCATTTGTAATATCATTATAATGCTGAAAATTGGATACTAGCAACAAAAAGCATTATTCAGGCTATTTTTGAATTGATTTCAAATCAAAAATGTTCATTTCAGCAAGCAGCTAAGCAAGTAACTAAACAGTTAAACAACACAAATTAAAAGCACATTTCATCTATTTAAAGCTGCAGCCCACAATCTCAATCAGATAAGTTTGTTTTGTTGCTGATTTCCGCCTGTTTTCTCATTTAACGCTGCAAAATCTAAGCCGAGTGAGACATCTTTGCAGCCACTTTTAGAGAAAGAGACACACAGATCACACAGAACACAGCACAAGGCCCACAAACACACACACACACGCACTCAGGGGCCTGTGAAGTCTTATCACTGCGGGCTGCGTGCAACCTTCACACCCACATTAAGCACAGCAGGCGCTACTGTAGCTGCTATCAAATTACAGTACACAGCAAAAAATGTTGATCAGATCCTGCTGCCTGGACAAACACGCAAAACCCACCTCCTCTTCCGTGCAACAAAACAAAACAACACTGACAAACACGCAGACACACCCACTCGGAACGCTTCCACACAAACATACAAATAAACAAGTGTGCATCCTCTGTTTTCTCTCCCTCCCCTGCATCTCTCCATCTTGCCCTCCACACCTTCTGGTCCCTCCCGGAATTAAAGAGCACCTTTCTCAGAAGACCTCGGCGTGCATCTTGAGAGATCCCTCGCCGCATGCTGCTTAACATCACTGATAAAAATACCGCTTTTTAAAAAGCATCTACATATTGATCAGACGAGCTATTTTCTGCCACGATAATGCATGCTTTCGCCCAGGCCTGTCAGTCTCAGAGTGTGTGTGTGTGTGTGTGTGTGTTTAGGCGAGGTGTGTGTGTGAGCTGGTGGGTGTAAATGTGTGTGTCTCACAGCTGAAAAGTGTGTGTCAGTCTCTCCAGCCAGTCAGCCAGTCAGTGTAACTCGGTGGGGGATCAAAGGCAGCAGGGTTTCTCTCTTTTTCCATCCTTGGTTTTCCAGTCAGGTCGGCCCCCCTTTGCATCCAGCTCCCCCCCACCATCACCACCACCACCTCCTCCTCCTCCTCTTCTCTCGCATCCGCTCCTCACTTCCCCTCTCTCTCTCCTCCTCTTCCCAATTATTCCCCTGATTTTCCTTCCCTGCTTTGGCTGTTAAATCCACTCTGCATCCTTTTTCTCTTTCTCGGCAGTCGGCTGCTGCTTCCTCTCGGTCCATCCGAGGTGAGGCGAGGACCGTGTGTGTGTGCAGCCTCGTCCGCCTCTCCTTCACTCCCTCTCTCCCTCGCTCTCTCTCTCTCTCCCTTCTCTCTTTAATCAGCATGTTAATAAGAAAGGTAACTAATCAATACATTCAATGGCCTGGCTTGGCGATTGATACGATCTCCATCCACCTCCCCCTCGCTTCTGTGCTGCTAAACACACACACAGAGGAGCACACACACATACACAAATGCACAACTGGAGGACTGTCTTGGATGCAGAGGCCCATAGTGGTAATTTAAATCTGGTCGCTTAATTTTGGAAAGCACATTTAAAAACTGCAAAAGTTGACCAAAATTAGGTCAGAATTCTCCTTGTGCATGAACAAGGAAACACAGATGTACCACAAACACTGGGGCACCCTGATAGGGACTCAAGTGCAGATGACAAGGATTAAAAATGCTCACACGCCTCTGAAGCGGAACTTAAGGGCTTCGATTTGTAATATTAAGAGGGAGGCCGTTCCCCAGTCTAGGAGCCACGTCAGCAAAGGGTCAATTCCTTGCAGCGAAACTCAGCTCAACAGAAAAACAAAAGCATTAGCTATTCAGATGCCTAAAAAGATCTTGTAAACCAGACAAGGGCCTCCCATCGCCATGCAGATTATGGGTATGTGCAAATGTGAGCTTGAGTGATGTCGCTATAATGCAGATCAACCTTAGGGGAGGGAGGATGCATCAGAAAAAGTGTACGGAGGCCGCTGTTTAAACCTTTTTTCCTTTTAACAGTTACTCACAGTATCGTTTAACCATCATTAGCATCATTTACTAACTTTCATTCATTGATTTTTATATCTAAATGAACTGTAAATAGAGCAAATATACATAAACACATAATATGTATCCCAACAATTTTGGTTGTTCTACTAAAGCTGCAAAATTTTCCCATCCCTCCCTCTGCTCTGTCGGTGCTGCTCTGCACCACAGCTTAGCCGCCTGCTCGTTCAGCCCCACCCCGACTAAGGGTCAGATATTTACTCATCACGCCCCAATATCTCTGTGCAAATCCAATTCTGCAGGGAAGCGGTGGGGTCGGAGCTTAGATGCCAAATTTTAAAATCTTAAATTTCAAACATGAGGTTGTCCGAGAGAATTGGGATGGTGGTGGATCAGGAAAAACAGTCAGGCACATGATTCATTTTGAGTTTTTTTATATGGTTCAGACAAATGTTCTTCTGCCAATGGGAGAAAAAAAAACACTTCATTTTGGGGGGTAATATCAAAACATGTATTTTATCGGGCAGCTTTCGAAAAATCCGATTGTTTAATTTTGCACCATGGGGCATCCAACAACTTGATGTCAGAGGACTTCCAGGGAGGACTTGCATCTGAAACGCAGATTAGTGGTGTTTTAAAATCAATTCTGTATTGCAGTGGAAGTGTAAGAAGAGATGCTAAGAAATTCTATATAAGCATTTTGAACAAAGTGATGAATAAAACTGATTAATACCAATATGAACTATAGAAATCCTTACAAAAAGACATGACGGCGTGGACGACTTTCTCCTGATTATAGAATGAAAGGTAAAGTTCCATTTTGGAAATACACCGGAGCTGTAGATAACCGGATCAATCAGATCAAACTGATTTGCCTCTCAAAGCTGAGATCAAGTGACACCACAACTGTTGCAGAGAATTTAAAATACTCAGCCAACTTATCAAGCTTTTCAGCTACAATATGTACATCTCCATGGTCAAAGATAATGATCTCCTGTAATAACTGACCTCTGCCTAAATGCCTGGTGCTTGATTCAGTCCGCACTTTTGCTTGTTTCCCCCTCTCCAGCTTTCTGTTTCTCCTCTTCCACTCTTTCTCCAGCCACCCAAGCCCTAAATCCTTCCATTTAAAAATTTCAGTTGCCAGTTGCTGTTAAAGGTATGTGGATATTTGGCCAGGGAGGTCCATGCAGCCCTTTAGGGCACAAGATAGTTTGAAATCACAAGGGAAGGGAATATTTAAGAGCTGAATACTCGCACAGCTTAGGGCTGCAAACAGAGAAACATCTCGCCTTGTACCAAAGCAAACATCCACTTCTATCTCCCTGTCTCTCTCCCCAATATTATTAATAGATAGGAGGGAGGAAAATACACAAGCGCAAACACAGAGACACATAAGTCCTCCCTCCTCAGGATATGGAACTCCAACAGACATGAAAACGCTCAGGCTCCTTCTGAGGAGGACATGAGAGGCATGGCACAGGATGAAGGGAAATCCTTCATACAGGAACAACACAGGCAACAGCCAGAATGCAAGGTGGCCTTTCAGGGCCGACTGAATGGGTTTCTCCCCATGACCCTCACCCCGGCACACACACACCAACACACACACAAGCCTCCCACCCCCTTCTGTGCTGCGTTTTTGCCTTCTGGTAACTTCTCTCTCAGTGCAAGAGCTTACAGTGTGATGTAGATCCTTTTACATTTGTCTCCCAGTTTATATCCACCCCCCTCCCTTCCTTCTTCTTTTCCTCCTCCTCCTCCTCCTGCTGCTGCTTCTTCTTCTTCTCTTTTGCCCTCCGTATCATTTTTCACTTGCACACTGGAACAATCGATATGTAGAAAAGCGCTACGGTATCATGTATCATTGTGGAATATGTGATATAGATTATGGCCAGTTCATGTTTACAGTATTTTTCTTTTGTCCTGTTCGCCGTTTGTTGAGAAGCTCTGTGTTCGCTGAGGATTTATTCTGCTTTTAGATTGAAGGGTTTCAGTGATTGATTATGTAAAACACTATATAAGCTGTAAAATATTCCACTTGCACGCCCGTAATCAATCTATTTTCTTTTTTTTTAAAAAGCACTTCATTTCTTAGGTTGCAGTTAAGTTTACAGTGACAATGCATAAATAAACAATTTCACTCCTCACTTTGGACCCGTGGAACTCAGTGCTGCATGTTTATGTTGACAGAACTATGACAATAAATTTCTCGGCCTCCTCTGTGATCTAGTAAATTGTACATTTCAGTAAATTGCTTCGGTGCCATAATGAGAGCACCGGTGTGTTTTTACTGTGATTGTGAAAAGACAATATCCTCCGTCTTCAAATTTAGACAATATGTTTTCGACAATGACTATCTGAATAGCCCCTTTGTTTGTCAAATCAATATTTTCATATAGGGTTAACAGCCCTTCTGAAATCACACGGGTGCTGTAAATATTTTTCAGGGAACCTATTTTTTGTGGAAGATTTCCATGGCGCGAAACCTGAAACCTCATATAAAACTGATCTACCAACTGCTTTCCAATTTTATTCTGTCGTTACGTTTGTCATAAACATACTTATGGCTGCGACGCAATTCGCCGCCTGTGTATTGATCACAACCAAGTAGAACAAATATGGCGGACGAGACTCTCCTCTCTGATATTGTCTTTCTGTGTTTCTGCTTTGCTCGTCCCTCGCTGCGAACTGAGGTCCAGTTTCATTGCATTATCTGCATGTCCGGAGCGTCCCAAAGGGGCTGCCGAATGACCAGTGGCCCCACTGACCCTCAGAGCTGCTGTCACCCTTCATCACCCCGCTCTCCATCTTGGATGGTGTGGTCACCTAGCAACCGGGGCCAGGGTTCGCCGCTCATGGACCAGAGGCTATTGGGAAATCAATCGATACGCCTCAGCCCAACGTAGAGAGCTGCCTGCCTGGCTGGCTGGCTAGCTGACTCTCCCCCCTCCTCTCCTTACACTCCTCCTCCTCCTCCCCCTCTCCCTTGTTATGGCCAAATGAAGACGATGCAGTTCTCACTTTTCCACACCTCGCTGTATGTGGATATCCTGTTACAGGATAAGAAATGCCTCTGCTTGCCAGGGGCTTGCAGCTCTCGAGGCTGATGTATCTGTCCTGTCAACTGGCTTCCATTTCCACCAATGTTTGGATTGAGAGGCGGAGAGACAGCAATTAATCAAATTTCAGAAGAGGATTTCTTTCCTATCATGGTATCGGCCATGAAGAAGTGCTGACCAAAGATTACACTGGTGCACAATTGCAGCCCACCCCACTCCTCCACCACATTTATGAATTTCTTTCAGCACATTGGAGCACTCCGGTGTTTCTGTGAGCAATAACTCCACCACTCCAATCCTCCCTTGGCTCATCCTTTGGATCATTTCCACATGGGTCTATGTGAATCTAATTAGAAACCTATCAGACATGAACGCAAAGATCACTTTCATTAGCAAAACAATGATAAATGTTAAAGGGATTACAGGATCCCCAAAAATAAAAAATGTGATTTTTTTTAAGCTCATAGAAGCATCTAGGAAGGTCAGATCTGTTTAGCAGGACCCCTATTTATTATGGAAGTTCCTCATACAACCTTTACAATCAGGCTGGGGTCAGCAACCTTTGATCCCCTCCGACCACATTGGGAGGATGGGCAAAATTCGATCACCTTAAACAGTTTAAGACAGAAGGCTCTAGGAGAAGGAGAGGATGATGAAAAGATGGGGGAGGACAGAGGGTGGAGGAGGAAGAAAGAAGGGGTGGAGGAAGAGTAGGAGGGGTGAGGTTAGAACTGACAGCAAACTGGTGCTAATCTGCTCTCCGATCACAGTCATCAAACTGAACGGCTCAGCTAAAAGAGAATCTGGTGGTCCATCTGGACTGCTGAGTGACCCCCCTGTGCTCTTCTGCACGACAGAGAAGGAATTTTATCTAAAAAACATCTTTAAAGTCCCGCTTCAGTAGTTCACTCCAGCAGATATCTACACTGCGGTCACTTTATTTACTAAATCTTACTATGCTGGGCCATGAATGCATCATCAAATGCAGCGCAGGCGCGATTAATCAATTGCCAAACATACTGTGGATGCAGTTTCTTAAATGTGAAGTTTTGCTGCTTTCCTGTTTTAAATCTGGGTAATTTTTTTGGTATCTAGGTTGCTCAAACAGAAAAAAAATATTTGAAGAAGTTGTGCTGTGGTCTGGGAATTTTTGTCCATGTTTTCTGACATTTTTTGACAAGAAAGTACAAAAAATAAACTGAGAATACTCATGAGCAACAGCGAAAAACTAAAAGAAAAGAGTGAATTTATCTGCATTAGATTAAAAAACATGAACACACTTGTACCCTGCACTGTACTGCACTGAACGGTAGATGTGTCAAACGACAACAGGCAGCTGCAGTGCCCCCTCCCACCTCTCTTCAGATTAGGCTGACAGATTTCTTGACTTTTGTTGTTGTTCATCCCTGCAACTAAGAAGATGATTCTACCTCTGCTGTGGGGTTTGCCAGATCCCCAGATGGTCATCCAGCACGTGGCCGGAGGTGGGCTGTGAAACAACCCCCCAGCTGGACACTATGGCCAGGTCACTGATCTCTGAGCCTCCCCTGACCCCCCACCTCCTCTTTCTCTTTTTTAGGGCCAGCTGCCATCGCCACAGCCGCATCCTAATGGTGTTGGATCACTCCCCCCCACCTCCCTCTACATCAGCGGCTAGCCAGGCCACAGGGAGTGTCCAGCTGCCCTCTTCCCCTCCCTTCCCCGGATCCACTGGCCTTTCACTGGACACAGGAGAGCTGGGGGGGTGTAGGAGGACAGAATGTAAAAGGATGGGCTGGTCCCCCCCCACTTCCAGTAAAAGAGAGGAAAAGGGGCAAATGAGAGCAATAGCCACAAGGATGAGCCATGGCCACATAGGCATGACATTGACACGGACGAAAGAATAGAACCTTTTAACCATAAAAGTGGAATAGTCGCCTCTGGAAATCGGAGGCGACAGTAAATGCGTTTGTGAGTGCCAGGGTGTCTCACTCATTGTCCCCGTTACATGTCTCATGGAGTGCTGGGGAGAAGAGGGGGAACAGGCTGAAACTTGGTGGGCAGAGGGAGGGGCCGACGCTTAAAAGCATTCTCGGTGACATACGCACACATGCATCCACATGAAAACGCTGTTCGGCTGTGTGCAGCTAATGCGCTGCTGCTTCCAGAGACTGGTACAGTTGGATGACTTGGCATGGGCCCACCCGGCGCAGGGGGAGGTACGCCTCTGCTGGGCTGGAGCCTGGCTGCCTACTGAGAGAGGGGGCTTCTGGGTTCGCTTGCCTGGAGTAATGTCGATAAATCAATAGGACACACGTCACTGCAGGCCCAGAGAAGCCACATGAAACTGTCATTGATCGGCATAAGGTGGAGTGTGTGTGTGGAGGGAGAGGGGGTAAGGGAAGGGGGGAGGGATGGATGATGTTGGGATGGGAGGGGTGAGGCTGTGGGGGAGGGAGAATCCAAACACGAAGAGCCCAAGGGTCATCTATCTCCCCCCTCACTACTCCCTCTTCCTCCTGCTCCTGCTTCTTCCTCCTCCTCCCCTAACAATGAAGGCTGGTGCGTGGATGAGGTGTCAAAGGTCAGCGCAGTGGCCAGTGGCCCCTGAACAACATTGTAGAGCCACGTGCCTGTCAATAGCTCACTGTCACAGCTCACAAAACACAGAATGCCTCTGGTGCTGGAGGACAACCGCTGTGTCGTCCACAGCGGTGCAGCTTGCCACTCGCCAACATGCTGTGTTCGTGCTCGAGTTTCACTCCGCTGTCATCCAAGCAAATCCATTGCGGTTTGTCATTCACGACTGCCGCCTTGATGAGAACACATCAAGATGCACCGACAAAGAGGGGCAACCCCCAAAGAAATGCGTGAGAGCTGGATGTGTCGCGTGCAACACTCTCAGAAACCGCCATTTCCTCCTCTGCTGCAATGTCGGCAACCACAGCAGCCCGATACAGGGGTGATGACCATAACGAGAAGCCGCAGCTGATTGCCTCCCCTCCCACTCGTTCTTTTGCTCTCTCGTTCTCAATCCTGCGTTTTCAGCAGTAGTTTCGATTGGCGATCAATACGGCACATGATCAACACGGGCCCCAGATCATGATATCCATCCCCTTCACTTAGGGGCCAACCCGTCTCAGCGCCATGGCTCTGGAGCCGATGAGCCTCCGGTTCAAAGGGGGTTGGAAGTTCAATGCCCACCACAGTCAGACAGACGAAGATTCACTGATCATCTGGGTGTCAGGTTCTCCTGACAGTCTGTCTGGCTCGGCCTGCTGGGTTTTGATCCGGAGAAAGCTAACCTCGAGCAGCACCACTCCCACCCTCCTGCCTGCCTCCACTGCTCTTCTGTAGCTACCTTGCTATATTTCTCTGCTCTTGCACCTCCAGTTGCTCATGGTGAGCTAATGACTAGCACATTGATCATGCTTGTCTGACCTCCAAATTGGGGTCAACCACAAAAAGAGGCCAAGTCTCCAATATCAGGACACAACTGCTGATTTCAAACTGTCATCTGTACATGTTTGTTTTTCCAGAAAATAACCCAGACACCCAGATTTGCACCCAACTTACTGCAACCTAGTCTGCCTCTCAGCGTCCTCCATCCCACACAGGGAAGAGGAGGAGGTCACTAAAATCCCCCCAGCACCTCCTGCCCTCACTCCCATTTTTCACCACTGATTTCCAACCAGCTATTAACCTTTATGTAATTTCTTTAATTGTGGAAGTTGATGTGGGCTGGAGCCCCGCGTCACCTTTGCATTCGTTTCCCTGACACTTTCATTATCACAATAGGTATATGAAATAGACAGGTGCAAAATGCATGGCAACCCTCTGTCCTTGCTCGACCGGTTGCCATGGAAACGGCTGATAGAGTAGGTTATCGATCGCTGTGTCCAGTCCCCCTCCATTCCCCCACCCCCTGTACTGACTTTTTTTCTGCAGTGATGGGCGTAGATCAATAGCCTGTATATTGTATGCTTTTCTCGCCATTCGTCCTCCATAATAGCAAAAGAGAGGGAGAGAGACAGAATTGTAAAAATGTAAGTGATAGTATTTAACGGAAAAGAAGAAGAAGAAAAAAAGTGATCAAATCAAAAGAAAAATACCTGGAGTCTGACGAGATGTAAATACAGTTAAAGGGTTATTGTGTTTTGACCACTGGAATTCCCTTCTGTTTTATGGAGAATGGAAAGAAAGAAAGAAAGAAAGAAAGAAAGAAAGAAAGAAAGAAAGAAAGAAAGAAAGAAAGAAAGAAGACTGCAGGGCCCTTAGCATTCCTTCTCTCTTTCTGTCACAGCCACCTCAAAGTCTACCCTTTTCTTCTCTCTGGCTCTGTTTACACACACATGTCACGGCACATTTAACCACATATGTACGATTTTACATCATTTTATCCAAATCTTCTTTTTTCTTATTTAAATACAGTTTACAATTAGCCCTCAGAGAGAGCCAATTCATGTCTTTAAAAACGTGACGATGAATAGAGAAGCCGCTGCGGACCTGGGGGAGCTCGTTTAAATCTCGCCTGAGGGATCCCTCCAGCGAGGGGTCATGGTTGAAGTCATGGAGCAGCGGATTTAAAGGTGGGCACTCCTCAAGGTGTCTCTGTCGCCCCGAGGCACGGTCATCACAATTCCAAGAGAGGTGGAAATAAAAGTGCACTGAGGACACAAAGGCTTTTGGACACTTCTGGAGAAATTAGCTGGCCAGCTCACTGACGGTCAACAACCTTGGCTTAGCTACAAACAGCCCCACACCCCCCTGGTCTACCCTTCTAAACGGCTTGATCCCATACATCACAATTCATCTCACCATTTCTCTGTTCAGTATTGATATTACACTGACAAATGAATGTGAAACAGACAGCTTAGCGGTAATGACTTCAGGGGAGCGATCTAAAAAGCAAGAGAGCCAAAGAATAAAGGATATTGCATACATTTTTACTCTGACCTGCCAAGTTCTCCATGAATGCATCACCTCAGCTCTCAAATTCCTAAATTTTACAGCTATATTTACAGAGAAATCGAAGACACAACACATGTAGACTGAGGTTGAGTCTATATGGAGAGTCACATTGTCCATTTTTCTCCTTCAGCACCAGGCTGATATTATATACAGTCTCTCCCCCTACACACATATGTCAATATGTTTGGTCTTCACTGGGAGGAATGTGCCCTGAGGCTCCCATATAAAATTAGCAGACCATTCCCATGTTGGCTCCCTTTCATGCCCCCACTTGCAAAGCGGCCGACGCCACTGTATCAATAATTCAGCCACAATTTAGTTGTAGTTGGGCCACATGTTACGGGTCAGTTGTAACGGACGCTATTGCCACTGGATGCTTGATTTGTCTGGTTTGTTGAATGTTTGCGGCCAAATGGCCTCCATGTCCTACCACGGACTAATGCAGGCCTGCATGTAAGCCTGTTGAGCTGCGCAAAGAGGGTTTCAGAAAAATGTATAGGCACAGAGTATCAGTTTCAAATAAATATGCCTGTTTTTGTGCTATGTGCTCAAAATGAGTAGACAGGTAAGTTAGACTAAAGCCTAAGCAATCGCTGTGTGGTTAGATTTGAGATTATTTACTTTCAGATTTCCCTTTTTATGATTAACAGTAACACACCAGCACAAGTAAAACTGATGTTGTTTTGTTCACTTTCCAGTTTAGGAAAATTCAATCTATCATTACTTATAGTTCATTCAAAAAAAATGTTCTGATGCCACAGAAACTGAAGAAATAGTCTGTAGAGAAACTGTTGACAGAATGTTTTGTGGATTATCTACAGTATCACGGACTCTGATTCCGGAAAAAAGATGCTGCTGATGAATTTTTTAAATGTCATTTTTCACTGCTTTGAGCACCACTGATTAAATTGGATTTACCTCCTCTGTCCCAGAGTGTGCACAGAAATCTCCAAGAAAGGATATCTTAAAATCCAAGTAAATAAAAAAGATACCACTTTTTGAAATCTTTTGCCTTTCATGATGTGCTCCAGTTCATTTAGAATGATTAGAAAAAGAAAATAATTAGACCTATTGCACTATTATGCATTAAATAATAATTTATAGTATGCAGTGTAACAACTAATGGAGCAAGTGTAAGAAAAAAACAGCCTCGGGTTCAAGAGATTAAATCTCATCAACCCAAACTTCAAACAAAAAGATCCCATCAAAGATCAATTCACCATCTTAACAATTAAAAACTGAAAGTCTGCAACTGCAGTGTTTTATGTGGTGAAGAAAACTCCTCGGATTAAACAGTTTTCTCCAATATAACACTTCTAATGTCTTTCTCCAAAAGCACGGCAGAGTGAGCTATATGTGAGGCCATCAAGCTGACAACAAATTGACACTTCACAACACAGCTCATCCTAAACAACCACATGTGTGTTTTGAGGATTCATCCACAGAATCCACAGTGGCCTCAAACAAGTCTTGGGGGATCTTCTCCCCCGCATGCATCCCACCAACACTGCTGGATGTCTGCCCTCCTGTCTTAAGCCAGCCTTGGGGTGGTGGAGCTGCTAATCTCACGCTATAGCTGAATTGGAAATCCGCATGTGTATGCACATGGTGGATAGGAGGAGGAAGGGGTTGGGAGAGGAGAGAAGTGGCTGCCCTTGCACCTTGGCGAGATGAAAAGCCCTCAAAGCCTGGAGAGGAGGAAAACACTGGCAGGGCAGAAGTCAAACTCCCAAGGCCGTCAGAGAGACAGCGAGGAAAAAACTACCAAACTTTTTCTTCTCCCCTCCGGCAGATTGTGTATGTGGTCAAACTGTGGGCCTGGTGTGGAAACTGAGTTATTGTATATGAAATGTACATTCGGTGCCACGAAAAAAAAAAAACCCAAGAACTTCTGAGCAACTTGTGAAAGGCTCCCAGACTGCAGTGACCTGCTTTCGTGTTTAGTATTTCACTATATGTCGAGTTTGACAAATGCGCTTTCTGAGATTTTCAGCGCTGTTTTATTTATTCGCCCGAGGTCTTGCATCATGCAGGACTTTTTTATTTAATTTTGGTCAAGCTGATTATGAAATGTTTTGGTATTCTGTGTGGGTATTTGTTATGTCTGGAGGTAGTACCCTGAATGTATCAAAACAAACTTGTAGCAATTATTAGAGCTGGGAGTTACAATAATCACATAATATGACAGCATGAAAAGATTTAGTCGATGGACGGTTTTACCAAGTGATTCCATCCGACATATATTGCGAGACATCACAACATCTGTGTACCCTGCAAAAATGCATTAATCAAGCATTCATCAAATGTATTACTGCCTGATGAAAAGAGTTCAGTTTTGATGTTTTGTGGACAACTGAGGTTTTTAAAAAGTGTGGACTAAAAGGCAGTGGCCTGAGTAATGTAAGACCCACAGCGGCTTAAACTTATAATTTAAGGGACCTAAATCAGCTTCTGTAGAAGTGTGTTCTTCAAGGAAAACACCATTACCTTCCAGAGAACCATGCTGGTTATTTGATGAAACAAGTGTCAAGATTAGTTTTTTCCTATTTTTTTCCCCACTAGTTTAAGGTAGATGGGGGCTCTTTTGGGAAAAGGTGAGGTCAGGTTTTTATATGCGTCCACAGATTTAGCACATGTCACAATTAGAGTCAGAATGTACTAATCATGTATTCATTATAGTGTTTGCTTATGTCGCAAAGGACACCACACAGTATGTGAAATCTGATCAAACTACACTCATGCAATGTTAACAAAGCATATTTTTGTTTTGAAATATTATTCATTTGCAACTGGCGAAGCTCTTTTAACCTTTGTTTGCTTATTTAATCACAAATAATGAATGTTACAGATCAGCCCTTGAAGATTCACAGACTCAAAACTCAGTCTGACTTGTAAGTTTACTTTGTTCGACCTTCACAGGTACAACATGATGTACGTGCAGAGTTTTCATGTTCTGTTACTGAAAAGTTTCTTCTTAATTTAAACTTAACACATGTATATATCAACAGGATTTTTTGTTTCAGTTTGGAAGCCAGTCGTGGTCCAGAGTGAAACTTACAGAAATATAATGTAGAGATTCGAAACCTTAAGTGCATATATACACTGAAAATGAATCTGCAGTCCAGCACTACATTTTTTGGAAACAGTATATACTAGTATGTGCATATTCATGAGCTGTATGTTTTTCAGTTTTGTCTGAGAATCTTGTTCTTATTCAAAGTTGAATATTCATGCATGTATTACATCAAACATGTCTGGTGTAATTAAGATTTGAGCTCAGGTCTTCTTTTCAGTCTCAAAGTTGCTGAAGGCTGGACTGCATTTTGATTAAATTATCAGAAAGAGAGTATTTAGAGACAGTATCAATACTATACTATAGGACATACTGCAGTAGAATTCATCATGACATATTATATTATTGATTATTTGTCAAATTCATTAAAAAAATAGGGTTAAAAGACGCCATTTGCAAATTGAGGCCTTATATTTTTATTTATATTCCAATACAAGTTTATAGACCTGGAATATAAAATATCAGCGGTTGGTGTGTAGCTACAATACTTACATATTCATAAGTTTCTACTCATCTAATTTTACCCAATTTAAAGTTGAGTTCATCAGATTCAATGGAAACGCAAACAAAAATGCACAAAGGCACTTTTAGTTTTACTGATGTAGTTTTTTTTTTTTTTTGAGTTTAGTTCCTGGGACTGTTTGGCCAGAAGCAACCATAATGTTTTCACTCCAGTTGAAAAAGAACTAAAATAAAGGAGAACCCGATAAGATAACTGAATTCACAACAAAGTTCTCAGTAACCTCAAGAATGTCCCTGCATGGTAGTGCCTTTTCTGTGCCCTTCTCATAAATGACTTCACCACCAATTCACCTGCTTTAATGTAAAAAAAAAAAATCAAACATTTTAAAATCATGCCTCCAGCACCGACACTGACCACAGTTATTTATTTGTCAAATTTCTGTGTTCCTCAGAAACTACAATAAATGCTCTCATTTAAAACGAGCAGTACAGAGAAAAAAACGCCACTGCAGATGTCTAAACAGCTGATGCTAGAGGTTAAGGATTCCTGAGTACCCATAGCGGTATGTGTGCAAAAAAAAGAAAGAAAGGTGTAAAGTACGGAAGTGATCCATGTCCTTAAGCACCAGAGTGTGCTTTGCTGGCACTCTTGATGAGTTGTTGCTAAGACTGGGTGGAAAAACAAGTCTAAGTGATGTGGCCCTCCAGTCACCTGACCGTCAGCGCTGCCATCGCGGGGCCCCTGGCTGGCCCGAGCCGGTGTGGCAAGGCGACATATTGCGCAGGTATAAGGCAGTCAGTGGTTATTCATCATCCATAATGTTAACGATTACAGCATGTCGATAACAAACCCAGGAGTTAAATGAGTTTGTGCACTCAGCTACGCCTGCACCTCGGCGGTTCAAGGTCACTCCCTCCCATCCCTGACAGGAGGGATGATTCCCGGGCCAAGCTGCAAGCACACACATCTTGCCTCAAGGTCAAGTGTGCCACTATTTAGAAAAAATAGATACATAAAACACTCAATCTTGTGGGTGGGTAAAGTATGGGCCAAGACCTTGGGCTGGGATAAAGTTGGCCAGCAGCTCGTATATTTCGTCCTGTACTTGTATTTCAGCTTGACACTTTGTCACCCCACACCTCATCCAGCTGCCGTCTTCCCCCCATCCACTCACTTTAACGTTTCCAAGTCCCCTCTTATGTGACTGAACACGAAAAGTTAGCATTGATTTTTGTCATGTAAGAGCTCACCGGAGTGCAATGTGGACGTGGTCTTGAGCGTCTCAGGATAACAAACTGTGTTTATCATTCAGCCCGGTGGCCAGCTGAATTTAGACTTGGCAGCCCTCCTCTAAGCCGCTCTCTCAAACATACCATGACCAAAGCCGCTATTCACCTATGGATGGGTGAAAAAATAAAAACACAGAGGGCCTTTGTGTTTGAGCAAGAGCAGGACAAGTCGAGGGCGCGTGGTGAGAGGATACACTTGATTTGGAGTCAGTTAGCAGCTCATGCCTATCGTAATGGACAATGGGGCAAGGGCAAGTGTCTCCCTCCCCTTAGCTTTCCTCTCTCCCTCACCCTGTCTTTTGGCGTGCTTCCCCCAGGAGACACGAGCCGGGGGCTGGGCGCTCTGATGGCCAAGCGTGACATTTAAACCCCTGCCCTGCGGTAGCTTTAGGGGGGCTTTGTGGAGGAGATGGTGGTGTAGGGGGGGGGGACGCAGAGAGGTCCATCTGAGCACAGAGAAAAAAAGGGGTACGGACAGAGGCTCACCCTACAAACCCCCTATTACTCGAAGCACACGCACCACTCGCCCCCCACATCACCGCCACCACCTCACCCTCCCCTGCTTCCCCCTGCAGAAATCCTCACTGTGTCAGTGCGGTGGGGGCCCCATTGTGCGCAGGCCTGCCGCCGAAAGAAAAGGGCCCTTTGGTGGTAAACAATTCAGCTGTCCACTCTGATCACAATGGGGGCACATCCCATTGCTTTGAGCATCTGTTTCGAGTAGGTATTGGTCCCCTCCGCCGCTCTGCAGCGCTGACCATACATCCACGGTGTGCGACTAAATCCCTGAATCTGCTGGCCCACCACCACCTGCTCTCAGTCTCTCCCTCCTTTTATCATTCCTTATTTGGATCAATACTGTTGACTCCACTGCAGTATCTCTCAAAAGACAAGCTGAATAGCCTTGTGTTGGCTGTTCAGTAGGAATGCATGCTTTTTAAATAGTGTACCGTGCAGAGGCCAACTGTACGAGCTGTTTAAGGCATGCATGAGAAAAGGAGATGCTTTTCTGTCATGACACAAGGCATCAGGAGTTATCTATGGGGCCCTCATTCTTGCAGCTCAATACATGGCTACTTATCGCCCCCTTGTGGTGGTACAGCATATTTCATTCTTGCTTGTAGACTTGTCAACTGTTAACAGTTTAGGTTGTTGGTTATCAAGTCATCTGGATGTATAAATACTGGAAGAAGTAAGAACTATTGAGATCTTTGACTTAAGTGGCTTCACATTGTGATAATGCTCTCATCCCGGTTTCAGTCCCACATTCAAAACTTTGCTTAAATTATTAACTTAAAAGAGCATAAAATTGTTCCATGACTGTTCCAACTCGGAGATAATTTTAATCAAAGGTTTTTGCATTTTTTTTAAAGCTATGTTATATCAAAATCACGCAATACCACTTTCACTGCAACTGCACTGCATTATTATTCTCCTGGTTAATCAGTTTTGTTATTTTTTCATTCTTTTACATTCTATATTTTCACTCTTTTCGAATCCTATATTATGTGTATTTTTTACTCACTGTGTTTCTTTATAATCTTGTTTTATCATCTTTTATGTCTTCTTTAAAGCACTTTAATTGACTTTTTGTTAGAAAAAAAGACGTATACAAGTACTCTTGCTTTTTATCAGCCAAATGTACACCACTATCAAAGCTAAAATCATTGAACGTAATCAAACTATACATTTCTGTGCATTGTTGGATTGTGTCACTCGTGCATTAACATCTAATCAAGACTTTGACATTAAAATCGGTTAAAAGTCTTTGTTTTAAAGTAACTATAGTTCTCAAATAAATGTACTGGAATAAAAAGGACAATATTTCCCACTGAAATGCAGTAAAGCTGAAGGAAAAACCTAAAGAAAAAAATACCATTAAACTGAACTTAAATAGAGTGCCAAAGTATTCTGTTACTGCAGACCTATGATAACGTACTGTGTGTGTTGCTATTTAATGTAAAAACAGTAAAAGAATGTTTATTCTTCTCAGAAATGAAATAATTAGGTTGATGCTTGTTTTAACCTAACAGCATTCTTTTTTTTAATTTAGTTTTTCAAATATTTTTAAATGACATATTCTTTGGGTTTCCTCCAACGTCTCTGCCCACTACCTGATTCCAAAGGGTTAACAGTGAGCGGGGTACTCTGCTGGGGAAGCGCTAATCAGCTCGGAAACATTTGCTGCCCTTCTGGCAAGGTCAAAGAGGTCACGGTCCCTGGGCTGGATGTCCACTCCATCCCTCGCTCCTCCCCCTCCTGCTGTAAAGCCCAACCCCCCCTTGGGGCCTATAGGCCCTGCAGGCACAATCACCGCACCACGACTATAGGCTCACAGAAGCTGGCTTTAATCTATATGGAGCCCTGGGATGGACTGCGGCTGTCTGTCCATCAGCCTGTCGGTGTGTCTTGCCTTGACCATGCACAGGCGACCCTGGACCTGAGCTATCGACTTAGACAGGCCGAACCCAGATTTGTGATTGGTCTACAGAGGCGTCCGGTGGGCCCCTCCTGCTGTTTGACCAGCTGATTGATCTGTTAACACTGGCCGCTGGACGTGTGTCCCTGAATTTAATTTCAGAATTCATTTCTGGGAGACGTGTGTGTACAGAAATGATGTAGAGTCCCAGGATCAGAGTGAAGGATTGACAGTGGAGGTGAAGTAAAATTGCAATTTAGATTTCTTACCCCCCTCCATTCTCAGATATTTGGAACGTGCTTGACAAGAACAGTGGTCTACCCCTAAAACATGCTCTCATGTTGTTTTTCAATTTTCAGCTAAAATGTGATTGAAAGTGGTCCATATTCGACCCCCATTCAAGCCTTCAAGTGTCTAATCTCCAAGAGTTAAACTCCTTTGGGTGCTACACAAGACAATTTCTCAATATGTGTCTTTTTCAGTGTACATTTCTTTTTTATTTTCCAAGCCATTGGGCCCATTTTGCCCTTTGGGCACTATTTATCATTTCATTTTTGAGATACAGCGTTGTTGTAATGTAAACTGAGATATTGGCTATCTACAATACATGACTAAACCTGCAAAGGAGCCTTTACTGTCATTGCATTTCATCACTTATCAATACCCAGAGAACCCCCTGCTGTTAAAATAATAAAAAGTGCTGAAAAATGCCACTGGAGTCAGGCTGTGAGGTTAGGTAACCCTGATTCATTTCACAGCTCATAAAGAGCGCCAATGCATCAGTGAGTGGGTATTGTCCACCATGGATTTCCAGGTTCATTCTGCTTTATGCTTCTCTGTTATCAGAAATGGCCATAAAAACACAGGGACTATGAAATAAATGTGATGACAAAAGACAATGCCAGTGTTCGGAAGTGAGGGCTGATTTGATGGAGTCTCTCTTTCTCCCCCCTTCTGGCCTGCTGCAGACATGGGGTGAGGGGGTGGAGGGGGGCTGCTTGGATATGCATCACAAAGGCTTCCTGCAGTATTGATCTGCAGTGGGTTAAGGCAGTCTATCAGCAAACGTCCCTCTCTCTGGGAAAAACAATAGGAGATTAAAAACACACAGCTTGCCGGGCGGGAGGCTGCTGATGGGCCCTTATCTGGGCCCAAAGGTCACTGTGTACAGATATAATCCACTTTCACTTAACAGCTTCATTTAAGGCACCTCGCATGCAAATGCTGGCATTTCAGGGTCTATTCAAAGACGGAGGTTTGTTTTTCCGAAGGAAGACAAAGTTTAATTTTGTTTTTCCCCAAGACCGTTTCGGCAGGAATGTGAAAGTGCAGCGGATGACTGCATTTCTTTTTTCGTCCTACAGCATCTTAATGCTGATGGAAGCAGCTGCTGAGACTGAACAGTAAGGCCTCCAAAGCTGCATTTCTGCACTTATCAATCAATTCACTTTAGTCCAGACTACAGGCTCATAATGAAACAATGTATTTTTAAAAATCTGAGTAGCACACAAATGTACTATATAAACACATGCATATCATACAAATGACTGTATGCAGCTGTGTGTGCAACTGTTAACCAAAACCTCAACTATTTTGTTTTCTGCATTCTCACTTCACTTTTACACAAGATTCCTTTCCATGAACACATTACTGAAAACACAGATGCAACTTTGGATGCATTTTTTGTAATTTATTGAAGCTTGCAGTCCTGCTTTATGCACAAGTAACTGAGAATATTAACAGTAAAACACACATAACCATCAGAAAGTAACACTTTTGTGCGAATTAGTATTCCAACATTACATAACATGCAGGTTTCATTTGAGATGTGTGCCATTCAAACAACTGTAAAACAAACAGAACTACAGTTAGGTCACAGCCTTAAAATGCAGTTAAAGAATCTTCAAACAGATGCGAGACTCGCTTCAAAGAAACAACAAACGGTGCAACTTGTGATCAAAAGTGAAATATCAAAAAACATCAATGCAAATCAATAGAACAGCGCTGCTGCTTCTGTGCTAACAGTGGGATGTGAGGTCAGTAGTGTTCTTTGGGCTCACTGAATTTGCGTTTCTTCTTAGGTGCAGAGGAGGATGGCGTTTCCTGGCTGCTGGGAATGTCATACTGAGAAACCTGAAAGCGGCAGAAGAAACATGCAGTTGACATTCAGCAAACCACAGTATTTTATGTGTCTACTGACAGACAACATCCCACTCACAGAGACCAAAGTGGTTGGTGCTGACTCATCTGTGAAACAAACAGGGATCCTACGCATTTTCCACTTCAAAATTCGTCCTAAAGACATCTTTTTTATGCACAAGTACAGCTGTTTCATCATCTAAATCAAATACTGTCTTTTTTTCCTAGTCAGGTTGTGGGCCATGTACGCTCCTTTTTCCACCCACAGTTTATCTTTAAGCAGCTGTTTTGGATCTTAAAATTATCAATACATTTTAGCAGTCTTGCTAGACACACAAAAAACAGGAAGAGAGCACACAATAACTGAGTTTACAACTTTAAAATTATATTAATGTAATAGTATTACATACTTAAATCATTAATTTCAAATCACATCAGAGCTAGAAGATGTTTAAAAGAGCTTGCCATTTTTTTCTTCATAGCTGTTGTTTTGGTGTTCTTCACAGTCATGTTTGTCTCCTGCCACACAAGCACACACACCATTTTTAAAAACCTTAAAAAAATCGTGCTAAAATATGGAACAGTTTTCTTAATCAAATCACAACATCTAAACAGTGTTTTAAGTAAAATACCATTAATTTTTCCATTCTTCTCTAACTAAGCCACAGTGAATTCTCACCAGCTGAAGGTCAGTGCATTCCTGCATAAACATGACAAAAGAGCTAAAATAACCTGATCATGCTCATATTTAATAACCTGATTAAAATATCTGGCTAACTCAAATAATCAAATATTCTTACCTAAAGAAAACATGTAATTCTTCTTACATTTATAGGTAGAATCTGGATAACTGCTGCTGAGTTTTAAATGGCTGACTGACCGTGGCTGATTTGATGATCCGTCCACTCCTGGTCCTCTTCAGGCCCACCTCCATGTCGGAGGTCCTCTTCACCAGAGTGTCCATCTGACAGGGGGACAGATGGTCCGTAATGCCAGCAACCATTAAGTGCACTCAAAGTGGCCTTTTGCCTCATGTTTACACAGAGCCTACAGCTGTTCTGCACTTTTGAACTGCTGAGAGGCCCTTCATCTCTTTAAATTCTCATTTACAACCACCGACGATGTCTTTTGCTGAGGGACATTTACACTGATAGTTAAACCAGCTTTGAAAAGACTTTTGTCTCATTTCAAATATGGCTCTGCTCATGACAGAGGTTTTAAAAAAGAAGCGTTAAATTCAGTCGGTCAGAAGACAATTTTTAGCCGTCAACTTTAAAACAAAAGCGCTTATATCTCTCGTTTGTTCTCTTTTTTGTACTTTCTACAGCATTTCTTTTATTGAGGCACGTTTACCTCAATACGATTTACGATTAGGACTTTTGCTTTTGTATTTTGATACCTTGCTGACAATTTCCACTTGTTGGTGTGCAACAATGTTTCAAACTACAGCAGTATGTGATAGGATTAGTGCATTTTAATGTGCAAGTGTTGCTTTCTGCAGTTTTGAGATTATTTTATGCTCCACATGCTCATGATGTGTTGAGTTCAGAGGAGTCAGTGTCATACATACCTCCGTGATTCCCTCACAGGTCTTGATCTTCTCATTGCAGCTCATCTGGATCTCTTGAAATTATGGAAAATACAAACACTCAATGAGTTTCGTATTGTTTAGACTTTATTTAACTTCTGGATGAGTCATAAATATAATTTAGAGTCTGGATCATGAGGATATCTATAAATTTAACAGTAAATCTAAGGCTTTGTCAGAGAGAATAACACTAAAAATATTGCAGTGTAAAGACTTAAACATCATAAAAATCACAACTTGAAGTAAAATTTATATGGAAAATCAACAATAAAGGCCCCTAAAGCTGAATTTCAGCATTCAAAGCCAAGTGCCAATGCCAGACCGAACCCCGGAGAAGTTATTATGTATTATTTACCAGTGTTGTCTAGGTCGGTGCTCTCGTTGTCAGGCTTCTCCACGTCTTCAAGCACATGACTCTAAACGATAAAACGTGCTATCTCAACACCATGATCTGAAAATATCAACACACTGACCACAACAACAAACAGCGGCCGATAGCACACATTGATGTCTGACCTGCAGCCTCACTTGCTTTTGCAACATTTAAGCATTTCCAAAGGCATACGTTGATCCCAAAGCTGTTCACTGCCTCGCACAGTGATCTACTATACACTTTTTACTTGGAAATGTTACCCTGATCTAAAGATTACTTATGTAGAGCAAAAAGTAATCAAAACTAAAACGCAATTCATAAAATAATATTACCATATTTGCGAGTTAAGAAACATCGCATCTTCTGAGCTCACATCAATAAAATCAATAACAACATCAATAAAAGATGTATCTAGGTTGCTTGAGTCATCAGATCATAAATGACCTAAGGTGCCTTTTGCCCTGCCAACTGTAAAAAGGCTTTGTGTCTGAGTTGTCAGTGAGCTGACCTGCATCAGGTTGTCATCCTCGTCTATCTCCTGAACCCACTTCTCGTCCACATGAATACTCTCCTCCACCTGCAGATATGAGGCAACACACATTGCTGTAAATTTGCTCCCAAAAGTGCTGATTTTTATGAATTATTAACTTTATGAATTATGACACTTGTCAAGTCAAGTCACTGTTTTTCAAAGACCAGTTTTTAGTGTCAAAATGCTTTCCGGTAAAAAGAAAAAGAGATTACGATAGGTGATACATAATAATCTAACAATTTCAGATTAAGAGATTAAAACCCTACAAAAATAATAGAAATTATGGCTTTAGCTGATGACAATATAGAAAAAAGCTGAGACCCCACAGTGTTATTAATTATAGAGAACAGTCGAACTAATGTGATAATGTAGTTGAGACTCTTCGCTATAATAAATTACAGTTTCACCTAAATAATAAAAACATTGAAGCCTGACAAATTTAGTGCTAAATTAAACCAACATCCAAGGATTTCCTGAATCCACTACTAGTACACTGTGTTTTTATTTTCATTTTTATTTTATGTGGATTGTCTTAAGTTTCAGGTTTAAGACAGAGAAAATGAAATTGAAGCCAAAGTCTTAATCTGTTCTCTAATGACTAATACGTTGCTCTCTCATTCACCTGCTCCAGTCTCCTCCTCTCTGTGGCCATGTCCAGCCTCATAGTGTGGAAAGGGGTGACCACCTCACCCATGGTCAGTTTGACAGGCTCCTGCTCAAACTCCATGGTGTCGCCATCAGCCTCTCTAAAGCCTGGAGGCTGGTAGTCCTGAGGAGTGACTGGAATATAGACAGTGAAATAGTGACAAATAAAAAACTGAACAAGAAACGAGTGATAGTATGATAAATGCTAATGGGCGACAAATTACACACACATTCCCCGAGAGTGTTTGTTCTTGTGGCCTGACCCTCTGAGTGCAAACGCATTATTTTAATGGCATTACATTAAGAGACAAAAAATGTCATGGTTCATAAAGCAGACCATAATAACATACAGTGACATTCTCTGAAACTCAAAAATTAAGGCAGATTAACATAAACCCACAAAAATCTTTTTGTGGCTCAAAAAAGTAACAACAGAAGTCACAAAGACATGCAACGACAAATAAACAGTACAACACGCATGTAAAAACTGAAAGTCTCGGAAAATCTTGACAAATTTTGAGGAAAATACAGTGTACACAAAACTTAGCACCACATTAGGATATAAAAATGAGTAAAAGCTATTTCTCCATTGTTTACCCTTTGTACTTGCATGTATCATTCTCTTATACATTTATACTTGGACACTACTTTTTATATCCTTTTGAAAAACAAGGACATCAGCTATGTCTAAAATTTGAGTCATAAGGCACTGCAGCTCAAAACGTAGGAATTAAAAATGGTCAAAGCTTTCAAAAATGCACCACATTTATGCTGTGCTGGTGGAACTTCTAATTTCGCCATAGCTGTCTTACCATCATCATAATACGCCAGCCTCATGTTGAGGGAGACAACCTCTGGCAGTGGATTCAAGTTCTGCATCAAAGTGTAGAGCTTCCTCACCAGCAGGATGCAGGCCTTCTTAGTGTTTCCACTCGACATTGACGACACCCTGTTGTTGTTGTTGTTGTTGCTGATAAAGAACCAAAGCAGGATGAGAAATCAACACAAACCATCAGGCCAGTCCTTCTTCCATTTCTAACACATTCAATAATGACTGATGTAAACATCTTGGGTTATGAGTCACATCTAGATCTGATTTAGTTTCAGTTGGTTCACATAATCTCCTATAGTACTTCATTCCAACTTTGAAGCCAATTGTGAACGGTACGAGTTAAAGGTGTTAATTAATTCAAGCCCCAACTGAATAACAGTTAGACAGAATATCATATGTGAGTGTGAGCCAGCTGTCAGGCATGAAAATACCCCACCTTTCAAAATCCATTTGCGCCCCCTTTGCAGTGTACTGGATCCTAAACTGGTAAAACTCAGTCACTTTCTAAGAAAGAAGATGAGACATGTGCTGTACATGAAATAGGCAATAATCCTGTCTACAGTGAGATATCTGTAAAATATCTTGGCATGGCAAGAAGACAACGTGAACGTTACCTGGGGGTTCTCTCGGTCAGTATAAATCTAAAGAAGGGCCAAAAACACAAACATCAGCACCATGAATATTTCTACATTTCTCAAGAAAAACCTTATAGAGAAAACTGTAAAGCATCTGCATGAAATTTTCAAGGAATGACTGTCAGTTCTTAGTATTTGCCTGCTTATCTATCTTCTACAGTCACTCTTCCAAGCAGACTTCTCACCTTGATGTACTTATCTCATTTCAAACATTCAATATTAAGGACAGCACATAAGAAGTCAAAGAGTAGCTAAGTACTTACAGACATAATAACTGTCCGCAGCTGGTGGGGGAAAAAAATAACAATGATTTTAACCACACTAGTTACTATGAGACACAATGAAATAATGTGAATCAAGTCATATTCTGCAGTTTATGTCAACCTAACTTGCCTAATTCACAGCATCTCAAGTAGGTGTACATTAAAAATCTCCTGGCTGTCTGAAAAAGTTCATTGTGACTTACATATTTCTTCTGGATGGCATCAAAACATCCTTGCATCCTGAAATAATTTAAAAACAATTAATCAAGTGTCCTCCAACATGTTTCCACATACAGTACTAAGATCAACAAGACCAGAATAATCATCACATGTGAAGCCAAGTGCATTGGTATTTTAATCTATGTGTGTGCATGTGCTGTAAAAAATGACACAAGTTAATGAAGAGAAACTGCAGAAATATTTTTTTTTAGGATTGAAATGACAATACAACTTATTTTCATGAAATTTAGTCAATATTTCTTTCCTCCGTCCTTTTTGTCATTTAAACCTGCTGACTGCTCAGTGTACAATCACTGTACACCTCCCATTTGACCTTGACTAAGAGCTATAATTATACAGTAATGAACCACAACAATAAAACAAGCACAGTTTATATGTTGTACTTATTTTCTCTGGTTTGTTTGTTTGCATCAAGACACTCCAGCATTCTGAAAGCACCCTATACTTGACAAGATTAACATATTTAGTCAAAAATATTGGGATATCTGACTCTCTTAACATCAGCCAGTTGAGTTTAGTTTACGAGAAATACACATTCAAATTGTTGCCTTGGTGACCCTGATCAACAGCTCTAATAAACGAGCATCAAGCTGCTGCTATTTACCACTGAAGAATCTGAATGACACCGGGACAGCTGCGCTCCTCTCTAAGCACCATCACTTGCTGATCTGTGAGTAAAAACAAAGATGAGTAAGAATCTTGGGAATGCAAAAAGGCGGGGGGCTGGAGCACAGTCTTAAATTCACAGTCTTTTATTTGGCAAACACATTAATATTTCAACATTAAGTGTCCTCATCAGAGTTCAAATAGACAAAGCACTGAGGTAATCTAACCTTCTACATATTTGGTCCCGTAGGCTCTCCCTGGGAAAATACCCCTGAGGTATGTGATGCCTGACACTGCAATTGCCAAAAGCTTCTTGATAACAACCAAGGATTGCTGCTCTGAGACAACCTGATTAGGACACAGCTGAGTATCCTGCGTGAGTCAAAGAAATTAACCACTTAGTACTGCCAACTTTACAGAAAACTAGAATACCAACAGCTGCATTTGAATGGCTAATTTTAGTAAAAATGCACACATTTTTCAATCGTGGAGTGTAGTATTATCTGTAACACAAGTCTAACATGACCGAAAATATATATAACATTTCTATTATGGTCCTTCTGATGTTTATGAACTTATCCTTTTGCAACATTTGAGTGGGAGATTTTAGTATTTGAAAAAAAGTGCTGCTGCTAAGAAACCCAGTGTACTCAAAGATGCAGCTTGAAGTTAATAACTACTTCTTTTTTAAACCAAAAAACGAGTGTCTCAAGTGCAGTATAGTTACAGCTTATAACTGTAGCTTATGATGAATATACCTTATAATGATCATATATGTTCTGCGTCAATTCTGAATCTGCTGAGTATTAAAGCTACTAATATTGTGTCATTGTTTACAGTAGCACAAAATTCACAAAAATACATAAAATACACACAAATTGCAGTGTATAACTTAATTATAATAACTACTGTTACAAATAGGGATAACATTTACCACAGTATACACAGTTTATACAGTAAAGCTACACTGTATAAAGCTGTTTAATTCTGTATTTGCATTGTAGCTAAGCAGCTAACTGTTTTTTACTTGACATTAGCCACTCTGGTTAGCTAGTTTTACCTGTGAAGTTCTCACTTGCTGTGCACATGCCATTGCTTTGGTGAAAAAAACAACATAAAAAGCTGCAAAAGACAGAGGAAATTTTTGTGAGGCTGTTCAAGGAAACCTGTAGGATTGCATTTGCAAATCGAGTCATTTTACATTACTGTAAACTACAACAAGCTAGCTGATCTTTTAGCTAATAAATTATCTTTTTAGCTGATGCAGTGCAACACTAAGATTGAGCTGTCTCTAGCTATCCCTGTATCCCTAGTCTGTTGATAATGATCTTGTACTTACGTGGGAGAAATAACGATATATTTTACCAAAATTATGCTGTACAAACGTATTTCAAGTTCTAAAAACTAACTTTTGGGTGTTAGCTAAAAGCGTTCCCGCTAACTGATTGCGGGCAGCAACAGGGTCACCAGGAGGAAGCCAATCACTGAGCGGGTAAACAGGCAAAGGCCGAAAACAAATAAATAATATTCCTGAATGATAACAAAGACGCCGATCCTTTAATTTAATATGTCCATTCATAAATGTGACAAAACATGCATTAAATTAAATACCAACATGTTCCATCGAGTATGTATCTTGTTCAGGTGATTTGTGTTGATGCAGTGCGGCCCCCGCATCGCACCGAGTCTCAATGCTGAAAATCCATTGGTCGATGGGCTGTCAATCACACAAAGCGGAGCAGTGCCGCTATCCCATTTGCTCTACGTGGAGCACTACTGCTCTCCTATAGGTTACTGTATGTGTCAATTACAAGTGGGAACCATCCCACTCTCACCCTCCAACCACCCCCACAGTGATGTCACATCTCGTTACGCCATTTTTGTTGGGGAGCAGTCGTGTTCAGAAAAGCAGGATTAGATTCAGTACAGGTACATCAAACGATAGCTCCTGTAAACATCTCTTTGAGTTGTCTTGCAAACAGGACACCTGCTTGTCCACCAAGCTCACACAATGTCTTCAGAAAACCTGGACTCGGACACTCAAGTGGACTATGAGGACGAAAAACAGGTGGGTTTCTGACTGCTGTCTTGATGTTGGTAGCTAGCCACCGAATATGCTAGCTAGAAGTGGCTAACATCAGCTAGCACAAGTGAAGTGTTTGCAATATGCTCAGCGCTAACACGGAGGCAGAGGAGGACTCCTAGAAGACGCGTACAGCTGTGATAGTCTGTTCGGTAGGATGAACATGGTTTTAGTTGGAGCTGTCATAACATGCAGAGCACCTTGCCTGCGTGTCACTTTGTTTTGTCCCTTGCCTTGTGTCATTGGCTGGCGAGTCCACAGAAGCTCGGGCCTCATTGGTCTGTACTGGGGGGTCTCGAAACGTGCCATAGAAGGCCTGCAGTCTCCTTATAAAGATGTAACTTGTGATTTACCTCGGTGCACTTTCAGCCAGTAAAGATACCAGATCTAAATAATCTACTGTCTTTGTCCTGAATGCCACATTGTTCAGAGATTCCTGATGGTCTTGTCCTGTTAGTGACAACCAACTGCAGTGTGTTTTTCCGCATTTCCATGATATGCTACAGCCACAGCAGTGATGTGTACACTGTTCAACACTTGGATCAAGGCGTTATCAAACATGGGTTGATATCAGTGTAGATCAGATTGTGCAACCAGTGTGATGTATTTATTTATTTATAATCAACGTTGAAGCTTTATAGCTTGTTTACCTTAGTGAAGTACAAAATCCTTACTGGTTGTTAATATTAATGTAAGTTTCTGTTATATTTTCAAAACTGAACATTCATCACACTGTAAAGTGCAACGGTTTAAATGCAAACCAAAGTTTTCTGTATGCAAGTCAGTTGTTTTGGAAAAAAAACACAACCCATGGTACTAGAAATGTAATGATAAACTTTGATACATTGCCCGGTTACAAGCACCTGATTGGTGCAGGTTGGGAGGATAAAACATGGACTCTGTTGACAAACCTGTTTGTTTCTTAACATAATCCTCCATGCACAGAAACCATGTGCTCCACCTCGAGCCATGAAGTTGCAGTGCATAAAAACTGTGTGCACATTGCTTTGGCACACAAGGCATTTTATTACTGTTGACATACAGCCAAGCTCAAATCATTGTCACAGAAATTCTGTGTGAACGAGGTAGTCTCATAACAGTGCTTCAAACCCTCTGTTTCAAAGTTAGAGCTCAACTCGAGTCAAAGTTTATTTTAATTTCTGTCAAACATTTCTATACATATTAAATGTGTTGCAAAGATTCATATAAAACAATGCATCCCAACTTTTCCATTTGTTTTAACAATTTCGCATTTGACAATTTTACTCACAGCAAGTGAGATACAGCTTCAGTGAGGTACTGGAACAAGTAAATACAGCATATCCATGAAGTCAAATAGTGTTGAAAAACTGTTGAATGAGGGGAATTTTAAAGTTCTGCACATAATAGTTAAACATAACTGGTACAGTGAGCGCACACAGAATTTGTTGTTGGGTGTTGCAGTTTCCCTGCATTGGGACTGAATATAGTAGCTCATAAATTTCTCGTCATGGACCCAAGTGAATCAGCACACCCTGTGCCACACATCCCCCCTCCTCCTGAGGGAATCTGTTCATCGGCTTCTGTGTCCTTAGTCACATTTTATCCCTGCCCCAGCAAGCTGTACAGGCTGAGTGCCCTATCTTGTCTGCATACTAGAAGTAGGTCTCCACTGTGTGCTGCTCTCCCCAGGTGTATGTGCAAGGAGTGCACAAATGGCCTTTGGAGTTTGTTCACACTAGTCTTACAGCACTTTACAACTACTGTTTCCTGAGATAGTTTAAACATGCACTTAAAACACTTGATTCACACTGTGTACACAAGGTGGTGGCCAAAATAAGATCCCTCAATGAGTTGAATGACTGGTATCAGACCAGTTTGGCCAGTATTAGTCAGTGGCAGCAGCACAGATACATGCATTGCTTAAGCAGTTTTCAAGCTCAGGCTTCTGTAAACTCCACCTAGAGTTCTAGGTATTGGAAAGCACTGTGAAGTTTTAGTTTCTTGTCCTCATTTCCCAGTTTTTTATCTGGAAAGACATAACTACATACCTAGGGATTCACGTTACCAGAAAACAAGGAATCAAAAGAATTAATGTAAATATTGGTACTTATGGTAGCCAGTAATTGCTGTTTTAATACATGCTAATGTTTTTTTAACTAAAAACATTAGCATGTAATGACCTGTGATTGAGCAATTCACAACACTAAATTGCTAAAATTAAAGTTCTTCATTGCTTTACAGACTTCTCAGATATGTAACCATCCCCCGCATCAGGTTAAAGTAATAGTTTAATATAAGCAGATTTGTTAAAAAAGACCTGTGTAGACTTGTGAGCGTCAGATTTCATTCTTCAAAGACTCATCTGTAATAGATGTATAATGTTCTTGTGCCAAAATCCTAACTAACACGATTTCCCAGCAGCGCTTTGGTTGTTAGTTGTCAGTGTAGACTTTTGAAAAATCCTTCAGGGTTCTTCTTTAGTTAATGATGGTACCAGAAGTTGTTGTTCAGTGCTTTCGTCCCAGGCATGATTTTGATATGAGAGACTGTAAGAAGAGAACATTCATGCTGTGACTCATGCTACCATGAAGTATCTTTGGTTCTCACGAGTCATTGTCATGGCTCTTAGCCCACTTCACAGCAGAGGTTTGCAGAAGTAATTTAAGTGTGAAGTTTTGCGTGACGTGGCCCTTTGCTCCACAATAGATTTTACTGTGAAAACTGTGGTGTTTTTGTAGAAGCAGCAGAATTTTTGGAATTGCTGGGTGACCATAAATGACTGCCTGTCACACAACCAGCTGTTCCATTTGTACTTAAACTTTACTGAAACTGCATCAGCTGACACCCTGAAGGGTCCCTAACTTCTGCAAAACATCATTGTTTATGTCTATTTGCTGTATCTCCCCAGGACTCCCAGGAAAAGAATGCAAACCCAGTGAAGGCAGAGGAGGCCAAGCTGAAGGCGAAGTACCCTGGTCTCGGCCAGAAGCCCGGTGGCTCAGACTTCTTGATGAAGAGACTACAGAAAGGGGTAAGTTACCATAGTTTGCCCACAACATCATCTGAGACAGGATTGTGTCTTATTAAAAACTGGTTAGAGATTTGATCCCCACACAAGATGTGTCAGAAAAACAACTGAACTCTTAAACAAAACTGAGAAAGTTTTGCAGCTACGTGGCCTTGTTGATGTTTGTACTTTGGTCGTTCCAGCTCCAATGCATCACTGTCAATTAAAAAAATGAACTAGAAAAAACATTGTTTGAAAAAGCTGCTACAGACAACATTGCATTCAGTGCAAGAGTTTTTGTTGTCCATTCATCAATGCTACAAGGCTAAATCCACTGAAGCAGAGAGAAAAATAATTTCTCCACCGACCAAACCTCACTAGACTAGAATAAGGTACACTGGTAGCATGTGAAATACAGCCTCTTTGACCGAGTACTTTTAATTTGTATTTTGAGCAGCAGGGCAGAGCACCCCAAGGCAACTCTTTCTCCCCTCTAACTTTTCTCAACCAGAAAAACTGTTGCTCCCTCCACCTACACGTACTGCATATGCTACAGAGAACTTCCACCTCTGGAGGTTGTTGAAAGTCATTCTGGGAAACGTGGGAAATCACTGGCTAGGAGTAGGAGTAGTCAAGCCAGGCTCAGGGAAAAGCCAACAAAGAAATTGCAGTTCTTCATCATAAGTTAATCCACAGCATCAGAGTGATGACAAGGTAGGTATCTTCATCGGAAAAGGACTTCAATTTTGAAACATAGGAATATGATTTGACTAAAAAGCGAAGCATAGTCCCTGTGGCAACCCACACACCATCTCCTTTACTGATGAGTGAGCACTGTCGACAACAATTATAGTGCATATTGGTCTGAGTCGTGCTCTTGTGTTGGTGCAGAAATTGCTGTTTCTCTCCAATAACGCAGTGATTTCTGTTAAACATAATGCAAGAGCATGAGAAGACTGCACTAGAGGAAAAGAAAAGCTGCTTGTCTGTTTTACAGTAGTATGTGGTCATACAACATCTCTGTTGTGTTATTCTTGTGTCCACTTGCCATTTTTATTTTTCATTTATGTTGTGTTTTTCATGAAGCTGCATACAGTTGATGCAGCTACAGACCATGATGTTTATAAATCTGATACATATTCCCTGGCTGCTATTAAACAGTTGCACAGGTATGGAGGTGTATGGGTTAATGGTGCCTTGCATTAGAAATATGCAATAGGCTTAACTCAGACTGCTAAAGCCTCATTTGGTTCTAGCACATTAGGAGTATGGGTTTTGTCCTACATCTCTTACACTGGGATAGCATTTGGAAGGTTCTGCATATGGCATGTTAGGACATGAATAACACTTACAGTAAGCATTAACACTTTGTTTTAAGACAGATGTTGTCATTGAACAAAAGAATAGCTTGTTTTGTTTGCTTAATTTAAGATCATTTGTAGCATGTCTCTAAAGCTAGGAGCACCTCTTGTCTCTGTTCTGCCACAGCAAAAGTACTTCGACTCGGGGGACTACAACATGGCCAAGGCCAAGATGAAGAACAAGCAGCTTCCTGTGGCAGGACCTGACAAGAATCTGGTGACTGGAGACCATATCCCCACGCCGCAGGATCTGCCCCAGAGGAAGTCCTCCTTGGTGACCAGCAAGCTAGCTGGCTAGCCTTCATCATCCCAGAAGCTCCCTCTACCCCCCTGGGACTCCCGGCAAATGTCCCTTCACCACCTCACTTGTTTCCCAAATATGTCCACCCCTCTCCCCTTTCTTCCCTTTTCATCCCCAGGCACCACTGGCTTTAACATATCGGGCAGAGTTGTATAAGTTGAAACTCCATTTGCTTGTATGTGGGCGGGGCGGGGTGGGAGGGACGGAGGTTTAGATGGCCCTAAAGGTCACAGCCTTCTTTGCCTTCCTACCACGCACAGCTCTGCCCCCTCTGCACACTCTGCTCTACCGCCTCCCTTATATCTTGGTTTTCAGTTTTCCAAGATGCATTACAGTAGGTGTGTGTCATCAGGCAGGGGTTGGATGGGGTGAGTTAATGCACTTTGTATTCTGTATAGTATGTTTTGTTCTTTTTTTGCATCCTGAATGACACCAAAATAATGTGTGTAAGGGAGTTAGGAACCATGATCGCAGCGTGTTCTTTGATCTTCACGTTCCCTTTCTATGCTGGTGGCTGGCTTCAGCGTGAGGGATTGGAAGATGTATGTGAATATTTGCTTGCATACCAAATCTGTGAGGGGCAGCTGCCTAGTTGAAGAGATGCTTACAATTCACTGACACCCTGTTGGGAAATGAATAGAGGGTTCCTTGCATCTTTTTTGTCAGATATAACCTGATGGTAACTGCTGCAGCTCAGCCAAATGGGGATTAAAAAAAAAACAACTTTTTTTCTCCTTTGCTAATGTTGCTTTAATTTCGTACTCCCTTTGCTCCTGTTCTCTCTAAATATGCTGCATGATTGTAACATGTAACAAAGAAGAAAGAAATTTAATATTTTTTTTAGCAGGAGGGGAGCATCTGCTTAGTGATAAGAAGTATCAAAACATACATACAAAGTCCTAAAATGTCCACAGTCACAGTTCCTTCCTTTGCTTTTTGCTGTCCTGACAATCCATGTACACACGCTCCTGTTAGCGGCCCGGGGCAAGAACCAGCTGAGTATATCCTTGTATTATTTTTAAAGGCTGGGAACCCTGCCAGTCTCTGAGCTCAGCCTTAGTTTGGTTGCTGTTGAGTTGCATCAAGACGTGTGTTTACTATGAGCCTAAAAGATTTGTGGGGGGATAGAAGCACCCCGCATAGAGTATATGCTTCTGTAAATAATAGTCAAACGAGCACGTACTTTGTGATAAGCTTGGCGCTTTGAGGACCAGACCAGCTAGCATGCCTGAGAGAAATGGTAGTGCTAAATCAACTCACTTGGGATTACATCCTGGGATTTCTGGCTTGGAAGTATTTTGCTTTAACAACTGAGCCAAACTCCACACTGCAGCTATCAGGCCCAGAGACTGTGGATACCATTGTCTTTTCAAGGTCACTGTTGGCATCTAATCATCTAACTTAAGTTCTAAACTGCAGCCTGAGCTGATCTATGATATATAGAGTGCAGTGATCATACAGATGTTGTACTTCTCTGCCATCTATGAAACAGTGATCCAAACATCGCAATTAGTTAATCATATGCAACCACAACACTGAGAAGACAAAAGTAACCACAGTCATAGCCTTCATAGTTCTGTCCCACTACAGCACATCTGCAGATTAAATTTTTGTAGACATTTGGGACCGACCAAAAGAATGACTTACTGATTTGTTGATTTCTAATTTTGTGCAGGAGATTGTTCTCTCCATGTTTTAACACTTTCAGAATATATCGCAGTCAGACATAGTGGTTCCCTTGACAACTTGCATTCTTTCACAGCAATTTACATCATAAAACACTAACTTTAGTAAAATAATTCTTCTTCTTTACTTCCCTAAGACCTCAGCTGGAGTATAGGCCTACTTTTACTACCAGCGCCTCAAAAAACTTCCTGACACACTACACAGACTGATCTTTGATCTCAGGGGTGTCAAAGGGTAAACAGCTCACAGACTGATAAGCAGAGCTCCAGAGAGCATCATCTTGGGCTTAAAGTGGGACACTGCATGTCTGCAGGAGCACTCACTCTGACACTTGGCAAAGGGGAGAGAGATTTTATAACATGATGAGGGGGCAAAGTGTGAGCGTGTGCTCCGCGCTCCAGTCCCACCTGTTACTGTGGTTCAACTTCTGAAACAGGTCAGTGGCGCAATCACCAAATCTCCTGACTTTGAATGTGTGCCCCTTCACACATTCAAGAATCTGAATTGGATGCTGGCACTCACTGAGAATCAGTGTATATTGCTACTTCAGGGAACCTTCACATACGCACACTCCACCACATAGGCTAGGTGATAGGGTGCATGCACCATCACATTCTCAACCTCACTTGTTTTTCATTGAGACTTTAAAATGTGTCAAATTTGCAGTGGGTGAAAGAGAACTGACCTGTACGTATGTGCTTGTTATGGTGTTGTATGAATGCACTGCTTTTCTTTGTTTCAACTATTGTAAATAGACTTCAGCAGGAAATGATTTTTTTTTGTTTCCCACCTGCTTTTCACTTCTTTCGAAGCCTGAGCTATTTCTGATTTAATGGTTCCTCTCTCCTTTCAGTTTATCACTACTTCTGCTGTATCTCAGTGTATTGCAGAGGCTATGTGAATCTGTATCATATGAAAATATGTGTAAATGCTGCTGACTCAAAGACAAATCTAAGAGATGATACCCTGTAAAGAACACCTGTCCTCTTGGTTCTACCAGTCCAGCTCTCTTGTCCTTAAGTATCTCAGTACTATAGCTCCTGTGGCAAAGTCAGTTTGGTTTCAGACTGTGTAATGTACATTTCGAACTACATTTTTAAAGTACATTGTTAGATTTGATCCAAATTTTGGCCTGGCCATAACTTCAAAAGGTAAAGTCTGAAATACTTTGTCACTTTGATTGACAAGGACTGACTGTTTTGCATTATATTGTGTTCAAAAGCCTACATTTTCCTGCTTGAAGAGAATTGCTAAAAGATATGGGTGAATATATAACAACAGTGGACAGGGGTTCTTGAACGCTACTTGATATTTGGCTTTGCACGGAGCAGTTCAACGAGAGGAAATAGCAGGGTATGTTTCAAACCCAACACACAGGGTGTCTCTCGTTTAGCTATGATAAATACGTGCCAGAATGTATAAAGAAATGACAGGCTGTGTGCTCTGAAGTACTTTTGTGCTGCTTTTACCTTATCTGTTTTCTTGTTTTGCAAGTAAATGTTTCTCTTTTTTTCTTGTGTTCTCTTATTGCATAATTAGTGTATTTCATCCTGGCCCAAGATAACTGCAGGGAAATCAGAGGCACCCTTGCTTCCAAGAAAAAAAGGGTTTACATGATAAAGAGGATTACTGGAGAACACAGGAGTGATTTTAAGACTTCAGAAAGTACAGGGGTACTTGGAATGTTTCAGTTGTGTGGGAGTAGGTGAGAGGATTTTTGTCAGTATTTGAAATAAACTTTTACATTAATAAGACTTCCTTGCTGTTTTTTTAAATCCACTTCAAGTCTCTGTCCCAAAAAGGTGTACTTGTTGACGACTGCATACCGAGATCTCTCCAGTTCATGGCCTCTAAGAAGAAAAGGTCTCAAGTTGAAAAATAAAACCCAGAAACTTCTGGACACATGAAGTAGGTGCTGGAACAGTACAAGCTCCTACTGGCCACTAGGGGGAGGCACAGTCATTTATTTGTAACGTGACACTTGGGAACAGAATCTGTTTTTTCCAACATAAGCTATTAATTGTTTAAAGAGGAGAAAGGCTGGGATGGAAAAGTCCTGCTGTTCCTTAATTATGGAAATCGGTTGATATGGCTTCATATGATAACACAGGTTATGTGTGCTTATGTGCAAGACAGAGTGGCTGTAAATGCCTTGGTATGTCCCCTTTTTGCAATTTGCTGCAGTCCGTATTAAGGGTTGCCTTTTCTTTATTAGTGTAAGATGAAAATTTGCAGCCATGTATCAAAGCATAAACATATCTCAATACTTTACTTATTGCACTATAACTCTTATATAATACAACTGCACCTTAATTGACATATTTCTTCTGGAAAAGTTATGTTTGTTTAAACTATTTTTGTTGGTTCAGCCTTTGTATTTGTCATTGTTTTCTTCTATTGATAGTTGTTACTATTGTGGTAAATGGTGGGAGCGTTTCAAACAATGCTTCCTCAGTCTTTTCATTTTTTTGATGTCACGGAAAAATACAGCAGCAGCCCATGAGAAATATCAGTGACAATTTTTTGAAATATTTAATTTCTATTTATAGCTTTCCGGTCCCGATGACTTCGAGTCAGTTTATTTTTCTTCTTTTTACATTTTAAAACGAATCTAAAGAAAACAAATATAAACTAAACAGTTTATTATATACAACACAAAAAGGACAGTGGCTTCTGAGAAAAAATGCCATGACGTGCCCGTTTGACGTTCACTGACGTCATTGCGTAATGCGTGTATATAAAAGGAGTCTCTCGCTTCATCTCTGTGAGCCTCACTTCCGTTTCTCCACAATGTAGATTAGGTAAACGTTAAAGAACGAGCTAGCTTTTTGTTTCACACCGGCTAGTATTAAAAATTTACTAAAACCCTTTTTGGAAGCAACAGAGTAAGTTTTAAGCTAAGAATCTAAAATTAAAATGATTCCGACGGCGAGGCGGACGACACTCTTTAACTGCCTTATTCTTCCACAAAATGGAGTCGTAGAGGGACCGATGCACTACGGATCAGGAGATTCGTCCCCGCAGATTGGCATGGCCTCCTCTATAGACTCTCACAGCGGGAATGTTGGCTCCAGTGATACCCCAAAACGGCCGAAGAACCTGGTGGTGACCTCCACGAATGGGTATGCGGCAAAAGGCCTTCGACAGGAGAGCGACAGTATGGAGGACGACTCTTTACCGTGCACCCCGGAGCTGCAGTCAGACAGTGAAACCGACGTCTCCAGCTGCCCAACAAGGGACGAATTGCTTGAGATTGACACGAGGCGAATCATTACCCGTTTTTTCAGAGACTTTACTGGACTTTCAAAGCCTCGGTGGATTGAAAGCAAAGTATCATCAACAATGAAAAGAGTTGTGAATGACGTTTTGGACAAACACAGATACGCATACAACGGTAGGTAGCCACCACTATGCGAGGATTTTACACAAAGACAGACCTTAGCATTAGCCTGCTTTAGCGATAGGCAGCGTTTAACACTGCTAACTCCTCACTACAGATTCAATTTGGAAGCGCTGTTTTGACCAGTAGGAGCCATTTTATTCTCACAAAACTTACAAGGAAATGGTATATAGCCCTTAATTCAATGCATCTCAGCAGTCATCCATTTGTAACTCATTTCATTGGAAGTAAGTTGGATGGAGCCGATAGCTGTATAATAATACTAGCTCAAATGCAGGAAGAAGATGTATTTCTTACCCTCACTTTTATTTTTATAGGTATGATCAACAAACTGTCGCTGGATGACAGAGGAGATGATATGTCGTTTGTCAGTGCAGTAGCCAAGAGCCTCTTTGCAGATAGGACGACCAACTGGGGTCGCATTACCAGCCTGCTGGCCTTCGGGGCAGTGGTATGTCAGTACCTGAAGGAGAAGGGCAGGGAGAACTGTGTGGACCTGGTCAGCCAGGAGATTTCTACCTACCTGCTTTCTGAACAGCGAGACTGGCTGGTCAAAAACAACTCATGGGTAAGTTTTGACTAATGTCTGAAAGACGGGAAGTAGCAAAAATGTTGGTGGTTGCGTAACTGCTCTCATTGTAAAACAGCAGCTTGTGTGTCCATCTTTACCCCTGTACGTCACCCTCAGATTCTCATGTCTTTTTCTCATTTTTTTTCTGTCTAGGATGGCTTTGTGGAGTTTTTTCGAGCAGCAGACCCCGAGTTGACGGTCAGGAACACACTCATGGCCTTTGCTGGATTTGCTGGTATTGGGGCAACACTGGCCCTGCTGATCAGGTGAATTTGTTGGACACTCAGAGGCTTGTTTTTTTACCAACCTTCTCTGCTTGCGTGTGGACTTAAGAAGATGGAAATGAAAGACTAAACTACTGATAGGACGATCGCACCAGTAGCTCCTTTCATCAGTTTGTTGGGCCCCCTTCCAGCCGCACCTGCAAAATAAGTTGTTTTTGCTATAAAGGAATGGAATTTACCTCCAGGATTCAATGTTCAAACAATTAGGTTTTATTTAATTTACAAAGAAATTTATTTTTCTAATAAATGTAAAATATGTTTCTATGCAAATTGAAATGGTTATGGGGAGTCAGTTGACCTTATTTGTGCTATATTTTTCTCCTAATTATGTTTACTATTTGGTTTAAAATTGTATCACAATGCTCTGGTGATAATGGTTTGCTATCAAGCCCCAGACCAAAGCAGGAAGAGAAAGCTGCATTTTTCATATCATGCAGCCGTGAAGCCCATTTCCATACAGCCCATTCAGAACTCCTGGATTCTTTGTATGGACATCTCAATCAAGTGAGGGCAGAAAGGGTGGATTTGCATGAGTGTAGCTGCACTTCCTTGTTATGAAAATGTTGGATCTGCACAAGAGTTCAAGACCAACCACATGCTGGACCTTTGGCTGCACGGGATCCTGGACATTTTGAGTCTTTTATAAGAATAAATAACAAGGATTCTGAGTTGGTAAGGTGCAGATTGGCTGCACTAGAGCTGACAGTCACTGGGGGAGGATTTATTTTTCCCTCAGAGAAAGCAGAGAAAGCAGATGATGATTAACAGTAAACGTCCACATGTAAGCTAAACATCTGTATAATAGAATAAAAAAGAGAAATCTAACTCACTTGTTTTTGACCTTTTGATACTGTCATTTTGTTGAGGGGAATTTTGCAAAAACAGAATATGGGTTACATGTACACTCATTCTATTATGTTGAAATGTGACTGCATGCTAAACTAAGTTTAACACCTCCGCACTTGTTAGACTTTGATGTTTATTCACACCACAACCCAAAGGCAGAGCAATGGCTGCTGTTTCCTAGAAATCTGATCAGGCTGTGGCAGCACCTTCATCATGCTGAGCATTCAGCTGCATCCGCAGTTTTGCGAGTTGCAGTGGTTGCTTGCTTATATCTGCACAGAGCTGGTGCAAAACAGCTGAATGCACCAGCTAGACTGAGGAACTGGGGTAAATACAGTTCATAACATCCTCAGTTGCATAACACTGTCTTCTTCCTGGGCTGGAAAGCCTTTTAGTTACCTAGAATCTGGTGACTCAATCTAATATATCATATTGGATTGGTTATTTCAATGTTTGATAATTTTTTTGAGTGTTTTTTTTTTTTATACAAAAGTTCAGCCATTTTGTTTTTTACCCACACGTTTTTGACAAGTTTGTATGCCAGAAGGTTTCTAGATTCCACTCAACCATAGTTCCACCCTGTTCTACTCTCTTGCTGCTTGTATTATTAATCTTTGAATACAATAATATATTTTGGACTTGCTGTCATCGTAAATCTTTGAAGACCACATCAAACCTTGAGCAGGGGAATCCTTGGTGATGTGTGGCTTCGCCTTTGTTTGTTCAGATCCTCCCGTTGTCTTGGGCTACAGAACAAACACAACACTCATCTAGGTCTTAGGAGGAAATGGAGTAGAGCCTCTCCATGGTGATGATCCACAGGAGAGCTCTCCTTGTCTCCCGCGGCTAATGATGTTAGCCACCACCCTGGTTACCCCTGTACACGTCAGTGTGAAGAACAGCCTGTTACACAATGGGGAATTAAGGCTGAGGCAATTTCATAGACCAGTTTGCACCATCCAGAAGTGGATTGGGAATGCAGAAAACAGACACCACTGCAGTGTTTTGGGGGTGAATGTGCAAAACTCAGTCTTTTAACAACCTTGTTGGAAACCAGGTTTTTAGAGCAATATATTCTTTAAATATATTGCTCTAAAAACATATGTGTATGTGCACCATTTCTTCTTCGACCTAGAGTTTTGATGCTGAAAAATGTTTTAATGTAACATAATGTTATATACATGTGCATGAAGAGTTGTTTTTAGCTCATCCATCAATGGCTGATATGTTAACATATGCAAAATAGTAGAATGGTGTAATAGCTAAAGTGCACCTACAGAAACTTTAGGTGTGACAAGATAAACTAATGCTAATTTATACTATATATATTTATAATACTAATTGCATGCAGAAAAGAAACTATCTTTGTTCTCAGGCCTCAACTATACATACATATATATGTATGTATGTATAATCTGTGTGTGTGTGTGTGAAAGTGAAAATAGGACAATTTTCAAAAGGGCTTTTACATGGAAGAGTTTTAAAAGTTCTCATTGTGGTTTTTCCCCACAAGTGGTTAGATGGTCAGTTATCTAATGCAGCAAACAAACACTTTTGAGGAAGCTGCAGCAAACATCATTCTTTCAAGAAAACCTGTTTATAAAAATTTGTTTTTCTTCATTTACTGCTGCTTTCACAATTTCCAGCTGCAGTTGTTTGCTTCAAATGCAATAACACAGCTTCTGCACCCGCAGAGAGGTGCAGCTGCAAAATGAAAGCTTGTAGACACCCATCAGCAGGTGACCACATTCCTATTGTGGGATAGTTTAAGGAGTGGTTTTGAAACTATTGTGTGTACGTGTACTTAACATTTAGACTGTGAGGAATATTGATTATATTCTGCTATGGTCGTTTCCAAGGTACTGCCTCGCTCAGAAGAATTTTTCAGGACTAAATGTACTTGTGCTCAAACAATTTAAGTGTCTCTGTTAAGCATTTCTAAACTTCAATTCATTCGACTTACAAGGAAACTAGTGGTTCTCTGAAGGTTATGGGGATGTGGGCTTTCTGGTGGCTCCAATAAGGAAGTTTGTGTTGAAACACATTTGACAAAACTTACAGAAAGCTTCACGAAACAGTTGAGATAAGTTTCATAACGAAATAAACCCATTTCATCATATTTCGTTGCTTAAATGTTTCTCTTTGCATAGGCAGCCAACATAAACTGGCCCTCTGCAGTTTGGTAACTTGAGCTTTGAGGAACAGGCTGTCAGACAGACACGGTATTGGTTGTACGCTTCCTCACTTCCCCATAGCAACAGCCCTCCCCCTGGTTTAAAAAAAAGCAACAGTTTCTGGGAAGTCAGCTGACGCACAAGTTAATCTTTAACAGCGCACGGCTGCAGTTACTTGTTAGACGCTGCAAATACTGAGAATTCAGAGTCTGAGATGCAGAGATAGCAAAGTGTGTGCAGTCTGCAGAAACACTGTGTAAAAGGGAAACAGAACTGCTAACTTTAAAAGTTAAGTGCTTGCATGTCTTGCACCAGCAAAACAAGAGCCACAGCACTCAAACATCACAAGAATTTCCAGAGCTGCTCCACTGGCAAAGAATTAGAGACTTGTCTGACTTTGAGCTTCAGAACTAGTCTCTAATTAAATCTTATCTTACAGTCTGGGCTCTGCTATTTCAATATGTTTATATAATTTTGCAGAGTACCCAGAGGGTGTATGCTCAAGTCTTTCCTCTCTCTTCCTTGCAGAAGTGCCTTTGAGCAAAACATGTTAAGATGTGTCTCAGGGCATTGTTGTAAATAAGCATTTAGATCGTCTGTTTTTTAGTGCTGTATTGTCTCTCTGGTTGGTGATGAGGCTTCACTGCTGTGGTGCTTCTGCACTGCACTGCACTTTCCAGACTTGTCACTCAGTTTGACCTAAATTGTCAGGTGTTTTTTTTTTCACCCTGCCTTGACATTTCTCTTTTAGTTTGAGTAGCTGAGGCCCATCCACCCTGTTTATCTTTGCCAACACCAGCTCCTCAGTTCTTTGGAATCTGTGATTAGAAACCGCGGTTCCTTTTTCCCTGGAAGCACCTGTTGAATGCCAGCGGCCATATCCATTGTAATTCATGCAAAAAAGCAGAAATGTGCATATGCAGCCTCTCTGATAAAGTCCCCCACAAACACGCTGCTCCCTTTTATGGCTGCTATTTTGAATTACACACCAGCCTTCTAACTCATTCCTGCAGTTATCTATAAATGGATGTCAACACATTCCCTCGTTTAATCTTGTTTGGAAACCAAAGCAGACACATTTGCTTTGTCTTTTGGCCTGGTAATGCACTTTAGCGGCGCCAAAGCAGCATTTGAATGGATAAGCTTGGCATGTGCTGAGCCGATTGACTGATGGCACATTAGGGAGGTTGGATTGATGATCCGATGTGCATTAACTGCACATTCTACTGTACGCTTTGGGTGAAAGTGTGTAAATCTATTCGCTTCCTCTGAAATAAAAAAAAAATACTTGTACAAGGTTGAAGCCTACACGTGTGTAAATGTTAGAACATGAAAATCAAAGACTCAGATCTGGTATTAAAAAAGAAGTGAGGCTTAAAACACCTTTTTGATTAAAAGTAGTTGGATTCAAAACCACCTACTGGTTACATTTTGAGGATTTTTCACTGTATTCATTGTCATTGTCTTCCTTTTTGCACTATTACACTCATCTCATTTGAAACATCAGGTACGTGTTTTGTCTTGGCTTGTCAGACTAGGCTGTGTTGGGCATTGCTTCATGCATTTTCAAAGCTTTCATGAGTTCACTGTTGTCGAACAATGGCATGTGCTGTTATGGAATACAGAGTTGGAAAATGGCTTTAACCAGAAGTTTAAAAATAATTGGGAGATCAGAGGTCAGATGGCTCCCATTCATCAGCGGTTCAGCCTGAACAGCTCATCCTGGTGAGTCGATACTTATCACAGATCATCCAATCTGCTGGATGATGTGTCATGTTCCTTTCTGAGCGGAGTCATCCAGTCTTTTGAAACTTTATTCTTGACTATAGTGCAGTATTAATAGACGGCTTATCCATGTTGGCACTTGTGACATGAAGCCTGGCAGCTATCATTTCTTCCAGCTCACCTCAGAAGATCTTTTCTTTGTTCAGTCTGTGTGCTTAACTATGTTCACCAATTCCCTGCTTCATAGGTCTGTTTTGATGAAAACTCTTGAAGACATAGCTTGTAAGCTGTTATATTCTTTCACAGATGATTTCCCTTTTGGACCATTTTTGTTGCTTATCTCTGTCTCAATGTGGACATGTGAGCACTCTTGACGTTATAAATAGGCTGGCTCTTTCATGGTCTAGTATAGAACGATATGCAAATCATTAGAAAAGGCAGGGTGTTTGTCTTCAAACAGTAACTGAGCAGGTTTATGATTCAAGATAATAACTTAATTCATAAGAGGGAAGAAAGAAAAAAGTAAAGAGATGGAGTTCAATAGAGTAATACAGAATTTCGGTATAAATAAATCCATATAATAAATACCAGCTGATACAAATAAAATAATAAAAGCACCACATTTGCACATTAAAGGTTAAAAAATGCAGATATGTGGGATTAGAGCAAAAAAAAAACAGAAAATTGATTAAAAGAAAAAAGAGTTAAACCATGAAAACAAGGGGAAAAAGTAAACAAAGTAAATGGTAAAATTCAAAGGAAGAAAATGAAAGGGGTTCATCTGTACAGCACTCAAAATACTCATACACTATGTAGTTGATCAATTCTGTTTCTTCAGTTGCTCATTTCTTCACTTCTACAAAAGTCCGACTGCAGCTACGTCACAGGTTTCACAGATTCTGATAGTTTCCATTATGTAACAAGCAATTTTGAAACGACAAAGGGAAGTTTCCTGACAGATTCTTGTGTTATCTGTAAAAATACAAGTGATGAAACGATGTTTAGGACTGAGGGTTTTAAACTATAGAGCTAGAGAAACTACACTTTTCTATGCCAGTTCTTCTGGGGGTTTTCTTCATCTCCAGTGATATGACTGCATTAGTGAATATTCACGTGTTGATGTGATGATGATGAGGATGTTGCAGTATTTGCACTCTTCATATCACGTTGGCTGCTGTGAGACGGCCGTTACGTGCCACTTCTTTGCTCAGGCTGAAGCTGTTGTGACTGCTCTCTCTCTTTGCACATGGTGTTCCCTGCAGCAGGTCGTTGACCCTGCATTAAGTCATCTGAGGCTTTCCATGTTTTGTTTAATTCACGGAGGAAAGAGCAGTTCAGTAACAAGGCCTTCATTCTCTGTCAGTGACGGGGGCAGGATGTTCCCAGCAAAATTCCCAGCTTGTTACCAACAGGAAGGAAGTAGCAGGACATTTGGTCCGAGAATAAATACCAAGCCTCTGCGGTGTTTACATGGCACTCCTCAACTGGCACATGTCCAGCCTGTCTTTTCCATCAAGACTTTACATGCCAGTGCTTTCCTTCTTCATTTTTTTGTTTCTGTTCTTCCATATTCTTCTTATTCCTGAACAAACAACACCTCCTTTAACTTTGCATTGACTTCAATGGGCGCAATGTAATATGTTTAAATGTTTAACATGAAAATGTGGCTGAAAAGGTGGACTTAAGAAGAAGAGTAAAGTTTTTTTTTTTTAATGTGTTCGTGATATAGTATGGCAACCCAGTGGGTAAATATGTTCTTAAGTTACAGAAATGTGTTGGGTTTCTGTAGTAACCTCTTTTCTCAATTATGATGTTAAAAAAAGACCAAGCTATGGTAATACAGGAAAGAGATATGGCTGGATTAACCTGTTAGGATGCCCTAGGGAAGAAATATTGCTGTTTGACACCAACTGATGCCACTTTTTTTGTGCAACATACTGTACCCTGCTGCAAGCACAACCAACACTATGCTGGAATGGGGCCTTTGTTTATGGTTCTTTATGGAGTACAGTTTTATTTAGATGTCAGACTAGATATTGATACAGACTACAAGGCCCATCTGTGTTGACACTGTATTTTAGTGATGCAAATTTGCTAACAAATTTGCAAATAGTCAAATTACTCAAAAAGCCTGACATGCAGTGAACTTGAAGCTTCTCTGGGCTCCAGGCCAGTTGCTCATCTTCCCAGTCTCGGTAGGGGAGTCATGGTGACAGCACTGTGGTGGTATTCAAGGAAGCATCGGCACTTGTAGCTATGCATCTTTCCAAAATAATAGAAGTCAGAATGAAACTGAAACTAAAGTGAAATTAAGTCTAAATAGGCCTGACAGCACAGTTTTGATTTGATTCAGACGTATTCGAGCAATAGAGAAAACCTAAAGACTCTCAGTATAAATCCTGATCTCCTACTCTGTTTCAGGCCACATGCACCAACCCATAACATTTTTTTTTAAAAGACTAAGAGTTTTAAAGTTGAACGATATGCCTGTAAAAGTTCCCCACTTTAATGTCAAACCATGGTTTCTGTTCAATCTGATTCCTGATTAGCTGTATTCAACCACAGCTTTTACCGTAACCAGGTCACTGCAGTGCTACATGTGATTTCCGACTTTAATATGGTTTCTACAAATATCATATATAATATAGCAAATAACTCATTCCAGTTTTAAAACCCTCCTGTAAATGCACATCTAAAACAAGCACAAACGTAAGGGTGCAAATGTTTTTGATGTATGGTTCGCTTGTGTTCATGACACAGTTGTTAGGGAACTATGAAACAACGAAACTGGGTGACAAACATATGAGAAGTAGGTCATCCATTTCCTTTTTCAGTCACTGAACCTACATGAACCGTGACAGAAGATGCACTCACTTCAGAGCCCCCCTGCGTTCTGTTTGCAGAAGCATCGTGACCTGGCTGCAAGACGTCTCTCTAGATTGACTCCTGGTATTTCAGGGTCCAACTGCGACAGGTCTGGGCTTGTTTGACCTGAATGCTCAAAGGTGTGATGTTATGTCTGGTTAACCAACAGGTGGGTCAGGTGGTCAGTGTCAGTTACAGCATGCCGCCCCCCTCCCCACTGCTCCCGTCTTTTGTCCAGAAACCGTGTGTTTGCCGAGCATTGATGGCTGTTTGTTGACGTCTGTAGCCTCCAACATTCTGTGGAGTTCAGTGGTTCAGAAGCCATTGAACTCACATGAATGGATGGCATTGTGTTAAAAAAAACACAACAGTGGTGCTGATAGTCATCCGTTTATGCGGTCATTTGGAGAAGCTCAGCACACAGCCATTCGTAATTCATATGACCGATTACCATTTCGCCACGGCGGATGTGGAATCATGCATCTTGGGATCACATGCCATGGCACTTGCTGAATATATGGGTGTTTCAAAATCCTTCTTTGAGCTAGAGGATGACTACAGGAGAAGTTCAATAGATTATCTCATTGTCACAGCTGAGGCTGTGATCAGCAAAAAATGAACACATGCCCTTAGAAGATGAATCATGGCTGTGCATCTCCGGTATCTATAGGATCAAAAGTTACTATGCAAGCAGAACCACAAATATTTGAGTGCACAGGCAAATGTTAGTACTGCAAGGCAGCCAAACGCACTGAATCATACTCCAATAATGTGACAGAGTTGGCCTTCAGTCCCCCCCTGCAGCAGGGCCATCCACTCGGACAGCACTGGTCAAACAGTTGGTCAGTTTTTGCCGCAACACAACACACTGTCATCTGTTAAGAGGCTGTGGTGGCCAAACATGTGCATGGAAGCGTGCATTCAACATTATTTACATTGTTTACTTCACAATTATTGCTTTGATAGGTAAAATATCTGTCACTGTGATGAAGTCCTGTCTCTGAATCAACTCCTGGACTGTGTTCAAGGGTCTCCTAATTTTGACTACCTGGCTGACATTTCAATATTTTTGTAGCTACTCTGGCAATCATTTATGCACGGGCAGTAGTGGAAATTACCAGCAATAATTTATTTCTTGGTAGAGTCACATATGAGAATTGGTGTGCTCCGAGGAGTTGTCGGGGATTTCCTCGAACCACCGCGGGGGAAACCAAAACTTACTAAAAACAAAAAACAGAAAGCAAAGAAAGAGAAGCTATTAACTGATGTCACATTAAGCCTTGAGGTCAGATCATCTAAAACAAAGTGTGGCTGCTGTGATTCAGGTGGCAGAGTGGATTGACCCCTAAGTACGAGGTTAGCGTTTCAATCCCCCACCCCTCCACATACTGAGGTGTCTTTAGGCAAGACACTGAACCTGAAGTTGCTCTCAACGGCAGCTCTGTCATGGTGTGTGAATGGGTGAATGAGAAACGCATTGTAAAGCGCTTTGAGTACCACTAAGGTAGAAAGGCACCATATAAGTACAAACCATTTACCATTTATTTAGCAGGACTTGAATGAAATCCAAATTTTCCATTTTTATCTCATCATTTTTCCACATAGCCTCATGAAATGTGATAACAGCAGAATGGAATTCATCAGTTACTGTCACTGGTAACATATTTTAGATCTGTAAGACCCTATTATTGTACGTACGCTATAAGTTGATGTAGGCTAATTTCTGTGAACATTTGGATGCAGTGTATGAGATGGTTTTGAAGACAAACCAGAACGTCTCTAAAGAAAATGCAAGACTATAGCAGAAAAATCCAACAAGTCTATATAAAACCACAATCCAAGTGATGAATTATTGAGATCATGTATGTCATAGGTCAGGGCAAAAACTCAATTTGAACTCATCTTCTTTGTCCTAGCTGTTGCCTGACCATTAAAAAGTTTATTCAACTGCCATACTCATCACATTTAAGTGGGACAAACTGTGTTAAAAGATTAACTTAATCTCGTTAACCTGATCCACAGTCACATGTTGATGTTGAAAGGATTCTCACGTTAGGTATCACTTGTTTTTAACAAAGAGCGTATGACCTGTTTTCAGCAAAGAGAAAAAGTGTAGATGTTTATCAGGGGTGTACCTAATTCTAATGAACTAGCTGTCAAACCCACATTCGGGGCAGCAGTGATGGAAAATAGCATATATTTCAGATAACACCTGCAGTTTGTTTTCCGATCCAAACTAGAGTTGAAGAGTTTAGTCCATTTGTTGCAGTTTGTGTTTTATAGGTTCATGCTTATCAGCCTCTTTGTGAACAAAATACTTGCCTTTCCCTGCATTGTTTTCATGCTTTCCTTCTCCTGGCATTGTATTGTGCATATTTCTGTGGCTACATCAGTCAGAATAAAGAGTTTCAGTCTGATGAACTCAATGTATAGTTTTGAAAATCAGAGAGCAGTGCAAAAAATGACACTTTTACATGTAGGTGTGCATTTCAGCTCCAGTGGGTGTATTTTCACAGGAAATCTAATGCCTATGTGCAAGGTGTAATACTTGGTACTACTGCTGTTCTCACTGAGAGTTATACGTTTTCTAGTTTGTAAACTATAAGACTTCATAAGATCAGATCTAGGACTTTGCATTGCTCTAAAGTACTCTACCAATTTAGCATTCTGTGACATTGCCAGTTCTAAATATCAAAAAAGCATAAAAATTGATGGAGCAGAACCACAACTATCTTCTGATTCCACACATTTTTCTTTCTTAGCAAAACCTGACACTCGAATACCCACCAAAAAAACTTGCTCGTCAAGATTTGACCACTGAAAGTTCAGTCAGAGTATGTTATGCTACCCTCAAGCAGAGCTGAGGAGAGGTCTGGTACGCTTATGTATGTCTAAATCCAACAAAATTTCTTTCAGTTCAAGTCTTCAGGTTCATCCGATGTCAGCTCAAGTCACTTGCAGCAATTTCTCTCAATTTGAGAAGCTCCCTTTGGAGCTACAACATGCTTTATCCAATGTTTTTCACACACAGCATACAGCAGCACTCCCCAACCTACAGGCAGACTTCTGCGTTAGGTATTGCAGGATATGAGGGAAGTTTCAGTGAAAGTACAAATGTAACTTTAGAAGCTTGTGTATTGAATGGAGGTCAACTTTCATGCCCCCAGTTTTTTTTGTGGTGAAACTTCAACTAACAAAAGCAGAAATAATTACAATAAATCCCTGTTGTTTCTCTGTTAAAAGAAATGCAACCTGAGAATCGGCCTAGGTTGTGGATTTGTGGATCAGTTTCGTAGTGTTACCATGAAACTGTTATCTTACCTGTAGGGCATCAGCACCCTTCTTCTTATAGCAGAGAGTTAAGTTCACAAGCTTATTTTGCATTCACCAAACAATTTACAGCCCTTTTATCCATAATAAGTTTGCATAAACAATAATTTTCATCAGTTATGTCATACAGTTGAATTGCTTGAATATTAGCAGCACTGGGGTTAAGTGTTTTGCTTTGAGGCACCTCAGCTGGTCACTTTCATCCTGTTGCTCTAGACCAGTGGTTCTCAGCTGGTCCAGCCTCAGGACCCACTATGTCTCTATTAATAACGGTCGCGACCCAAATTTTTGAAGTTTGCTGTTCCTGTTAACAAAATAAGGTTTATTTGGCTGTCATCTCAACGCATTTTGATACAACTTGGGAAAGTTTTGGCTTTTTTTTTCATTTTGGTATATTTGAATGTTTTTGCCAAGTTTTTGGGTATATTTTGACCCATTTTGACAGATTCGGAGCACATTTTGGTTCATTTTTGGGACTTTTTAGCACAAATTTCTCCTATAAGCTGACAGAGACAAATCGAGAGGTTAATATTGGGCAACTACTGGCATCACCACCACTAAATATCCTGCTACTGAAAGCAAATTGTGTCATAAGAAACACGTCCTTTAAAATAAAAGACCTTGTACCACTGCTTTTTTTTGCTTCTGCGACCCTCTAAAAATGGCTTCGCGACCCACTTTTGGGTCTTGACCCACCAGTTGAGAACCACTGCTCTTGACCATGACACATTTCTCTTTCTTGAGGCTCGGCACTAAATCTTTCCAGCTTTCTCAGTGTAATCAGTAGACAGTGAATATGGCAGTGTATCAGAAAGTTAGGTGCTGTCCAGGTTCTGATAAATGTTTCACCAGGTGAGTGAAATGACTGTTCTCAGCATGTGGTTTCCCTGTCAGATGCCACTGAGGGTACCTACCCACCTATGAAAATGATAATTAGGGGCTTTACAATAAGCTTTGCTATTGTTTTGTCTCAAGGCCTTTCTGTGAATTTGGGTCATGGCTGCAGTCTTTCATCCTCCCCCATAGATGACGATACGAGGGATTAGTGCACAGACAAAATAAGAGCAGAGCTGATAACCAAACACACAAAGAAGGCCTGCCAGCTCCAGCCTGTCACTGGAGCTGGCAGGCCACATTATCAGAAAGAAAGCTGTTTAGTAGTAGTGCTGATCCTTGCGTTGTTAGTCTGTCATCCTGCGGAGACAAAGAAAAGGTTGCTCATTGTGTTTTTAGAAAACATGATGTGAAAAGATAATCCACTCAAATTCTGCCATGAATGCTCATCTGATGGATTTTTAGAATTACACATATTTGTGATATGTTCTACTGTCTGCCAGCGGTTTAATCCAGTGTGTTAGCGTCTTAATCCCATAGTGGTAGCATTCAATCAAAGTTCCTTTCTGCCAGAAAAGAGGTTTAGCAAAAGATCAGATGTGCCCATAAACAGTCATGGGTCCTGTGGGGCTCCTTTGAGTAATTTTAAAGAATAAAGCTAGAGCTATTTTTCTTAATATTAACAAATCCCTTGAAAAGAACAAAAAACACTTACGTTCAAAAACTACTAAAACTTAGTGAGCCACACTGTTGCCCTGGGTAACATGTCCATTCATTACCATGAACACACATTGTAGTTTGTTTTGACTCAGTGCCAGCTGTAAATTCCCCCTAGAGCATTAGATTTCTATTAATCCACAACTGAAAACAGTCCTCAACATTGTTTACATCTGTTTGACTAACATTTGCAAGAAACTACAGTGGGCAGCAGTTCAAGGAAATTACATAGCCTCAAAAAAACGAAACTGTTCCACACATTAGCTTTTAAAAAGTCCCACTTTTAGTAGGAATTAATGGGTCACAATGCTGCAGGGTTGAGGGTCACATACAAGGGAAGTAAAACCATTGAGAAACAGACTAAGACGTCATTGCTTTTGTCAGCTTTATTCTTCAACACCTTGGTTAAATGTCTAAAATCAAAAAATGCTCATATATTACACCAGTGTGGTCGGAGGTAATGAAATGATATCAATATGTTGTCATTTTATTTCAGCATTTAAACACTGCCTGCAGTTTTACACAATAACATTGACAATTTGATGTTTTTAAAGCTACTGTGGGACATTTTGGTAAATAGAACGAGCTAATGATTAAGTATGCTGTTCATTTCCCCATACTTAGGGAAGGTGTTACTGTCAATGGGAGAGATTAATAGATTCACCCTCAACATACCTAGTAGCTGTGTGGACATTAAGAAAAAGCTACATTTCTTTTACTCTGAATGATGATTTATTCTACAAATTAGCTTTCAAGATATACAAATTGGCTTAAAGTGCATTTACATTTTCGTTATTGTATTAGTTATAAAACAATTGTTGTGATTGATGTGTTGTGAATAATTACCCAGAGGGCCAAATATGTGGGTTTAACAGGAAACTTTGTCTGTCATGAGAATATTCCACTAAATGAAGCAGAAGCTTATCAAGGCTGCGAATCAGATCAATAGGGCGTATGTGGGATCAAACTGGCTGAGAAATTACTGCGTGGCAGAATGTAAAGCATTTAGAATGGATCAGTAACAGTTAACTAATATGATCATTGACATGCTTCTTAGACTCCTGTTTGTCTTGGTAATTAAATGCTCAGCTTTTTATTTGCATATATGAATGAATGTAATTATTTTCTTCATCAAAGTGACTGGATTGTTACAGGTCTACAGAACACAACCATCCAACAAAGTCCCGAAAAAAGACGTGCAGTGCAGATTTCATGGTGGACTTCGATGTGACGAAAACACATTAGAGCAAGTGTGTTACTATCTATGTTTTCAAAAGCACTAGAACACCTGACCAGTTCATTTCGTTGTGTGCTCAATTTACAACACTGAACGTTCGTGTATAAACACTGAACTAGCAGGTGCTATCTGGTTTACTGTAGCGTGAAATGTGTATATATGCATGCAGCATGTTTGCCATGGGCTACACACTATGTCATCTGATCATGGTGTTTGTGCAGGAGCTGCTGTTTGTACCTTTGTATTTGCCTGCTTCAACAATGAGCTGGGACTGATTTTCATATTTCCATGTTTGTTAACCTGTTGACTATCCATCCATCCATCCATCCATCCATCCATCCATCCATCCATCCATTATCTATACACCGCTTAATTCTCTGTAGGGTCGTTGGGGAACTGGAGCCTATCCCAACCGACTCAGGCGAAGGCAGGGGACACCCTGGACAGGTTGCCAGTCTGTCGCAGGACTACACATATAGAAAGACAATCAAGCACACTCTCATTCACACCTGCAGACAATTTAGAATAATCAATTAACCTCAGCATGTTTTGTGGGAGGAAGCCAGAGTACCCGGTGAAAACCCACGTTGCACAGGGAGAACATGCAAACTCCACACAGAAAGATCCCAGGTGTCCTAACGGGGACACGAACAAGGGATCTCGCTGTGAGGTGACGCTGCTAACCACCGAGCCACCATGCAGCCCGCACCTGTTGACTAGAAGATTGTTATTTACTAGTTTAGCTCTAAAAAATAAGCTATTCTGTGCACAGACTTGCCATACCATCACTGCTAATTCACTGGCTTACTGCTCGTGTCTCCTGCTCCGAGGAACTAGGAAGTCAAAAGAACAAAGCTGAGTTGTCTGGGTGAGGGGACATATAATTCCATAAACAAAATGTGTTTCCGTGTGACACCACATCTAATAATAGGTGACCATTTTTTCTCATAGCAGTCACAAATTTCAGCAGCGGAAAAGACACCTTAGACTAAATTCCTCTAAATGTATGTATTTTATTTTTCATTTTAGTCTGTCTGGATCTACTGTAGTTTCTGCCGTTCACTGATTGTGTTTACGTGTGCACCAATGTATGTGCTCATCCTGGTTTTAATCATATTCAGGATTTTGTGTTTACATGGAGAAAAGAGAAATCTGGTTATTAATATTGCAGTATACATGATAAATTGTTGCATGCCAGTTATTAATTACTGTGTGCTGTTTATGCAGGCATCTTTGATGTTTACAACACAAACTGGCAATTTAAACCGACATTCCTGTAACTGGTAGTTTCACCTTGAACTAATTTACCGCTGAAACCTCATAGGACAAGGGAGAGGTGTTGGGTGGTGGTGGTGACTGGTGGGATAAGGCCATCGTAATGGAGGTCACTGATCCCAAGTAGAGAGAAAATTTGACTTTTATGCGCTGTGCAACATTGTTGAGCTGTTCATAAGACTACAGGAAACAGCAATACAAGTTCTGCTATGTGCCACACCAGCACAGGTAGTCATCAGTGGACAGAAACTAGTATAAGATGCATGCAGTATTTTGGTTTCTTTCAGAGAACTCTAGCTAGCATAGGTGGGTTTCTCAAAACCAGGATAAAGGCTTATCCATGTTTATGAAATCAGGATATTATGTTTATATGCGAAAACACAAAAGTAAGATACTTCAAAAACCAGATGGTAAATTCACACATGTACAAATAAATACCAGAATCTTCAAAATGTCTGTTCCTCTATTGCAAAAAAATAAATAAATAAAAAAAATCTGGAAAAAATGACATAAGCCATTGAACTATCAAATATTTTTATTCTATATACTACAAGTGTTGCTGGCATTTTGACCTCTGCAAAGCATATTCTAAAATGGGAAGCAAACAGTAGTGTCCTCTGTTAAAATCCAGTGCTTTGTCAACCAATTCATCCACCCCAGGCTCCTTCTTATGCAAACTTTGTGCACAGGATTGTTACTATGGTCACTAAAAGGCTACTGTCACTATAACATGTGGCTATAGGTCATAATGACCTGCCCATTCAAGAAACAAATAGAGTTGTTTCATGGAATGACAGTGCCAAAAATACACCTAAACATAACTTTTTTGCACTTTGGAGATAGAATATGTTGGTGAGCTTTAGCAGAACTTATTTATGGCATTTGTTACCTTTGGACAAAGCCAGAGTCACTGTTCAATCCTTTTCCCAGTCTTTTTACTGACTCCAACTCCATCTTCACTTTAAAATTATGAAAACTGAGACGCTGAAGGACAAACTGGAGCTATAGCTTTATGACTAACACATTGACCACGACAGATGCACTTTCAAAGAGGGGATCAAGTGCTTCACAAATGCTACTTGTTGACGTCGTTCCCTTTATGTTTGACAACAAGAAAGAGCTGCGTAAATCAAAGCCGCTAGGGTCGCCACCGGGCGCTTGAGGACTAACGTTTCATCATGAAACTTTTCATCTTTCAGCTGAAAACATTGCTAATGTTCCTACAGAAACTGTGGCAGAAGATTTCTGAAAGTCTAACAAAGTCTGACAAATACCTAGAGGGCACCACACAGAAAATGAGCTCCTACATGACAGCAACACAGGAAACTGTCAGAATATTTACTTAGAAGTGCGCGTTGTCGGAAACAGGCTATAAACAACAGCCTCCCACTCATGTCTGCATGTGAGTAAACAGACCTGCTCGCCTTTATGCTATACACACCAACCTCCTTATTAGAAAATGATGTCATCCCTCCTTTCAGCTCACCTAGTTTTACAATTTATGACAGAAACAAGTGGTCGAAGCCCTAATATTTCACGATTGTTCAATTTACGCCACTACTAAGCTGCATTTAGTTATTCTGTTGGTGCTGACACCGAGCAGATTCCTCTGATAAATCTGCGATAGGTTATCTGTCCTCTGTGGGAACAAACTGCTGCTCTCAGAGTTGTCTGATGTTGAATGTGCTGCGTGCAGCATTTTACGTTTATCTGAATTAACGCCACGCTTACAGTGACCCCAACAGAACCTGCTCCCCTGCAAAAAGATTGTTGATGCTGCTTTCATTTTTTGACAAGCAATCAGAATTAGTGGCAGGTACCGCTGAGAAGCATCTGCTAATGGGGAATTGAAAGAACGCAGGGGGATCTTAAAGAATAATTCCTCTTTATTATAACTTCGGATGGATATCATTGTACTCAAAAAGTAATTTCCTGGTGATCTGATGTATCTTAGTTGGAAACAGAGTCACACAGTATTGGCATTTGTTTCTGTTACTTTGTGGTAGCTTTACTGGTTGTGCTTTAAACAGGCAAACTGAGCAACATGGGAAAGGCCACCAACCAATTCCAATCAATGAGTTTTGTTTTCTCATTGCAAGCATTTTCTGTGTTTTTTTCCTATTTGATCTGACAAAGTATTAAACACAGAACACCTTAAGCATCCCCCAAATCCCCTATTTTGAATATCTATGTCTGTGTTGGGGGTTATAATCGAGCAGGTCAACAAGCTCGCTGAGCCTGCAACTAAAACATCCAGGTTGGGCTGTATGACTCGGGGGGAAATAGGTGTTTACTGACACCGCATCACGTTCTGGAAACACGATAGGCGTGAGACAAGGAGGATGCGTTCCTGAGAAAACAGCCCCACGTGAAGACTTGGTGTTACATGATGCAATGATTAATAATGGAGATAGTGTTTTCTGGCAGATGGCAGCATGTCGTCAAGGACATCCACACAAGGTCAAGGAGAAGCAGTCGTGAGAACTAATGCCCTGAAGTCAACTAAATTCTGTATTTTTATTTGCACACAATACATACGTAAAGACGGTAATATTATGTGCCTTGAAATTCCTGGGTGCTGTATCATAATAGCTTTGGAGATCTGAGGTTGTGAGGTTGATATTTGTTGTTTTAAGCAGCAACAAGAAGATGGATTGCTACCGACTTTGAGTTTAAATTTGCACCATCATCATGTCAAAACATTACTTTGCTGCAGTTTGTTTCAATGTTCAGAGCTAGATAGACTGTTAGCATGCTAACACAATAACTGTGAACACGCTACAAAGCAAGTGTCGTGTGAGCAGCAGCAGAGGCAGCAGCCGGGGCTTCGTTTGTGTGTCAGCTGTATTGTGTATTGTTTAACACTGAAGCCTATTGTTCTGTCATGTGTGAAGCCACTGTTACTCTTTTCACATCTGCAAGTATGTGAAAACTGCAAGGGTCTGAGTAGCATAAATTATGTCATCTGTTCTAAATTTGTGTCTGTATAGCCAGTCCACTAGAGGGGAAGTAATGCACGTGCTCGATCACAGTATGCATGTGTGGAATATGTGGACACCAATGGGATGGGTTCTCCAAGCAGACTAGAAAGCAGCATGCTGTATACTATCTTGCACACTCTCTCAGATTTGAGCAGATGATGAAATTTACACAACCCCTTGCAGACCCTTGGCCACTCATGGATGCAGAAAGTATAAAGCCTTAAATGTATCCAGTGCAAACATGCACATGGACAGCTGCAGAGACAATGGATGCATGGTTGTTGCTAATATACTGCTTTTCTAGTCTGCAGGAGTCCACTTTGAAGACTCAGTTCCATACACGCGCAGTAGATCATATCTACATAATCCATGCATGCACACTATTGTCAAGCATGCGCACTATTGCCCTTATAGTGTAATTAAATTTGAGCCACACATGTACGTCCACAGAGGGGTCCATGAGAGTCTGCAAAGGGAGATTATAGAATTTATGTCACGTGGACCCCTTGCATACACATTGGCTTAACAATGGTTTTAGAACAACTGCACATTCATAGTGTCTGAAGCTGTATATGTGTGTCTCGACAGAGGATTATAATCCCGGCTTGGCACAGATGACTCAAAAATGCACCTGAAATGCTTCTGTGTGGATGTCATCAGACCTGCTAAGCATCAGCTGTGGGAGTGATTAGAAATTCAAACAAGTATAATGAGGTAGGGGACACACACAAAAAGAAGAAAGATCCATGGCTCTCTTCTGGCAAAATGAAATTCTAAACACACAGCCAGTGCTTGTTTAAATAGAACTGGGTTGCAACAGTCTTCAGGGTGTGATCACAGTACACAGTATTTCCCATCAGAGGTTGCAGGAAATTGTAAACACCTGAGCAGAAAGCTAATGAACTCACAGGTGACTTTCTGCTCAGGTGTTTGCAATCTTCTGCATTTACTTAAGAGGGACACTGTGCACTCTGAAGAAAGCTGTTTGTGCTGCCCTGCCGGAGTAGTAATCCAGCTTTATTTGAACATGTACAAGCAATGTCTGTATCTAGCTTTTTACCAAAAGAGAGGCCTTGTTCTTCTTTTCTTTTTAGTGTTATTTATATAGCACCATCAGAGCACTTTACATAGAACGGTTGAAAAATTATAGGGAGAAACCCAAGAATTTCCCAGTTGAACAAGCACTTGGCAACAGTGAGGAGGAAAAACTCCCTTTTTAAAATCAAGAAAGCCCTGGCCGAATCAGATTCAGTGTGGGCGGCTATCTGCTTCAGTGAAGGAAGTGCTGACAATATAGCAACGTACAATATAGCAATAAACAATGGGAAGGCCTGTAAATGCAGATTAGAAACGTGTAGCTCTGAAGCCACAGATACCTACAGAGAGGTGCAGGGCAAGAGAGGAGAAACACAACAAAGTACAGAAGAATGAAGACACAAAGTCAATGAAATGTAATGGTGGCATTTAAATGCATGTGAAAGTCAGTGGAGGAAAGGTGCTCAGTGAATCATGCGAAAGGAGCATGTTATTGTTTGCATCACTTTGCTCCATCTACATTTTCAGCTTTGCATTCCCTTATTTGACTTGATTGAGAGTTACCACGTGATGTAGAACTCAAAGCTTGCTGCAGCTCTTGCAGGTCTCTGCAGATATTTTCTTCTCCTGCAAAAAAAAGCCTGGTCTTGCAGGTGTGCCGAGCAACCCAAGGTCTCTGTACTCTGGACTTGGAACCTGACAAGCCCAGGTGGTCACATGCAGGCAGCCTCAAGTGCACATAAACTAGAACACATTAGCTCAGTGATCCAAGGTATTTTCAGGGTTCACTAAAGTCCAGCCCGTCCTCTTTCAGGCCAGGAAAACAAGAGCTTAGCGCAAAGGAATGCAGAGAGTCCTTCAGTGGGCCTTGGAGAGGCTCCACAGCTTACATAAAGAGAGCAGGAGCAGTGTTGTGTTTCTCTGCCTGAGCTTTAGACATAGAAACACAGAAAAGAAAACAGAAAAGCAGACAATCCTTAACAAATATCATGAAGCAGATTAAAATCTATAAAGTTATAAGTGCACAGCCTGATTAAACCAGCTCAGGAATAGGAAAGAACCTTCATTCTTGCCTGAAAGAACATTTCCCCCCTATGGCATTAGTTGTTGTTTTAAAACATCATTTTTGTGGCTGTATAAATTACACTCATCAAATATCAGTGACGACATACAAGCTGTGTCTCAAGCATTCAGCATGCGCCTCGGGCTGCTAACATGGAAATGCAACTGATTTAGGATGATTTGTTTACCTGCCTGAACACATTTAGTCTCTCCGTGGTACCATGTTTTCACAAGTCACAGTCATTTCCTTGTCATGGTTTTAGGTCATACCCAGAAAAAGCATGTTTTTCTGACAGCTTTTCTGTAAGACTTTGCACTTGATCAGCGCCCACAGAAAAATTTCCCTGCTTTACTTTAAAAAAAAAAACAAAAAAACTCAACACCTTCAGTGTTTTGAGTGAAATACCAGCCAACTTTTACATCCCACACACATATCTGACTTAATTAAAGGTCCCGACACTGGAGTCTGCGGACAGGGGAAATACACGTCTCTGTTTAGAAAATGTAAGCCAAGCCTGGCAATCTCCTCCCCGCATTCTTTCACTTTGCTCGCCCACGCTCCTCAGCCTCACAGTTTCATATTGCGGCTCTATAGAACGACACTCCCACACAAGTTTCAGGTTTGCCTTTGGTGATAAGAGCAGCTGTGCTAAAATGATATTCCACCCAAAATCAATCTTTTTAAAATGGAAGACAGCCCCTTTGGACTTGGAAAGTCACCATGAAAAGTTTAGCTTGAGTTTCATCATGGAAAACAAGCAATAGCAAGACTTCTGACTGGTGTCTTTCAGAATAAAAGCCTCACAAATGTCAGCAGACAAATAAGACACAAAAACACGGATGGAAATGGTTTTAATTCAGCAGTCTGAATATGTAAGGTGTCTCATTTTGGAGTATCTTGCTGGGCTTTGTTTAGACTGACTACACTGTTATTGAATTATTCTGAGGTCAGTTTGGACCTGTCTTAAAATTTATGCAAACTGTGTTCTGGTTTAGTTTTGGATGGGTGTGTCAGAGGTTAGAGACAAATATGTTTGTTTAAGTTGGAGGATTTGTTGCTAAATTTGCTGGTGTTGTCACATTTCAAATACATGAAAGTTTAGTTTATTCATTTATTGCTTGCTAATCAACCAGCATTTTTTTCAAGAAAAACATGCACATAAAATACATTAAAAGAAAAGCATTAAAGTTTAGTGTGTTGAAGGATGAACATACACCACATAAACAGCAACCACAAACTCCTCCTCAAACCTGTTCATGTGCTCTGTTTTACTTGCATCAAAGAACCGATAACTGTAATGTATTTTTACGCGCATTTTAAAGCTAATAGAACCGGCAGCGTTCAAAAACATACCCGTTTAACAATGCTCCTTTCTTGCTGTGAACACCTTTTCTGAATAAGATTGGCTCCGACATGAAAGAGTAACCACAACTTGCCTAATTGAAAACAATTCCTGAAGACTTTTCTACAGTTGTTTGCTGCAGATTGCTCAAGTTTTGTTTATATCTTAATGTCTGAGACTTTTCAGCAGTTGAAAAAAACAAATTCACATTTTATTTTTTACTGTCAATTTTTTGTGACATTAGAAAAGTGCGCTTTAAATTCACTTGATGGTTATACATCAACATAGCTAATGAGTAAGCTAGGTTATGTTTATGCCATTTTTTTTGTGTGTGTATATGTATATATATATATATATATATATATATAACTGTATACTGGAGAAGGAGATTTTTCTGCAATAGGGGGTTTAATGGTTTCAAAGTGTTCCTGACTTTACGTTTCACTGTAATCCATTTTAACTGGTGCACAGCCTCCACACCCGAAACTGCAATCATTTTTCAAAGGGTTATGAATGGTATTTTGAGTGTCACTTTAAGAGACTCTCGTGATTCACCACTTTCTTGCTGGTTTTGATGAGTCAGGTGGTGACCATGTGAAGTGCAACTTGCTTAAAGTAATTAAAATTCTTCAGTGCTGTGTTGTGTGGTCAAGTTATCCGGTTGGATTAGTCTGATGCTCTTGGCACTGAATATTGCCCAGACTCCCCTTTATGTAAGGTTGGCCAGTGATGGCAAATCTGTCCAAGTTATGCATTCAGACACCGAGTCCAGACAAGAAAATGGATGATGGACGGATGTATGATATTCACACCAATCTTTCCGCTTCGTCAGCTGTTTGGTCTGCTTTTTTGCTGTTTTAGGCCTTTCATGTTGTATTTGTCTGAGTTAACTGGTGAATATCTGACTCATATGCTGAGTTTCATTTCTCCCCTTGCTCTTGCTGCCATTGTGGCTTCACTAAACACAGGAACAAATGAATGAACGTCTACTTATGTGAGGTCTGCTTCCTGTTTCCAGACATTCCTTCCCTTCTGTCATTATCAGCTGTTTTTCTGCGTGGGCATCATAAACTTTGGACCACATTAGTGCTGACTCCTCTTTCACCCCCAAACAGTTTAAACCAGAATGTTATGTACAGCATGTCAGTCCTCAACAAGGCTTTCTTCCACTGAAGCTTTTTTCTTCCTCTTATTTTTTTTCTTCTCTCCCCTCCAGCTTCTCTATCAGCTGACTGTGTTTGCTTCCTCCTAAAGCAAATTTACTCTGTGATGCATTTGAAAGCCAACTCACAAGAGCAGGCTTGTCTTTGGCAAAGTCATATACCTGTAAACGCATGTCAGTCCACAGCTCAGCCTTTCATTCCATCTGTTTCATCTTTTCTCTCTAAAAACAGAACTTTTTTATTGCTTTTCTTGCTTGTTTTTCCAAACACAAAGTCGGCTACAAACCTTTAACTATATAGAAAGGAGCTGTTTGTTGCTCTGTTTGGGTGGAATGGAAGGAATGAGGATTAGAACATGGGCGGGCGTTGTTCCAGAGGGAGGAAAAAAATAAAAATCTTGGTACTGGTACATTGCGTACTAGTGTAACACACGTGAGCGTTTGGGTAACACTGTGACTGGATTTCTAGAATGGAATGGGAGACTGTGTGTTTGAGCCCTGGATAGTTAAAAAGGAATAGTGAAGGCTGAGGGCTGCTGCTTTAGCTACGATTCAGTAAAGCTTTTCAGCCTTGGCCTTTGTTCCTGCTTTGAATGGTGTGGTAAACTTTAAAACGCTGCCCTTAAAAAAAGACAATTGAAAGGCAGCCGACCTACAGCTGCCGTTAGAGCAAATCAAGATTGAACCTGCTCTTCTCATTAGAGTTCGGTTTTTCCAGTTTTCCTTTTGTTTGGTGTACACAGGAAGGTGTGTGTGTGTGTGTGTGTGTGTGTGTGTGTGTATGTGTGTGTGTGTAATAACTCTTATACAGCGTGAGGGAACAGCCGGTTTACAGCAGGGCTTCAGTGAACAATATTCCCACGCATTTCCCTGGCAAACATGCCTCACAAGCAAGTCGTCACCGTGGAGATAAACAGTCTCAGCTGACTGTGAAGGCAAACACCATTCCCAAGTGCACGTAGCACACAGCAGCCCACAGTGTAGGCAGTGTTTACATCCAGGATTAACTTCACCTTCTCATGTATCCCAAAGAAGTCAAGGCTGTTGTTCGGATCCACAAATGTGCAGACGTGGAATACATGCAAGTACATTTAAGAACTCTGAGGTGCATAAACCTAAGTATTTCAGTTTCAAGTTCCTCAGTTCATCTAAACCACTACATTATGTACTTTTAAGCTACTATGCTTATTCAGCTTTAGTTAATATCCAGATTAAAATATTTGCTTATAAAATGCAATGCTTCCTTTGCAGTGTAGTCTTTGTAATATATATAATATATAATAAAACATAAAAATGGTATCTGAAACACTGCAGCAAGCAGCACACAGAAGTAAGTGCAGACTTTATCTTATTCGCAATTTTAGCAGTTCCAAAAAGGAATGTTATCATTCCTTTGCTGTTTCTATGCCATTTTATTAACTTTCTTTTAGCTCTGTTTTTGGTCTCCACCAACCCCAGATGGAAATATTCTGCTTCTCCTGCTTATAAATGCACCTCTGTGTTCGTCAACTAGTCTTCTGTCTACTGTTTGGTGCTGGTTAGGGAGTGAGCACATCGTTTTACTGAAAACGGTGCTTTATGGGAACAACCGGAGGGGAATCACAACAATGATGCTGCGGGCCAGATCGCTAAACTGATTGAGGTGATAATATTCCGCAGGTTCATCACTCCAAGCGCCTACGTTCTCACGCTGTCATTGGTATTAAAAAATACTAATTCTAACCACTTTAAGGAAGATTTTAAATAAAAATCTGCTTTGAGTAGGATTTTAACTGCAGTGGTTATAAGGGAGTATTTTAAAACTCTACTTTTTCTACTATTGCAAACGTGTATGCAGGCTTTCACATATGTGTTTGTGACTGGTTACAACAATTGTGGGAACACAGCTAAGAGGAATTCACACGTGTACGAGCAACACGTGTGAAATCCTTTATTGAAAAGTTTAAGGAAGTGTCTCTTTTTTAAACATCAGCTCTCTTCTTTACCGGGTATTAAATTCAGTCAACCATTAGAAAACAATTGATTACTAACTCCTGGTTTTCCGATGCTAGACTAACACAGTGGGTGCATTCATTCATTAAGGAAATGATTTAGTTTACTGGCAGAGCTATTATAAAGGTCGAGTCTGCAATTAAGAGGAAGATTTTTGATATGTAGCAAGATAGCATGTTTCGTTTCATTTTGTTGTGTATTTTTGCAGGGGCAGTACACAGTTAAGGGTAATCACAATCATTAGCTCTCAGCACATTTACATTTGTTGTCCCAAACAGGTACACAAAAAACAACCACAGAACCACAAGTATACGACATAAAACAACGCAATACCTAAAAAGTCTATCAGTGTGAGACAAGAAATATAATTAATAAATACAATAAATGAAATACAACAACTTTTTGCACTGCAAAGTGTCCTGAGTCTCTAATGTTTGTGGGAACAGAATTTCACTTCCCTGCTGCTTTAACTACGAAAGAAGATTGACCAAAAGCTGTCTTAATGAAATGTGGTACCCATTCACTTCCTGTAGATGCTATAGTCCTTCCTGTACTTCCACAAGATTATGAATAATTTTAAACATCAGGCATTCATCAGAGTAAAGGAAAAATGGTTAAAATTGAGGAAATCGTCTTTTTAGGATTTTTGCAGAGGTGATGATCTGTTGGCTTTTTGTCTAACACTTTAAGGATCTGATAATAGAGTGAGTACACAGGCTTCAGTGTAGTCAAACCTGCCTTTGACCAGGTTGTAATGCAGTAAGACAGATGGGGGAAAAGCACAGTGTGCACAAAGACCTTTCAGCAAATGGGAAAAATTAGTACCATACTTTATATACATACTTTAAAAATTATTCAGGCTCAATTTGTTGATAACCCTAATGATTGCTTATTTAAAAAGGCAGGTTTATGTCAATATTTAGTGACTTATATGTGTCAGATTTACCCTCCATCTCAAAGAACAGAGCAGACAGCTACACATATTGGGAAAGAATCACCTACTTCATCTTTAAGTTACTGCTAAACGTAACTGTGACACCTCACTGTGACAGCGTCATCAATGTTCTAAACATATTTTGGCTATTGTGAAAAGTCATAGGAATCAAAATGCATTTCTCACCCTGGAGAAGCCTTCATGTATGTATATGCACATATATATTCAACTTCTCCATCTTTATTGTAGGTTAGGGTGTAGTCAGACTTGTAAAGTGAGACCTTCATCTCAGGTTCAGTTGCCTCTTAACCACAACAGTTGAGTACAGCTCATGCTGACGTGACTTCATGTTACTCTTAATACCCCTTTTTTGGGAAACGGCGCATCTTCTGTTGACTTCAGGTTGCACTCGTGGGTGTAACCTAACAGTTTAACCAATAAAGATATAAAGTGTCAACAATCCTCTCTGTTTCTGTTTCTCAAGAAAGAAACCTTCCACTGTGCCATGCTGCACTTTAACATCATGTTTAATCCTAATTGTACTGGGATTCTTATTAGCATTTTATAGGTATACATATGTAGGTCAAAGACTTTGTGGCTGAATGAACAAATCATACAGTGATTGTCCGTGTATTTAAAACTATTCAGCCTTAAGTTGCCTTTATTGTCTAAATAGATTCATTTCCAATTTTTACTCTTTGAGAGTTTACAAAGTTCAGAAAAAGGCACCCATGTCAGCTGCAAACCATCCCAGTGCATCCTGGAGATCACGGTTTAATAACACTAACAGAGCTACATCATCAGCAAAAAGTATAAATGCAGTTCTGGTCTCCATACCATGAACACTTTACTCTTTGGCTGTGCTAACATCCTGGGCACAAAAGTTGCATACAAAACCTGGAACAAGGGAAACCCCTGTCTGAGCCCCACACCCACAGAGAATTTGCTTAATTCCTTGTTTTGAATATAGATACACAGAATAGGAAAAGCACCGGATGGTTCATATGAACAGCCCTGCATGGCACCACATCTTGTTGCATAAACCCCCACAAAGACCCAAGGGGGGCCTAGTTGGTGGCCCTCTTTGAGCTCAAAAACCACATCTAGACCCCATGACCTCTTCAGTAGCTTTGTAAGAGTACATCTTCCCCAAATAGGAAAAGAAAGGCATTCAAAATGACAAAATAGTGCAGAGTTGAAATAAAAATACTTAATGAATGAAATCATCCTGCATTTTCATTTTGTTAAGTGCAATTAGCAATAAACCCTGGTAGTTTAAAGACAAAACTAGCCAGCAGCTGTATACTATATTTGAAACTAGTGGACTGTTAAAGATGTTTCGATATCAGCGCCCCAGAAAGCGCTGAGGTGGAGTGCCTGGCTGGTTAGTGGCCCGTATCAGCTGGTGTTTTTTCGGTGCTAAGGAAAGTACCTAAAAGTAGGCGTCAGTTCGAGAAACCTGTGAAGGGAAAACTGCAACCAAGACTAATTTGTTGACCTATCCTGACCTTGATTTACTGATAAATTTGACTGAGTGCAACTGAGAATGCTGCAGCTGTGGCCTGAAAGACGTGGCTGTGTCAAAGGTTGTTATTACCAGAGGTGTGTCTCATCTTGTAAGTCAACACAAATTAAATAAAGAAAAAGAACGGAAGGAAGGGCTAAACAGGGGTTGTGTTTATAATTATAAAAGGCTATAAAAAGCAGCTTTGTGTTCCTGGTTTTTGTGTCCATCTCTGTTGCCATGTGCTTGTTGCTGTGGCGTCTCCACTGCGGACACAGTCACACAGCGTATGTGGTACTGAGACGTGCACTTCCTTTAATGTTTTGGCATTAAAGTCTGGAAAATATTAAAGTTACCACAAGTTATGACTTCCTGAGTATCACAAGATTTCCTCATTTGTTGGAGCCACAGTCATGATTTTTAGTTACTATAATTCCACAGACCAAAATCCCCAACACAGTCCCCAGTGTAAATTAGGACCAATCTCTTACCAGAATGATCCTCAATAGTTAAAGATGATAAAGGATGCAAAATATACATCTGAAAAAAGATACATTTCTGCACCAGGAAAAAGCTGAAGCATTGCAAGCAATTGGCATTGACTTTGATGTATATGTCCAATCTAAAAAAAAAGCAGTATATTTCAATAAAGAAAATTCAGTAATATTTTCTTTTTATAGATTTGAATATGCAATACAATAACAAAGTAATTTGAATTCCCTCTCTGGTCATTCGTTAACCCCTTAAAACCCATCTGTATATCAAAGTTACATATTTACGTGTACATATTTATCTCTTCCTGCCTTAAAATGGCTTGGATCTAATTCTACATTGGAGCTTCCTTGACAATGTATGAGGCCCCTGCCTCTTTCTCCACCCACCCCTCTCCTGCCTGCTGCAGCTCAAGCACACCAGCTCACTTACGACTTTTCACTGTAAAACTACTTTATACTAAACAATGGTAAATTGTAACATTGGAGTAATACTCTAAGACATCCATTCATTTTCTTCCACTTATCCAGGGTTAGGTAGCAGTGGCAGCAGGCTAAGCAGGGCATTTCAGGACAACCCTCTTCTGAGCAATGTTTTCCAAGTTCCCAATGTGTTCTTGGACCAGATGATATATGCAAACCTGCAGTGAGTTCTGAGTCTACCTTGGGGTCTCCTCCTGGTTGGTCGTGCCCAGAAAACCTCCAGATGAAGGCGCCCAGGTGTCATCCTAATCAGAACCACCTCAGCTGGCTCTTTTTTGTCATAAAATGAGTAGCAGCTCTACTCCCACCTCCTTCTGGATTTTCAAGCTTCTCATCATATCTTCAAAGCTGAGACCAGCCATCCTACAGAGAAAACTTGTTTTGACCTTTTATATCCATGATCTCATTCTTTCAGTCACTCAGTATCATATTCATATGTGAAGCTTCTGCACGCCCACCTTAATGTGAACACTATACAAATCCGTTTGTTGATCTCATGCTCCATTTTCTTATCACTCATAAACAAGATCCTGAGATACCTAAACTCTTTTACTTGGACACTAACTCAGCCCCAAACCTAGACGAAGTTTCACACTTGGCTGCAAACTTCCCCAATGAACGCTGCAGGTTACAGTTTGGAGAAGCTGACCAAACCATATCATCTGCAAAAAGCAAAGACATGACTTTAAAGTTGTATCATTATTGTTTAGAATCCATTTCTGACTGTTTTATGTGTGAAACCAATTCTGTAGCTGATCAATGATACGAGAAGCTCCGCCTTGCAAGTTGATGGGATTGGTCTTTTAGGTTTGTTACATGAGAAGTCTGAATCTGTGTTTTGAGACTACCATTAGGTCATTACAGTTTCGTTGCAGAAATGCTCAGCCATGGCATGTGTCTTCCAGCACCAAAAACACCATATGGGGATAAGGGTCTTCTTTTCAGTTTCCTTAAACTTCTTTGTAGTCACAGTCATTTTTGTCCTTATAAGGGCCTGCAGACTGAAGTCCTGCCCAAAGAGGTAATCATGATTACGCCAGTTCTTACTCACTATTATAGGTTTGTTAGAGGCAGTTTTTAAACTCCCCCAGTGTGTAACTGCAGCTGTCTCTGCGGCGGAGCCCGACAGCTGAGAGAGGATCAAGGCTCTGAAAAGCTGGATGACAGCATGCACTCTAAATAAAAGGCTCACATCATGAGTAACTGGGATTGCACAACAAGTTAAAGATCATTTGTGTGAATTATTACCTGTCACGTTCTATCCCTTTAACCTATATTTAGATGAGGAAGGGATTTGCTGAGTTCACCTGCTGCTTTCTGCCATCTTTTTTTCGAATTCACATTTAGCACACACAGCAAATACAGTCTGCTGCTGCTCACAAAGTAGCTCCAGTGGAAGGTCTGGCGTCATGCTTATTGCTCAAGGGCACCTGAGCAGAAGCTGTTGCGCATTACAGACAGGAAGGAGTTCTCGCCAGAGAGAATTGGTTTTACAGCTTGGCATAAATCATATTGGCCAAGGCTGAAGTACAACAGCTTATTTCGGGAAATAAACAAACAAGACTAAGCAAGACTAAACAGTAGTCAGCCACACTAGCAGGTCTGTAAGACTTTATTTAGGCACAGAATTGCCTACATCAGCATGCTAATGTGGACACAGTGTCCACAATGTCAAAAATAGTTGAAGACACAAAGTACAGCTGAGGCGGATGGGATGTCTGTAGTTTTGCAGGGCAATTGTACTTAGAAGTCTTGGACAAAATTAATGTTTGAATTGATGATGACACGCTAGATGAAAAGTGTGGGATCACCAAAGCTTTTACAGTTCATCCTGAGTGAGTTATGAGTTTCTGAGCCAAAATTCATTGCCAAATATCCAATAGTTGTTAAAACATTGTACTCAACAACAAATGTCAACATCATGGTGAAACTAGTGGAAACGTTACTGGATCACCAGGGACAGTAGCGGACAAACCAACACTGCCAACTCTCGAATCATGCTGATTGCATTGCTAAAAACTAGTGGCGCTGATTATTTCTTCAAATGGCTAATTCCAAAAAGCACACTGTCTGATATATTTGAATTCCAAGGTGATCACAAAGTCAGTTCCTGCTGTAATGTGACCGAAAGACATGGCAGTTTACATGTTAGATACTGACCACAGTTAGCTGGCTAGGCGAAAGAAAAAACGTGACCTCTCATCGTTTACGCTCAGTGATCATTTTGTTCCCAATTTCCCCCACGAGAAATTGGTTCGAGCTAGAGTTATTTTCAGACTGGTGTGTAATTTGATTTGGGAATAAATCCAAAATAGTCAGACCTCTTCCATCTGAGCAGATTATGTCTGTTGTCTCTCAAAAGCAAAAGTCAAAGTGGAATAATATTGTTACAGTGCTTCAACACAAAAAAATCTTTTGAAAATCACCATTTACTTCAACTGTATTAGTTGGAAAACACATTTGTTGTTTTCTGGCATCTCGAGTCATTAACTTGTCATACTTTTCCCCATCCTCAACACTCTTGACCCCATGTCGACTTTTCGCCTACTAAAACCTGTAACATCATCAGCCCGTATTGATGATTGGCTTGTTGATATGTGCTACCCATGACCCAAACTGACTCTTTGTTTCCTGCCTAAACACAAATGGCCATTGTTGGTGATTGATTTTAAACAATTACGAAGATCCGGGAATGCAAATGAAAAAGAAAACACAGTGCACAAAGACAACAAAGCCACTGTAAAGTTGTAAGAAAGTGGAACTACACGTGGTTTTTTTTTTTACAGTGGCCTTGCTGCTGTAGGACTAACATAGAGCACTGGAAACTCTTGCAAGAATGCACACATGAATTTTTGCAGAAGTGTCACCTGTATAAGCACGTCAACTGAGTACTTCACACTGTACATGAACTTGCATTTTTTTTCTTGTGTTGTTCTTCTACGTGTTTTCTTAAGACATGCAACTTTTGTATTTGCCTTCACATAGACCAGTTTTTCTAAGCATGTTGCTTGGATCAGTTATCAGCACAAACCAACATAACTTCACACACCTTTCTGCACACACCCCAGAGTTCAACTGTTGAAAGAACATTTTAAACATGACTATGCCAAGTGCAATTTGGCAGCGATACAACCTATCTGCAAAGCTATAAAGACAAGAACAGATTAAATCATGATCACTGAGATGGTTTACAGTCATGCATGTGCAGCACACCCATGCCACACTGAGAAGCTGAGAACACAAAAATGTATTTTGTACACACCCTGGATGTTTCCGAGACCGAACAGCTTCAGTAGTGATTGGCATAGCTGCACCTATTGGACGCCATCATTTAAAACGAAAACACTTCTAATGTCTAATCATTGTGGGCATGTGGTTGATGCATCATTGCAAAAAAAACAGACAGAGATGGAATGAGGCCTCGAATGTATGATTGGTCTCAGCAGGGTCACAGATTTCACAGCTTTTGCACGCCTGTGAAGGGAAGTTTTCCAACAGTTGTGGCTGATAGTTGGTGATTGTAGGATTAAAAGTGTTTGCATAGGAATGGTATGATAATGTGTGTTTTCTACCTTTTGCAGGTGATGTGATGCAATGTACAATGATCTGCCACTGGAATGAAAATGTTAAAAGGAGGAGAGTTCTTCTGCCTGATAAACTCTGCAGATAAACAGTGGTTCTACAGTGCCATCAACTCCTGCATCTCCCATCCATCGCCATCTGATTGAACACTGTGACTCTATGTAGTGATTAAACATGAAGAATGCCTTGACATTTAAAAGTTATAGCACAAGTTCTTCCCCCATTCATTGCACCTGTTACTTATGTCTGTGTTTTAAAAGTAAACATGCACTTAAGTAGTTTTCTTTATTACATTTTTACTTTCTAACCAATCACTTAGCCCCACTGTTAAGAGTTTGTATACTTCAATAATCCTCTGTGGTACTTAACCGTGCAATAGTTATGGTTTTATCTGCTTAGGCCTTTGACTCATCTGTCTCCATCCAACCCCAATGGAAGTATGTGTCAGTTTGTTTGTGGTGCTCACAGCACTGAAAATTTGTATTTAAAACATTGAAGAGCAACTTGTCTTTCCAGCAACAGTATTGTCTGCACACTCTGTATAAGTTACAGACTTTATTGTCAACACTGTACCCATGAAACCACTGTTGAGCTGAGAAGTAGACCCAATGAAAGTTCACAACATTCTTTAGCAACCTGGTTGTTGGCTATGAACATTTTGTTTGGGAGGTTTTGTGGTGAACAAATGAAATTCCACTTACCTTTGTGGCATTTGGAAGGCAGTACAAGTTTTAATGGCATAAAACTGACACTTTCTGCATAGCTACATCATGTAGTATTCACTTTCTCTGGAGAATTTGGAACTTCGTGCTCACAAACATATGTATTTGCAGTTTTTAAAAATTGATGCAACAAATAGCAATGTTGTGAAGAAATTAAGATTAAGGCTATGTAAAAAAAGACAAAGAAACATAAACCTAAAAAAGTCACAAGTGGTAACGCAAAATATTTTTTCCCCCTTTGATGTTGTTGTTTATGTTTGTCCTGATTTTACTTTAAAATGATTGCTATTTTCTTGTCTGAGTTCAATTTTTTTTAAATCAAAAGTAATTGGATTCAAAAATACATATGCACCAATCGGGCATAACATTATGACCACCTGCCTAATATTGTGTTGTTCCCCCTCATGTGCTCAAAAATGCTCTGAACCATTGGGCATGGACAAGAGGACCTCTCAGGGTGTCCTGTGGGGTCCGGAACCAGGACGTTGGCACTGTGTGACTGTGTCCATTGGCAGTGGATCCTTTGGGTACTCTGGGTTTTGCAGTGGGGCCTCTGTCAATCAAACTTGTTCCACTGCATCCTGTTGATGCTTGATCACAATGGGGTCTCAGAAGTTTGGAGGTCAAATCAACATCTTGGGCCATTGTCATGTTCTTCAACATGTTCCTGATTGTTTGATGTTTTTTCCATGTGGTGGGGTGCATTTTCCTGCAGGGGTACGTCAGTGACATTTGGGATTTCCATTTACATGAGGGAGTGTGCTTATTGTGGGACAGTGTTTATTTGGGTGTCGAAGTCTCATCAACATGGATGCCAAAATCTAAGGTTTTCCATCAGAACACCACATAGTACCAATATGATCAATGTTATCCACTTCACCTGTACTTGGTCATAATGTTGTGGCTCATCAGTGTATATGTATATGTTTTAAATCAGCATATCGACACCTCAGCCAACTAAACATTGAAAACTTCATGAACTCTAGATTCATTATCAGGCTGCTATATTAGATTAGATTAGTTTTAGCTTTGTGTACCAATAATAATAAAAGTAATAACAACAATAATAATTATAATAATAACAATAATTGATATATAATGATAATGATGATAATAATAATAATTGGTAACTGAGTGTAATATACACTGTGTATGACTGTGTATATCAGTGTGACAATCTTGATCTTTTTCTGAGGACAAAGACAAAAATAAGCTTTTTGACTTTGTGTAAAACATTACAAAATAAACTCTTTGTCACAATGGCAATGTTTTGCTGTTTGCACTTTACAGTATGTTATTATTGTACCATTATCCTGTAATCACAGCTGAAGAATTTTATTCCTGATGTTCGTTTTTTTCAAAATACTAGGAGATAAGCCACCTTATATTTTTTTTAAAAGATAGTGAAAAATTTACTTTTGTGGATTAGATTTAGTCGTTTCATGTTAATACTAAGAAACCTGTTAAATCGTGATTTCAGGTTCTTCCAACATTTGGTTGTGTTTTTAATTTCACATCTGTGTAGGTGGATGTCTCATTCTCGAATAAAACTCTTCAGCTCTTTGTTTTCATGGTTGCATCCATACAAATGCAAATTAAGTCTGCATTATTATTTTAACACCATCCACTGTGTTGTGCACTTCTTACAAATGTTCACCTCTTCTAAATCCCTCCCTACATCCTTAAGCTATGATTTTGGAATCAGACATGTTGCTGAAAAGCTTTTTTTTTTTTCTGCAGCCTCAAATACGTTCAATGCAATAAAGCCTGTGGGCGGGCGTGTGTTTTTTCCTCCCCTCTCTGCAGTTGTTGGATGTCTCTGGGGAGTCTGTTGGATTATGGAAGGGATTTCTGTTGGATTTCAGTGAAATAAAGACAACTGTTATTTTTTTAACCGCTGTAGAGCTCTCCTGTTGCGTCAACCAATCACATAGGCCGCAGACCTGACGTAGCCTTAAGTGCTGTTTACATGCATTCTATAACAGTAGACATCTCAGACTGTAAGCTGTGTATAATAGAGCGTTGCATCATTTAAGTGGAACCAGAATGTCTGCAAAGGAATAAAGCATTTTAGAGCAGCATTGGCCTACTTTGTTATCTAAATGTAGACCATTACACAACTTATAAAGTTTTCATGATGAGATCTCCAATATGAAACAGATGTTGCCACCAGCTGACAAATATATGACGAGATGAACTTTGAGACTGGAGAAACAGGGCAAAGTGACAAATGGTAGATGCAGTGTTTAGTATCAGAGCAACAGAGGGGGGTAAAAAAAACAAAAACGTAGTCATTTGAATTTCAATATACCCAATAAGCTTATAGAATAAGAAAGAAACAACAAATGCTGTATTTTGGCTACGCCAGTATAATATTTGCCACATTTACCTTCTTAGCTTCGCATGTTCCTAGCATTTGTGATTAGCTCTAAACATAATTACAGCTGAGACTCATGGGAGTGTTACTCATTTTGCAGATCTATAGTATTTGTATAATATTTTTGGATCAGCTGATGCCACTAGATGAATAAAAAGACAGTTTACGTCACTGCAAATGTGATTACAATCTATCCTCTGTGGGACATGAATGCCTATACTAGATTTCTTGGCAATTCACCCAATAGTGGTTGGGATATTTCATTAAAAAGCACCAATGTGACACTCATGGTGGCACTAAAGGGAAAGTCAGGAGCTCACCAAAGCCAATGGGGTCTTACTGACCACAGCTTGACCATTGTAGTGTTATAAGCTTCAGTGCATAAGTCCTGGGAGGAGACTACAACTTGTTTTGAAACTGCCTGACATTCCACATAAATGCTGCATCAGTGGGTTGGGAACATCTTGTCCTGAACTGCAGTAGTGAGGCAGATTCGACTTATAGGCTGAAATAACAGGTTAAAAAGTACATGTCTGGACTAGTGTAAGCCTTACATAAGAGCTTGGACGTAATCCCATCTGACGTGACTTAGCTTTGAAATAACACAGGAGGTACATCAGATGGAAGGAGGTCAGACGTTTGCCTGCGACTGATGACACACCGCAGCAAGAAGATGTGAAGATGTGCTGCCAGGCAACATCATGTATAACAGCCTCAAACACCATCATTATGCATATAGGCCGTCTTATAGGCTCTTACACAACTCAGCTCAGTCACATACAGTCAGACTGTGCTGCCACGTTAGTTCACATGGGTTGCCATTTATATAATGCATATTTACAATCTCTAGGTAGGGCTTTATTTACTTCAGGTGCAGTGAGAACCAGGCGTTAATTTGGAATTCCCCCGTTTCAGATTGAAATTTGATACAGTATATCACTAATATGTTTTTCAATACTTTTAGTTTCCTTTTCTTTATGTCTGCTCCCTTTTCAATTCAATTCAATTCAAAGTACTTTATTAATCCCAAGGGAAATTACAAAAAGATGCTTTTGAAGATGCTGTTATAATAAACTTAATGTTTTCTTCATGTTTAGTTGTTTGTTGTCTTGATAATTTCACTATAGTGTTGATTTCCACACCTGTAGTTCATTAATACAACAGAATCAAACTGAAAGTACATTTACTCCAGTATGGTAATTAAGTATTTGTGCTTGACTCCTATATTTTTCCCTTGTAGGCTACTTTATACTGTCTTTTCTGACTTAAAAAAGGGCTTGATCTTTCTCTAATCTTAAAACAAACACATACACACACAAAAGTACATATTATACTGCAAGACTGGATTATTTTGCTGAAAAAACAAGACACTGTCAATGGACACAGCACTGATTTGTTTAGTATCAGTGTATCTGTGACTCAATATGTCAACAGAAGACATAATCCAGATGCAATTGCATGTCCTTCAAAACATATTAGTTCTTCTGTTTTAGTTGCACATAAGCATCATTTCTAGGAAAAAAGGCTTCATGAGTAGCATTTTTGTATACTGTAAAAAAAAAATAAGTCATAGAAATGAATTTATCTACATATAAAAGACAGAGGTGTAGCACCCTACAAATGGAGAACCTGATGGAAGTGAATAAAATGACAAGTAAAGAGCAGCACCTGTTCACACTTAAAGGCTGGAACAAGCTAATGTCTGGTGTTTTTACTGGATAATTATTCATCAAAAACATTAATTAATTTCCTTGATTATTTTTGCCAGCTGATAAGTCAACTGATTTTTTGAGTTTTAATATTTTAATCTTAAATGCTCAAATTTGATCTTTAATGAAATATGTTTCAAAACCATATTTTTAAAAACTTTTTCAAACCATTTTTCTTTTACATATATATCAAATATCAGCATATTAGAATCCTCTGAGGTCCCATACTCTGGCCCCCGAACCAGAGATTGAGAAACCCGTCAAGCAGCTATTTGGTGACACACTTTCCAGAGGAATTCAGCAATCATTCTACTCAATGCGTCAAACTGGGTGAGGACGCTGTCTCATTGGTGTGTAATTCATTTGAACATTGTGTCCAGGACAGTAATAGCTCTCTGGATCTGTTTGATTAGATGATGAAAACAAAACAGCACTAAAAGCACGTTGGTTCATTTTGACAACAGAGACATTATGCTTTCACTTCATTACTCTGGTTGTTACCAAAAAGACTCCCCCCTGACTTGAGTCCTCCCATTTACTGTATGTCATTTGAATGTTTGGGTGTTCTACTTTGGTGGTTTTCATCATGATGTGATATCAACTTGTCTATACATGTTCAGTTAGTCTGTTTCCTAATCTGTCTACATGCCTTATCTGTAGAGTGTAGGCATCTTTCTCTGTTTTCCCACAGTTGTTTGCAAGAATCATAACAAGGCTTCTGCTTTGGTCCGGCCTACAGGGTTTTCCTGGACGTGTTGTGATATTTGAACTCAGAGTTAAAGATTTAAACTCGGATAATGAAAAACACATTTCTGCCAAGTGTTGTGTCACAGAGTTCTGCCAGGAAGCTAAAAACGAAATGATTCTTTGTTCTTCTTCCAACCGTCCCCCCCTTTCGCTTTCATCCTCTCTTTCTCTTTCATTCTGAATCGGCCTGCTCTGTTTAATCTAGCATTAACCATGTTTACTGTATTTACTGTAAAAAGTCCCTTGGAATTAATTTACTGTATACTTTTTTAAAAAAATCATTCTGCAAACAAATATTGTGATCATTTGGGGGCTTTTAGATTTATTATCATTCCACCGGTCACCTGTGTTGGTGGGATTTTCCATTTATTTGCAGGTAATATTGTTTAGAAAATTGTTGAAATAACACACATTGAAATTATATAAGCAACAATAGTGTCAGTGTTGTATTCTCTTCATTTCATTAGCCCGGAATATATTTATAGATTAAGAAATATATCCCAAGCTATAACAAAACATATTATATATAACAGTAATCCCTCGTCTATTGCGGGGGTTAAGTTCCACAACACCCCCCCACCCCGCATAAAACAAAAATGTATTGTGTTACTGCATATTGCTTGACAAGATGGCCACATTCGGAATAATGCTGCCATAGTAATTTCACTAATAACATGCTGAACCAAACAGTTTTACTGCCCTCTCTGGCCAAAAGTTTCATATCTGGTTCACCTTTGAACACACTCAGCATTTTTCTCTCACCTCGTCCCAACTGGGTGAGGCAGATGGCAGCTCTCCCTGAGCCACGTGCTGCCGGACATATCTTCCTGTTAAAGGATTGTTTTATTTTTTTCTTTCCGATGCTTGTTCAAAGGGAATTATTTGATTTGTTGGGTTTCTCTCCCTAATATAACACTGTGAAGTCTTGTGAAGTTCCCTGAGGTGACTTATGGTGAGCACTGGGTAAATATGTATTTTGGTGTGGTCAGAATTGTGCTCTATTGCAGCTGTAACCACATCCAACATTATTTTTATAGTGTCCTAGTCAATAGACATCTCAATGGCAAAAAGAGAAGCTTAACCAGTGGAGATCAGGAAAAACAATGTTACCAGTTGGTATTAAGCTGCTGTTTCAGCAGGAAACAGTTTTTGATGTGCAGGAATTAATTACTGAAGTCTGATAGAAGATAAATGTAAATCGGAATATCATCAGCGTATCAGTGAAGTTTAAAGAATGTAGTTTTGAATAAAATAGAATAATGAGAGTATATAGCAGGAGAAAAGAATGGGACTAAGTGATAGACCTTGGGGAGCACCATACAATATGTATTTGGAGTTATAAAGCCAGACAATGCAGGGTCAGTTGGATGAATATTAAGGAAACCAATTTAAAGCTAAATCAGCAATATCTACCTAATACAGAGATTTAATGATTTAAATTATTAAATCTCTGTAGGACTAATAGACCTAGTGCTCAGGGTTAGAACACATGTTTATGCATATTGTTTCCATGCTTTTCACAATTATGTGCTGATGTGACAGTTTTTTTACAAATGATACAGAAAAAAAATTGTCTTAATAATATCACCTGATTTGCAAAAGAGTTATGTTGCTTGCTACTGGCTTTTATTTGCTATAATCAGAGTTCCAAGTGTCAGTCTTCACTGTCGTTAGCACAAAGATGATGCATAGCTTGTTCTTTCTCGTCAGGTCAGTAGAGTAAAGCTCAAACATTTCCTTCTTTATAATCTATTCTATGGGCCCCATTTCTATGGCAGTGTTTGATTTAGGTGCTTGCATGTGATCCTACCCACGTACTTGAAATTAATTTAGCCAGTAAACTGTAACCAATCCTTTGCATCATCAGGAATGAAATAGGATATTCATGTTTTTCTTTTGAGTTTATTAATATCTAAACTTTCATCTTCACCATTCATTTTATCTTACATGTGATGTCATTTTGCATGGCTTCGCTTTTGAAGGCCTACTAAAATCTATTAATTGGACCTATGTCTGAGAACTTCTGAGAAATGCACTTCTCCTAAGTGCAATTTAAATTTACATTCAGTTAAAAGTACTACTGCGTGTCAAATCTTTGTAGATCTTCTCTTGCATTTTTCAGACTGTATCATCTCAAACCAGCCGTTAAACTGCGTCTGCATTACCTCAGACTGCTCTCACGTTGCCATAATGTTTTCTCCGTGTGCTCCCCTCCATCTTCTTCAGTCTCCACCTCCCCTGCCCCCTCGGCCGTCTCAGGCTGCGTGTGTGGCATGTGGTTTGGATTCCTGCCCAAGGACTATTCAGAGTGGGAGAACAAGGCCCCCCAGTGTGCTCTGTTTTCCACATTCCTCGGTCCTGACATCACCCGGACTGCAGGAAGGACGCTGCCTCAATAGCGAAATGGCTGTGTGCGGGAAGAGGCCCCCCTGACCCCGGCAGTCTGGCTGGCGGACCCCAGCGGGGAGGGGGGCCCCGCCATCTCTGACAGCAGAAGCCTCCACAACAATGCAATCAAAGGAATGCTTTACATACCACATGTTGTTTTGCAGTATAAATTAGATGGAGATGCCCAGTGATCGTTAAGATGGATTATCCCCCCCCCCACTAGACGGGCCATATGGAAATTTAGGTCACATGCTGAATGTAAATATTATGCTTTGCAAAATTGCAGCATGATGGCTTGTTTGAAATTTTGTTTTGTGGCCTGTAGCAATTCTGCCCTGGATAGACTTCATAATCATCTTGCAGCTTATGAATACACAATGACAGATAAGCAGCATGTGCGTCTTAGTATCATTGTGCATGTATACATTAACATATACATCTATATTTCTTTTTCCAAGTGTTGTGTTCTCTCTTTCTCCAGGTGTCATCAGTGATTCCTTTGAACTTCTGATCGGCTAACTTGAGTGAATAAATCCGCCGCAACATCCCCCTACAACAGGAGATTAAGCATGATACCCACTTTGCATTTTTTCTCCATGACTCTTTGAATGAGATGTTAGCAACCCCTATTAAAAGAAAACAAAGACATCTATGGGATGCTAGGGAGTAAAGTTGGAGTATCCAGCATGCTGAACACAACTTTTTGTTGGTTCACTTTTAAGCCACCAATGTAATTTGTTTTCTTTAAGGTCACTTTGTAGATATTACTCACGACTTTAGTGTTTTTTTTAGTCCCAGTCAGTAAATGTTAGTTTAGAAAAAGTAAATGTTAGTTTAGAAAAATTTTGTTTATTGATGTAATTTATTTGGCAAAACCACTTTGTCTCCCATTAAACTGTCTTGGGTTTGATTTGTCGATGTCTCTCACATTCACAGCACCAGCTCTGTAAAAGCCTAAATCAAAAACTCTTTCCTGAACAAAAGTTGAGCTTTCTCAGCTTATGGACATCTAAACATGATTAGTTTCATTAGGTCTATGTCTAATAGACAAAATACATAGGAGTCTCTGGCCATAATAGCAGTTCTGTGGGATTGTGCATGTGGCTCGTTGGTCTAGGGGTATGATTCTCGCTTAGGGTGCGAGAGGTCCCAGACGAGCCCTAGAGTTTTGAAGTCATGGTTCCATCCATATAATTAGTGATTGATAGTGTCACCCACCTGCGTCTAAATTGATAGTTGGGAGTAGCAGTAGCTCAGTGGTTGGGGTTACCGCTGTTGGGCAGTTGTGCAAGGCTTAACCCCATGTCCTCCCAGGTTGCTGTGGTGTGGCTGACCCCAGCCTGCTAACAAAGTGAAATATGGAAAAGAATTTCCCTTGTGGGATCATTAAAGTGTAAAAATAAAATGAATTCATCATCTTGCTAGCATTCTTACAGTGACTGTGCTGGGGTTTAGTGTAGCATGCCTACATTTGCTGATTAGCACTAAACTCAAAGTACAGCAGATATTATGGCCACAAAAACTGAACAATAATCTCAGAACATTCCCATAGATGGATATGTATATGGATATACAGTATATATACTGATTAGGAGTGACTTTGATCACTTTGTTGCTGGCTCAGAAAGTGCATCATCACCCTATTTCATGGAGCTCTGTTGTCTTTCTTTCATGGTGTGGAGCTGTGATTTTGCACTTACTCAGGACAATCAAGTTCAAGTCCCTTCTCAGACCATTATTACAGTTTTATTTTTTTTTTCTCTTCAGTCTTCTTTTGATTGTGCTTTCATTTCTGATTTTCACTTGGAGTTTACTTTCATTTTCAGATGGTGAATTGTTAAGTATAGGTACCAAAACGTCTTGACTAGATTTAGAAAACGATCATGGCTTGAATTTAAAATGCACCCTGTTGCTACCTTTAACACATACGTTTCCGGGTCAACGACTCCACCAGAGATTTTACATTAACTTATTTACTCAAGAGATCGCCTACATTTTTGGAAATCTTTGTGATTTTCAGTGATTAGAATGGATGATATTGCACCTACCAGAAGGCGGAGAAGGCCCCTTATATATACGGCAATAATAAAGTCTGAGTCAGGTGGAAAACAGTAAAATTTTGATGTGATGGCTATGCTAGATTAAAAAAAGGGTGATTTAGGTTTCAGATTTACTCAAGGTACTTTCAATGAACTCAACAGCCCTGATGTGCTGAGTTTGGCCAATGGTTAAATGAAAACAGAGGAAACTGGGATCATCACTGCTGATGAAAGAAACGTACACTCATTGTACATCAATTACATTCTAAGATCAGTATTTTGTCCTTGTATGTACCTTGATCCTATTTTATTTTATTTTATTTGCCTCTGATAAGACAATCTGTGTGCAAGTTTTTTCAGATAAAGCATAAATGACCGTGAGCTTAGCACTGCCAAAATTGGAAAGGAAATGCTTGGGAACTCAAGGTTGTTTATTTTTAGGTCCAGCACCAAAGCAAATGCAACCATAAGTCACGGTCAAAAAGAAACTTATCTTTTCATTGTGACATTCACCAGTGTTCTTGTGCTATTGTGCTGCTTTTCCTTGTATGGTTTCAACACAAGTCAGGTTCTATATGAGTGCCAATCAATTTTAAGTATGCATTTTTTTCATTTCTAGACATAAAGCTGAAGGCATCTTTCAGTTTTTGGTTTCTAGCCTGCTGTATATTTCATCTTGAATTTTTTCCACATGCAGTCATTTGATGAGGCTTTCAGGCTCATGGCCAGCTTCCATCAGCAGATGCAGCCTTGTGTCGGGTTTCCCGCAAGCAGAAGGCAAAACCAAATGTGTGTGTGTGTGTGTGTGTGTGTGTGTGTGTGTGTGTGTGTGTGCAGGTCTGGGTGGGTGCCTGAAGAGAGAGGAGGCGTGGAAGCGTGGGAGGAGGAGACATCAAAGACAGGGGAAATCGGATCCCCTCTTTCCACAAAGCAGGCCAGAGGGTTCAGAGACAAAGGAAACGCGATCCGCCATGTGACCGTGAACGCCATGCATGCCTCCCCCCGTCTGCCTCCATTCAGCTTTTCACTCATTCAACTTTATCAGGCCCCACTGCCACAACAAGCACTTGGAACGAGCTGAAATTGTCCTTTAGAGCATTTTCTGGTTTGAGTGTCTTCATTTGTGGGGGAGAGTTTTGTGTGGAATGCTATGGGGGATTTCTTTTCTTTCACTGTTACTCATGTTGCAAAGGGCATGGATTTGTTGACACTGTAACACTGTGGAGACTAGACATCTTTTCAAAGATAAAAAGCAACTCCCACAACATAAATCATTAAATTTTAGGGTGGTTGGCAAAGAAATTAGCCAACAAAAAATGAGTGTAATACCCTCATAGACTGTCTGCGTGGGTGTTTGTATCTGTTGGGGTTGTTTGTGGGTTATGCCCATTGTTTCAGCCAGACCTCATTTCCAATTGTTTTTCATCAGTCTTTGTGCAAAAATTGTGAGTGTGTTCCTGGGTATTTCTTTCTGTATTGTCTATGTATACGGTATTCAAGGTGAGCTGGATTCAGCTGTCAAGACGTTCACATCCTGAAATGTTTTCTTTATTGTTTCAACCACACAGTGTTCACAAAGACTAACTTTAGCTTGCTTAGACTAACATATGACCCATGTGCCACTCCTAATGTTGCTAGGCTACCATTATCGCAGTCAAAACATAATTTATTTTTGCTTTTGATTCAGTGATGTTGGCACTGACTGTCAAATGTCTGGTATTGTGACAGGCCAAAGCTAGACAAAGGCGCTAGATGTGACTTTGCTGTCACTGTTGTGCTTGCTGCTGGCTGGTTGATGTGTTTTAAACCTTTTTCTAAAGCAAGTTTGCCTACAAGCTTGCTATTAGTCACCAAGACTACCAATAAATAGGTTTCCTGAAGAACAGTTTTAAAACTCAAGGTGTGTTCCAACGACCACCCTACAATATTATATAGCACGCCAGAAAAATATTTATGTCCCAATGCATAATATGCCAAAAATACCAGGATGTCCTACTACATGTTGTTGAATGTTATAGTATATGAGGCAGCATGCTTGTCCGACCCACAATCCTCTGAACAGCAGCAGATGTGTACATACATTACTGTGTCCTGTGCGAGTATAAACAAGCTTGTAATCGTACAGACAGCCTGCAAACCTTAGGACCAACATGGTCAAAGTTACGGAGCAATTTATGCCAAAGTATTATGCAACAGTGTGTACAAAGTAAGGGTGGATACCGTATGCACTGAAAGTAGAAAGAACAATGATTTGGAATGTAGAGTCACCGTAGTGGCTTCAGCTGTGGTCATCCTGTCAGTGCAAGATGACTAACTCCCAGCTAATCTTAAAAATGAGCAAAGAGGTGGTGCCGGAATGTCTAGGCCATGGACTGTCCTATTATAATACCGACCTGTCACTCAAAGTGGCTGTGTGTCCTTAATTGTGCATCATTAATACAGTTTAAATGGGTACACTGTGTAAAAATTCACCTGTGGTACAGTTGTCATGAATGCAAAAATTACCTATAGAGACAAACCCGTTTTTAATACCAGACTGTAAACGTGTTTATTTGGGCTTGTAAAGCTGGACATTTTAACACGGTGGTCTATGGGGATTGACTCACTTTTGGAGGTAGCCTCAAGTGGCCATTTGAGGAACTGCAGTGTGTTGCACTTTCATGTTGACTTGTGGCTTGATTTATAGGTACAGAGTGTTCACTTTGGTGGATGGCTTTTTTATAGTGTCATAAAAATGATTAGATTTTTTGTTTCTTTTTTTCTTGAGAAAACATCTTGTGGATCTTTCATGTTAAACTGGAACCCCTGGTATGTTCCTCTTTAAATGCTTACTATGGCTTTTTTGCACTTTCAGCAGTCTACAATACGTCAGCAGCTTTGTCAAGAAAACTTACGGCTTTCACAAACTTGTGCATATAATTATGTTATCAGTCAGGGAGCGTGTTTAAATATCTTTTTAATTCACTCCTAAGATCTTACTTGTTACTTCACCATAGTGACATCATACACTACAGTGAGTCTTTGCACATCCCAGATGTTCCAGAGTCATGCAGTACAACAGAGGTGATGGGGTGGGTGACGAAGTGAAACCTCAACATTATTCGCCTGAACATGTCTCAAATACCGAAGTCATCCAGCTGACTGTGTTCTTCCAATCCACTTAACACCTTTACATTTCAGGCTCACGCCCTCACCAGAGGGACTACTAATGTGTTTACAGGTGCTTGAGCAATGCTAGAATTTTTTCCCTCTCACCGAATGTCTGGAGGCTCCTGCTGTCTGTTCTCACAGGGTTTACAGTCATTGTTTTCAACTGTCCCTCCAAAACAGCTCAGAGGTATAATACTGGGTTATCCATGCTAATGCATAGTTTTATATGTGGTGTTTTTTCCCCTCGCCTTTCATTGCTTTGCTCTCTGAAGTTTAGTACATTGGTGGTGTTCATCTTTACTCACAACAGTAAATGTTGAATTTATGGCATTGCAGTTTGTTGTGACACAAAACTTCTCAAAGCAGTGTAAATTAGTGGTTAATTCTCCATCTAGATGATTAGTATGTCCCAAGCGCTGCTGTCCAAAACATGACAAAATACATTGGTCAATCATCAGTTCACCCTGCAAGCACAGTCAAGGGAAAAAAGGTGTAGTCAGTCATATGCTGGCAAAATATGTTTGGAACACACTGGACACGTGGATCATCTGGGAAGGAATTTTCTGCTGAGGAAAATTATCATTATTAGAGTCTGTTGACATCCTGTTGAGTGTTTGATTCTAAAACAGTTCCAATACTGCTGCCAGGCTTAAGGTACAACTTGAATTAAAGAAGAAAAAGAAGTGAGTGGAGAAAGTCAGAAAGCGCAGATGTAAGTAAGTATAAAAATAGTAGGTTTTTATGCATTTAAAGTGACAAAACAGATAAACATTTTTACAATGATGCAAATGTCAAGAGCCTAAACTCAAATCAGACACATTATTTAAAAAAATAGAATAAATAAAACAGATAGTATACACAAATCCGTATGCAATGACACAATGTGGTGTATACAAAATGTAAGCATGCAAGTGGATTTATTAAAAACTCTTTTACTGGACACATTTTGTTTTTTTTTTAACCAGAGCTTTACCTGTGCATCAACATATTTGAATTCTGACTGTGTTTTATTTCAAGTGCTCATTGTGCAAAACTGTTTACTGAACAAGATGACAGGCTTAAAGTTGTTTTGCAATGTGGGATTGTTACCACTTGATGTGAATCATGCGCTGTGGCCTTCACAGTCAGCAGACCTCAAATGACCTGGACACCTTTGGAAGATTTTAGTATGTAAGACAGCTGATCTGTTGCAAGATCAGAGGAACTGTTCTGGCCCGTGGTGGAGCAACAAATTAAGATTGTTCCCATAGCTTGTCATCTATATTTACATTTGAAAGGGTAAAAAAAGATCCGCCTGCGCTGTACACAAAATAAACAAATCTGCATTTTTATGGAATCTTCCCTTGTCCTTGCCTGAATCTTCCATGTTTTTCCTGTAATATGCAAAAATACCAATAAAATTACAACAGACTGCATAATGTAAAATAACATTAAAAAACATGTGATTGTAACCATAACGTTTCAATTTTTTAAAGAAAATATTTCTCTTAACCTAAAAAGACTGTTATCATACATTTTCAAACTTATCATAATTTTTCATTTTTATTTAAATGAAGATATTAAATTTCAAAACTGTAAATAAATTTGTAAAATCAGACACAATTAGTGGTAAACAGAAAAAGAAGAATTGGTTCAGCAGATTTACACAGATTTATTTGTTAAATGAGAGATATCTTGTGTAATTATAGAGGGTTTCACACCAAATATGTTGAATGATACAGTGAAATTCATCACTGTATAATATCTCTGTATAATATCTAACATTTGGTACTCAGTTAAAATACAGGTATTAATCATTCTATCTACTCTATTATGTCTATGTTTAAAAGCCAAAAAAATACGTCTGATCTCACATAAAATTTAGGCTAGAAATGTTTTAAAGTACAAAATTTACTATATTTTTATGAGATGGTTATTTTCCAGTTATTGTACGGTATTTTTGGTGGGCAGTGGCAGTCTGACAGACTATTGGCTTTTTTTCTGTTCTGTTTTTTTTTTCTAACTGTGATCAGTGCAGCTGTTTAACCCTATTAGACAAGATTACCACATCTAATCAGTGACATAGCTGGTGTTCAATATGTCACCTCTTCCTGCATGCCTGACCACGCTTTATAGGTTTACTGGGTGGAATTTGAACTGAGCGTTCACTTGACTGCTTTACTTTTTAAAAAATTCTTCACCTGTAAGAATGTCCCCAAATTCAATTGGTAACAGCTCCACAACTGTAAGGCCAAAATGAGTAACCTATGGACACTAATATAAATTTCCCAGTACAGAGACCTTCAGCATGTAAAGGGTTAAAGGCTTATCAGGTCACTGCAACAATACTTTTCTATTTTTGTCTCCAGAGCAGGTCAAATCTCAAGAGGTGTTTTTAACACATAAACACTGCTGTAAGGAACATTTGCTTCAGGCTGTATTCTACTTAAGTACAACACATTTACATCACATTTTTTAAAAGCAGTGTACCTCCTATTCTACCACACTTTCCAACAGCAATTGCTGTGAATTCTTTGCAAATTAAGACCTTACATTCAAAAACACTTTTTAATTTTCGCCGTATTCTTTTACTTGCATGAAGCCCTATTGAAAGTACAACCTACTTGTCGACCTTGGACATTTGTCACATACATGACACCGGTGCAGCTACTCAAAACTGAGTGACAAAGAACAGGCCAGGCAGACAAAACCGACACTTCATTTTTTTTAAAAAATGTATGCTGCCTCCACCTTCAGCACCTTCCATACTTTCATTATCCCCTATCCGAACCAGAGTCTGTATCCCACCCCTACTTTCATCTTTAACTCTACCTGTTCTACTTCTACCCCCTACTCAAATCAGGATTTGTATCCCCACCCCACCACCCCACTTTTATTGGTGCATTTGTTGAGAGGCTGGGGTAGTTGATTCTTTATATTTTCTCGTTAATGTTCTAAATGTTCTTTTGTGCAATGTTAGGGTGGTAAAACTGTATTTTTACTGTATTATTTGATGTTTTAAGTGTTCTTACCTTGTAATATTGTGGATGTTTCTTTGTTGTAAAGCACTTTGAGGTGCAAACCTTGTATGAAAGGCGCTATACAAATAAAAGTTATCATTATTATTATATTACTCCTTCAGTGAGGCAAATCAGGAAGTATGAGCTGTCCAATAAGTCATTCCTTTTTAACCTGTAGGAGGCACAACATACCATCAAAAATCTACACTAAACAGCAACTGCACCACTATACACAGTCAAACTGACAAAGTCTTCTTTCCTCCTCTCTTATCTATGACTGTTTCCTCCTGTGCACCTTAGAGGTTGTGATGTACTGTTATAAACGAAGAAGATACATTTCATTGAATCAGTAATGGGCACTTCAGTTAGAAAAGGCGTTATCGTAAGGATTGTGAAAACAGATATCCAATAAAAATGTTAAATTCTAAGGACATAGATAATAAATAATAATTGTGATGATGCCAACCAAACAAAGAATTCTGCATCTACTGAAAGCAAGCGACTGGCTTCTCTGTAAATCGTTCAGAACACATTCAAGAAAATGCACTCCTGAAGTTTTACATCCTGGTTCTGAGTTATGTTGCGGTCAGAATGAGCAGGCAGCTTTTCTTATCGTTCCGGAAAGACTTATATGGAAGTTCCAGTGCTATAAACTAGTTCCCAGCCTTATATGGAATCATAAATCCATAATGTTTAGATAAGAGGCCCAGAAAGGCTTTGTAGATTAGACTGGTGAGTAAGTCTGAGGCCAGTGAGGGTCAAAGCACAATGATAGGAAAAGGCAATGTTAGTGATAGACACAGAGAAAGACATAGTCTAAAGAGCACAGGCATAGAAGAGAATCACACTCCACCCTGGCCAGCTAAGATATAATGCTTATATCATACAGTATCACATGTCTGCAACCTGTAAATGTTTCATAATGAGTCTTTTCACTTGTGATTTGACTCTGCTAATAATACTTGTGTTCATGCACAACTTTAACTTGCAAATGAGTATTTTTACTTTGTGACATTTCTTTTGTAAACTATTTACACATGAAGCAGAAAAGTAAAGACAAGCCAATGCAGTAATGCTTTAAGCCTGCATTATTGCTAATGGCCACCAGGGGGCAACTCCCCTGGTTGCAAAAAGAATTCAGATAGTATAGAAGTCTATGTGAAAAAGACCCTACTTCTCCCTTAATCTTTCACCTCATTAATCATTTTCTTAATGAGTTTATGGTTTCAGTTGGCAGTTGAGGGTCTCCTTCAATACAGCATGGGGTTCGATTTGTAAATTATGGTAACATTTAGTGTAAAATAGATGATAATGCAGAGGGTTTTAGTGCTACAGTATATCATGTCCTTGAGTGTTCAGTCACATCCACCACTTGTTCATTACATCTGTGGCCACAAACAATCTTGTAAATGATCATTTTGGGCCACCTGGTCAATCTAAAAGGCCATTTATTCTGTTTTAGCTCTATTTTTTTTATCTCACATCTTCTTCTAAGGGAAATATCTGGCTCTGTAGCTGCTCAGTGACCCACTAAGTCCACCAGCCAGCTGTATTTGTCTGCTGCTTGGTGCTAAACAGTACAGTAGGTTTTGAGCTTGAGGCCAAAAATGATGCAATTAGAACAGTGAGAGTCAACCAAAACAGTGAAGTTGAAAGCCTGACTGCTAAACAATGATCTGAAAAGTGCTTTAAAGCCGAAGATAGCTGCAGATTGAGGTAATCATCGACAATAGTAGGTTCATCACAACAAATAACCCCTGTCACATTATCACTGGATACATTGCCATTATAGTAATTATAGCTGCTTTAAGTTGTGTTTTGCTCTCCACCAAATTCTAAGAGAAATAAGTAGTTCTTTAGCTGTTAAGTGTTCTACTGTCTTTACTACCAGGCAACTAACTTTGTCTGTCTGCCCTTTGGTTCCTGGGCAGGTAGTGCAGAAGAAAGTTGTCTCTTCTATGTGGAAACAAGGTTAATGGAAGCAGCAAGAGTGAATCAAAATGTGAAGTTGTGGGCCGTAAAACACCAAAACAGTGACCTGAAGGACACTAAAAGGCTCTGCAGAACTGAATAGAACAGCCAAGTTGAGCATTTACTCTTTGTGTGTTTATTTCACGTTCCACATTACACAATTATTTGATCCATGGTCTGTACAAAAATATTGACGAGAGCAGCTTTAAGTCAAAGATCTGAATGTTTCTTCCAGCACGACAACTCAGAATTGCTTTGTGCCTCGCCTTGATTACCACATAGTTACAAGTCATCCAGGTATATAAATGCTATTTGCTGTAGCCACACCTGACCTGATAGGGATATCATCTAACCTATGCTGTCATTAAGACTAACCTTTACCACACGAAATGTTCACATGACTGGTCTATGAAATGATATCCTATATAACTTGGTGAGAAATCATCACCACTTTTCTTTTGTTTAAACTACTATAGTGTGATCTTGCACACTATAGTAGTAATCTCTTAATGGCATTAAATAACAGATGACTGAGCAGAAAACTTCCAGTCACATATGACTGTGCAGCAATGCATCCCTGTTATGGCTTTTTATTTTGTGTTAGCAGACAGGATGTGGGCCTTGTGCAGGCACATACCTTTCTCTGAATTATCAGTCTACTACAGTGAGACACAGTGGACTGTTCCTTATGTGGTTCGTCAGATTTTCACTCAAAGTTGGTGCCAAACAGGATAAAACGCATCTCAAACATCAAATGAAGTGTGTGACTGGCAGGCTTGTGTGTTGTCAACACAGCTGAATGTACTCTTGCTGGGATCACGCTCCACACGAAACACACTCACAAAGGAGTGTTTGTCTTGCTGGCTTCAGCATGTGATTTACCCCATCTAGTGGTGAACAACTGAGGAAAAAAACACATTTGGTGTCTCTTAAAAGAATTCCATCTATGTGTCGCTGAATGAGGAACCAGGTAGGTTTCAGTCAGTCCGGTTTCCATTGTCAACCAGCCCACGAGAGGAAACAATGCGGACTGAAATAATGAGTGCAGGGGTAAAGAAAGAACAACGGTTGAGTTAGTGCCGAGCAAAGGAAGGAGAGAGAGAGAAAATGAAAGACAAGAAGAGGTCTTTGTCGTTGCTGGTGAATATGCAGGGGTGCCCTATACACTTCCTGTTCAACTGGGAGAGCCCCGTCTCTCCTTCCCCTCTCTCAAATTCAAATTTACATTTGAATAAATGGCATGACATAAACACAGTATTTCCAAAGCAAGTTGTAAGAAGTTTGCAATGTAAATATAGCAATTCAGAATATAAAAAAACCCATCTTGCTTTTGTCTTTATTTTGTGAAGTACTTTGTGACATCCGCTAAAACAGATGCTAGACACTGAGGATACATTATTACTTAAAGAGAAAAGTTTGACATTTCAGGTACTGTTGTCATCGTTTTTTTTATTGACGGTTACACAAGAAAGTTGCTACGTGTCACATAGGCTATCCGTTTGCTAAGTAGTTTAGCTAGGCATGAAGACTGGAAATAGGGGAAGCAGGTAGTCTTGCCCTGTAAAATGGTAACAAAATGTGCTTCATTAACACTTTAATTCATTACTTTTTAAAATTAAATTTGTATAAAACTGATCAAATTTTTTAGTTAGTGACCTTTTTTAACATTTCAGTAGACATATTTTATGTCCATATCTCTGCAAGAATGTCTTTGTGAAGTGGGGAAAAGGAACAATTAGCTTCGCATAGCATGAAGAAAAAACAAAACAGCTAGTGTGGCCCTTAAATTATGGTCTAGCCTTTTAAAAATATTAACAAAGTTTATCTTCCAGCATATCTAAAATTCATCAGTTAGCACTTTCATTAGCCACTTTTTATTTGGTTCATCAAATTTGTATAAAAGTCGATGAAATTTGTTATTTACTGACCTTTATAGATGTTAGTGGGCTGATTTTCTCTCTAAAATCTATGCGAGAACATTTTTTGTAGCGTGGAGCCAAGCAACAGTTAGCCTAGCTTAGCAAAAACTACATGGAACAAATGGTGCCCACCAACACATCTAAAATACATTAATTTAAATTTTATTTAGTTCACTTTTACAAAGCAGGATTCCATTTGTTAGCTTGCCACTTTGACTTGATAGGTAGATTTTGTTTCTAAATGTGAGCAAAAATGTACTTGTGGAGTGGAAGAATAAGCAGGGAGCAGCTAGCTGGTCCACATGAAGCTACAAAAACTGTTTTATGGAATACTTTGCGTTTTGTTCACCAAAAAATATATATTAAATATGTTAACTATAGTGACCCTTAAATGTTATGATAAGCAGATCTTCTCTTTACATCTCAACAAAAAGTTGTTTGTGATGTAGATTCATGAGATAGTTAGCCTAGCTTAGCATGAAGAGTAGAGAGAAACAGCTCTACTTACACCTCTGAAGCTCACTGCAGCTTAGTATATCTGTGCTTATCTGTTGACCAAGAACGTTTAGTAAAAGCAAAACTTTTAACTAGATTTTTGTTACCCTTTGCTAAGGCCAGGCTAGCTGTTTCCACTCTTTGTGCTAAGCTAAACTAACTGGGTGCTGTTTGTGCTTACTGCGCTGAAGGTGTCCTTTCAGAACTTTTTATAACTTTTGGTAAGACAAAGTTACTCAACACCTCTGAAGCTCACTTATAACATATTTTATATTTCTCTCGACTGCCCACGTGCTGCTGGCTGGAGAATTTACCCCAATCTCCTTGCAAAATAGTTGTGAAATTGAAGTTTATACAAGACGACATAAATTTAGCTTTGCACATGAGAATGTTTCTCACATGTTGGCATCGACGTGAGACTGATATCAATCCTATAATCTAATTTTCAGGACAAAGGAAACACCTACTACTCAAATGATGGAACATAATGGTGGCTGATGAGTCACATTTTAATGTAATACAGTGTGTGTGTGTGGTTTTATGTCATTAGTTTCTCCTCAGGCAGACGTGTGTTGGGAAATATGCTCTGTACAAACAAATTTTGGTCTATTTTGGCAAAACACGTTGCTCAGTCACGTTCTTTATACCAGAACTAACCGGACTGTGTTTTTCTTGATTGTGTTGAGTCACTAATGCTCAGCCTGTAGTTAGATCATGTGATAAGGAGTTTGCTTGCTCAGATGCGAATCAGTCATTTGTTTTTTATTTTTACATTTATTTTGTCTGGTAGATGCTTAATAGTTAATTTTCTTGTTCTGGAATTTTAAGTCCAGCTTGCGTATGTCTATAGCATCTCTTTCTGTCTCGCTCTTTCTCAGTCTTACACATTTTTTCTCTCAGATCTAACCTAGCCCGCACTTCCCCCTTTCTTTGGTTGCATTTTTAACTGGAAACACCCACGCACAAAACACACACACACATGCACACGCACCCAAAAAACCCACAGACACATATTTTTGGGTTAAAAAAAAATCCCACTGGTCTGTCAGTTTGGTTTAGAAATTCTTAGTCCTGATCAATTTGCCTGGAATCACTATAAATCTCACACAATTTTAGAGTTTTTATTGCCGCTATTTTGTGTCAAACTGAAAATGAGAGTAGGAGGAAGCTGGCCTGGGGGGGGAACATCACGGTATCACTTTGATGGCACTGCTGCTGTAAAACAATGCAAATTTTGTTGAGTTTTTACTGGCAATAAAGGTCAAACCATTTCTGGCATCATGTGATTGAATGTTTCCCTTAGTGGGAACAACTAGCTCCAGAGAAGTGTTGCATCAAGATGATGCCGTCATGCAGTTTTGTTAAACATCAGAGGACATGTACGGGGACTTCTGCCAAATAAACATTCTCACAAAAACATAATCTTTCACTGGTGTCAAGTGATGTCGATCATTTTGGTTTTATGTGATGCTGTTAGGATGCTGCGCTGTTAAACTTTGTATATCTAACCCAAATTAACTTTAAAATTATTTGACTGAAGAAGAAAAAAAAACATTTATTTCGTAAATACTGTTATTATAAATAATCCCTTGACATCAATGTGAAACTTTTTTTCATAGTTCCTTGGTAGAAACTAGTTTCAAACTAGCTGGGGATTAGATCATTATTTTTTGAGTGACACAATTCCTTTTTTAAAAATGCCCTTTTGAACTATATTATGCTTTTGTCCATTCACTTAGGTTGAATTGCTGTTGGTGAAAAAGTCTCAGAGATAGATTGATTAAAACCTCAGCCATATCACCAAAACAATCTCCTTATTTTCACTGTAAATTTAAGCTGTTCTGTTTTCGTGTCTTTAAGAAAGTCCCTTCCATCCACTTACAAAGACTGCAGGTGCAATGTGCTGCACACCTGCCAGAGAACAGAGAACCTGCACACCGAAGTGCTTGAATGACATCAACAGTAGAACACAAACAGTGTGAGAACTCAGGTGTCTCTCTGCTCACACTCATATCAGATTGTGCAGTGTAAAGTCACTCTGAAGACATGACATGAATGCTGAGAACATCTTTGTTTGTTGTTGCTGTCATTGGCATCCCCTTGGAGGACAGAACAAAATGCAGTCAGGTAGCATCTCTGAAAGGTATGAGATATATGTCAAACATCCAACAGGATATCAGGGACTTGAATGACATTTTTTTTTGCTTCGTAATAGCATTGGGGCTTGATCGTATGCAAAAAAATGTCCACACCCAGAGGGATGTTCTCACAATTGTTTTGAAGATTAGTTCATCATTAACACGATTAGGTTCAAAGCAAGGTGATTTTTTCCTCCAGTAAGAAGCCCATTGTAGCTTATTGCATGTTTTGTTTTTCTCATGCAGCTCTTTGGCTCATTTGTGACCCAGGGGCCAAACACTGGAGGCCACAGCACAGTCAAAACAGACACAGCCAAGAGGAAGAGTTGCCTTTTAAAGGCAATGATTTCGTAAGAACTTCAAAGCAGCTCGATTTACATAGTGTCTATCTGCTGCCACTTAGTGGTGACAGAGGAGGATTGCTTTTTGTGGAAATATGATCAAAAACTAGTTATACAAAGCAGAAAAAGATTGCAAAGATGTTTTGGTTTGAAAATGTAAGACATGCATTATCAATAACGACAACAATTACATTGACAACAAGTTTGTGTTTTTGTACGCTTTCCAGAGGGTTGTTCCGGGAAAGCAGGGGAATTACAAGCCAATAATTTTCCCCCCAAGGGAGAATTTGTCATGTTTCAGTTTATGATATCGAAAATTTTCATGTATAGTCCCTGATCCCAGAGGGTTTTTCCTCTTAGGGTTTTCTTTTATGTTTGTGTTTGTTTTTTGTGTGTTTTTGTGTTGAGGGTTTGTTTTTTTCACTTTAAAAAAAAACAGTTCTTCTCAAAGTACAGAAATGCCAAATGCAGTTGCGCAATGTTTTTATACCATCCTTTGATACAAAATACAAGCCATGATAATAAACGTAATTCATTTACCAAAGGTAGATGGGGAAGTCAAGTGCAGTAAGAGCAGAAAGATAACTAAAAAAAAACAGCTTTGCATAAAGGTAAACTTTGAGGAGAGACTTTTAACATGACACATGACATGATATATGTACAGCTGTAATTATCATTAACACCTACTTGTCAGGAGAGAACTGAATTCATGTTTTACTACTATATACCTTTAGTGAAGTCAGTTAGTGGATCCAAAACACCGCTCAGGGCAAGACTCTGCTTTTGTCTTTTACTTTCATTGTTAGACTACAAAATGACTCCGTTACTGTAAACGGCAAGGCTGCAACATGGCTTTGGTTTTATTCTGACATAGAAAGTAGAAACATTCACACATTTGGACAAATACAAAATTTAGAAATTCACAGAGCATTTTATGGCAACTATTTTAAATAAAAATAAATATTGTACTTTACCATAAAAGTAGGATAAAAACAATTAAAGTAGACTCTGACCTGTTTAAAATATCAGCAACGAAGAATGTCTGCAGGTTATCGAAAACTGTGACATGAAGATGTTATTGTAATTCTCAAATACTTTTCATATAAGAATGTTCTTCATAAATGTCTGCCCTTTCAGTCTCCTACAGTATTAAAACATTTTTACATGTGTAATGTGGTGTACAGAGTGAGAGGTGTAAAGTTTTCCACACTTTTGCTGGTCTCCAGGACCCTGACACGCTTGTTTCTCGACAGCGTTCAGAAAAGAATTATTTTTCACACTCTGGCTGTTTCCGTTGTACACCAACAGTTACAGTTAATTTCTATAAATGAAGTATAAATCTGGATTCAGTGCTTTACTTTACCAAAGTTTTTTTGGACATACAAAGAAAACGTGATCACCACATGGACTACAACTTGGGTGTATACTATAGTGTATTTTCTGTCACCCTTGCATATGATACAAAAAAGTTCCTGTTTGACAATGAGGTGTGTCCCAAGATGGCACTGATTGACAACATAGAGGGAGTAAAGGGAGTAAAGTTTTTTCTTTTTGCTTCAACACCAGGAGCAAACAAATGCAATGGGTATGCTCACACTTGGCAGACTTTTGAACGACTGAGGCGTGGCGGGATTTCCTCCAAGGTGCAGCACACTGAACTGGTGCATAACTGAAACATTTTCACACCCTCCAATGAAACATTAAAGCCTCTTCCACAAACTGTTATATTTTCAGAAAAACCTATTATCACCTAAACCCTTCTTTAATGGCTCTTGTGGATTAATGTAACCTGCTGAACAAACAAAAACCAATGCTCAAACCTTGAGTCTTACCTTGAATCTGGGCTTAATATAATGGCACTTTAGTCAAGGACACAGATCACACAACCCAGCAGAAGTACCAGCCTGTAATTTAGTTGAGCAGTATTTAAAATGATTTGAAGACCTCTAACAAATTCAATGTTTTCCAGGTTGCAGTTTTTGGATTTGCAGGATATGTGTGTGAATAAAATTGCTACTCTACCTTGAGGACACACTTGCTGCATAACTGGATCGTCCGGTTTTATAGCCTGTTTGAACTATAAACAATTGAGGGATACTTCAGCCCCATTAATCAAAGTTGAACAAATAGATGAAAGTAATTCATGTCCACACACTAAAAGTGTACACATTTATTCAAACTGCCAGTGGAAAACTTCCTAATTATACATCCTGTTCTGCAAAGTGTAATTCTCTTATCTGTTGACAGGCAGACTTTAGTTCTACCTCTATGTATAATAAAGATATCATATGAGAAGCATATATGAATTTCAGTCAATACACATATTGCAATAAAATCCTTGGACAGATGGAAGGAAACAGGTGGAGGCTGGAGAAGGGAGAAGACCTTTAAGCCTTTCTGGAATTTGAATTGGAAGTCTGGAACTTTGAATGTTGCAAAGCAGTTCCAGCCTCAGGACAGAGCGGGGCCTCAGACTCAGCCTGAGCACCTAAATGCATCAGGAAAAGAAGCGTATTTTAGTAAGCACTGAGTCAGACAGTCAAAATGCATGTGGCTAAGATTCTGCAGACATGGAGGTGACACAGATTGTCCACAAGGGAAGCGATGATTCAAGGGAGAAGGAGAACAGGAAGAAGAATGCAGGCTGCAGGGAGCAGCAGAGATGATGAGGTTGTGGGTGGATGCAAATGTATGGAAAAAAAGTCAGTGAGGTAGTAGAAGAGCACAGGTGAAAAGAAAATGTGGGATAGAGGGATTAAAAGGTAGAGAAAGAAGACAGAATGCTGAAGTCTCAGTGTTGTGGAAATTTCCGCAATAAAGTGAATTCACAACGGGGTTTTTCCATCAACTCATAAGGGGGCTTCTGCTCGACCATCTCTGATTGCTTGAAACTTTTTAAAATAATACTTAAATAAACTTTCTTGATCCAGTTTTAAATTTGTTAGATATTAAAATAATTAAGTTACTTATTATTATCATAAGACTTGTGACACTTTGCACAATAATCTATTCATTTATTACAGTGCAGCCTTGTTCTTTACCTGCAGTTCAGTGTAGTTCTTCTATTACAGTGCAATCTCTCTCTTAGTATATCTTTTGTATACACAGTTTTTTTAATCGATGCTACTGATTCCAAGAGCTGTTAAACTGCCTGTTGCTGCATGATAATGACATTAAAGTTCTATTCTATTCTATTCTATTCTATTCTATTCTATTCTATTCTATTCTATTCTATTCTATTCTGTTCTGTTCTGTTCTGTTCTGTTCTATTCTATTCTGTTCTGTTCTATTCTATTCACACATGCTTAATTAAATCACAGTTTAATCAGCCTAAGCTATAATTAAGAAATTAGCACAAAATATTTTGCAAGTGTTAGCATGCTAGCACTCTAAATGCTGAATGCTAAACAATCTTTCTCCTACACCTCAATATGCCAGGATCTGTTAGCATAAAATGTCTTTTAAAAGGCTGACTCATGTGACTCAACACAAAGTTTGCATGATAATAGAATTCCTGCTACGCACGCACCACCACCTCAACGTCCAACATCTATTGATGCAAATAAGCTTCTCTTTAAAGTTGCACAATATGGCATTCTTTTGTCCATTAGAGGAGGGGAAACAAGCAATCACAATGTGAGAAGCCTCTGTTAGAGTTATATCAGGGTAAAAGGATCATAATAATGCCAACACCTTGATTTCTGCAGCTCAGTTTATCTATAAAAAACACCACAAAATGCTTGTTATACAGTAAAAACAGGACATTCACAGTGAAGCAAGGATTAAACAAGATCAGTTTCATAAAGAGACAAATGAAGCAAGTGGGCTAAAATCTCTTAAACTTAAAGTATCAGTGATGCAGGAAGTTCGGAAATAATCGTCTCATTTCTGATGTGCATCTCAACTTGAACCACTAGATGTCAGAGTGTCTCCTTCAGTCTGACTCCACTAAGTTTTAATTGAATGACTGATGAACATATTTCATGCCCCACTTCTCTCTCTCTCTCTCTCTCTCTCTCTCTCTCTCTCTCTCTCTCTCTCTCTCTCTCCCCATTTCTACATGCCTGTCTCTCACCCCCTCCTCTGTTGCACAGCCAAAATAATAAAATGCTGACTTCTCAAAGTGCCGTCAGTATGCCTGTCTCAGCATAGCAGCCTGAAGCTTGACACACAGGACAGGGAGAGAGAGGGAGAGAGAGAGAGAGAGAGAGAGAGAGAGGGAGAGAGAGGGAGGGAGGGAGAGGAGGGGGAGAAAAAAAAGGGAGACAACTTTCTGTAACTGTAGGCTCTGCCTTGCCTAGAGGCTTCAGCACTGCGCTTCTGTGAAGGTAGGTGTGAGGCTGCTTCCCTCCATGTCTGAGTGTTTTAGGGGGTCTGACCGGCATGTTTGATAATCCTATTGGGACTCCAATTCCTTTAACTAGAGTCTGTTGTGTGACTGTGAAACTCTGGGACAAAGTTTCAGTATGTATAGCTGATATGGGTGCATTATTGTCCAAAAAAATGTGGTGTTTCTGTACAGAAGTTTTACGATTTGATGTTCAACTGGAACTGATTTGCTGAAAAATGACCTGTGTGTGTCCCGCTTTGTTGGCGGCTATTATTCCCAGCAGGACCTTCTGCAGGGGGTCAGTCGAAAACTAGAATACTGTCACTCAAATGAATCTATCAGTACGGTATGTGGAGGGGATAAGCCACCCGATGGCTGCCCATTGCTGTGTAGTTAATTCGTCATGGGGGATTTGGAGATGTTGTCTCAGGGGGGCTGTTGAGTTTGGAAACCGGGAAGGACTTTAAAGTTTGCCCTCTGCCTGCTCATCACCTCCAGTTAGGATCCATTAGTGCCTGACATTTGCGAATTTATCACCCGATCAGATTGTCTTTTGGGTGTAAAAGTGCAGCTTATATTTAAACTAGATGTGACCTTATTGATAACTTAGCCTAGTTAGTGTCAGGAAACACTGTTGATGACTGTATCTCGCCAACATTCAAGCTTTTTTTCTTAAAAACACTGTTAAAACTTCCTTTTGTCGAAAAAAAGTCATCACCCAAGTTGTTCCTGAGGCCTCAAAATGGAGCTCTGACATGGTCTCAAGGAGCAACCCAAGCTGGGGAGGATTCACACGACTGGAAGTAGCTGACTTGTGAAGCTAAAATTAAGCTGAGGGCTGATTTGGAATGTTACACTTGGGCGGTAAGACGTGGAGAAGATGGCCCGCGGATGGTGGCAAATCTTCTGAGCAGTCAGTGGCAGAATGAGGGCTCATTTAAAAAGCCTGTCTTATCGTGCTACTGTTAGAGAAAATTAGACCAGCCCAGCAAGAAAACAAGGAAACCTAAAGAAGTGGTGAAGTTTATTTCTGCCTCAGTAAAAGCAAACAGCCTGACACAGAAGCAGGGTGTAAATAACTTTGGAGCATTTATGAGTGTATAACCTTTGTCGCCCTGAAATCTAACCCCCTGTAATGGCTTTTTACTTATAAACCTTCAGTGACTCCTCTCTGCTGTTACTCTAGCTCCTTCTCAGTAAGTACAATAAGAAATTGCACCAGCTGACAAGCACAGAATCGGGGCTTTACTGCTTGTAAATCCAAAATAAAAGCATTTTTGCCTCAGACTTCCAGCTGTCTTTGCCAAAAAATCAAGAAGCTGCACTCGGCATGTTCTTCAAATGACTCCATGAGCCTTTACTGAATCAGACTGAAGCGCGAGCCGTGAAATCTCTGAATACTTGAAGTGCTGTGACCAAAGTGCTCGTGCACATGCTTGTAGAATCTCAACAGATGGTTGGAGATGGAAGGATTGCAATGGGCGGAATCGTCAGGGTGATTGGAAGCGCTGCCTTAGTTCTTATTGGAGAAAACACTGGCTTCATATGATTTCTGAAATCTACACTTTACACAGGGTGAACATGCAGAATGATGGAGGCCACTGTCACATCATAACGTCAAATCCTTTAAAAACACGCTTACACCTGTGTTTTCAGTTATTGGATCTTCACTCAGGGTGAGTGGATGGGAACTGCTTAACACCTCTAAACTTTATGAGACTGAAAAAGGTGCAAGTTGGCCTTAAATGCAGAAGTTAAACTGTAAATTTGGTTCAAGATATAGTTAGCTTTGGATCCAAAGTTGGTAAAACACAAACCTTTGCAAAGCTTGAAGTCTTTGTAAGATTTGTATCTAGTCATATATGTATTTTTTAACCTTTTAATAAGCAAAGAATAATGTAGAAAACCAACATGGGGGATGTGTGAACTTGCAATGAGCATGAAGTTATTTAAGTCAGACAGCTGCTGAAGGTTAAAGCTACAGATCTAGGTTAAGTGAGGGCACTGGTTATTATTTCTTAACTGACAACATGTTACTGTATTTCGCCTAACTGATCAATGAAAAGTAAATTATTATCCAAGATAAAGATAATCTTATGATAATCTTATATGACTTTTGCAGAACAGAATTTCCAAAGGTTAAATCTGCACTTATGTAATCATGTTCTGCAAAAAATTATTGCTCATATCTGGCTATTTATTCTTGAAAGTCACTGTATCCTATGTTCATATCGTCATATGAAACTAGTCATGTAAAAAAGATGCATACACGTCACCTGATGCATCAATGGACTTGAATTGAGGATTCCCATTAGAAGTTAATCAAGCTGGTTGTGTGGTTCTCTGTCTCTTCTTTGTCTCATTGTGCTGGGGAGGAGTAATTATGTCATTTATCACACCAGTTTGCTAAAAGTATTTACTTACTGGGAAGGCAGTGATGAGAAATACTTTTATGAGTTATTAGGAAGAGTCACAGTTGTCTGATTTTATTGAATTCTGATCTCAGCCCACGTTGAACAAGAAAAATGTGACCACATGAGCTTGTTTTGGGTGTTGCAGCCTGGCATGTTTTCAGGTGTATTTTGAATATTTAAAGTGAATATTAAGTATCTGTCATTACCTAAACCCCAACAAAATACAGATATTTATTGCCGGGCTCAGCTTTCGTCACCACTCCCATTAAAGACAGCAGCTGCAGGTGCAGGGGATGGTTGAGATTTTGACTGGAAAAAGAAGTCTGTCCGGAGCCAGCTGGCAGTGGCAGGTGACAGCCTCCGGACTGCTCTGCTCCCAGCTCGTCTTGTTTCATATAGAAACCCTGCTGGGACTGCTGGGGACAGACGAACCTTCACAACCGCACAGTTTGTTTGTCAGTTTACCAGAGTGCCAGTTTCTATTTCGTTGCAAAGCATCCAGCTGACAGGAAAGACTCCCCAAGAACCGCTGAAGTATTGATCTAGATTTGTAGACGTCTGTGGGGAAATACACTGTCACACATTTACCAATTAATTTAAACTATATAAAGTGATATGTTCTTCGGTTCCTTTAACTGGTTTGCTGCTGGCATGCAGTTGTCTGAGCCCTCACTCTTAGCTCAAGTGTCAGCAAACAGCCATGCATTTAGCTCAACAATAAGCGAGGCTCAAAGGCTTGACTGCAGGCAAATCACATGAGCCTTGTTTGGATGGAGCCCCACGTCACGTCCTCTTCTTAAGTAACAGACTCGTTATCAACATTAAATACGGGGGGAAATTAGTGGTCTAGTTGGTATTTTTCAATATTACCATGCTACAATGTGTTTCAATTTGTGCAGTCTTAAAATAAAGATTTATATAATGTGCATGAATATGAATGAAACAAATGCATTCAAATGTGAAAAAGATAATCAAATTCATCAAGTTTCGAAGATATTTTTTCCTTTTCATTTGCTTTTGATTATGGAGAAACCTCAATTACATCAACTGTTTGATGTCCAATAATTGATAAAAGACTACAGCAAATATTGATTTTCTAGACTATCAAACTGATACATAACTTCTTTTCACCTTCTATGGCTGAATAAATGTTAGTAGATAAAGAATAAAATGTTTAAAATATTGTAAAATTGTTGCTTTCAAGTTTTATAATTATGTTAGCTTGATGCTTTTCTGTGATGACCTTTGGTGACCTCAGGCCTAGTAGGAGTAAAATGAATAAATTCTCCAGCAGCACTCACACTTAAGCAGTAAGGACACCAGTTTTAAACCAGAAACCTTTGGTAAAGTGTTTATCCCACAAGTTAAAACAACATAAGCTGCTGATTTAGGTATAAAGGCAGTTTTTCCAGCTTTAGGGTGGTAAAACCTTTTTATACGTGACAAAAAGCGAGTCAAGGTAGCTTTATCCTCCACCTGGTCCTTTGAGCTGCAGCCTCCTTCCCCATCATCCTTTAAATCTCCTCCATCTTCCTCGACACTCAGCCGTGTGATCCGCTGTTTGTGTCTTTGGCTTTACGCATTAGAGCCACACAGCCCAGATGAGAAGCTGCCAGCGTGGTGCAGACACACAGGAACATGTTTTAACAGGTGTTTTTGCAGTTTTGGTCATATGAAGAAGAGCTTTGCAGAACTGGCATGCTTTTTCTACATCTCTGCCAAGCTTTGCATCTATGTGGTGCATATTAGATGTTCTGCTCAGGAGGCCCAATACAGAAATGCAAGTTTTGCAGCCAATGTAGCCTGATACATTGCTGTGTGTGTGTGTGTGTGTGTGTGTGTGTGTGTGTGTGTGTCCATAATCTACCGTTAATGGCCTAAATATCAGTAAATAACAGTCATGTTCTAATGAAGCAACTGTTATGTTATATTAGTTACAATACCAAGATGGTGCTTTAGATTGTACACAACATAATCATTGTCAGGGAAAAATACTGATGTCTGAAACATCAACTTGCATATGGACACATACTTGTCATTCACTAATTCCTGGCAGGTATTGTTTCTATCATATATTGCATGTGCATGTAGGTACAGTCAGTCACAAACAGTGTGTATTCTGACTCTGTGTGTGTAGCCACTTGTATTACATGTTGTAGAGGGATGAATCTGTTTACACAATGACAATGTGGTGACACGGCTGCACAAAAGAGCAAATCCCCACATCATAGATTTTCAATTTTAGGGTGAAGACTTGGTTTAAGGATTGGAAAATTAATTCAGGTACCTGCTGTGTCCTCTGAAGTGATGGACTCTGTGTGTGTGTGTGTGTGTGTGTGTGTGTCCTTTCTCATAAAGACACAAGAACAAGAACGAGATCACTCCAAGAACAAGGTTATAGCTGCAGTTTGTTATAAATAGGACAGAACAGAACAGAATGGGCCGTCCATTAATTGTCATTTACAAGTCCTGGAATAATTTGGAACAGAACAGTTCACTTCCATCTCCATTTCCATGGCAACCAAGCAACTGGACCACTGTCAGGGAAACCTGATCATTTGGCTGCAGTTTGTCAGGACTTTATGCTCTGCTCTAAAAGTCCTTGACGTTGTACAAGAACTTAATCCATTGACACCACAAACACACGCAGTTAAACAAACAAACACTACTTCCGCATTTCTGTCTCTAGAATCTTATCAGGTCAGCATAACAAAATATATTTTAATTCACCTGTCCCTGGCCAACTGAAATTGAGCTTAAATTGAGTTAGAATACAAAGTTTTTTTCATCTTTTCAAAGCAACAAGTGAAAAATTAACCACAAAATAGATTATAGGTAGAATACAGCAGCTCTATATGTATTGTGGAGCAGAGAGACAGGCTGTGGTAAATTGCATCTGGAAGCCTTACATACAAATTAATTAAATTTGATTTTTAAAAAATGTGAAAAAAAAAACCCAACATTGCCAGTCCCTAATATAGTATCACTGGATCATCTTGGGTGATAAGCTGATATCATTTATTAATTCAAGTTGTGATGCTCTGATTACAAACTGTAAGATTCTATTTATATTCATATACATAATCACCAGGATAGCACAGAGCAAACTCTGCTGCAGTGCACATTTAATTGAAGTTCCAACTGAATTTACAATTTTCTACCTCAGAATACTGACCTGCTTTGAAAAGTGTAATATCCTGTATAAAAAAGACACTAACTTTGCCTTTTTTTAGAATTTTTTGGGGTAGTTTTTTTTCACTGTTTACTGATAATGGGAGAGAGACAGGGTGAAAGAAGGTATAGAGGAGAGAGAGAGAGAGACATGCAGCAGAGGGTCATGAGCTGGACTCAAACTCATGACCGTTGTTGCTGACCTGCACCCACATGTTAAGGCCTTACCTCAGTGAGCTATACAGTGGCCCCAACTTGATCTTTTTAAACTAGACATATAGTGAGGTGTGGATCTGACTGAGAACCTGAGGACACTGTACACACCAAGCATAGACTGCTTTATATCCTGTTTTACTCTAAACAGGATTTTAATTTACAAATAAACACCATGCTGTATTGAAAGACACTTGAAACTATCCATTGAGACCATAAATTAACCAGGAACGTGTTTATTGAGCTTGCAAACCAAGTGAGAAGTAGAGTCATCTTCTTATAGACTTCCATACAATCTGACTTCTTCTTTGCAACAAGAGGAGTCGCCCCCCTACTGGTTGTTAGAAAGAGTGCAGTTTTAAGGTTGACTTCTGCATTGGCCTCACTTTTCAGACCAAGAGGCTACTTTTGTGTCACACTCGAACTACTAAACATGTGCCGAAAGACTGCACTTCTAACATCAGTTTGATAGTCTCTTAGTTAGCTGTAGTACTTCTAATGACTTGAGATGCTGTTTGTCAGTTTAGATGCAGGATATGGTTGTAGGTCTTCAACACCACTGCTACCAAAACACTCTTAGCTTGTAAGCTGCTAGGGCAGGTTTATTCATATTAAGTCTCTGTTTCCTTGCCAGCCAACTGCAACTTCCCACTTTAATGCTATATTCAATTAAAGGATACTCTATTAGAGTAAATTTGTTCCCGACAGCACACAATCAGACTGACTGAATGAAATCACATTCTGTGACCTGTGCTCTGACTGTTTCCCTTTTCTGTCCAAGTTGGAGAAACATTTGGCCCGTAAATGAAAACACTGGCCCTCAAAACGTGACAGCTGCATTACTCATACTTTGACCCAGAGGTATACGTATGCTATCGCTGTGGTATTTCCTAGTTTTTCAACTCTTGCTGTGTGGAGCAAACTCTTTGTTATACCAGAAGCTACTGGGTGTTTGCAGTTAGCGTGTCTGACTTTTCATCACTGATATGTTTCGGGTGGGTCCACTACTGTATGAGCAAGTGTCTGTCGATGATAAATAAGGGACAGCACTTTCCACTCATCTCTTCTCTCCATTCTGCTATTCTTAGTCACTGTCCGGTGAGCTAAGGGTTTAAAGTTACAAAGACCTTGCTCTCTCGCTCTCTTTCGTTTCCTTCGCTTCTCTGCCTCGGTCAGCCTCTTCGTCTTTCCAACTGCAGGGCATCAGTGGGTGGTTGTTCACCTCTCATGTGTTTTAAGGTGAAAATAAAGATTATGTAAGAATGTGATCAGGGAGCTACCGCAGCATGTTTATACGGACTCTGTCCTCCTGGGTATTGCAGATTTGTTATTGGAAATGCATCTATTATTACCATCCTCTCATTATTGGAGCACTCTGCATTGGCAGCTGATAAGCTCGATGAAGCTGTTTGCCAGGACAGTGGTTGACAAAATGTGGGGCGGGGGACCCCCTGTGGACCTTGACAGAGCTCCAGGAGGTTCCCAGGTGAAATAAGGGCAGAGTGGTTTGTCATTTACTCAAATAGAAAAACTGGGGATTATGATGCTGGCCAGTGAGCTGTGGACTCAAGACCTTATCCCATCTCTGTTGTCTGGTTTAATGTAAATTCTTTTCTGTCCTCCATTCAATAAAATCATGCCCAGAAAAATTAAAGAAAAATTAAAACATTTGAAATAAACATTTGTGATCATATTTACTCCAGTGAAACAGTTTACGAATAATTCTGATAAGAACTTAAGACAAGACACCATTGCAATGAAAATTCACTGTGATTTCCCCCTTCTCTCCTCCCTCTCTTTGCTTCACTTACAGTGCCGTCTCACCCAGGGGTGTGCAGCAGTGTGCATGAGTGAGTGTGTGTGTATGTGAGCCACAGCCTCAGGAGCCATGTCAGATCCCAGGGACATCGATGAGGATGCCATCCTCAAGGGCCTCAGTGCTGAGGAGCTGGATCAGCTGGAGTATGAGCTGCAGGAGATGGACCCTGAGGTATGAAGGAGAGCTTGATTTGTCTGCCAAGTGGTCAGCTTTTAATCACTTTCTCCACTGCCACAAGGTCTTGATGGTCAGATCTGGTGTGTGGGGTTCACAAGTCATGCAGGTTTGTGTCATCAAGCTAGCAACAGGTGTAGCTTATTGACTAAAGAGATTCAAAAACATGCAGGATTTTTGACATTCAAGACAAGTGAATGTGCAGTTTCATTTTAGTCTAGCAGTGACTGAATTTCTACCACAGAAGACACGATCATGGACAAAAAAACAATTGAATTTGGTATTTTTACTTCATTTAAACTGTTTTTACATTTATGATGATACATTTGAAATCAGGAAAAGACACAGTTCCACAACAAATACTTTTTTGTAGACTCAGATGTTGTTTCAAGACTCAAGCCCCACTGAGAGTTGAAAGTATGCAAATCTATGACTTCCTGTGGTTTGTTTTACTGAACAGTTTTGAAAACCTAAAAACTGTCAACTCACCTGAGCACATAATGAGCCACCCTCAGATTTGAAAAAAAATGATGATGGTCCATTTTGGATTATATGACATGTGACGGCCAAGGAGGTGGCCTTTGATTGGTGGGCTGGATTTCTCATTGTTCCTGGTTGCAGGAAGCTGGGCAGTTCCCAAAAAGAAGGTCTCATTATTTAGGTAACCAGGTCCACCTGTGGCTCTTTAAAAGGGCCTGATTGCTGCCTTCTCACTTTCTGCTCCACTCCTGCCCTGGCCACCATGCTGCCTCCTCTTTACTTTGGTTTGCTTACTCTACACATGCACTCAACACCTGCACTTCCAACACCATTTCATACACACTGACTTACACATACATGTTATCTTTATTTAATAAATATTGTTAAATATTGCTTTTTGGTGTGGTCTCCCTCTTTGTTGCTACTTTTTGAGCCAGAGTAGTAACAGACATTATAAAATTTAAAAAAAACAACAACAAAAAAAACAAATACAGTTTGCAAATGACCTCAAAATGAAAACCCACTTCAGTGTTATTCAAACAAAGTAATATTGATGTCAGTAATGAAGAAAAGTCTTTCCAAAATGCTGCTCCATCTTTTAGGCAAAGAATTTCACTACATGCTGTAGAAGATCATTTGATGTCACTAAAAGTTTGAGAATTCAGGCACTTTCCATTCTTTGAAATAACAGTCAATCTGTTTCCTTGTTCTGTAGTCTTAATGGCACAGCAACATAACATGCGACCTCCTGTTCTCTCAGAATGCCATGCTGCCAGCTGGTTTCAGGCAGCGAGACCAGACGAAGAAGAGCCCGACGGGGCCTTTTGACCGTGATGCACTGATGCAGCACCTGGAGAAGGAAGCCCTGGAGGATCCAGACAGAGAGGACCTGGTGCCTTTCACTGGAGAAAAGAAAGGTGGGAGGAGCAGATGTTCTTGTCTGAGGATTCTCATTGGTTCTCTGCTCCAAAATATGCAAGAAGTCCTTCCATTTTGCTCCCAGTCTTGGAGCTGGACATAAAAACACACTAAAAACCTCTTGTATGTCTCCTCTCAGAAAAAGAAGTGAAACAGAACTGTGAAAGTTGCACACACATACTTTTGTTTTTCTGTTATGGAGTTGCTTAATATAAGCTTTCAAAGACACTAACCAATGTCCCTATGGGCAAGTCCTGACACTCGGCAGCCATTTTGGTAACGCACTTGGGTAGTTATTTTGGGCTAATGAGACCAGTTCTCTATCTAAATGAATCGTGAGAGAGCCTTAACTTATTTGGACATAAAAACTGCATTGACAGAAACACCAGTCAAATGTGATTTTAAAAAATGCGTAAAAAGTTCTGTCACTTTGCCCCAAAGTAATATTTAAAAAGAGTTCTCCTCAACAGGTTATCCTTCTACTTTGCAAGCAAAATGTCAGTCCAATAACGTGATTGGTTGGATGTTTCCTGGTTGTTAGAAAGCAGATGATTGGCTTTAGTGCCTTTTTTTGGCATTCTCCCATTGTTTTCTATTCAGGATTCTTAAGGTCTCTGTTTTCATAATAGATACATCTTAACAGCTATCATAGGAAATATGGATGTAGGAAATAACAGAATAATCTGGTTACACACAACCAAGGTGTGTATTCATCACACAATCCTATGTGGAGAGAACATGGTCTAATTAGTCTTTGTGCCAAGTTCATTTAGTATTTGCATCTGCAGAGGTTTAATAATAATTATAGGATTTCTGTGCATACTGGATATAGCTGTCTCGGAACAGTAGCTCTTCAGCTACGGTTCCTGCATGTCCTGAATCTCCAAGGACCTTTTTCCCCCCTGCTCCTTCAGATACATGTACAGTATTGCGCTCTGTGTCGCACCACTGCACAGCAGCTCCGGCTCTTAGTTTCAGGTCTGTGTGGGGTTTTTGCAGCTCACTGACTTTTGGGGCCATTTTCATTCTATTCCTGCACATGTTTAGGCCTACACTGGGGAAATGACTTGGCTGAGAATATTTGTACTGTAGTTGTTTCGCAACAAATCCAATAAAAAGAAACCAATGACACAACAAGTGTATCTATGCTCTGTCTAAAAAATTTTTTCAGAGGGGATTTTCAACTGAAATTGAGAAGATGAATGAGCAAAACAATGAGAAAGCACAGTGTTGGCTTCAGTGGAAAACTAAGTTTATTAGAGCTGCTCCGTAAATCTGTGATAAGCTCCGAATCACTTATGTTTTGGGAAACATGATCCAAACAGAGCATTTACCAAAGCATAGACAAATTTATAGTTTGAGACATTCAGACTCCAGAACCTCATTAAGATAAAAAAAATAAAAATAATGGAAAATGGCCTGCAGGCTAATGCATTGATACACATGAACATCAGCTGGGCCTCCTACACACAACCTCTTACTCATTTTTTCCATCTGTCACCTCTTATCTGTCTCTGTCTTTACCACCGCTGCTTTCTCTTCTTTTTTGCTGCTGCTTCTTTTCTAAATCACTAAACCACTTTACTCTGCTTTTGTGTCCTGCTTTCTCTCTCCGTCTCCAGGGAAGACCTTTGTGCCCAAGAAAGCAGCAGCCATCCCAGAGCATGAGCAGGTGATGCTGGAGCCGGAGCTGGAGGAAGCTCTGAAAAACGCCACTGATGCAGAGATGTGCGATATTGCAGGTTAGAGAGACACTGTTACTACTAATGCTAAGGATAGCAGTAGCCACTGTGTCTGCAAACACATGGATTCTTCTACAAGTGCAAATGTGTGAACAAGGTGTTTCAGTAGTGGCTTGATCAGACTCTGCACAATATTTTAACACACAAAAAAGTATATATAGTGTTGGTTCAATAATACATCAGTCAATTGCAGACTTGCAAAAGCAGATTAGGTGAAAAATGGCTGAAACTCTGACTACAAAAATATTGCAACTAGAATTTTACCTCTCAAAAAGTTGCTTTTGTTTGTAATCTCCCAAATGGTGTTGTAAGAAAGATAAAGTGGTACATGACACAGAAACACTGGGAATAACTAATTTAGACCTTCTGATAGTCAAGAAAAACAGTTTTTTTCAATTCTACTTGAGTAAAAAAAAACTGTAAACGGTATTGTAGCAGGAGAGAGGCTGCTGTCGCGAGTTCCCTCGGCACAAATTCGGCCTCGGGCTGGACTAAAGCAAAAAAACTGTTTTTTTTAGTTTTTTTCCAACCACGGTTTTCAAAAAAACACAAATACCATGCACTCCTTGTTGCTGCCCAGCTTGGAGCGCACAAATAACTATCCCTAACAGGAGACACTGTGGCACAAAAACGCCGGCCAGACTGGTGGGCTGGCGCCTCTTTGGTGTGACTGGACTGTGTGGCTACCCTCCAGGTCTCAGTGCACAACTGTATCAGAGAGGGGAAACTCATTAGACAATGCTGTGCCACCGATCTGTCCCACCTCTGAATCTGCAGCTGATCAAAACTCACACTGTGCTGCTACAAGCACAAGTTAATATATGCTGGCTCAAGTATGATGGAAGGTTAAAAATGAACTTTTATATACATAAATACGTAGAAATTGCAATGATAGCTCTGTTCCAACATAAAATTGAGTCATTCTTAGTGTGACATGCTTGTCTTTTTATTAAAAAGTCTGTCTTTCTTATGAAGTCTTCTGTTTGTCCTCATGCAGTTTCTCATCAGCAGGTGCTTATTACCCGAATATGACCTACACACCATAGTATGACCACAGTGTTTTCATCGCTCTGACCCACATATTTCTATCATACAGACCCACGGTCTCTTTACTGTTTGCTTCATATTGTTTCCCTGAACACTGACACTTTTCACCAGTCCCAAACTAGCCGACATGGCCAGACATGCAATGAGGTCCAATTGCCCATGCTCAGCAACACGAAAATAAATAAGCCTGGCCCCAGGCCACTGAAGGAAGGGTGGAGTGGACGTGGGGATGGTGGGGGTGAAGATACTGTATCTGTTCAAAACAGACAAGTGGGAAGCCACTGTGTTTACAGATAAAGCCACAGTTTTCCATGTTTCCTGAAGCTCCAAATCATTTAACTGATGCTTAAACTCAACAACATGGGTAATGCTGGGAAAGTGTTTGGAAAGGGTCCTATGTTAAACATGGCCTCATTCAATTTGTAGATTTGATTTTTTTCAAATAAGATTTTTCTGTGTTTTTGCCTTTATTATATAGAAATTGAAAAGAGATAAGACACTTGGGGAAGCAGAGCAGGGGAATGGCATGAAGTAAACCAGGGACTCATTTGTGCTCCAATCACTTGGCTATTGGGTCACTTCTATTTGCCATTTAATTACTGTACTAATTTATCTTAAAGTTGTAGCAGTAGATAGCGTGTTACTCTTCCTACAGACAGTAATTAATAATTTGGCTCAAACTGACACACTAAAAAGTGAAAGGCGTGTCAGCATAATGTTGGGGAATGTTTATATGGGTCACTGGAGTGTAAACTTCCCAGAAACAAAAAAAAGAGAATCACTGAACTGTTTTTCGGTTGTTGGTTTTTTTTTTAGGGACTTTAAGCCCTCAAACAACCCTACAGTTTTATAAAACCCTCTCTGCAGACAAAACGCGGGCTGGCATTTTAAACAGGCTGAAATTGAACTATAAAACATGTTGCTTTATTGAGTGTGATCCTCTGAACACCCAGCCACACTCATCTGACAGGCCAAACTGGCAGGCAGGCATCCGGAAAGGCAGAGCAGGAGGGCCTGTTTGTCCAGCTCCATCAGCCTGTCAGAGAAACTGCTGTTTTAACCCTGGACAGAGTCCAGATGAGGATTAAACCTCAGTTAGCCTCTGTCGGTCTTTTGTTTGGGGGCTTTTTGGCAAACAGACTGAAAGGGTCTGAATAGCCTGGCCGGCTAGATATTGTTACTTGCAGTCTAGTTTGTGCTGTAAAGCTACCATGGGTTATTCTCGGGGCCAAACCGGATGACGAGTCCATGTTTATGACTGGTAACGCCCCCGCAAAACCCACCCCAACCTCTACCCCCTTAGCAGGCAGCTGTCCTCCCTGGCCTCCCCTTCCCTCACAAGGCCCTTCCCATGGTTCCCCACACCGGGTCAGGAGGCTGGTGGGTGGGAGGAAGGGAGGAGGTGGTTGCTGTCACAGCAGTTGGCTTGTGACACAGTTTGGTGCTGCCACTTTACAGCAAGAGTCACAGAGAGCCAACATGTCTGCCTCCTCCTGGTCATAAACAGTAACATCAAAAGAAACATTTACATTTATAAACATAAGTCACTCTCGGTTAAGGTGTAAAAATGATACAGACTTTTTATGTTTTAGTTAAATAAAATAAGACAAATTTTATGAGGAGACATTTTGGATACATCATAATTCTATTTTCATCAATATATTATCATTTATTGCCCAAAGCATTGAAACTACGGTGGATATAATATTTTGCAAACTCGCAGATAATTTGGATAAAAGAATAACACAATACCAAATACTATAGTTCGATGATAGGTTTCTGTTCAACTTCTTCTCTACATTTAAAGAGGAAATGTACTTTTTTACATATTACAATAATAACTTTATTTATATAGCACTTTTCTCAAACAAAGTTTCAAGATTTTAAAATATATGGAATAAAACAAAGTGGACAAAATACAAATCAATTAAAGAACAAAATAACATAACCACAATACAGACCTTTTCTACTTAATATTAATACAATCACATGAAATTCTAGTTTTGCATACTTAGATTTTACATACAAATACAGTGTATGATCAGCTCATAAAGATTATTTCATGCTATACATTAAAACTCAGCAGTATGCCTAGTAGGAAACATTTCAGCCAAGTTTAGCATCAAAATGCATTAGTAATGAAAAATGATGCACACCTGAAGAAGGTCATTCTATAAAATCTGCAGTATTAATTTTGTGCATTACAACTGTATGCATGTCCTGAATTTTTATAAAATCTCTCCACTCACCCCTACCCAGTTGCTTCAACTGGAGCAAACCAGCTCTGCTCACACACTGTAAAACTGGTGTAAATTACACTATGGCAGGCTGTAATGTTGCCACAGTTTTGGCATACATGTTAAAAACCAGAAATTGATTGTGAAGAAGATTTATGGTATGATAAACAAGTAGACATGATTGGTTCCGAAAACTCCAGAAGTCTGAATCCATGTTGTTGAGAGTATCATCAGGCCACTACAGTTTCAAGGTGGAAATACTGCTTATGTTGATGTTATAGAAAAATAACACCATGTTGCCAAGTCAAGAAGGCAAAAACAACTGGATTTTCACTGATGGGACACCAAACAGCATATAGGCAGGGCTAGCAACTCGCTGGTAAACATATCAGAATTAAAGTAAAAACAAAGCAAATGTCGGACTCAGATTTACCAGATGACCAGAAACATGACTTCAAATAAATGCTAGGTTTAAGAATATTATACTGATAATATGAAGCTGTTACTTGCATTAAATATTAAATTCAGAACTTTTAGCTGCAGTGGTAATAGTACAAAGATATTGTTACTTTTATCCAAGCAAACAGTCCTTCACCATTGTTGATTTCTTAGATTAAAGAGTCATGAGGAGAATTATTTTTAGCATTGACTGTATATTTTTAAGGGCAATTATGAACTAAGAATTTGACCTGGTACATAGTGTAGATACTGTAGATCTGTGTGGTCTTTTAATACTCACTCAACATCAGATAGACTAACAGTGATAATGTTAGAGGTCCACCAACTGACTCTGAAACTTGTGTATTCTGCAAGATATCATTACTTACTTTGGGACCCTGGAGACTTTGAGATTACAACCTACAACGGAGGTCCCCACTGAGCTCAGATAACAATATCCTTATCTCAGATAAACAGAGAAGACACACACATATAGGAGATGAGGAAACACCGAACTGAGCCTCGTTTTGGTTTGGACTTTTTCTTTGGGATATCAGTACAGAGACACAGCAACAGTGCAGGCTATAAAACAAACATGACAAGAACCTGCAACACATGATCGTGCTCAGATATCACAGAGATGTTTTTTATCTGAGCAGCTTTCATGACATGCCTTCATGGTGTTTTCTTGTACTTGCAGCTATCCTCGGAATGTACACGCTGATGAGTAACAAGCAGTACTACGACGCTCTGGGCACCACGGGCACGATCGCCAACACGGAGGGCATCAACAGTATGTACGACACCATTTCATAAAGTTCTATTTTGAGCTACCGCTGACATTCAGAAGAAGCAACCGGTCACCTTCTTGATCTTCCTCTTCGTTATCTCAACAATCCTTTGGACAGTTCCTTAAAATGTATTTCCCTGTGTGACTGTAAGAGATCTTACACTGTCACTCTGTAGCCTCAGCTGTGATGTTGCACCTCCTTCAGGTGTTGTGAAAGGAGATCCTTTTAAGATCTTCCCTGAAGAGCCTCCAAACCCCACCAATGTGGAGGAAACCCTGGAGAGAATCCACAACAATGACAGCAGCCTGACTGAAGTCAACCTCAACAACATCAAGGTTAGCCCAGTGGGACATAACAAAACAAGAACAGAAGAAAGATGAAATCTGTTTTCCTGCACACATATTTATACTTTTTGCCTTACATATGCCCTTTTACCATGAGCAATGCCAACCAGACACGAATATTGTTCCTTATAACAACAAAAGTTCAAAAAGAGTTTGAGTTATTCAGCTGCTATATTGATCAGTTAGAATATGAAACAATACCTTTCAAAGATGAAGTCCCTTTATCTTCCCTGCAGGACATTCCCATCCCAACACTGAAAGAGATCTTTGAGGCGATGAAAGGAAACTCATATGTGGAGTCTCTGAGCATCGCTGCGACCCGTAGCAACGACCCTGTGGCTTATGTGAGTACATCAGCCCTTTAAAATATCAATGACTTGCCAATGACAGCAAAAATGTTATATTTATTGTTATTTTTTTCATTGCTTTGGTATAAAAATCTTACTGGAAGTAAATGTCCTACATTTATTTCCTGCAAGTACTTATATTTTCTGCAGCTCTGCAATATATAAGAACTGATAATCCTGGAGCATTAAGTGGATTAGTAGTTCTTTAACACTGATGTGTTGTACCTCTACACTTCACCATGTGTTTATGACATCTCGCATAAAAGCATCCATCAAACTAAACCTATACAAACTGATCTTATAAAGAAATTTGTTACTTGGCAATTGCAGTATTTTCCCACTTTTGAATGCAGAGCATCTGACATGTGGATATTGGAAACATCTATGTGCATTGCTATACATGTGTGTTGACAGGCATGTGCTGAGATGCTGCAGGAGAACACCAGCTTGCAGAGTCTTAATATCGAATCCAACTTCATCACCGCAGACGGCATGATGTCTGTTGTCAAAGCCATGGCTAACAACGCCACACTGGTGGAGCTCAAGATTGACAACCAGGTCAGGAAATAATAAAAGAAACTGTGGAAATCATGCAGCAGTCATCAGTTAGTAATTCTGTTTTGTTTGTGTGGCGCCAATGCACAGTATGCCATCTCAGGGCAATTCACATAGTGTAGTCTGATCTGTCAATTTATATGGTAGAGAGAAACCTAATAAATCCTAAAAACTGCATTTGAGCCAGCACTTTGGCGACAATGGGAAAAAATTCCCCTTTAATAGAAGAAACCTACAACAGAACCAGGCTCAGGGAGGGCAGACACTTGCCTCGACCAGTCAGGGTGAGGTTAAAGAGGTGAGACATAAGGGTTATAGTGAAAAACAGACAAACAATGCAAAAGACAACAACAAGTACAGGGGAGACTGGTGAGGCCAGTAACTACGGTTTGGAAATGTACAGCTCCAGAGTTGGAGATACCTGCAAAAAGGATAAAACAGAAACTGTCAGGCAGAAAAGACACAAAATTAATTCTATGAAGTGGCTGCACATTGCATCATAGGAAGTCCCCAAGCAGCCTTGGCCTACAGCAACACAACTAAGGGATGTTTCAGGGTCATCTGAGCCTTTAAATTTGATCAAAAAGGAATATAATCATAAAAGTAGCAAAGGTATCTACCTCCAGCATGCAAAATGGGAGCACTCTGCACTCTGGAAACAAAGTGTTCTATTGGGATAATATGTTGCTGGAAGGTCTTTAGAATAAGATAGAACTATAATCTATATATTACTTGCAACCTTGCACTTAAAGTAAGTTAAAGCCTTAGTTAGCATATGATAACAAGAAGAAATCCTTATTTTCATCATCTAAAATCTAAAATAATTGTATTAAGCCTCATAGAATATGTAATGTTTACCTTACTGTATCTTGTTAGAATGAACCTGAAATTTCTGAATTGGTTTAAAGGGCTCTTTTTAAATGAGCAGTACATCGTAAAGTGTAGAACTTGTTGTCTGAGGTGAACATTCTTCTTCTCTCCGGTACAGAGGCAGAAACTGGGAGACTCTGTTGAAATGGAGATCGCCTCCATGTTGGAGAACAACTCCAGCATCCTCAAGTTTGGCTACCACTTCACCCAGCAGGGTCCCCGTGCCAGAGCCGCCATGGCCATCACACGAAACAACGACATGAGTATGAAACATTCTGTCCACATGCTTGGAAAATTCTTTGAAATGATGATGTAAAGTTCTGGGATGAAGGGAGAAAATATGTTAGGTTGCCTGGGCAAGATTAACCAGAAATCAGCAAAGAGGCTGGTTTCACATAGGGCTTGATTTTAGGTCCAACCATCCAACAAGTCCAACCATCTTTTTGACAGATTGTTTCATAACATAATTGTGTTCTTAGTGTATTTTTCTCCTTTCCGCAGTTCGCCAACAGAGATTAAGATGAAAGCAGCAAGGAGCAGACAGGAGAACGATAACGTCAGCCCCACGGAGCCTGCATAAACTGCCAATGACGGCCTCACATCGGCTTTCTTACTGTGCCGCACCGGAGCTGAACAAATCCTCCCAAATTAATCTGGGTCATTGTGCATGGCGGAAAACCATGTCTAACATCCATTTCATTTCATTTACTGCAGCGAGCTTTGTGTAGACTGCTGAAATCATCATAAAGGCATGTATAGGCCACAAGCAAAAATGTGAAGTGTCTTCTTTGTGATTTTTTTTTTTTTAATTTGTGCATCACCAACATCATCCCAAACAAAAAGTTAACTCTTCTGTTTCATGAAAACCTCTTTTTTCAATGTGGTGCTACATTATATGTGGGAAGGAAAAAAAATTCTGTAAATAATTTAAATAAATATATATATTCAACTATTTTTTGTAAATGTTTGGCAAGTTTTAATTTTATTGCTTTTACATCTTTTTTTTTGCACATACGAATATTATTCTCAGCAAATATTGGGTTGAACGCACCAAAGCAGCACATATTTTGGTGCATTTATGTATCTACAGTTGAGATTATGTGGATCGGTTTTCCAAAGGGAACTCTGAAATGTGTTACACTGCATTTTAAGTGAAAATTAGATTTCAACAACGTGACAATAATTCTGCTGCATTACCAAAACTACATTTTCTATGTATTCCATTTCAAACATTAACCAGTAATTTTGCCTTAGAAATGACATCAGCTACTACATTTTCAAGCTGAGGCCTTCATGTAAATAATCACAGCACTTTAATCCATTAAAGTCCCTTCTGATCCTTTGACTTCCCCAAACACCTGAGCTATTTTTATACCCCACCCATCCCCAACCCGAAACATAACCTAGCCCACTGAGCTTGAGTTACCTTGTTCCAAATATAAGAGCTAACTTTAAGAGGGTTGCACCCGAGCGCACCCGTGGAGATTTACGAACAGAAACAGCTGCTAACCTCTGAGGATTTTGACAGCATTGCTTGGGTTCCTGCCTTCCACCGCTCATTTCTTTAACCTATTTCTTCATTTCTTCTGCGCGCGCTCACTTAATGTCAAATTTGACGTGACCACATGATTTTCAGACTCCTCAAAGGTCACATTCTTAAAGCCCTGCAGGCTTCACTGACATTTGGCATCCTGAAATGATTTCAAGTCAGTGTTGCCTTGCCACAATCTATTCCAGGAGTTTCTCTTCCCTTTGATTGTTCGCAGTAAAACACAGGTGTATTCTTGGACCGTAACACTGGGTGCTGTAAATGCTGTGACATGATGTATTCATCATTTTTTGCTCCTTTTTTTTTTTGTTTTCAATTTTATCTCAGAAGACTATAAAAACTGTAACACTGAAGGAGCACACATGATAGTAAAGGTCATCTGTATTTAATCATCTGTGAATTTGTCCTCAAACACTCTCAAGTGTTTACATGTGATAATGCCAAGTCGAAGTGATGAATGAGAACAATTTTCGAGATATAAATTGCGTCCCCGTGTGGTGGTGAAGCTCTGAACTGCAAAATATTGAAGTCAACGTGCTTTCGACACATATTAGCAATGTCATCAGAAACTAACCCATGTTAATTCCCTCTGGCCTCTCCAAATGACCCTCAAGGTGTTATCCAATTTATACCAACTGTGCTGAGAGGAGCTCTGAGAAAACACGAATGCTAACTGGTGGCTTCACTACCCAGATTAGCACCAATGCATTCTATCTGCTGCTGATTTATAGTGAAGCAAACTGTGGATTGGTCCTACCAGATGGAAATGACTGAACTCATGTGAAAGGGTGAACAAAGGGCGATGAAAATAGTCTCTTACATTCTGTAGGTGGCAAGAGACATTCAAGATGACGTTGGAGAGAATGATATGGTGTGGCTCAAAACTGACAACAGTCTTGAAATATAACTAATTTATTTGTTTACAAGGCCCAAACCTACAAAAATGGCCGATAAGCAAAAAAATATGTTCTAATAAACCAGAAATATCTTTGAAATGTTTGCCATGAAGACACAACAAAGGTAAAAGTTTATGGCAGTGAACCATCAGACAAAGCTTGTTGTTCTTAACGCCAAACAGACACTGTATGAACTAGAGTTGAACATACAATCAAAATAATATTGAAATTGCAATATGGCACAAGTGTAACATACAAATTGCAGGAGCAACTTTTTAATACAGATAAAATGTGTCACAGCATACCATTTTATTTGTGATTGTGCTATAGAGATGCCCTTGCCAGTAAATCATACTCTCGAGATTGAATGGAATGTGCTTGAAAACACAATTTTTAGTTGTCATTATGCATGTTGCAATATGATTTTTTTTTCATGATGTTCAACCCCAGAATGAATATTAACCCCAGGTTTAATTACTTCCATATCAGTTGTGCAGTTTTTGTGCAGTTTGATGCCATCAACCCACCTAATTCCAGAACTGATCAACAATCACTCAGCTGATCATTTCGAAGTTCGGCATATCTAAAATTTTGGTCGACTACCTTGGAGTAGGAAAGATTCTATAGTCTGATGTCCCACAACTCACCATGAAGTTAACTTGGTGTGCTTATGTGAGTACAGAAAAAACAAACAACAAACATGCCACAGAGCTGAATCTTAGCAAAAAGTCAATGGGACAAACTTGTTCTGTAATGCTGTAAAAGACGGTAAAAAGCTGCAAGGCATGCAGTCTGTTCCATAAAAACAAGAACTCATTTGGCGGTTTCATCTACATATTTAGTGAGAACACTCATGTCATGACTGCTCAACTGAATGTACAGTCTGATTGGTGTGAGCATGAGGTTGTACAATTAAATTAAACTATTAGTGTGAGTTCTAACTCAAATTAAAGTGTGACTTCACAAACAAAAACATACAGTGTTTGCTTAGCTAAAGTCTGCTTGATGTTAAATGGAGTAACGACCCAAAATAAAGCATTCTCAGTAAGTTAGCATAATGATAATTTGATATAAAAATAAGACAATTTCCTGGCATTTCCCTGTATGTACAGAATCAGATGATACAAAAAACAACTTTTATGAGTAAACCGAGTGCTTCCTGGCAGTTACAGATGCAAGTGATGGTTGCTTCTGTTACAATGGAAGAGTAAAGTATACAGACAATAAAGAATCCACATAGGAAAGCAATGCAATTTAATGAAAGGTTGATGAATAGTACAAATCTGTTTAAGAAAGTCTTTACACATGGGATTTCTGGCTGTTTCAAGCAGCTGTGTGGCTTCTGAACGTACCACTGTGATACAGGTTTATCTGTGTTTTCACACAGGTTTTCTTAGTCTGGTCAGTGACTTGTAGGTGGGGGCGCAAGCGATTCAGGCTCCTCCTCATCTGAATCAAATTCCACGTTCTCATCTTTAATCCACTGTCCGCTTGGGTCTTGCAACCACCCAGCACTGAAATAAAGCAAGATGAAATATGCTAAAAACCCTGAGGTTTTGCACAACTATACAATGAACTGACACACATCAGGCAAGGAAACTAATAAAGCTCAGCTTCACATTTTAACAATAAAACCAAACAGTTGTGCACCTTTTTAGTTTGAGGTAGTGCTCCAGCTCTCTCTTCCTCTGGGCTGTCATTGGTTCTTCCTTCTCCGTCACTGCAGCCTGAGATGCTGCTGTGACTTTTGATGAATGTGACTCTTCATCAGCTAAATAAAAAAATAAACATGACAGTTAGAGAGCTTTCCTCAACATAAAAACCAAAAAGATTTCCTGCAACAAGTTATACCTGCTGTACAGCTGCTAGAACTGCTTGATGATAAACTGTGTGAAGCTTCAGTTTGCCAATATGCAGATGGCGTTTTGTTGCAACTGTTGCCACTTGGATCTGAGCTGGGACTCGCTGCTCCTTTCTCAGTTTTTGGACTTTAAAAGAATGACAGTACTATGTTTAAAATTTTTCATGACAACATAAATGGGGAATTGCACATCAAATGACCACACCTGGTTTTTCTGTGACAGCTGTTGTACGGTACAGTCTTCAGCAAAGCATGATGGGTGAGCTTCCGTGTTTGGGCCAGTAAAGGTGCTGAACTGGAGGGCTCCTGAAATCACAACAAAATGCTTTAAGTGGACTTTATACTGGAAGCTCTCTCACAAGTTACAAGTTAACTCTACTAAATGTTTTGTAAAGTGTTGTACATGTTTTCCACCAACAGACAAAAACTTGAAGCTGACTGGCAGCGTGTAATTTGTCTGGGTCATGTGGCAGTCACAACGGCGCCACATAATGCGTTTAATACAGGACAACAACATGGATCAACAGTGTCTGCCAGTCAGAAAGACACAAATTGTTCCAATCATGTTGTTTTCCAGTGATGACTCATTCACCCTCTGCCTGCTGAAAGATCCAACTGATTGTTGTCTGTTGTTTCTGGGATGGAACATGCAGCTTTATTGCATAAGTAAGTGAAACAACAGACTTAAATAAGTTTGCTTAGGGAGTCAACTTATCTCAACTTTACACAGTCAACAGGTACTAACCTGTCTACTGTCTTCAGCCTGGACGTAGTTCTCATGATGCTTTTTAGTTATTTCATTCTTTAGCCGTGCTTTCTTGCCATAGAATGCTTTTAATCCTGAATAGAACAGAACACATATGTAATTTATGACAATATGTAGTGTGAGGAATATTCATTTATCAACCATGAGACATTATGCTATAGTACTGCAGACATCCGTCATTACATCTGGTTGTGTTAAGCAACTGAATGAATGATGAATGAAAGACTGAATGATTTACAGCAAATATCTAAATGTGATTTTTCTGACAGATATGCAATTTGATTTGTGATAAAAAATTGTTTTTTTTTATTAAAGTCAAGCTTCAGTTCAATATTCACCTCACAAAAGATGACAAACGTGTGTGTGGACAAAACAAGACATTTGAGGATGTTATCTTGGGCTTTGGGAAACACTGATCAACATTTTTTTTACTACTTTCTGACATTACATAGACTAAACAACAAATCAAAAAATTAAGGAAATATTCAACAATGAAAATAATTGTTACTTGTGGATATATTTGTATGATTTCTGACTTGACATGTCAGGAGTGTGGTATTATTATTCCCCTAAAATGATGGCAGGATCTTAAGTCCAGATATTTTGTAAAGTAAAACTGTTATTTAAAAAAAATCATATTTGGTGCTTGGGCTGCACGGTGACTCGGTGGTTAGCAGTGTCGCCTCACAGCTAGAAGATCCCCGGTTCGCATCCTGGTTAGGATTATTCTTTATTTATTGCAGACACAATTAAGGTCCTTAGAGTTAAAAAGAAAAAGTACAAAAGTAGGATGCCTGGGATCTTTCTGTGTGGAGTTTGCATGTTCTCCCTGTGCATGCGTGGGCTCTCACCGGGTACTCCGACTTCCTCCCACAGTCCAAAAACATGCTGAGGTTAACTGACTATTCTAAATTGTCCGTAGGTGTGAATGAGAGTGTGCTTGATTGTCTGTCTCTATGTGTAACCCTGTGATAGGCTGGCGACCTGTCCAGGGTGTCCCCTGCCTTCACCCGAGTCGGCTGGGATAGGCTCCAGCCCCCCCGCAACCCTACAGAGTATTAAGCAGTGTATAGATAATGGATGGATATTTGGTGTTTGTTACAGTAAATAACAGAAGGACACAGCTATAAAAAAGACGCCTTCCTACCCCAGAATAAAAGGTTGTCTATTGAAAACTTACTCTAAATAATCTTCCCAAATACTTTAAGTCAGAGTAACCTAACAAATGAACCAAACATTATAAATAAGGGTGAATATTTTGACCCTGGTATCTTACCTTCTAGATGTCTCTTCCCTTTCCTGTGGATCGTCAGCATATCAACTGTATCAAACACAGGACGGTAAAAGCACACAAGACAGGTATATCTAGAGACGGAACAAAGAGGATCAGCTTCATCTTCATGTTTTCAGTCACTTAACGTTAACAAACCAATGTTACAAGATCTTCTTTGCCAAACATAATCGATGTTAATTTTACCTTCCATTTCTCAAAAGAGCAGCCTCATCCTCTGGAATAAAATTAGACAGAAGATCTGCCACACGCCGTTTCTGAGACAACAACAATTAGTTAGCAGTTGTGTTTAATTCACTTTTTGAAAAAAACTGCCTACATTTTATAAGACGGAACATTACAGCTTGGTCTTAGCTAACAAAATGCTAAACTATAACAACATATATACTTTTAGCTAAAGTCTCTTCTAGTGAACTAAAATAAAGCAAAAAAAACCTAATTCTTACTTTCAGAATATTCAGCTGACTCTTGTCATCGCCTTCCCTTTTAAAAGACATAGTTATTAAGGTTGTTAATCTGTAACAAATATGTCAGTAGCAGGTTAGCTTCTTCACAACAGCTACAAGCTAATTCCTGATAGCAGTGCTGCGTTCTGCGACATAGAAAAAAATGGGAGATCCGAGTGTCCAATTTGAAAATACCACCGAGTTGTTTTGGCCTCAGAGTTTGATAATGAATGCCAGCGATTTCTACTTATTTTTGTTAACTTCGAGATTACAGACATTCATGCTTTGTCGCAACTAAACGCTGCTGTGGGGGACTGCATATTTAATAAAGCTCCAATTAGTAGTGGTTATTCCAATTGTTAGAAACGCAACGCTTGTGACGAATCATGGGACTGGTCACTCAACACGGCAGCCATGGCAACATATGCGAGCAGACAGCTGACTACAGGAGACATGAAAACATTGAGAAGTTGTTGAGCAAATTTTCAGTTGTTTGTTTAACAAATAAGACACGCTCAGCTTATACTCAGGTAAGCGTTTGGTTTTAGCCGGCAGAGCTTCTTCATGGGTCGTTTGCGAGACACAGCGACAGTTTGTTACTTGAAATAACGGACGAGCGTCAACAATAATTAAGTTGATAAGTTAGCTAGCAGGCTAGCTAAGCTGCTAGTTTTTAACCTAAACGCTATGTGGGCTTAAAGTAAGCTGTTGCTTTAATGATGCTAACAGGACTTAAGTTTGCTTGTAGCCACATGCTACCACCAGTTGGTTGGTTATCAAGTTAGGTGTTTTTCGACTATGTCCGGAGATCGAGCACCTTTACCAGGCGGGGTGGACGGCCTTCTCCGTGGGAGCCGCCGTACGAGGTCCTACGGTAGTTTGACTCGATCTCCGCTGTCTCCGGTCCGCCAGAGACGCATTGAACACACAATTCAGCCAGGAGAAACACTGCAAGGCCTGGCCCTGAAATATGGAGTGTCTGTAAGTATGAGTCACTTGATTTTTACTGTTGCCTCTAAACTATTTTCAGTTAGTTGTATTTCTTTATTGCTCTTTTAAAGGCTTAGTTTAAAGCTTTCAAAGTATTATATTACTTTATCATGCGTTCCAAGTCACATTTTAAACACTGAAATGAATGGAAATGACTTTACAATTGTAATATGTGTTTTTGCAATAATAACATGCAAACCTAGCATTCTTCATTCTTTATTGTTTTTTATCATGTACATACATTTTTCCTATTGTATTTTTAGTTTTGTTGATGATCACTAGAGGGTTAATGCAGGGGATACGTCCCCTTTAATATAAAACTTTCCCAAACTGAAGACACAGAACAGGGCAGAGGAGTAAAAAATGTTTACATTTTGTGTGTTGACTCAGAGGTTTCATAATACATGTAGAAAGTTGATCTACAGGAATTCAAGGCCTTGCAGAATGCCCAAAAGTCTTACAGCATTGTAGTCCGTTATATTTTGCCTGAATTTTGGGTTTTTCTTGACATAAATAGAAACATTTCCACTATGAATTGATGTAGAAAAGGCACAAATTTGACGCATTAAAATTTACCGGAATTTCGTATTCATGACATCTTGGTTTTGGCCCTCTAACAGCCCAATCGCATTAACTCAGTAAATCAGTGGAATAAAGTTGATAATGAATTAATATCCTCAACCCTGGTGTTCTGTAGAACAGCCCCTACATTGTTGCTGTATGCTGAGGAAAAACCCTGCCAGAAACACTAATGCACTATTTTTTTTTTTTTTTGATGTTTGTTCCTTAACTTCAGAAAAATTAAGCCAAATGTATTGAACAACTTATTTAGAATTGAGAGAGACTAGCTTTAGTCAGGTTTAACACAAGTTTACAAATGGCTCACAAGGAATTCTCTCTTACAGATGGAGCAAATCAAAAGAGCAAACAGACTGTATACCAATGACTCAATATTCCTTAAGAAGTCTTTGTCGATCCCTGTGCTGTCAGACATGGATGACTGCAGTAATGGGGTGGATTTGGTTGAGGAGGGTAGTGATGGAGGCAGTACTGGCTGTGCTTCTGCTCAGAATGGACACAGAGGGAGAACCTCTGAGAAAAAGCAAGAAGATGGGAAAAAAATGGCAACCGACCTTACTCCAGAGGATTTTTTGAAGAGGTTGGATGGCTTGATAAGCCAGTCTAAGGAGGCAGCTGTCAAAGGATGCCAGGAAGCAGAAAAAAGGTATAACTACATGCCTGTCACCGTGTATTTGCACAGGATGTTTAGACATGGCCGTTTCCGTGTTTCAAGCATTACACAATCCTACAGTCTTGCCATTGTAGCTGCTTCCCTGCTGTGGTTTGGCATTTTATTTATCAATATATTTAATAAGGAGCATGTACTCAAGGATAAATACAGGCTGAATCACTTGAGACTTGCTCTATCGTCTCATCTGTTTTTTCTTGGCAGGGTTGCGGCCCTAGAAGCAGCTTGCACCAGCAGGACACCAGATTGGCGGCCGCTTACAAGGTCGCAGAGTGTCTTTTCATCTTCCAGAATGCAGCAGCAGGCAGCACAGGGGGCAGTACCCCTCACTATCACCAAACTCACCAAGACACTGAGAGACAGGGAAGATGAGATCTTTGAATTGTGACATGTTGCTTCTTCTGTCTCACTCTGATTTCAAAAGAAACCTTTTTACAGAAAGCCATGTTGCAGGGTTTTGCTTCCAGGGTAACAGAGTATTGTGGATAAAAGGAATCTAACCCTGGTGATCCCACTGCTGCTGTGTAGAGTTAATGTTTAAATGTCTTGCCACACTGCCATTTAATATAGACACTATTACACTGTGTAGTTTAATTGTTTTTTAAAAAATATTGAACATTTGTAGCTTTATTTATTTCTTGAAACTAGAATGTGCCCTCTAGCTGTGTCTAGCTTGTTCTCACATGCAGAAAATAAGAGCATGAAAGATTACAAAAGATAATTCACAGCCACATGTGAGTTTAGTCACATGACTGCTCATGGTCAACTGAACACGTGGTTTGTGTGTAATGCTGCCTCACATTTTTCAGGTTAGAGTCTCTGGCCATGGAATGTAAAGTGTATGAAACGTGTTCACTGTAAAAATAACAGCTCAGACCGCAGATTTTTGGTTGTTGTTGCTGAAAAAAACTTAACACTGTAATGTAGCCAAAGTTTTTTAAAAAAGAAGAGATGTGTCTTGTAGAATATATTTTTACAACTGTCTTTTTATTGTTTGTTAGGGGTCTATGTTTGAGTTCATTCAGGTTTTGTATAGTTCCTTTTAAAATAAAAGTTTTGATCCCATGTTAAATTGTTTTGCTCTACATTTTGTCTTCAAAGAAGAAAGTATTTGTCAAATTAAAAGCTAAATTACAATATCTGATTGTTCCATCAGGTGGATTGCCCAGTTGGGGCTTCATTTCTCCTTGTCTCAGACTTAAAACCTGTATCTTGTGCAAAACCAAAAGAATAACATGTTTCTTTACCGAAGTCAGAGACTGCAGTCCAATCCTCACCAAATTATGAATCATAGGATTATCGCTCCAGCTTGTGCTGTCGGATCTTATTCTAGATGCTTCTAAACATGTTTTGAAACTGCAGAGTGATGGTGGGGTTATTTGCTTTATTATTGGCTGCCTCATCATGTGGACACTTCAGTAAATGCAGTTCACTGTTGCTGAAGCATCACCTTGACCACCAGATGGCAGTGCTGTGCTACAGTGGCATCATTCCTTGTCTGCTGGCGCTCCAGCTGGTAGAATTCCTCCTCTCCAGAATGCAGTATCAGTAGTTCCGATGAAAACATTTCAAGGTTTCAAATTATTAAACATCAGATGACATTTTATATGCTAGTTAAAACAGCTGATACAGTATAAATCCATTCATTTTCAAGTTTGCTTTCTAAAATGTCTGAATAGAAAAGTAGGCATCACAATTATACAGTTTATATGCATCACCTATAAACAATACAAACTTGACTCCACAATCTTTATTCTTTTCCCACAAGTTCTCTGAGAACTATGGGGCAGCACATTTGCTCTCAAATCACTTGTCTTATGTTGCCGGCTCTCAGCAGCAGGTAAGACGAATTTTGTCCCAACAGTTTCAGTGTCTGTGGTGAGTCTGCCTGTTGATCTCCCAGTGTCTGTCTGAAATGTTTTGTTTTGTACGTCATATTGTCCCTTCCTCCATCAGTTTGTCGAGTCCTTTACAGATCTTGGTGAGGTTGGATCTGAAGGGGCCGCTGGGCTCGTATAGTTGGGTCAGGAGCTGTGGGTCGGAGTAATGGTTGAAGACATGGTTGATGCGACCGTGAGACTTGGGCGTGAGGTGGGTGTTGACCAGCTTCAGCAGCAGATCCCTGCAGTTGGACAGGAGGTCTGACATCACTGCCTTGTCGAAGGTAAAGTCCACCTGTGTGGGTCAGGAGATATATTAATACATGTTAGAAATTTGACTTGAGTGTGAGAATTTAACTTCATCTGGAGTGTTGTATTTGTGACTGTAAATACACAGGTAATATCCAATACAGCAAGCTCCTTTGTTATGGACCAATTACAGAAACCCCCAGGTGAAAATTATGTTGTTTTTTTTATCTTGTTAATGTAACCATTTGGTGGTTTTTATATGCTTGAAGACATAATGAGTGACATAAGCAGTCAATATCATAGCTGAGCATTTCCACTGTGAAACTGCAGCGTACTGAGGACTGTCTCAGAAATGCAGATTGTGACTTATGAGATTTCATACATACAAAAACTTAAGGAACCAATCTAATCAGGTTGCTGGGTGTTTTTTTTTGTTGTTGTTTTGTTTTCCATATCATTATACTTTTTAAGAACTGTTTTCTAGATTGAGCACGTATAGCATATATCTCTCCAGCATTACAACTTGCCATTGTGTTGTATAGAGTAGTTTTACAGTTGACAAATTTTAGGGGGATTTTTGCATTCTGGATTTGTGCATTCCAGAAGAAGCATCGGTGTAGAGTTACAGCTGAGCCATTTTAACATTGGAAGGGATTTTTTTTCATGGGAAAACCTCACACAGAGATGAGTTTTTAGGGTTTAAATCAGCCACTGGAAAGTAACTTAAAGTCCTAGAGCAGGATATCTTCAAGTACTTTATCAGAAAAATGAGTGATATGCGTTCATAAGCTTAAATTCAGCCTCAAATAGTTTCTGGAAGCTGTCTTTTCTTGCTTGTATTGACAACCTTTCTTGCAGATGTAATTTTGATGTATAGCAAATAGGACTTACTGTGATTTCTTCATTTATTCATCTGTGTTGGACAGAGTAAACTGAATTTATTTGGAAAACACTAAGATCACAAACACTTGGTGGCCAATTGGTTTTTAAAAAAAACATGTGTTACCAGCACCTTTAGCCCTGACATACATGATGCATAAAGCTTTTTTTCCCCACGTTTCAGAGTAAAGCCTGCCCAAACTCTGTACATTGAACTATGCAAATGTACCTCATAGAAGCTGATTGCTGTCATGGCCCCCTGGTGCAGCTTCTTCTTAAAGTCTTGGGCCACTACCAGCTCCTCCGTGCTGAAGCGGTTGTTTTTGAACAGCACACCGATCTTCACCGCGATCTTAATCAGGTCTTTGATGACTTTCTGAGCCTCAGACTTATTTCCCGAGTACTCTTTGGAGACGTGGTACAGTTCATCCAGGATCTCGCTGGTAGTGTCATCAATGAACATCTGCACAGAGCTTCTGGTGGCCATGGAGCTGAGGATCTTCTTCTGCGCCTTTAAGGCCATGTCCTTGGAGCTGAATGCATGGTCCATGGTTGCCTGGATTATCAATGAAAAGGATTTTTCAATTTAATCACAATCTTGATAAAGAAATTATGGGGTCATTTGAATGTTTTAGTGCCAACATAAAGATTTTACTGCTCTCTTTGAGAATATTTAAATTATGTGTATAGACAGGCAGTTGAGCGATTAAAACTGAAGAAGTAAATGATGCAAATCAGTGGTTTCTGCAGTGGGGCAGAATTAAATATTCTGACTTGGTGCTTATAAATTGCTCAACAAGACATCAGTATACTGAACATGATACTCTCAATCACAGAGGCAAAAAGGTTTAACGTTTACAATTTCAGCTTTTTCTGAGGGAAAAATGATTTTATTTTACACAGATTTGAATGCATCTCTTACACTTCTGACACTAGAATACAGCAAATCAAAAGCACTATTGTAAGATACAACTAGCAGCACACACACAACTTTCTCAGTTTTGAGAAAGAGTGATAAATGTAAGAGGAGGTCCTACTGTGATTAGAAATAATAATAAAAAATGATTATAGGTTCCCCCTTCCAAGAAGAACAACCTTTTCCCACACCTTATTGCCATTTGGCGAAACTTTTACTGCCAGAAAACCAGCAGTTCCAGTCTAGTAGTTGGAGGTTAAGTGTTATGTTCAAGGTGAAACCGTCGGTTGTTATGGAGGCTGGGGAGGGCAGCACATGTTCACCTCTCTTATCCAAATTGTCCAGATCATCTAGAGATTCGAAGCGGCAACCCTCCAGTCATTACTGTGACTCTCTAACCTTCAGATTGTCACCCATTTTGACACTTCTTACACATCACTGAAGTTCATATCAGCATCATCATTATAAGCAATTCAAGCATGTATATCTGTCCCTGGAAAATACACTAAATATTCAGCAAAATTTGCAACCCAGCTTTTATGTGATGTTATACAGTGTTTGTTTTCCTGCCTGACATGCACACATGATGCCAAAAGGGAAACGTGCCATGGAAGAGGCCCCACGGAGGCTTTTAATTCCTCCGCTGAGACTCTCGCCACACCTAGCATCCATCACATTGAACCCCCCTGGGAGGTCATCAGCATGCATACAACACGGTACAGCAGAACTACAAAATCCACTCTTCAGCTTTGACTGTCAACACAGTTTGAATTAGTTCTGTTTTAATTCCATTTAATTTCCCCTCTAATCTCGAACATGGAAGCAGGCAGATTCGAAGAGGATCACTTGCAGAGGAATACTACATTTACATTTTGTTTATCCGATGTTCTTATGAGAAAGGCATGCTACACTGGGCGAGCCAAACAAAAGTTTCATTCCCACATCGTCGAAATAAGGATGGGGATTATCAGATATGACTCTTACAGCAGATAAAGCAAATAAATGTCTTTGTGGAATACTTATGCTAAATAGATAAGTCCTAGTTCTATCTGCAGTTCCAAAAAGACAACAGCTTAAGTCTAAGTCTGAATGCTTAGTTTCCACTTCACCTTAATCCAGAGTACGTGTGATGAGTAAGACAGAATCAACAGACGTACAGTATCTTTAGCAAACATCAGTGCTGCTCAGACAACTGTGGATGCTTTCCTTCCCTCTTTGCCATTTGGGCTTATATTCCTATATATGTGTCAAAGTTGACTGTGCAAACAGGGCAAAAATTCAGAGGACAGTTTCCTAACAGCTTTCTGTGTAATTTTCTGCACAGAATCCCACTCCTGGCCTGTGTGAACAAGTATTGGAGAGCTGCAGGTAGACTGCATAGCTGAGGCAGGTCCATGCCTGCTGATTCCACATTGCATCAGCGCGAGGGCAAGAACAGAAAGTGAGCACCTTGAAACCCAGCCGCTCCCGTAATCACTGTCGCTAGGTGAAACATCAGCTCCTCTGTTATTGAAACATCCTGTGCATTAGCAACAGCAGATTGTCAGTAAGCTGTCAGTAAAATGACTTCCTGATGGCCGCTTTAATGTAGTTTTTCTTCTAAAAATGATGTTCCAGTTGTCCAGCTGCAGTGATGCACAGTCAGCAGTGTGAGCAAACGACTCCACTATTCACCGATAAACAGAAAAGTGATCCGGTCGCATTAACTGCCACATCATGCAGATAGTGCAGCCCTTCACTGCATTTCTTCCCATCCCTGGCGCACACCCCATACCCAGCTGCAACATTTATAAAAAGGACACAGTCACTTTTATAGGATATCTCAGTGGGTTCCATTTCACATGCACAGCCATTCGTTTTGAACAAGTGTCACATTTCTAATGGCTCGCTTCGTTGCGAAAACTTTGCGTTCCCTGCGGGGAATTAAAGAACATTCATTAGATTAATTTCCCTTAACAATGATAATGGAAGTGGAGCTGTGTGATAGCTATTTCAGATTCAAGCTTCAATCTCATTTATTTGCTAAAAAGACTACAGGGATTTGAGGGACGTGCACAGTGTGCAGTCATCAGCAAGTATTCCACATTGTGAAACTCCCACAGCAGGAGACGGCTCGCTGCTTGGCTTTTTGTGTATCTACGTTGTTTATTTTATGCAGCTCTATCAGGGGGTCGAGGCTGTTTGGAGAGCGCTGAAACATTTCTGTGCTACAGCAGCACATTGCCATAAAACTACTTTTTTCCCCCTTCTCCGTAATGGACATCATTTTGTCGGTCACGCCGAGGATGCGTTCAGTGTTGGACAGCAATTTTCTGGTACAGATGGATTGAAGAGGGCCTTTAAGCATTTATCCGTTTGTTGTTGACATCCACCAGGGAGAGGCCACATTACATGTTCAAGTGTTTGTTTCCTCTCTCAAATGCCTAGATCTGAGCAGCATCTGTACGCTGTGTGAGGATCTAATATTGTAAGAACAACAACAAATAGCAGAGATAGAGATGGTCTTGATGAGTTTCAGAGTTGGTTTAACAGCCAGGCAGTGTGGAAGCATGGAAGGCTAGGTTAATGGACAGTCAAAGAGAGGCTGCTGATTGGTGGAGCCATCCAGGCAGGCGAGAGAGGTAAATATTTAGCATTCCTCAGATGACTCCAGCTTGGAGATCAGTGTTTGTGTACATGTATGTGCATGTGGATGTGCATTTTTGAGCACCAGAAGTTTCCGGTTGTTTTTGCATGCAGGTATTTGCAAATAAAAGAATTCATAGCATTTTGCATGGGTATTTGTGAGCTCGCTCATTCTAGCATTTTTTATGTTTATGAATACAATTCCTCTCACAGGGTTCAGAGGAGCTCCCCTTTTCACCAAGCAGATAAAAATGTGCTTTGTACTGTTCTTAGAGTGCAGCTGGGCCTTGTTCCTTTGACTAAGATATCCTTGCTGTGTTTCATCCACCAGGCCTGGGTTTGGGCAGACTGGAGCTTGTGATATTGAGAGCGTTAGGTCTCTCTCAGTTGCTTACAGCCTTTGATCAGGTTGAACAATGAGAATGTTCTAGAAAAAAGCACAACAAGGAGGCCATATTTGGATAGGATGGTTGGTGGTTGCACTGAACTGACTGAAACTGTTATTTTGTCCTGGTTATAAACTAGAGAAGATAAAACACCAACCAGAAAAACACTGAATTTCTGTGTCTTTACTCAGCAACTTTCTGTAAAAGGAAGAGAACTTTGCCAGGATGAGATGTCACTTCCGTTGTGTGCTTTGAACTGAACTGTAGTTTTTTTCATTTTACCATCTTGTGAAACTTGATCTTAATCTTCTCTTACTTCACTTGCACATTGGCTTCTTCGTACAGGTTTGTTCGGATTCATTTTGTTTCATATTTATGTTAATAGCAGCCTAGAAAACCTTTGACACATATTTTGGTTAAAGCAAAATTGCCTCAATGAAGCAGAAGACAGGCAGGCATTTTGAAATCCTCTAAAAGCACATATTGCAGCTTCTCTTTCAATATTGCACAACTTTTCAGAAGTGTCGTTGTTCGTGCCTGCCACCCGTCAGCAAGCGCCTCAAAGGGGAAGCGAAACAGAGCACAGTTGGCCCGGTGGTGAGGAGTCAGTTTGTATTTTCCCCTGGTGTCTGCACTGCGGCGTAAGTGACATTACAACCTTCCACTGTCTTTAGCTGTGGCTTAACGTGCTTCGAATCAAAGTAGGCCAGTGAAGAAAGTCCACTGCCTCGAGATTTGAGTTGAGCAACTCCCAGCCTGTGCAAACAAAAAATGTGAGCTCTACATCTGTGCCTGTCACTGTGCTTGTCCCAGCATGACTGTGAGCGTACACGCATATCTCCCAACTCGTGCTCAAGATGGGGAAGTGGAGACTAGTCACACAGTTTCCATCCTCTGCTTAGTCTTACTTGGCGCCAACTATGAATACTCATTAATGTTTATTTAAAAAAAAACAGAAGGAGAAATATCCCATATCTGCTAACAGAGATTAGGATTTTTTAAGTAGCATGTGAGCATGGCAGAAGTGTCTTACCTGTGTGTGTACTGAGTCCCCCTCCCTCCTTGTCTGGTTCAGATATCTCTCTCTCACTCTTCTCTGTGTATCATGTGGACAGCACAGGCCGGTTCATTCAGCGAGATCCCTTCATCTCCACCACGAGCTGAACCAAAACCCCCAAAAAACAGCCCTCCTGCAGCGCTTCTGTCAGTGCTTGCCACCCTGTCTTAAGATAATGTTGAGTTGTACTTCCTTGAGGAACTAAATTGCTATGACACACCCCTCAGCCTGTGTATGTCTCTCTCTCTCTCTCTCTCTCTCTCTCTCTCCCTCCCTCTCACTACGCTCTTCTGTTTCCCTCTGAAATTCAAATTCAGAACTCTTCACTGTATTCCTCTCCTGCTCTCAATCATCACACTTTGGCACTCTCTCTGAATCCGTCTGTCTCTCTCTCTCCCCCAGCTCTCCTCTGTATTGCTGACGTTGTGCCTCTGCTTGTTCTGACAAGTGAAAACCCCAGAAAGAATTTACCAATGATCCAGTGATGCAGCCAGTTGAAAGGGGAGCGGCTTAACCCCTTTTTTTGTGTTCACCTTCACTGGAATGCGGCTGCTGTCAGTGCTGCCGAGCGCTGCGTCCCTCCCCGTGTGTCTCTTGTTGAAGAATCAAAACAATGAGTAGCCAAGAGTGCATCTCTGACTGACACACACAGAGAAAGCCGTAGCTCGGTGACTGTGCTACAGGTTTTTAGAAAGCCTACAGTACTTTTGATTTCAAACTTGTGATCAAAGCGCAGTTCCACCATGACAAATAACAATACCTGATAAAGGTGTTTCCATCTGCCAAGTCTGTCTGTGTATAGCTGTCTCTAGTAGTGAAGGTACACTGCTGTGATTTTTTACACTAAATTAAATGCTGTTATTCTTTTCTACTGTGTAAGGAACTAAAGAAACATACATTTCAACTCAAAGATAAATCTGCACATTGGCATCATAAATATGTTGTAGTTTAGTGTACTTTGTCCCTTAATGAATAACTTTCCATGGCCTAAAAATACACATCGTAAAGTAATTCCCCTTAGACTGGTGAGGTTCATTTTTATCACAACATAAGCTCATAAAAAGCTGAAGTCCAAGATCTCTCTTATGAATTAAGCTTTGTTCGCCATAAACCTTGTCAACGTTTTCATTATAGGTGAAATATAAACACACAAGAGGATAATATAGACTATAATCCAGGTTAACCAATACTGAGCCTGGTAATTTTAACAACAGAGCATTCAGTGTAGGCAGCCACAGCAAACATGTCTGCCGGTCTGAAGCTGTGAATCCAATGATTCATTTAGAATCAGGAAGTGACCACTGTTTCTAGTCCTCGTGTGTTTATCTATATATTTATCTGAATGGCAACCAGCTGTGCCAAAGAGCTGTTGGCTGAGGGCTCGGGCCATTCAAAAAAAGACGTGTCCACTGAACACTCGCAAATGTTAATTGTTGTCAGATGTTGGGGGTTAAAGGTCCCGCTGAGACCCAGCTGGCCTGTGAGGAGTGTCTGGATAGGATGCAGCCCACCAGAATGCACTGGAGACCCAAACACACCTGCTTCTTTGTTTTTGCCTCCCACTCAGCCCTTCTGCAAGAAATTAACTTGAGTAAAGTCACGGTAAACTTTGCAACTGCAGAATGAGGTCTGTCACCGTGGCAACAGACAGGAAATAGTGCTTAAGCGGTTTCCTGATGGCTTCCTCTTTATCGTGTAATGACATCTCACAAGGAAACATCAGCAGGGAGTACACAGCTGAAGATCTGTGTGTGTGTGAGTGTGCACGCTTGTACGTGTTTGTGCATAGGCATGACAGTATGTGTGCGTGTGAAGGAGCGCACACCCCCTAAAATGAGCCCTTACCTGTCTCACCTCCGTACTGTACACAGCTTACGCACTTGCCTCTTTTGGTTATGAGATAATATGAGGATCTTAAATTATGTCACTTATCTTTCATTAAAAGATCACAGGAACCTTTCAGCCTCCAGCCTTCCACACACACACACGCACACAGTCACTCACATAATGGCAGTGTGTTATCACCAGATGACTAAGACAGGAATAACCAACTTCATAACCACTGAGGTCAGAGGATTGCGCCTGAAGATTTGGAGCCTGAATTGGATGGTGGATTTGATTACCTTAGGCCCTCTGTGCACTTGCACTCACACCAGTATAAGGTAGATGACAAGCACAGATCGAGATGCACAGATGCTGGTGCAGGGGAGACCAGAGATTTAATATGATCAGTCTGCAGCTAACAGGGATTCACTTTGTAAAACCCCTTTGTTCTTGTTTCTTTTTTTTCTGTAAAGAACCTGAGGGGTCCACTCACTGTCCCCAATGCCCGATTCTTTTTTAGCTAATTTATTTGTTCCTTAGTTTGCGTTTGGCATATTACCTCCTAGTGGTTGTTAAAATGTCTACAGATGACACCGGAACAATGGTCATTTGCCCACATCCTCTTTGCAGCTCTGCACATTTCAGTAGCCTGGCAATTTCAGAATCATTTCCTAGACCTTTTGTGGAAAGACGCATGTTATTTGGCACAGATAAAAAGATCAGTCGCTGTAATGTCAACTACTGCCAGTTGATTGTTATTGTAACCTAGGTGGTCTGTTAGCTACTGTAGTCCACAACAGCTCATTCGATATGCAGAAGTGCAAGCTTTGTCATAAAAGAGCTGAACACATAAGCCCTTTTTAGACACGTGGGGTACGTGACATTGTTGGTTTCATCAACCCTCGAAAGTGAAAGCATTCTGTCATTCAGACACTTTTAATGTTCTTCTTAGCTTTACTCTGATGTGTCCATGTTAGTGCCTGAGGACATGCACAATATTTGTAATATACATGCGATTTGACAGTGCATCAAGTGATGTGAATGCATTTATAAAACGCCAGTAAACTAAAGACTAAATCTATATTCGCTTTGTACCAAATGATTTAACTGCAGTTTAAAAACCGGGACTGTAAACTTATGAACTAGGACTGTGTGTGACAGCTCACTGTCTGAGGAGGAGAAAGTACACAGCGCGACTTGCCGTTAGATCCTGACTAATCCATGTCTCCAGGAAAAATGTGTAATTATTAGTAATTAATAAAGTTAATCCTGTTGTTCCACGTGAGTAAATGCATGCAACTCTCTCGCTTTGGAGATGCTCATATGTATCCTGCGGCTGTTTGATGCTGCAGGAAAAAATCTTACAAACACTTGGAAGCAAGAAGCTTCAGTGTCCCGTTAATTTGACCTGCTACAGACTGTGTCTTAATTGCAAAGTTGTAAAGTTGTTTTTTTTTTGTTTTTAAAAGAAGTTTTCAGTTTGTAAGGTGTGAAATTGCAGAGCAACGTGAATAAGGAAGGTGTTTTGTGGTTTTGGTCACAAACTGTGCTTTTTGTGCTCTCGGTGATGTTCTTGAACAAGTATTGGTGCAATGTAGATGTGTAGATAAAGCCTTCTCCAAATTGCTTCACACAACTCATAGTGCCTGATTGTCTTGTGCATGCCTGTCAGTTAATGCAACACCATGCAGCCTTGTGTTTTGTTAAAAGTGACACAGAAATGTCTGACCTGGTAAGATTGATGTGACTTTAACGGAAAAGTGACCCTTGTGCTTGTTTAGAAATGAAGCTGACACATTCAGTTGCCATCAGATTAATGGGAAGGAGTGTTTGAAAGGGGCTATGTAGGTAAAAGCTATAATGAACAAATAATGACTTTATATTTCTCTGTTTCACTGAAGGAGTACTTTTGATGAAATTTACGTTTCATGAACATCAGTTCATCAAGAGTCATTACTTGCTGAAACAAGGAGCCCATGCTGTCACACATTTTATGTATTGGTTTTTTTTAATGTATTTCCATCATTGGGACTGTGCTATGAGACAGTATCAGTCAGTTCAGCAAATGCACCAAAACCACACGTTTACATTAAAGGGACAAAACCTTCCTACAGCTGTGGCACAGTTCAGTATGTCAATCCTTTTTTTAGTTTTGAGTTCACACCAGCCCCAAACCAAGAACAGAATAATTCTGGTTACACCTGTAACTGGTAGGTCAACGATTTATGAAACCAAAGACATTTTTTAAATGAAAACATGAGAGTTTTTGTTGCTGTACATACAGTTTTATATAAATGAACGCTATCATACAGTGAAACAAATGTAGGTACATACAGAAACTAGAACCAGACCTCTAAGACAATACTGGGAAGTCAAATGTCTACAAGATTACCATACACCCAGTTTAAACAAGATACAAATACAACCTCATCTACTCTCATTCTGAATTAAATGAAGCGTCCATAGACTGTTTCTGTGGAGGCTTACAGCTCAGTTGAAAACAGTGTAGGCCTTGTGTGAAATGGCTTCCTTTAATTTATTGATTTCCCAAAAACCTCCTGTAATTTGTTCTCATTATACATTTTAATACAGTTTCTGTAGCAGTAATAGCAGTGAATTTATGAATGCTATAAAAGCACAGTAAAGAGCACAAGGAAAACAGAAATAAAGTTGTTCTCATGACTTCTACTACCCGTAATACAAATGTTTTCTGTTTCTATATGCTGTTTTCATGTAGAGGATGTTGCACTTCCTTTTTTTACAGTTGACATAAGGAAGGCATGTTGTGAAACCTGTAAATTCTCAGTATTCAGGCTGATAATAGAACTGAACTTAAAAAACACTCATGCAATAGGAGAAAATAGATGCATGAAATCAGTGAAACAAATGAACATCATGAAAAGGCTGTCCGTCTGATATTTTTGAAAATGAAATCCAGTGTTTTTTAGTGTAGTAGGTTTTATTGAGCAATCAATATCAGCAGCACCCTGTTTCCATTCACCTAATGTTGCACAAAGTTTACCTTAATGTAAGAGGATTTAAGTGGGAAATGTTGGTGGTTTATATCACTCAGAATTCAATTAACTGAAATTTGTTAAAATAAAAATCATCAGTAATGATGAAATGACTGCTTTGTACTGCCCGTGATTAAATTTTAATTATATTTATAGTATCAAACCCTCTTCGCATGCTGGACTCTTCTCACCCTACAACTCACAGAATGGAGCAGGAAGCGCTGCGTATGGGCAGGTTGGTGGGCAGCTTGGCATACTGCTGTCTTATGCTGTTTCTCTTGTTGTTGAGCAGCGGACCCGGGTTCTCTAGGCCGTCAGCGGCCGACGAAGACTCCAGATTTGCATTTCCCTGGGGCACGTCCAACTTGGCCCCCTTGTTGTTTTTAGTCTTTTTGGCCTTCTCCTTCTCCTGAGACTCGGATGAAATGGTGGGGGGTTCGTTAGTGGCCTCTGGTGTGGGCAGGGTGTCCAGGGGGAGGTTGTTTGGGCTTGGTTTCCCTTCCGCTTGCTCCTCGCTGCTTGTGATGTGGAGGTTGGAAGCCCTGCGTTTGGTGTTGGTGCTTGTGGAACTAGAGCAATTACACATTTGTTAAATTCACAGCAATTCACATGAGACATAAGAATGTTCAGGAGTCATATACTTGTAATGATAATGTCTGAAATCAAACATTTTTACATTTGTCCTCAGGGACAGTAGCTGAAATGACTGACAATTAAATCAATAGACTGCACGGTCATTTTCTAGAACAATATAGTTATGGTATCAGTAGTAAACCTACCTGTCCTTCTGTGTCTCATTTAAAAAAAAATTCGTGCAACAAGACAGCAGTGGAAACAAGTGACCAAAGTGGTAGAAACATTTCTTGTTTTATGAAAAATAAGTCTCAAAGGCTTGATATCAGACTAAAGGAACTGTTAAAGGTGGTGTTTTCTATTGTGTTGTGTCTCGCCTGTTTTGTTTCACCATTTCTTCTGTTGCTTCAGTAACCCAGGGGGTTGCACTGCCCCGTGTGAGGGAGAAATGTCTTTTTGATGAGCAGCATCAAACAAACGAAAGCAGCTAAAACAGCCTTCCACTTTGTTTGCTGTCTTGTGCTGCAGGGGGCATTGAGCACAGCTCTGTCTGAATCAACAGGGGGCAACCTGAGTCCACACTGTGTGCAGAAGAAAAGGGTTTTGGTGCTGACTGCTCTTCTTTTCTCTACTCACCCATTAGAGCTCTTGTCCTCAGAGTCTCTCTGTTCACTGCTGTAGCGCAGCTCTGCTGGGGTCTTGAACGATAGATCTTTCTTTCCTTTCAGCCAGTAGGTCTTCATGTAGCCTTTACCCTGGAAGATGTTAGGAAGATACAGTTAATGTTAGTTATACAGTTAAGCCCCAAATCATTCGAACTCATGCCAAGTTTGTTTTTTATATTTGACCAATATGTTTTTTTCTGGCTGGATGTGACTTAAACACATTACAATAGATGAGAGCATTATAATACAGTATAAACTGAGAACAGCTGATGAAGTTCCCTAATCAGTTACTAGTCAGTTGGAAATCATTGTTAAAACTAAAAAGCTTATGAGCTTGATTTTATGGGTTCACCACTAAAAGTGAGATGCACATTGTGGCTGCTCACAAGATGGAGAAAGACTTTAAAGTCATATCCAAGTGTTTTCCAGTGTGAGGAACTCCACACTGAAAAATCTCAAAAGGTGGTAAGAATGGTAGCGCGAGAGGCCAAGAAGAATCCAAGGGTTACCACCAAAGCCATCGCGATGACTCTGAGGAATACTGGTACCGACATATCCAGGCGGACACTGAACAAGACTAGACTTTGTGGAAATTCAACCAGTCAGACTCCATTTCTCTGAAGCAGGTACTCAAAAGCTAAACAGAACTTTGCTAAAGCAAACCTGGACGAAGAAGAAATCGAAGAAATGAAGTTGTTCGGACACAAGGACGCAGCATTTGTTTTGCAAAAAGAAAGGAGAAGCATTCAACCTCAAGAACACCATCCCAAAGGTCAAGCCTGGTGGATGGGAACGTAATGCTTTGGAAATGTTTTTCAGCCAGTGGGCCAGGCAAACTTGTCAAAGTGATTGGCGTCAACAGAGAACATTAAGATTCTGAAGGAAAACTTCAGGCAGTCTGCAGAAAACTTGGTCGTGGGTAGCACTGAACCTTCCAACAAGGTTAACAGAACACAATATCAGCTTTTCAGAGTGGGCCAGCCAGAGTCTAGACCTAAATCCTGGGAATCATCAGAATCAGAATCAGAATACTTTGTTGGTCCCTGAGGGGAAATTGCTTATGTTAAAGTTGCTCCCATTCAAAGTCAAGAAGTATAAACTGTACAAAATGAATAGATAAACATAAGTACAACAAATGAACTAAAAATATAAACATCACTAGAAAAATATGTCCTAAAGATATAAACATAAGTAGAAACAGTATTAGCACAGATGTAAAATGTGCTTTTCCTAAGAAAAAAAAGGTGAAATATACAGTGTAATAATTGGTGTGTTACTGCATAGAGGTCATAAATATTACACATATGTATACATGTATATGTAGTATATGTATATATAGTTATTGCAGTTATAAATGAGTAGTGGTACAAAACCCAGTGGAGACATCAATAAAAACTTATTAGAAATTATAGGACTGTTTGTTTTCTGGTGTTGGTGCTTGTAGAACTATAGCCACTGATTATTGAGAAATGTTCATGGTGTTTTTTTAATTAAAATGTAAAAAAAAACAAAACCCATTAAAATAGTGTATATTGATCATTAAAATCTCTAACACTTGGTCTTGACATCTTTTGTCACTTGTTTATGTCATTTCAAGCCAGAACAATCTTACTGTGTGAACTGAAACTCGATATTACTCAAAATTCGGCATGGGTATGAATAATCTTCAGTGTAACCTGATGAACATGCTTTGTATACTTTATGGAAAGAACAATTTTATGTAAAACTCATTAACCAATATTACAATTTTTGGACTGTTATTTCTGAACTCTCTCAGGGTTGGCTTAAGACAGTGAATATTTTTAGTAATACTCAACACTAATTGTTCACAGAAAGGTCAATGTCCCATTTTTTAGAATTATACACCTCATCTTGATATTAAGAGCTTAAAATTTACAGCTGCAAGACTGGAAATGTAATGGCCTATAAAGTGGCAATCATAATGCCCATCTCAATCAGAGGAAGGTGATAAGGGAAGCCATAATTTTCAGAGAACATGACAGATAGCAAAAGATCTGTGTCCTTGGCTACCACTCACCTTTACAAAGATTTTGCCCCTCTCCTCGATGATATAGGGCTCATGCTCCAGGTGGTCTTTGGTGGTTTGACTGATGTGTATCTGCATGCCCTGCTCAGACAGACGCACACATAGACAACTAAGCTAAAGCTGAGTATATAAACACAAGCTCCATTTGTAGTGAAATGTTTTTGAATTCTTAAAAAAAAGTGAAACCATTTAGTTTGCTATATAAAAACTCATCGTAGAGTTTTCTCGCTTCATGGGAATGTATTGGGGGGGAAATTAAGCCTGCAAAAACTGCTTCCTTTTCAATTTACTTTCTTTCCATCACAGAACAGTTCTCCGACACACGACAAGACATCAGCTCCCATTACTGTAAGTAATGGAAAGTAAATGAAGTGATTAGCCTGTTGCATCAACTAAAAAGCAACAAGCGCAGTGGCATCATTAAGCAGAAAATGGTTTTCTATTCTAATCTACATGAATTTCGACTGAGGGAAATTTGAATGCCGTTGCAGTTATTTGTATTATAGCCACCGGTTATTTAGCACATTTTGCCGGACAGTGGGTTATTAACAATGTTAGTATAGTCACCACTCCATTGCTCTCCATCCTTGACGCTGTGTTGACAGTGTCGCCAAACAGACAGTAGCGAGGCATCTTTAGACCCACAACTCCCGCCACCACCATACCAGAGTGAATACCTGAGAGAGGACATACATAGATCCAAACTTGACATGACTGACTCTAAAACTGCATAAATTCATGTTTTAGGGCAGCATTGTCAAAATTTCCATACAAGCATGAAAAAATGTTGCAAAAAATACAAATTTTTCAGAAATTATTCATGATTATTTTACTTTGAAGGTGCAGTAGTTTGAGAAGTTTATTGCTGCTTAATGTAGCCATGATATACATCGATCAGATGTAACATTATGACCACCTTCCTAATATTGTGTTGGTCCCCCTTATGTGGTCAAAAATGCTCTGAACCATTGGGCATTGACAAGAGGACCTCTCAGGGTGTCCTATGGGGTCTGGAACCAGGACGCTGGCACTGAATTCTGTGGGTACTCTGGCTTGTGTAGTGGGGCCTCTGTCAGTCAAACTTGTTCTACTGCATCCTGTTGATGCTTGATCAGAATGGAGTGTAGGAAGTTTGGAGGTCAAATCAACATCTTAGACCATTGTCATGTTCCTCAAGATGTTGTTGATTGTTTGATGTGTTTGCCATGTGGTGGGGTGTATTTACCTGCAGGGTAGGCCTGTTACATTTCGGATTTCCATTTGCATGAGGGAGTGTGTTTGTTCTGGGACAATGTTTATTTGGGTGTCTAAGTCTCATCAAGACGGATGCCAATATCCAAGGTTTTCCAGCAGAACAACCAATATGATCAATGTTATTCACTTCACCTTTCAGTAGACATAATGTTGTGGCTGATTAGTGTAGTACTTGTGCAGAAGTGATAGTGTTAACCAATCTGCATTTGCTGTCTAGCCTTGACTGGAAGGATTCTCTTCTCTGCTACTGGAGAAACTAAGGCTTTGGGACAGCAATGTTTTCTTCAGGTGTTTGACATCAAGACTGGCAACCTGTTAAGGTTCTATCCATTCTGGTCTCTATTTTAGTGCATGCTCCCCTAAGACCTTGATTAGAATAAGCAATTTACAGAATAGATACATTGATAGTTACAAGTTTAGTACAGTGATATTTTTGTCTTCTTGCATTGTGCTCCTGTCAAGCTCCACTGCAGCATTATGACTCTTTTTTATTTGGTTTCAGACAGTAAAAAACTGCATAAAGCAGATGTTCTATTGCATTAGTCTGTTATATTAGTCATGCACTGTTTGATGTTCCTGGCTCTGTTGGTGGTCTCTTTCTGTTAAAAAGGAAATTCTTCCTCTTCACTGTCACCAGTATGTTTGCTTTTTGGGAATATTTGGATTTTTTGTATTTACCATGTATAGTCTTGTAGCATTTATTATGGTTAGGACCCAACATGATAGGGTCCTAACCATAATATTGACATTAGTTATGCAAATTTACAAGTTAAATAATAGTGCAGGGTCTTTACCTTAATTTTTAAATGTCTTTAGTAAATTTGTAAAGCCATTTCTTCATTGGAAAGCACTTTGGTTCAACATCTGTTGTTTTAAATGCACTTTATAAATTATGGTAACATGAGTTTTTGACTTTTCAGTTCTAGATATGTCATTGTCTGAAGTCCTAAGTTAAAATAATAATTTTACAATATTATGAACCCAGTGGGGAATCCACAAATTATTTTCCAGATCTCCAGTTTGCGCTAAAGATGTCAGTGGTCCAGTTTGACTCAAAATAGCGGCCCCTTGTGGCAGTAGCAATCTGTGTCTTCTTCTATGCACTTCATCCAGATCCTCTGGTTGAGGGGATATCCTTCTGCTATGCCCCAAGATCTTAAAATCATTTCTGGGGACTGTTGCTGAAAGGTAGCAGAGAGGTTGAGTGGATAAAAAGCCTAAACTTCAGCTGTCTGAAGTGTAGGATCAAGCAACTGATTCCCTACCAGTTCTGCAAACATCCAAATAATCTGGATGCCTTATCACACATGTGTCAGTAAACCTCCAGACAATTCTGATATCTCACCAACTCTGATCTGGATATTATCCCCGGTGGAGGGGTCTTTAAGGTGGTCGATGGAGCTAAGCATGTCCAGGGCCATGTCGCAGATATGGTGCGCGTGAAAGGTTGTCTTGTTGGGAACGCCTGCCACCACCATGTAGGCATCACGGATCGTTTCCACCTGGACAGAAAGAACACTGAGGAGTTTTGTAGGGGGATTTAAAATGCAAATGTAACTTTTTAACTTCATGTAAGCTGCCTCAAACGTACCTGTATGTGAATTTTAAAGCTAAAATTTGCTCTAAAAACACAAGTTTTGTACAGAATTTTGCATTCAGAATAACTAGCACATACATTTTTAGCATATTGACTTGAAAAAGTTGTTAAAAGTCTGACCCATTTCTTCTGCAGTTATAAATGACATAGGTTACATCTTGGCTAAAACTGTTTAAGTCAGATATGCAGAATACCAATAATGTGTGTGTACATTGTGTACACACACACACACACACACACACACACACACACACACACACACACATATATATATATATATATATATATATATATATATATAAAGATAATCAATCATAAATGCCAAAGATAAATAGGTTGCAGTCAAGAGTCCTATGCAGTTGGACGAGTTCCTTTCTTGGACTGACTTTGTAGACGTTGTGCTTCTCGCTCAGTGTGTCAAAGACGATGTAGATCTCATTCAGCATGTCCACCACCTGCATGGGTGTGATGTGGATGCAGATCTCGTTGAACTTGACCACGTCGCTGAACAGAATGGTCACATCTGGAAAGACCTGGGGCACACAGACATATGCACTAAATTGTGACAATCTCACACCGGTACACTCTCCAGAAAACCAGTAATTCTGTTTCATGTAGCTGCCAAGCCGCAGCCACTGTTGCATGGCGAACCCCTGACCCTGGTTCCAGTGAGTTGATGAAACAAAGGTACTTAAGATGCAAGATGTGCTCTTCCTTTGACTGACTTGAGTGCTCTGGTCACAGTGTCCTATTAACTAGAATAACTCAATTAAGCCAGAACACAATGTTTTAAATAATTTGTGAGCACTGCTATCTGTGTTCACAAAAACCCTGTTTCTTGTACCTGGCATGTCTCGAGAGCGGTGATTCCCTTCCTGAGGCGGTCAGCCACAGCTTTAGGGATCATGGCATACAGCAAAGAATCCCCCCTTTTCTTTTCCTCATCCAGCTTCTTGATAATTTCCTGCAGCTGAGCATATTTTTGTTGCTCCTAGAGGATCAGAAACAAGATACAAGAGCCTACAGTTACAGTCAAACCTCTCTTAAAGCTCAAGAATCCCTCTTTGCCTTCTTTAATCCTCTTAATCCACATCTCTCCTGCATGACTGAAGTAGATTTAATGGGTGAAATCAATAGGGGAGCAGAGCTTTCACCTGGGCTCACCTGGTCAGGTTGTTTCATGGAGAGAACTGGTAGTTATTACATTTTGCACACTTATTGCATCATATAAAATGATTTATGCTGTAAGTTGCAAAAGTGTTATAACAAGACATTTTATTTGATAATATGAACCACCTCAGACCGCCCTCATACTTCATGATCTTGTAGAATCGAGTTCTCGCTGTTGAACACAAATCTGCTCTGCTGGCAGAATGGTCTATCTCTGTAAAGTCAGGGTTTTTTCTTACCTGATCAAGGGCCAGCTGCAGCTCAGCTGACTGCTGTGTGCCGGCCAAAATGAGCTCTCTGCTGGAGTCATGCAGATTCAGATCATTCACGTACACACCCATCTTTATCATGTCCTCCACAGTCTCTATACTGCAAGAATAAGGAGAACAAATGAGGATGCATCATTAGGCATTCAAATGTCTAATCTGTGGCCTCTGATTTCAGTCATTAAGAAGTGCAACATTTAGAACTGAAGAGTAAAGGTGTCAGGACATGCAAGTGAAGGCCAGGGTAGAGCATGAATATATTGATCTGTTGCCCTTTTTCCAGGAAATGATCACATAATGGCCAATATATTAAAAAATGATTCAGTCTCAAATAGCCTGGCGCTGCTGTGGGTACAAAGAAACTACAGGCTTGTTTTAAAACATCTAAACACTGTAAAACAGAAGATGACTTGTACTGTAATGGCTCAAACAGAAGTACTACACTTTATGTTTATTTTTGAATACTACACATGACTGCGATTTCTCGGTTAAGTTGAAGTTAATTAAATGTAACACTGTGTTTCACAGCTACAGCTAAAGGAATATGCCAGTTGGAGAACACATGGCACACACAATAGGAACGACAAATTAACACCTTGAAAACAGTAGGAGCGCATCAGAAAATAGAACGGCTTCATGCTGAATTGAAGAGTTTGTTTGCAAAAACCGATAACTACATTTTTATAAATGTTCAGAAAACTTTTTTTTTTTTTGTTTACTTGAGATAATAACGATCAAACTGACATTGAGTGCATTTGACTTAGTAGACTTTTTAAGTTTCTACTGACTCACATGCACTCAACATCAGTTTGATTGATATTATCTCAAGTAAACAATAAAAAAATAAGTTTTCTGAAAAAAATGGAGTTACCTGTTTTTGCAAATGAACTCTTCAATTATAAAATATACTAATGCAAAGGAAATATCAGATATATGTCTGTATACAGTATAATCTGTCTTAAAAATAGGCTTCTTAGTTGAGCTAAATTAACAGTTGGGGTGTAAGATAACACCTTCATCTGAAGATATTCTTTCTATTAACTGGATTTTCTACCATTACCAATGACCATTACCAGTTACCTTTAGATTAGATTGAAGTATGACCTATTAAAAACTAACATACATAATCCAATTTTCAACAATCTGTTTTAAAGCACAGGTGATTTAAATGAAGGTAGAAGATATAGAATCAAGGAATGGCAACACAGGGAGCAATAGAATATATACACAATACACAAATACACAAATTTTATCATGAAGCCACAGCTGAAAAGAGCAGTAAAGAAAGAACTTGACAGACAACAAAAAGATCCACTACAATGATTGATGCTCTACATAATCAGAACTGATAGCAAGGCAGCTGGAATCTACTCGGATGATAGACACATGGAGTCACAGACTCGTACAATACTTGTAGCAACAGAGCAGGACTATTTCAGACTGGATTTGACTGAATGCAATTTGGACCCAGCCTAAACTGGGGCCCTCGGTTGGATCTCTATTACTAAGAGTGGAAATGACGGGACCACTAGTCCTATTACATTTCTTTTAAACATGATCAAACTGTGATTTTCTTACATGGGCGTCCCCAGGAAGATGAGGGAGTCCCACTGAGGGACATACTTCATCTGGCCCTTCAGGTGTAAAGGCTTCTTCGGAGGCTCCCGCATGTCCTCAAAGATGGTCTCGCTACACTTTCCTGAGTAACATGGAGGAAAAGTTACCAGAATTATGACTCAATAAACAAAAGTGTTCAGAATAATAAAAAGAAAGTCAGTAAGACATTGCCTGTCCTAATAGTTAACCGACACATTTTGTAAAGGTTAAAGTGTAAAACGTTCTGACCAGTGACAGTCTGGAATGCCAGCAGTTCGATATCCTCGCCTCCGGAGTTGGCAGAACTGTTATACTGGGTGAGAGTGCTGCTGTACTCTTGGTCTGTGCCCTTCATCTCCTCCACTGCTTTTTGCTCTGATGGAGTGAGAGCAGCAGGAACGGGCACAGAGGATAGATGACAAATGAAGCAGGATGAGTTAACCATGCAAGTTAACAAGGTCGTAAGTGCTTGGAAATGCTGCTGTGAATTCCAGTCCCACAGTTGGGCGATAGCAGAAGGGCAATGGTCAAGAAGAGAATAGATAAAGGATATATATGCTGCTCTAGTTTGTGGAGGATCATGTCCAAATCAATTTATAGTAGTTCAGGAAAGTTAAATGTGTCTCGAGGATGCATTGCATTTAAATTTAAATCAGTCTGATATTAATTTCCACCTGAATGGATCATAAATATTTTATTTTGCTCTATCCAGATATCCAAGAGTGACTTAAACCATTTTCATATGTTATAAAGCTGAAATAGATGGACTGGTACCCATTTCTTCTTCCCTTTTCGCTTTCTCGTTCTCCTCCTTCTCATCTGGCTCCTCCTTGCTCAGTTTGGGGATGTTGACCTTCTGCTTGCTCTCCACCACAGCTTTAGACAACAGCTCAAACACATTGTTCAAATGGGTGTAGATCTAAAGAAAGCAAGAAAGAGCAGAAAGATTTCTGTGGATTTTAATAGTGATGGTAGAATAGTTAACAGAGCAGAGACGGAACTCATGTTTGCGATTTAGAGTTCTGACAAGTAACTGGACGACCCCATCCAAACTCACATTATCCCAGCTGAACTCCAGCATGGGTCTGACCAGAGTGAACTCCTCGTTGACCTTCTTGCCCTGGAGGTCGGAGAAAACCTCTTTCAGGCCATCGCCGATGCGGTACATGGTCATGTCGCGGCGGAAGATGACGCTGAAGGGGAACATGTCGAAGAAGATGCCCCGCTTCATTGGCAGCTTCTCGTAGCTCGGCGCCGTCTTCTGCTGGGGCATGCGGTGCTTGAAGGCGGCGTTGTCAAAGTTCATCTTGTAAACCTGGGCAAGAAAAGAAAGCTAAAGAAACCTCTGAAATACGAGCTGATGAGTGGAAGTTTTTTTGTGGAGTTGGCTAGTTTATAGTCTAGGAAGAACAAAGAAATGTCCTTTGTGCAGTAAAATACAATTATAATGCCATGACTTATGTAAAAGACAAAAGAAAAAGTTGGAAAAACAAAACAAACACAAAACCCCCCTCAAATCGATATGTATTACATTTTTCCCAGTCTCTTTTGTCGTCTCCTCTCTGCTCTGTAGAAACTCTGTCTGCCGTTCACTGGAAAAGTCTCTCAATTTTTGTCACATGATGGTTGGTTGCAACAGAGTGAACTTCTCAGTTGTGTGAAGGAACACAATAGTTATCGTTTTTTGCAAAAGCTGGTGCAAGCACTTTATTTTGGGGGAATTTTTGACTGAGGCAGGTACAACTAAGTGATTTTGATGAAATCTCACAATTTCAAGCTATTCTTTAATTATTTCTCCTGGTGAAACTCTACATCACACATGCTATTTTTATAGAATGTCAGAAAGCTGAAAATCTGATGATTCTTTCTGTTTTCGCAGTTTCTAGCTATAAATGGTGGGATATCTGTGAAATTCACACGCCTTTCAAACCCTCAGATGGATTTTGTGGTTCAGCGTTTTAAGTGCACTTGACAAACTAAAATCACTAATGTAATGGCGTATTTTCAGGACTCTGAGCTTTTATAATGTATTAAAGCATTGGGGTGTAATTTTAGTGAAGAAAAAATATATCACCAATATGTCCTTATAGTATTACAGTAAATGGTACATCAAACATCAGGGAATACATTTGTTACATATCATATTATAATAGCATTTATTACTAAATATAATTATTAAGGACAACCTTTCGATTGCCAGATTTAAAAACAAAAAAACCTTTTGGATAGTTTATTTATATGATCTCTGGTAGATAATACACCAGACTGCTTGGTGTATTATTAAAAATAAAAATCTACCATTGTATTGGAATCTGGTACCAAATTGTTCTTACAGCCTTTTTGCTTGAGGAACATCTCTATAGAACAACAGGGGTGACACTGATGCCAGCTGATGCTCGACATCATAAGCACAGGTGTGCTAGGTTGAATATTTCATATTTGCTCTGCTGTAAATTTGAGCTTACCCAAAGCCCCATTCCAATAAACACTTATATCCATCCAATAAACACTTGGTGCCTGAGTGCAAACAAGAACTCTGCCTGGCGTCTCATTCAAAGTGATGGAATCATTTCCATACTGATTGGACGGACAAAGGGTCAAGGTCAGGCACTCGAACAACTCAAATGATATTTGATCAGAGTCTGAGTACATACCACATACGTCATTTTCTCGGTTTCCTCTTTAGACAGGATTTCCACTTCAATGTCTGTGTTATAAAATTGTCGTCCCACTTGAGAGAGCTGCCCTGCAGGAGTCAATAACACACACTGGTCAAGAAGGTCAACTTTGCGTTCAGGAGATTTAGTCCGAATAGGCTTGTGTAAGCTTAATTTATGAGCTAAGTTTAGTGCTAGCTTTGGATGAATAACTTTGTCTGGATAGATTAACCTTGTCTGAGGGTTTCAGTACTTCATGAACCAAATACTTTGACTTTTAAATACGTCATAGTGCACAGAAGTCTATTTTCTCCATTAATTTCTTTGTGTTGTCTATGTAAGGTTTGGCCCACCGTAGTGTAAAATGATAATTTTGTTAAGGATTAATGACAAATTAACTTTAAATTAGTCAGGGTAATGTGTGTAATTAAGAATTCTGAAGACTGGGCCACAATATTTACATTAGTTAGGTTAAATTCCAGAATTTATAATACCGTACAGCTATTTATTTTTAGTTCTTACATTTGTTAGGTTAGTCTTTGTTATTAATAACACTGTAGGGTCTCAACCTTAATATGTGTTATAAGTATAAGCAAAATAATATTTTCCATAGGTTTATAAGTATGTAAGTTTTAATTCCTACAATGTGAATTACTCAGATTAAATCGCAGCATAAAGAACACAATAGGGTCTTGACCTGACTTCACCCAACAGCTTTATCTTGTTTACATTGCATGTATGACATAATATTTATTTGATTAAATTTATTTTCAATTTTTGACATTTGTTTTATTGTGAAGCACACACATTTTGTTTTGTGCAATTTGTTTATCTCAAAGAAATTCCATGGAAATGTTGAGTTTCATACTGTAATGAAAGAAAATCTGAAGATTCCTGGAAAGTAGAAAATAAATTATGAAAACACACTCCAACTCCTTAAAAATGTTAAACAAATGTAATTTGCAGTAAAAGGTGTAAGACCTGCCAAAATGCTGATACAGCATCTGTATTATGCTGAGAAGTAGCACAGCATTTCTTTAATTGCCCAAATGTGACAGTAATTCTTCATAACAATTTTCTATTTGTTGCTGTGCTCTGAAGTCAGGCTTTTAGATGTTTAATCACACTTGGGCTCATGAGGCTGGAGCCTATCTGAGCATGCAACAGTCAGAAACCCACACAAACACAGGGGAAAGATGTAAACTGTGCACTGCAGACAGATCTGAGGTTGGGGGTCAAACCCAGTTTCCTGTTTCTGTGGTAAAACAGTTTTACAGTGGAATCACTGGTTGTGCTTCTGATACCTTTGACAAACTGGGTGAAGCCCTTGCGGGTGCTGCGGTAGTGCAGAGTGAGGCTCGTCTCGCACTCCTCCTCCACACAGAAACTCGGCGGCTGCACCTTGGGGAAGGAAAAGCGGAAGTACTCGTGCAGGTTGTCCAGCTCATTGATGAAGTCACGTACGTTTCGCCCCAACACCTGGGAAAGATGGTGGACGAGGATGTTTCAGTACTTTTCATTTACAGATACCCTATTTTATGTTGTCCAGAACAATGTTAGGTGTCTTTGATGCTTAGCACTTATTGTTTCTTCAATACATCTCAGAGATCACCACTCAACTGCACCAAAGATATATGAAACACCTAGTGATGAAATATCCTAAAAGTACCAATATGGCAATGCAAAAACACTCAATTGCAAATTAAAGTGCTGCATGAAAAGTTACCAGCAAAAAGTAGTTAAAGTGTTAAAGTAAAAGTATTGGTTTGGGTAATCTAATTGATATATTTCTCTGATATAGCTGCAGGCGGACAGATAAGGTGATTAATGGAAGGGGAAAGAAGAAACACTGGTTCTGGTACACAGATCAGTTTTTAGTTCTGATGTTACTTTTATTTTTTACTTTTATTAAATTTGATTGGTTTGTAACTTTTATTACCACAGGCGTTGTTTGTTAGTGAGCTATTTACAACATCACCATGGAGGTCACAGTGGCTAGCTAACAACAGTTGCTGACGGCTAAGAAGCTAGCTCGCATATGTTTTCCCTGGTAAGCTAAAACTATATTTTAGTATGGCTTTGATAAATTTTCTTTGTGAGAAAATGTCTTTCTGTTAGTTAACTACCATCTCTCAATATTTTATTACGCCAAAGGCTGAACAGTGCTCTTTTGGGACCTGGAACCAAATGTGTTTGGGAACCAGCTTTTGTGAGACTTTACTCAAATGCTACTTTTAACTGGAAGACATGGATTATCTGATCAGTCATTTATCATATGCACTCTTTTCTCTCTCACACACTCAAGATGCCATCACTTTATTTAGGATTTATCACATTAGAGTACCACAACGCCACTTGTTAAAGGTATTTATCACGTTTATTCTCTCTTGAGCTTCCTTGATTCCCTCGACCTAGCTTTAGTGTTTTTGTCTATGACATGATGGGCGGTATGTTAGCGACTGTGTTGATCCAGTGTGTGCCACAATGTCATATTTTTTCCCTCAGATTTTGCTTTATTTGGAGGTAGTTTGTAATACCTTAGGGAGTTTCATTTAAACTAATATTTTGGATGCATTTTACTTACTAATGCTAATAATCCAGTTCTCATTCCATTTATTCTTGCATGCCAAACATATCGGTAACCATGTGCCGTGATTTATGGGAAAAAACCCCAAAAAAGCTACCTGAACTGGGTTTCCACTATTATATTAGCAGGCATTGTTTAACCTATGTTTATGTTTTGCAGCTATTTGCAAAAGACAACCACTATATCACCTTTAGGATCCGCTCATATCCATAGTTTCCGATCCTCTTGACCATATAGACCCCAAAGGCATACATGAGCTCATCATGGGTTTTTCCCAGAACCTCGCCTGCTGCCTTTGCCAACCGCAGGATCAGGTTGTCACTGGAAAGGAGGAGGAATGTTATTAATAGTATTAATTTAGAATTAATTAGTTTTAGTTTTTAATTTTTTTTTTGCTTAACTGTTGTCATGTTTCAGCGAGATTTAAAATGCCCTTTATTGAAAAAAATATGTCATATAGAAAGTTCAATAATAGTAACTTGAATTATAGTTTCAATCAATCGAAATAAAATGTGGGGGTGGGCACAACATCATCGAGTCTCTAAACAGACCTTAAACATTAAAAACAGTTACTGAGGGAAAAAAAAGCTTTACAAATCTATGATTATTGCAGTCTTACTGTGCTACATTGCATTATATTGTACTTATGACTTTCTGTCCACGTTGTGTGTGTTGTCACAGTAAACTGTATCAACCCTCCCTTTAGTAGTTCAGCTGGAGACTAAAAATCTTAGGTTCTTGCATTTTTTAATATTTTAGAGTGCTGCACTTGAATTGAGCAAGTGGCTAAGCACTGCAAGATTGCTGTGCTATTAGGTTTGTGTGCTCTGACAGTTCGCATCATGTCCTGAAATTGTGCAGTCATCGCAGTGTAATGGGGAAACAAACACAAAACGTACTTGTACATTTGATGTCTGACAAACTTGAGGTGGGGGATCTCCGCTCGGTTCTCAATCAGCCGCCACACATCCTCTCCGTAGGATTCGTTAATGTAATCGTTCACTGCTTCCAAATACAGGCCGTACATCTTCAGAGGGTTGGAAACCTCCAGACTGCTGCCCACGTTAATTGCTTAACTGAGGAGAGACCAGGTGAGAAATGACACGTCCAAAATACAGTCTGGGGTCATGTTAAAAATAACACAGTTGATAAAAACCTCCTAGAATGTGTTCTTCCAGGAGAGGCCAGGTCATTATCACTGCCTTGTCATGAGATTAAAATATGATTTTAAGGCTAATAGCACATGAGACGACATACAATTCATACTCAGTTTACATGTAAAATGATGGAACCAAAGAAACATCTTTTTACCTGTGTCACGCCAAACCTCATGAAACCTTTTGGTAAACCCTAAGGCACCAGGAACATCTAAGAAAAGAGCAAGATTGTCAAACGAAGCTTCAAAAAACAAAAGAAATTTTAGCTGTGACTGCCTGCTGCTGCTTTGCTCTGTACTTAGTGTAAAATATTGCAGCTCTGAAAATACAAGCTACTAAAAAATACATCATAGGGAAACCAAGCAGCACGAAATGCTCCAAACCTATCCGTTAATCACAATAAAACATATATAATACAACCAGAGTGCTAAAAAGCGTGCAATAGTGAATCGAGAAGCCCCCTTACCTGCAGTCACTCAGTGCTGTGTTGTCCTGGGCTCCAACTGTGCCAGCCAGAACCACAGCACTGCTCCCTGCTGAGAGTTTCCACCTGCAGCTGACATGTGTGCTCTCCCCTGACACTTGCCTGTCAGGTCAACAGGTGACCTAGGCCAAAATAGCAGCACCAAGGTGTGTTTGTGGCAGGCAGTAAAGAAAAGGCAAAAGAAAATGTTTTTCTAGAGTCTGAGCGCCGTGGACTGAAAAATGCACTGAGTTCACTTTGCAATGCATTTGTATAAAAAGACATCTGTAGGCGGCTGTGACTGTATATGGGTATCCCGTAAAAAAAGACATTTAGTGTGTGTCTTACGTAAACCAGAGTTCACAATGTGACACTCATTATCTGGAATTACCTTGTACTCTTTTGCAGCAATTCATTAAAGCTAGCAGGTTTCTTGGCTAATTACTTTAAATTAGCATAATTACAGTCAGGTGCACATTGAACTGACAGGCATTATGTTGAGATTGGCATTTGAAAGGTTTTGTATTGTTTGTTGCCTTGTGGAGTGAAGTTTAATGAATCTATTCAAAACATTTGGGCCTTCTGTTGAAGCTGCTGTTCCTTCACTCCTGATCAGTGAAGGTTGAGATGTGACAAACATTTGTGTTTTGACTCAGATCATGATTTCTGCTCTGGCCTGCTGGAACTGTTTATATTTGGAAATAATATATTTTTTCAAATTATAGCACGACAAAGAATTATAGGAGAAGCTTTATATATATATATATATATATATATAAAATAATGTGGCTGTTTAGTTTTCAAGTAGAGAGAGATACTGTAAATGCAGAGAACATGCAAATTCTTTCAACCGTCTCCACTAGGGGGCACTGTTACAACACCCCTGATTTATTAACAGTTTATCCGATGTTCCCACTGGGAGAAATGAGCTTAAAGGTGAAAAGAAATGTGTGACTCTGGCCTTTTGGTAGTCAGACAGCAAAGATCAGGCATTCTGTCATTTTATGACATTTGTGGCCTTTTATATGTGCCCTGTTGCAAAATATACAAACCTGAATCAAAACATAATTTCCTCTATAAAAGGACCACATTTAGTCATGGACAAAAGAGAAAAAAAGATTCAGCTTTTACCTTTTCTGTATTTAAATTACTGACCTGAAAGGTTAGGTGGTTCATACCTATCATGTGTAGGTTTAATTAAGAAAACAGACAGAATTACTTTGTCTAGCCACTGCTCTCCTCACGACAGCCAACCTGTAATACCTGCTCTGAGTGATAATGAGCCACTCTCTGTTCCATTTCTTGTGTGGCTGCTTTTTTTTTTTTGTTGCTTCTTTCCCCCCCATTTCCTCTGTCTTCCAAGCGTTGCCCTATTTGCCAGGTGCTGCCGTCTGTCTTTAATGGCCTCTAGTGCGCCTTTGCCACACTGCGGCCTGGGAGGTCTGCTGCTGCCTCTTAGCCGGGGAACACAGGGAGATAACAATGTGCTGATGGTGCCAACCACAACTCTACACAGATGCTGCCGGCGCTTTCATTAAAGATGACATGACTCATCTTCTTTCGCTCTGCCAATATTACACCCTGCCTTCCTTCCTTCCCCACAAAGAGAGAGGTGCCACTGTTTCAAAAGGTGTCCATTCATGTCATTTTTCAAACGTTAACAGGGAGCCAAGGAATACCTCCCTCCTATTGTTTGATGTGAGCATCACAAACACATGCAGCTACACACGAATGGACACACACAGGCATGCTTTTCCTTTTCCTCCATCCACACATACAGGTGGCATCTTTTTCACTCTCACTCATATATGTTTCCTTTCTGTCCTTGCTTGTTATCTGTCAACGGAGTTATCAGGCTCAGCCAGCCTAACAGAGGGATGATCCAATCTCTGGGGAGAATCAGGGTCACTGGAGGAAACCATGCATAGTCGTACCTACTCAGTTCCAGCAAAATGTGAACGCTTCGCATCGTTTTTGTATTATCAAAGCAGGAAAAGAGCTCACCATTCAAACATGGGAAAACTGATTAAAACATGAACACAAAGCATTTTTGCAGCATTTCAACTGAGTCAGGCCACAGAGTTATTGAGCATCATGCCTGAATCATAAACCGCTTCTTATTGTTCACAACTGGCAGCCCCTATAGATAATATCGTACATCCCTTCACTTTAGCAGGACTGTAACAGCACTAAAGCTACAAGTATGAATCCTGGGATGTGGCAAAATGGAAATCTCTGCCTCTGTGGAGGAGCTGTAACTGTTGTGACCCTGTGGTTGAATTCTTAATGGGAGTCTATCTGTATCCCAACCATCCTATCTCTCAATTCGGTCTCTCAGCGCCTAAGCCCCCACCCCCCTTCTGCAAAAGAATGTGCAATATTTCTCCTCCACAGTCCCATGATACCTTCCTCTTATTGGTTTTACTGTAGACACAGCAAGAGCTGCACCATAATGCTACGCTAGCTGAATGCTAACAATGTTGGGCTCCTTATTGTGGCTTTATGCAGGAACCAAAGGCCTCTCTTTCGCTGTATTTATAGCTCCTCTGTGAGTTCTCCCCCCTCCTCTCCCCCCTCCTCTCCCTCCCTCCGTGCTCCCTCCCTCTCTGCCTCTTTTCAGTTTCACCTGTCAGCATCTCTATCTTTCTCCCAGTATCCTTTAACTGCACCTGCTACTTTTCCTCTTTCACTTTCTCAATCGCCTCTAACACCAGCTCTCTCCAGCCTTCTGTCATTATTTAATGCAGCATTTTGGCAACATCAGTCCAGATTATTCTTATGGTTCATCACATGCCCGTACAGCTGTATCCTCCCTCTCTGTCTCCCAATCTGCATTAGCTTAATTGAATCATCCACCGCCGTTTAAAAGCATGTGATGTGGGGTAGTCCATTGTAACCCCTATTTCTATGTGGCATAGTGTGGTGAAGCTAATAGCACCTGACCAAAAGCTGCTCACATCCGCTCTGTCTCTGTACAGGCCTTTTCAACTGCAGCCAATGGAAGCACAGTTCTCTTGGAGGAGTAAAAATAGTGTCAAATTGTAACAAAGGCAATTCTAAAAAGAGATAGGAGCAAGGTTTGTGTGCATGTGTGTGTATATCGGGGAGGGGGTTTGCATGCTGTTTGGAAAAGAAAGGAAATTCAGGGTTCCACAGTCTGCATATAAATATTATATTAACTTCTGCCGGCTCCATAACGGCATGGCAGCGCGGTTATGCATTCAGTGCCTGGAATTTGAAATGAAATTATTGTGGAGGTGGAGGTAGAGAGGGATGTAGTGGTGGTGAAATAGCCGTTTCCTTTCTTCCAATTTTCTCCTCTTCCCTCTTTCGCCCCTTCGCCTTATCACGGGTGACACTAATCCAATTTCAGCTCTGCTTGTGACAGCTCTAACGTGGTTTTGTGTACCGATTCCACCCCCCGTATGCACTCGCGCAAACACACAAGTGGTGCATGCACACTCTGAAAGGTCGCGTACAGTACCCACAGAATCTACACAGTACACAGGGAGGTATCTTTTTTTGTCTGTGTACACGAGTGGAAGAAAGTAACTAAGTATATTTACTTGAGTATTTCCATTTTATGCTACTGTGTACTGCTACGTCACTGTATTTCAGAGTGGAATATTGAACTTCTAGTTTATATTTATCTGACAGCTTTAGTTACATTTAAGATGAAGATTTTATGCAATGGTTATTATGAAAAGCTTTCAAAATATAACACAAGCTTAAACCAGTAGTTTCCAACTTTTTTAGTCCCTGATGTCTTTAAAGAAAAAACATGGTGTGATCAGGGTCACACTTCAGATGTCTCTGAGTTGTTAGTTGTTCCAGCAAGATTTTACCCTCAAAACTCCTAAACTGGTTTATTTCAGTGTTCAAATGTTCCAGTTAGTTTCCCCAAACTTGAAGATAAGAGAAACAATCCAAAAACTTAAAGCAGATTTATGATTTTTACAACTGTTTATAATTTATTTCAAACTAGCTCCACCTGCAGCAGCTACAACAGTAGGACAGTAAGGATCTGAATGCTTCTCTCACCACTGCTGCAAATGCAAATTCTCACACATCTATCAGTGACTGCATGTAATATATAGACTAGTAACGTTAATACAACCTCCCTGTTTCCTGTAAGTAATGTATTAGATCAACAATCTGTGATTTTACATCAGGAATGACCCTGATTTAGTTTATCTGGTCAGCACTGAGAGGTTGATTCAGATTTCCAAATTGGTATTTCTTTGGTTTCAGTCTCTACCTTTACTATTCTAGCACAAAATGAGTGACTTGAGTTTTATTTGTGTTACTTGCAGCTTTAAAGAAATACATTTTAAAAACTTTTTTTTAACTTAAGTGATTTAGTTACTCACAATAATCCACAGACTCATTTTGGGTGAACTGATCCTCTAAAACTAAATTCAAAGTTCACTTGGTGCTAAAAACTTCAACAATAGCTCAGTAAACCTTGGGTTTATCACAGTTCATGCGTTCTTAAAGTCAGGAGTCAATCTTAGTAGTAAGTACTAAATAATGATTTACTTTACCATCTGATCACAAATGTGTTTTTGTACTTGTAGTTCTATAAGCCTGCTCGATAACTAACAGTTCATCGAGTGAAACACCTCACAGTCCACTAGTGGTAGATTAACTTGACTGGACTTCTGGAATAGATCTTGACTTTGTGTGATTCTTTCCTTTTGCTTTCAGTACAACATGTGTCTGTATTGCATCAGTCTCCTGGGGCTGCTGCTGGTGGAGAAATTAGTCTCTTTGCGCCATCTATGATGGATTTCTCCCTGTTTGATTATTGAATCTCAGTGCAGCATTGTGAGATTAGAAACAAGCCCTTGGCTCTTTGATTCTGAGTGACTGACACCAAAGCCTGACGTTTGGCAATGATGGTTTAGAAAATTGCATTGTAGTGGGCGGAAATGAAAAAAAATACACTCACTTCCAACAAATCTGGCCAGAAATAGAAGGCAATCCCAAAAATGTTATTTAAAAGTCCAGTAATTTTTTTTTTTAATGGGTTTGGATACTTCCCCCAAATTTAGAATACTTCAAAGTCCAACACTAAACTTAGTTAAAATGACTTTGTTCATTCATGTTTTCCATATGCTTGGTTAAATGAACTTTACAACACTGATCCTTTGCTCTTGCTATTCTATTACAGTTCACATGTAAACAGTCAGATAGTGCTGTGCGCGGGATCCCTTGAGACCACAGAGTTGCTGCTCTTCACAAATACTGAGCAGCAACTGCATCAAAGTCAAAGTAACATGTTTTTAAATTAATTTACTTTATTGAGAATCAGTTTTAGAAAATGATACCAGTAATTGAAAATCCAAAAATCAGCCTGGCCGCTAATCAGTGGAACCCTAGTAGGAAGAATAGCTGTGCAAGTTGTGTAATTATTTCAAACACTTGAGGAATTGTGCTTGATTAACTGGCATCATATGTCAGTCAAAGGTATCCTCCACTCCTATTGATAGTCGCTTCAATTGTGTTGCCTCAAAGATGAGATCGCATTAACTTGGTACCTGCCTACTTTGTGTCACCATTGGTTACTTTACTTATCATCAGTACATGTTGTTGATTATCACTCCATGATCTTTGGCCTCCACACTGCTGGTCTCTCTGTGTGTTAAGGCCTGTTTTATTTTTATGTTCAAATACCTGAACAACCTAGATTTAGAAGTTTACCTGAGTTTTCCTTCACTTTTACCATGAAGTTTTTTGCTTGTGATTATAGAAACTTGTCATATTTTCCTGGTTTTATGTGCAGTAATCTAGAAAATACTCATGTTTTTGAAAGCAGTATCATGTACTGTCATCTTATTTAATAATGCATATTAAAGGCAATTCAGTGTGTTCTTCTTTTATATCAGGACACAGTGCATTGATTTCTACTTGACTGATCGAGCTGAGGACATTTTGTTAAAGGCATTGTGTCAACAAAATTAAAGTTGCCAAGAAAGCATTTTCTTTCCAAGCAATGCATTAAGCTATTACTGGAGTGACTGGAGTCTGCTAACAGATGCTGCTGCTCTGTGTTGATTTCACACCTTGCTAGTGTTATTAGCAGGCAGGAGACATCGCATGCATGTGGTGGGTGAAGTAAGGACACAGGGGGAGAGAGGAGGGTGGCAAAATAGATAAATGAATTGTGATAATGACAATCAGTGCTTTATTCATTTGCTCCTTTTATCTGTTTTCTGTCGGTGGGTTTCGACATTAACTGCCTTTTTATCCGTAATTTACTGATCTGCCATCTGCCCACACTGATTTTTATGGGCCGAACACCTCACACTGGACTAAATGAAACCAAAAAGCAGATAATTGTACACATTGTTAGTAACACTGGCAACAATCCTGTTTTGATTTTATGCTAATATCAGGATGTCTTTCTGCGTGCAATTTCATAAATGACAACCATTTGGCACGTTGCTTATTATATGATTTATACAAATCAGTTCGCAACCTTGATTTGTAAATTCCTATTTTGCAGACTCCAAAAGTGGCAACAGACCTAGTTCCAGTCTGCTTCTGTGAAGTGGCTGGCAAAGTGTATTGACGGAGAGATTCTTTGTAAAGCGATGCAAATTCACATTTTATTTCAGTAACTTGAACAAATGCTGAAGGAAGCACTTCTTCAGTGGCTTCTTCTCTCAACAAGTAATTTTTCAGTGACCACGCAGCAGAGGAGGCAGAAGAGACGAAGGCAGATGTTGAACATTCACTGCTTTCCTTTGTCTTCTTGTAGTTTGCTGTTGCCACACACATGAAGACACACACAAATTCTCTATGCACACACACTTACTCACACCACATGCATGCACACACTCATTTCAGCACATCATTTAACATCCCATCTCCTATTCTTATTCCTCAAGTTTCCGCTGGGAATCATTCCGACAATCGGGATATTTTTTTCTTCTCTCCCCTAAGAGTAGCGCCTTTAGTTTCTGCATGGTCGGATAGCAATGTCTAAATGTGAAGCAAGGTCATGGAGTCTTTGTCAGGATGCTCTAGAGAGGACTCACACAGAAAACAAATGGTGGTGAAACAAAAAGCCAACATCACCCTTCGCAGCATGGGGGGTAATTGCATCACAAAGAGGTAATTTAAAACAGGGTCGCAGCCAGGCTGTGGTAGGCCTGCCTGTGTGAGTGTCTTTTATGTGTATGCAATTGTGTAGTATATTGTTGCAAACACAAGCCCCAGTGGTGAAGCAGTTCAGTCAGCGTTGTGTGTCGTAAATCATTCACACAACAATGCGGCAGAGTCTTGGAGATCATGGCTGAAGTATTGTTTACACTGAAATAATGGATGAACTTCAGTCTCAGTTTTAACCACATTTGTCACAAGCTGTCATCGAGCACAGCCTGAAACCCAAGAATTCTTACCAGCAGGTCGATGATAATGGTAATGAAATGCTTTATGGGTAATAATGGGCTCCACTCGGTCTTCTGCCACTCTGTTATTATTTCAGAGATGATATCAGCAAAGTATCAGAACATTGAAATTTAATGTATTTACTGATATGCTTCATTAGGTTTGTTTTGTTGATAGAAAATGGCACTACTGGAACTACTCTGAATCCATCAAAACTCAGTAAAAATTATTTTCTCTCCAAACACATTAGAAAGTCTGTACATACTTCCAATGCTCTAATTCATTTTGTTCTTACAGTTTAAACTCTTTATATTCACATTTTGTGTTCTCATAAGTGGACAAGTCACAAAACTGATCCCAGATTGGTTCACAGGTGCTCTGTTGCACTAAAATGACCTGAGTGGATGGATTTAGGTGGTGTAGCTTATCTGGTGTTTGTTTGGTTTTTTTTACACCAAACCATCATGCGTCATAAGCTCAAAGGGAAATAGCCGCTTGAAATCACCGATACAACATATTTAGCTATTTTGAAGCGGGAATTGTCCTTTAATCTCGGCAGCCTGCAGCACAGGTCAGGTCATCTGGCAGCCGATGAGTCCCAGCAGCTCTTTGAAGTGTGATGAGCTGGTGAAACACCCCCTGCTGGATAAACCAGCGCAGTGCTTCTGTCCGAAAGCTCTTGAAATGCTCTGACTCTGCAGACCCCCTCCCCAGCACAGTGGCTGGTGTCGCAGCCCAGCAGCGTGGGTTGGGACAGGATCCATAATCCTCCGTCTCTGAAGATTCTTCTGGAGAGCAGATGATACAAAAATTTGAACTTGACTCTTTCTGTCCCTCTGCAGTGGGAGGTCTTTTTATCATTCATGACAGCACGTATCAGCGTCTGCTGGCAACTGACAGCCCGTCTTAGCAGTAATGTCACTCTTGCTTAGGAAGTTTGATGTTTTGGGTAAAAGCTGCTAAAGACAGAAGGAGAAAGGAAATCATTTTTTGTATTATGTGTTTCTACATGATTGACACCCAGACAGAGTTGCATTAATAGTATATGTGTTATTGTCATTAGTACTATTCAGGTTCAGTGTCTTTGAACTTTTTTGGCAAGATTGAGGGTGATGTCTGCATATACAAAAGCCACTATCATCTTTTTCATGGATGTTTATGTGGATCAAATCACTGTAGAAATAATGAACATCTTAAGAGTTGTGTTCGGGTCATATAAAAACAGAGGCAGAGTACATTGTTTTGTTAAAAAAACTCATGAAATTGTGTGAGACGTTGTTGACTGTAAAATGGGTATGTCAGCCAGCATGTTTTGCCCTTGTAATGTGCAGATTTGTTTGCATGCCAATGTAGATAAGACACTGCTGTGTCTTTGCTAGTGTGCTCAATGTATCGCTGTGCGGCTGGTTTTGGATGCTGTGAGGCCAGGTCTCTGCCAAGTGACTGGGTCTTAGCAGGAATCTCCTCACAGGCGGTAAATGGATACCAGATTGTTGGTCTCATATATTTAAACTCATTAATGAGATGCATGCTTAATGCCAAGATGCTTGTCTGTGCTGCAGACTCTGTATGTAGCATGATGTAGTGTGACAAGTAATAAATAATGTTGAATGTAAGATACTATGAACATTTTTAGGGAAACATTATTCCTTACTGATAACTGTGAACTGCTGATCACGTTTGCACAAAGATGTAATTAAAATTAGATTTAGGATTTTTGCTTTAGAAGATACTATTTAGTCTGCAAACGTTTCTTTGACTAAATTACACCTGAGAACAAATGCACATTGTACAATAGACAGTATCACTTGAATGTCAAATGATTTAACACTATGTAACCTTACAGTTCCTGCATTAGTAAGAGTGTAGGGTATTTACTCCTATGTCAAATTAAAAACTAATACTTTAGTTTTACTGTATTAAAATTGCAGACCCCATAGTAGTCAATACAATAAGGTCAATTTCAGTAGGTGTATACACCTGTGATCACTGACAAGTTTGAAACTGTGATTCAGGCCTTTAATTTTGTGTCCGCCTTTATTTTTAATGACAAGCTAAATCCTCCTTGGCATTGAAAGAGAATAGAGAGACAGATGAAGAGATTCTTGCAATACCTGCGCTGCAGGAGTTGTATTACTCTTTGAAATACCTTAAAGATGTTTTATTGGAGTGTACGTTTAGTTGGTATTATGCCACAATATACCCTTTCTGCCAGATTTTAGGGGACTGGTAATTCTAAACATCATCTCCCCAACAGCTGTGGAAGTCACTATGTCCATATCATCACACTCTCACCTTTGTGCTTCACTGTCAGGACTGTGCATTCACTACCAGGTTTGTGCCAACCATGCCGGACCCCATCTGAACTGAACAAATTTATCTTGGTCTCATCTCACCAAACAACTTGCTTCCAATATTTATCAGGCTTCTTTTGTGTTATTGAGCAGTTTAGTCTTTCAGTGTCTTTTTTTGTTGTTTCGACTGATTTTCGGTTGGTCACTGGTCTCCCTGGTACTAATCTTTCATCGTGGTAAAGCCTGACAATAAGATTTGTTCATTTCCTCTGGCAGTTCTTTTCCATGTGGAGCCATGATGCAGACATTCAGATGGACACGGTCCAACGGTCCAAAACTAAGAAAGTTCTAGTTCTAGTGTTTAGGTGTCATTTCATACCTTAGTTAATGATTTTGGCTAATCAGAAATCCCAGCTGTACTCAGGTTGGCTTCAGTGATTACAGGGTTTCTAACTTGCAGGTGTATTCTCTTTTGTCGAATTTATGTCTCACTTTGGTGTGTGGGTTTTCAATATAGTCTGTCTAAAGTATTCATTTTTAATTGTTCAGAAAGAAAGAAACTCTACTGGTCTGGGCTCGAGATGCCCACCAATTGTAAATAACAGCACTTCACACAAAGACACACAAAGAGCTACCTTGAGCTAAGCTCCAACAGATGAAACTGACATTGAACAGCTAGTAAGCAAGTGAGCACGCTTTACAAATAACATGTTACATTAGGTAGTTTGTGGGTGTGAAACATTTCAGGTTGGTGGATATTTTCCTTTTATTGAGCTTGTACCATAATCAATTCCGCTGCAATGGGAAAATAATGGAGTAGAGAGCTGACACAAAGGGGACAAGAGTGCTGAGCCGTATTTTCTCTGTATATAAAACCTGAGCGGGAATATGACTTATGCCTCCTACTGGCTGCTTCTCCATATCTTCAGTTTAAGTATAGAAGTGTGTGTTTAACTAGGGACAATTTATTCTAACTAGTGAATATTGTGATGCTTTTCAAAACTTCATGTTCAAAGTGGTAACAGACAAGTTTCAGCTTTGACATATCATTATAAAGTAAATGCTGATTGCACAATATGATGGCTTTAGCATTATGACAGCCCCACCTTTCGATCTGTTCCCTTTGAGCAGGACTGGACCTAGCTTTTGGGTTTTTTTTGTGTCTCACAAGAACACCAGTTCACCTGATCGCCACCCTCCCTAAGCCTGGCTCTGCTGAAGGTCTCTTAATAAATCAGCTTTCATTGATTTATTAGGATATAGGGTGAACAGTGCTCTTGAGAGCCAGCTTTTGTGTGGCTTTACCCAAACACTACTTTTATCAGGAAGACACTGATCATCGAATCTATCATTTATCATATCTCTCTCTCTCTCTCTCTCTCTCAATCTCTATCTCACATACACAGGATGTTCACTTGTTTTTATTTTCTAAGAATTCATCCGAGGAGTACACAAGCATCCTTTTGACTTAGTGAGTCTACAATTTATTCAACAGCACTTTGTCTGGAAAACACATATCATCCGATCCATCATTTATCATGTGTATATGTTCTCTCTCGCTCTCCCTCGCTCACATTGGATATCAGCACTTGTTTCAGAATTCATAGCAGTTGAGTGTACAGTTTTTAAGGTGTTCGTCATGTTTCCTCTCTCTCAGTCTTCCTTGGAGTGGCATGGTTGGTATTCATATTCAGGTGGGTTAAAATGCCAGGTCAGATTTATTTATTTATTTTTTGCTTGTCCCAGTCAAGACCTGCATCTAAGCCTTGCTTTCAGTATTTAATTCTGTCTGTCACCAGGGAGGAAGTCTCCCAGGAAAATGTTGTCACAAAGAACAACCGGAGTAATTGTAGGAACTATAATCTGTTGTCAGAGGAGGCAATGTAGAGTCATGAAAAAAGTTTCCATACACTTGTAAAGACCCTATGGATCATGCAGTCTTGAGTTTCCAATGACTACTATAACTCTGAATTTTTTATGATAGAATCATTGAAACCCATGCGCCTTTGTCACAAGGAAAAAAAAAAAAAACAACCATGCAATTTGCTTATTGCTTTTGGCAGTAGCCAAATTGTTTGTGGTGGTCATTCTGCTTATGCTACCATTAGCTACAAAAAAGAAACTATTCTTTCTTCTCTCTTATTTCCTGAATAATATTGATTGTTTCTTGTACTGTAGTTTCTAGGCTCTGAGGAAAATGGAAAGCATCAACGGCACTAATAGAAATACCACTTGGAAATTCAGTGGGGGTTAAAAAGTTGTCTGTCGCCACTTTAAGTAATTCTGTCCATTTGTAGTGCCTTTGTTGCTGAACTTGAGTGACAACCTAATGTCACTTAAGGCAGTTGCGTTTAATAATGTCAACAAACAGCTTGACCTCAATCCATTATTTTTCACTCTTACTTCTTGAGTTTGGTGTCCTGATTTTCTGCTCTGCAGGGCATGCTAATCTTCTTCACTTTACATCAGCAAAGACAAAAATAAAAGCCTGGTTTGACTGACATGACAACAGTGGGTGCAATGGGTCAGACAGACAGTGCCTATTAGGAATATCACTGGAGACCAGGATATGTCCTGTTGTGTTTTTATTCTGCAAATTTCAACAGATAATTTTAATTTAAACGTGCAATTTTTCCTTGCTGGTTGACGATGATGGTGTCAGTGTCAAATGAAGCATCACCTCCTTGATCCTGATAGACTCTTTTGGTTGTTTAACCTATAAAATAATATTGCATTTTAGTTTAAGTTTTCTCTATAAAACCTTCATCAATCTTTGTAAACGTTGCACAGAAAAAATACAATATTATACTGTACTGATTAAATCATATATCAGTCAGTTGTTTGAAGCATTGTAGATCCATTTGAATATATAAAACATTGAGTTCTCATTTAAAAAAAGAGCAAAAACTTATACATTGTCTCTGACTTTTGTGTATTTGAGACTGGGCAAAAACGACATTACAAACACATTTTAAATATAATTTATAGAAGACCAAAGAAACAGATCAGTAATTAAAATCATTATGCCTAACAAGGCCTGCAAGATGAACATGAAGCATGTAAGAGGCTACCACTGGGGAGCTCAATGTGTACAACTTCATCAGTTCCCTCAAAAGAAGGCTGTGCTGCAGGACTAAGGTTGCCATCTTTTCAACAAAACCTCTCATGTACTGCAGCAACAAATCTCTGTGCTTCACTTGCCTGTGACCACCCAGTCCTGTGGGACACCGTCAACCCTGGCATGAGATTACCATAAACCTTGAGCCATGCCCATTCACAGCTCAAACAGAGAGGCACCGGAAATGAGGAGACACACACACACATTGGATTTTCAGAGCCCCATTGTCTTCCTGGATGCTGGGTGTTGAGATAAACCCCATAAAGAGGGGGGAGGAGGTGTCGTCAGTGATGAGAGTGGCAGTGTTGGTGGGATACACGTTTTTCCTGAGCCACTGGTGCCAGATGCTTGTGGTGTGCCAAAGACAGCCACGTGCCACCCACCCCTCCTCCCCCACCGTCCTCTGCCAGCTTGACACAACCATCTGCGCGTTTGCTTGGCAGCCTCTCCCTCCAGTCAATTTACATTCTTGCGTGATTCTCATTCCTTCCCATTTGTGCCCCCGAGGGAATGTGTCAAGGTGTTGGAGTCCAAGAAGTCCCTTGAGGATGCCTGCGAAATGAGCTCAGCAATTTGTAATTCCTAAACTCTACCCTGAGCAGTCTGTATTCTATTAACATTTATTAAACCATATCAAAGACCTGAGAGAAAGCACTGAGAAAGAGTACTGTGTTGATGCCGTGCTCTCACACTGCTCAGATTTTTCAAGAGGTATGCAGCTCTATCTGTCCACCTTATCATGAATTTGACATCACCCAGAGCCAAAGTTGGCCATTTTCTTTCTTTTTTTTTCTTCTTGAAGTGTGATTACATTTTCTGTGATGGCTACAGATAGACTCATTCCATTCTGGACTGAGAGAAAATATATCTTTGTAGAAACAGGCCTTTTGCTCATTTCATTTTTTCATCTCTGTAGAAATTGAGGTACAGTTAGACAATCTTGGACACTGTAAGAGCGAAGTGCAACATAAGAGAACAATTCAGGAAGAAAAACAACAGATGGTGAGGTGTGTGAGGCGGGAGGGAAGACGCAGCATATTGTTTTCAGGTAAAATTAAATCAGAGGTAATAAGGAAACATAATGCAAACTGATCTGTGATCACATGTTATCTCTGAACTTTCTCATTGTGTTTCCTCTCCTGCCATAGCTCATTGTCTTTCTCGAACCAATTAGTCCTGTTTCAAATTGTTCAAGTAGTTTTTATTGCCAATCAGATAGCCGTCATGCCCCGGAGGTCTCTGTTTAATATTTTATCCGCAGCTGGGTGAATACCATCAGCAGAGATTCCTCATTCCCCTCATTTCATTTTAAGCTTTCATTTAAACCCTGCCGCTCAGAATAGAGGTATCAAAACCCAGTCTAAATAATGATGATGACATTTACATGACTAATTGATGATATGGTACCATTCCAGCTCGTTCTTTTGAACAACACACAAGTGATGAGAGTACTAATCCATGCTGATGTAGGGATCAGAATCATGCAAATTTAGAACAGTGGTATTAGCCAGCAGGGATGTACTGTAACTAAATATTGTCAGGGCATACACTGTTCGTTGTCAAGGAAGTGAGTGTGTGCAGGCTTCCTGTGCTCTGGAAAGCAGGATTAGACTTTATGTTCTAAGTTTTATTGCTCTTATTACCATGTTGCTTATAATCTATGTGAAAAGGCAGCATCCCTTCCTTTACCCTAGGTGTTGTGTGTGTGTGTGTGTGTGTGTGTGTGTGTGTGTGTGTGTGTGTGTGTGTGTGTTTGTGGCAAATCGTCCATTTCAGTCAACTGTTTCAAATAAAAAGTTCCTTTATTAGTCAGGTAATATTGCAGTTACAGTGAGTTGGAAGATAGGAGATTATAGAATATATTTCTTTCATTAATTTCTAATAGTAATTTAACTTTGAAAATTAACTCAACCCATTGAAAAGACCAGCAGATGGATGCTGTGGTCTATTTGAGGAGAAAAAGTTTACCCACAAAGTCCCATAATACAACAGTACTTCATAAATAATTAACAGTAATTAGCCCACGTCTGCTGACTGTGTAGCTGACAGCATCTTTTTTATTAGTCTTTATTCATTATTTCCCAATCATTGAAAGTTCATGTGTAATCATAACTTATCTAACTACAGCAACTTGCGGTACCATAAAAACATGTTTTCATTGTAACTAGTATACCTGATGCTATTTTGATGGTTAATTTAGTGATTTGAAAAGCCACGTTCTATATACGTAGTTATGGGAAGGATCCTAACACACAATAATGTCACTACTGCAGATATCAGGCTGGGAGGCTGTGAAATGACATAGACGATGTTAGAAAAATATTTTTGAATTGAGTAAACCAATCAGAACAGTACAGTGTCATTTACTGTTCGATCCTGATCAAACCTGACCCGGGGATTGGTTATAAGTAGCTGAGTTACCGCTGTTGTCCCATGTGTGTAAATGTGTGCAGCACTCTCACTTTGATTTGATGACTTTCATTTGTGTGTATGCTGCAGGTATTTAATAAACGCAATGCAAAGAAATCCTACAAACAGCTGGAAGCAACAAACTAAACTTCAGAGCCTGTTGACATGTTGTCAGAACAAAGAGATTTAAATCTGTATTAGATCCAGCACAGTAAATGAGGCATAACTCACAATGAAGGAATTGTATGTGTGTGCCTTCGTCAACTAAAGGCATGTGAACTGTGTTTTTTACGCTCTATATGATGTTTTTTGACATCACAAAGTTGGTGCTGTTTGGGCATAGACTGAAAAATGAGTGTCTCCTTCCAAAGTGTAAGAGTTGGCATCTTTGATAACTCTTATGCTTTTTTAAGTAGGTTGTTCTGTACCTTATTTAAAATTGCATTTTGGAAATATAGTACTGCTAATAATCTCTCTCTTTTTTTTCTTTTCTTTTTTTTTTTTTACAAAATGTTCTTTAATTTTAATAGAATACAGCTACCTTTTTTGTCATCTGATTATGTAATACTGTTCCATATTTCCAGTTCTTGTCATGTTGGCTTGTGTAGATGTTTTTATTTTTATTTTTCTGTTTGTGATGTCTGTTCAGTCACATGCCACAAAGAAACTAAATTATTCAGCACTCAGCTAAAACTTTATGATTTATTTTTGCAGTAATTACCTTAAATTTGGCACATTTTATCTGTGATCCCTCCTCACAGCGTCCTATCACAACTCCCAGCAACAGCACACTGATTATAAACTAAAAGAAATCGTCAATGTGTGAAGTAATCAGTCTTACATCAGCATAAGTGTGTGTTGTGTTCCTGTTGCTGTTGCAAGTTTCTAACTGAGAGTAGCAGAAGAAACTTCAGTGTAATTCTGGATATTAAGTTAACACTAAGTTTATTATGGGAACAGAAGGAACCTCTCTCCTTTAAGAAGTGACTGATTGAGTGCTCTAAAGCTGTGGAAGGAAGAACTCATTCTGCACTGCATTGCATTTTCAGTCAATGTTTTCATGGGAGAGTGTCCATAGATTAATTATGTTTTGAGCTGTACCTGAGACAGCTTTGCTTCCATTGTTTTTATGTTCTCTTGTTTTTTTACTCTGGGCTCTTTTTGGTGAGAACAGAGAGGGTACAGGCAGTCAGTGGTAGTGGCTGAAGCTTTTATTTAACTTTTATGTTGTTCTGAGGATTTGTTGTTTCTTTGTTTGTTAGTAATAGTTTTGTTAATAAACGCCACTTCTGTCTGCATAGGCACCGAAGCTTCCTTCAGCACCCAGAGGACATAGGGCATTAGCATTCATTGCCAGTTAAAAAAGATGGATCTTTCTAGTATACTTTGTTCGAGGCGCTACACTAAATTGCAACATTGAATACATTGGTGAAATTGAGATAACTTGGTTTTGTCCTAAAGCTTTGCGTGTGCTCTTCTTCTTCTTCTTTAAACTTTGGGTATTGAACGTTGGCATTAACATTAATTTTGAGCTGTATTTCTAGCAACTTGGCAAACTAACTCAGGTGGTCAGCCATATGTTTTCATATGTCTTCATCAACTCCTGATGAATACATTTTGCTCTATAGCAGCTAAATGCTTCTGTACTCTACCTGCCTAGCAGCTGTTTTTTTCTAGTAAAGTATATTTTATTTTTCCTGGTGGGTGAGGATAAAGCAATAAAGCAAAACTGAGCAAATAATCTTATATATAAAAAAATAAATAAAAAAAACACTGAATAAATGTATCAGCATCTCTGTCTAAGCCCTTAATACTGACAAAAGGCCTCTACTAACCCAAGCCCTATATAGTCCACACCTGTACCACTGGGTGGCAGAAATACAAGAAGAAAAAAGTTTTCAGAAAGTGCTGCAGCTGGAAGCAGGACTGGTGAGTGCTGACATTGAATTTAAAGGTGTCGGCCACTAAACAATCCTCCGTCGTTCTCCCCGTTGCTTCTGTGCAGGTCTCCCGAGGCGTGCTTGTCCGCAGCCGCCTTGACCTTTTGTGGCCTCAATCCAAACAATCAGACCTCCCTTGGTGGAGGCTGTGACCGGCAGGGACCAGTGTTTGCTCTTGTGAAACGGGCTGTGCAGTTTAAAAACGCCCACGACCCTGTTTCCCCCACCACCGCCACCTAAGTGGCACACTCTTGGCAGCCTGATCCGAGGGCTGACGGACTTTATGTGCTTGTAGAGGCCGACATAGGATCCGTGTCTGGTGATGCTTCATCCAGGCTAGCTACTCAAAACCTGGAGGTGCTCTATGCAGACGGTCTATTAGCTTTAAGTAAGATTGTTTCTTAATCCTCATTCATTTCTATTTATGTGTGTGAATTTATTTCTTTGTCTGTTTGTTTTAGTTGTGTTGACATTAAAAATACGTGTGTACTTCAATAAATAGGCTAAAGTGTTTAAAATCAAAGTAAGGCAGTTCAGTTCAAAATAAACCATTTTTCTTTCGGTCTGTATTAAAAATATATTATTAAAATCAGTAATTATTCATTTTGACTGAAATTCAACATTTTAGCCTGATAAATTGTTATCAGGATAGCTATTTTGCCCAGCCCAGCATGATGACCCACTATTTTCACCTTACACGTGATAATTTCTCACATTGGTTACATAAAAATATTGATTAGCACGGCTTTAACCTAAACCAATTAGTAGTTACTAAATTTAACCCTGACTTTAGTGCTTGCAGAGGATAGAGAATATTTAAATGAAACATTTTCTAAAGGTCATTTTTTAATGCTGTCTCACAAAAATTACATTGCCATTAAACGTAACTGCATTCTCATCTACATTTTGAAACACATAGTTTCTTCCTGAAAGATGTGATGTAGTAGGAAATGCTTTTAAAACTACTTGGTTAGATTTAAGAGAACATCCTATGGTTTGGGTTAAAATATGACCCTTTCACAACACGCTTGAAGTCTCATATACAAGAAAATTAAGGACTAAGACATGTATTTATGATATGTTGCAAACAAATGTAACCCAGGAAAAAATACATAATTAAGAATGTAATTTAAATCAATAAGATATTTTTAGGAGACGGGACTGCATGTTTAAAGGGGCTGACAAGCAATGTGTTTAACTGAATGATGCTAGAATCTCTGGTAAAAGTAAACAAGCCTTTAATTTCTTTCATCAGTCTCATATCTACAGCAACAAATTTACACAGATGATGCCGTGTGAAACCTTTGTGAGCCATGTCACAGTTTTCCATTTACTGTTGTGGGTAGAAAAGAGCACTAAGAGTGGAGTGTGTGTTGGCTGAATGTGTCTGATTGCCACTGTCAGCTGAAAGAATGAAGGCTGGTTGCAGGATGGAGAATTCGTGAAGTTTCTTTGGTTGCAATCATGCACAAAGTGAACTTTGATGAGAAAGGTTGAATGAAAATAAAACATGTTAAGAAGAGCTCCACATGGTGCTTCATAAGATTCGTAAATCCCAGCTCTTCACATTCAGTTGCTCATTGGCCAACAGCAGAAATCTGTACTTGTACGGGCTCCTTGGTGTGCATAACCAAGAAAATGTAAAACAGGGATAGAAAAAAAGCATCTGCGCTCAGCAAATCATTTTTTTGACAGAAAATAAAAGTAAGAACTTCTTAGTTTTCTGCGTGGACGACAGCACCCTGAAAAGTCACTGTTATTTAGAGTTATTGAACCATTTTCTGAGACCTGCAGAGGTTGTTGTTGATGTTTTTGGCACTTCATTAGAGAAGCTGATGTTGCCTCTGAAATTTAGTGATAAAAAAGTTGATGGCTTTTGTTCGCATAAAGCTTTCTCACCAGCCTGTACATTCTGCAATAATTTAGCTCTCCCCACGCTGCGGTCTGTCATCCAGCTCAGCAAGCAGAGTGTTGTTTTATGTCTTTAAAGTTATCTTATATCACATCACTGTGTTCAGGATGGCAAAGAGCACAGTGTTCTTTCTCTAGTCATGTCTATTTATGAATATATAACACCATGTACTCTCAAACATTCTCGCCTCCACTCTCCTACTATATGCAGCCTCATCCTGGATTCATCCTCTCTACTCTGACCCGGAGGTTTCTCGCCATTTAGACTTGTAACAGTATCGATTCATATGTAAACAGGATGTGGTTCCCATTTTCCCATGGTGCAACCTCACCTTAACTCGTACATCAATACGTCAATGCTCTCCTCTCAGACTTCCACAGTGCACAGTCAGAAATTGATATCCAGCATGGGTTAAATAGACAGCTATAAATGTCATACAAAATAAATGTACATGTGCACAAACTCAGGCATAATTTCACTTTTTACCTCTCTGTTTGATCCAGTTAGCCACCACATGCTAGTCAAACCACAATGTGAAAATCAAAGAATTAGCTATTGATTTAGAAAGGGGTGTTTGAATTAACTGGACAACTTGTTATGTATAATTTAAAGTAGAGAAAGTGTTCTAACTCCTTGGAGATGATGCTATGATGTATACAGGCCTTTCTTTTTTTCTTTATATACTTATTTATCCATTCATTTATCTGGAGGAAACCATAAACACACTGGGATGAGATGTTAGAGGCAAAAACAACAGTTTATCTGGTCAATTGTTTTGAGACATTTTTTCATGTCTTCCTTGAGTCGAGTAGAAAGAAAACATCTAAAATGCACATTTAGGTGTCTGTTGGACATTTATGCAAACTGCCACATATTTAATGAAATAATACTTAATTAACATGTTTAAACAAAGAATTTCAGAAAACTTAAAAAAATAAAAAAATATTGTTTTAATGTAAGTAATCATGTGGGGAAGCTACTTGTGATATTAATTTTTAAAAAATTTAAAAAAGGCTTCCTATACAAATATATAGAATTTTGCATCTTTTGTTAACTCCAAATGTGTTTTTCTCATACTTTGAGCCAAAAATCCCCACAGTTTCAATCTTCTTTATATTCTGAAGGTTTTCATGAAGGGTTTGTTCATGTATCATTCACAGCCTGATTTATAGAAAATTTTATTCCCAGAAACATGGCAAAAATAGATTTTTTGCTGGCTGTTGAGCGTATTTTCTAATTCATTGAGTGATAAAAGGAGATATTTGAAATCCCCATTGTAAAAAAGATCCTTTGGATCTTATATGCTGGCAAATCAAACAAAAACTTCAAAACTGGCTTTATTCAGCGTTCAGATTTCTGCACATTACCATATTTTTAGAAACAGCTTATTTGCATATTTAAACATAAACTTTCAGAAAACTTCGACTAAATAATGGGATTGGAAGTAAGCAACTGGGGATGTCTCATGGTGACATTTACTATATAGTAAATATTGTTACTGTATAATTACTGTAAAATTTGGTTCAATAACAAATAAATAATAAGAAGCATTCAAAGATTTCTGAGTCTCGCCCCCTGGTGGGAGCATTAAAGGATCCTGTTGTAGACTGTTGCAATCTGCCACCTGAAGGTAATTTTATCTTGAAATTTATGGCATCAGAGAGCTTTTATAAGGTAAGCAGCGGTAACACCTGCAGATGTGTCTGTACGTTTAAAATATGTGCGATCCTGTAGTCCTAATTCATTTCTAAATACATTTAAAAATGGCATGTAGGAAAGGCGCTAATAAATTCCCCTTAGCAAATGGTGACCTCAACATTTTCATTTAGGCTCCTCCTATCTTTGATGATAATGAAACCCTTCACTTCCTTGGAGCATGTTTCTAAACTGAAGAAGTGGAATTCATTACACAAATTTCACAAGCCCGGGCTATCTTTCCATTAGGCTATAGCTGTCCTAGATACACTGTTACAGTGTAAGTCATTCACTCAACTGCAGTCCAACAGTTTCATCTAACTGCTCGGAGACCACTCACGCTGCTGTTGCTCTGCTATGCCGGATTGCTTGGCAGTTCTGATGCTTATCATCAATTTCAGTTTGGAGCTTCCTTTTTTAATGGCCCAGTCTTATTTCGCGCTGAAAGGTGGATTATATGCATTATTCACATTCTAATATTGCGGTGATATTACAAATCCTCCCCTCTCCTCCGCATGCATGCACAGCCACAAACACTCCCCAACACACACTCTCTCGCCTCGCAGTGATAAAATATGTGCATACTGTTTACAGCTTCATAAATTGGGGATGCAGACTCAGACATAAAAGATTACATAAAGCAATTCCTTGTGGTTATTTTTCTCGGTTCATTCTCCTCACATGGAAATGAACTGCAGAGATTCTCCCCGTGTGGCTGCATGAACCTCCGACTCACTTGCCAAGCCGCAGCACAAAGTATTATACGGCATACAACAGGAAGGCACATTGAGGAGCCGTGGGCAGGGAAGCCGGTTTTCCCTGTTCATGTGCCGTGTGAAGAGAGGTGCAGCACAGTCCTCTTGTAACCAAAGGCCTTGGAGGGGCCCCAAAGCAAGAGGAAGACTTGACTAGCTGACCGCAATCTATTATTAAGCAGCAGATCAAAGCTGAGGGAAGATGAGGGCATCTGCAGGACTGCTGGGGTCGACAGAGTTCATCTCGATGGGTTGGAGGTAAAGGCAAGATAGAGGGAATTTATTCATTTTACATCCTCAACATGGTGTTAGTTGTTGGAGGATTGGTGCTAGTTTGTTGTAAGAAAATAGCAACTTTTCTTGACCTTCCGGCTTGGTCAAAAAAGCATGAAGTGAGCTGCTTTACTGGCTCCGAACACATCATTGTGTTTTTGTTTTTATTTATTTATGTTTTTCTGTAGACTTAAACCACTGAGTGGATAAAAATCCTTGCCTTTCTGGATTTTCATGTCAGTTCTAAGAGGAGTCCCTGTTAAAGCAGCAAGTTAATGTACAGATGTTTGCTATTTAAACATGTTTGGTCTGCACTTAACACCTACCCTCAAATAACAAAAACATCATTCACCATAAAAGTAATTCAGCAGCCTGCACAATATTTAAAGGTTTCACAAACAAACAAGATGTATAACCACTCAGGTTCACGTGAGCATTGGATGAGAATGCTAAAAAAAGAAAAAAAAAACACTACATAGAAAGCTTTCAGCAAGAATCTGAGCATCTCTTGATTTGCATTCAGTCTGAATGCCAGATTTCTTCGTGCTATTCATACTTAAGGCAAACCACAGAATAATATTCCAATATAAGACCCAAAGGATAGAGAGGTATAAATTAAGTGTGAAGATAGAGGGTGAAATATGCCAAAATGTAGAGAGTTTGTCAGTTTAAGTCTATGACATCTGCGATATTGCATGAAAAGATGGCGCAGTTATTTTGATCACTGAGCGAAGAGCCGCTGCCATAAAAGTAAATAAAGTGTGACTGTGTTTTCGGTGGCTTTCATTGTATACAAACTCAGTTTAGGTTTTGAATGATTTTATAAGTCTCTTGTGTGCCCGAATCCCTAAAAGGAAATCTAATTGGCATTGCCAAAAACAATAACATCAATGACGGATATACAGCAGAAACGCTGTACGCATCCCCCCTGCATTCTCTATGAACATCTGGCTAACACCTGTCGTCTCCCGCTGCATCTCTTTATTGCAATAATCTGCGAATAAAAACTTTTCATCTCAGGTCACAGCAAGTCAAAAGGAACTTTGAAAAGAGGTAAACAAAAGTGCACTGTTTTGTGATTTGCCCAGAAAAATATGAATCCATGTTTTGATCACGTTTTGATCTTTTTTTTTCTCTGTATTTATTGCAGGGTTTACTGTTCTCGCCCTCTCTGGGGTAAAATATCCATTTTTGGAATCAATCAGTGAAACTGTTTCAGATTATATCTGTAAGGAGCATTGCCAATATTCCATTATAGAAGGAACAACATCGGGCCTGTTTATGGGCATATTTTCCTAGTTAAATATTAGTTTTGGCTCCTTTTACTACTTGGCCTGATGTCTCCAGACCAGCTGTATTGTTAATAAGGCAGGTGTGCAGAGATAGCACACTCTGCTGTAACCTTTGTGCCCCTCTTATTGACATAACTGAATCGATAAGTTAATACAAAATACAGGAAATATAAGGGCAAGAAGTCACAGTCCACCTGTCTGTGACCTTTTAAAAGAATTCCAGGAATGAGGCATCTGAAAACACCTCCTGCCACATGATGCTATAGTACAAGATTGCTGAGGCTTTGTTGAAGCTACAAATAGAGCAGCACAAAGTGAGAATCTAACAAAGAGGATCAAGTCGAAGCAGGGCTACAGAAAAGTGTTGCATCACAATGCTCATGGCTTCTTAAAACAGCCCCTTCACTAAATAGACTTGTTTGTCCGCCAGGGGGTCCTGTCAGGGGCTCAGATGCCATTAAAATTTGATGGAGCTGGATGGAAGTAACCTTTAAGGCATCCCACTGCTGTACACTCCCAGGTGACCTTTTCCTTTTAGCTGGACTCCTCCCTTCAGTATCTAACTTGTCCTGATGCTGGCTGGACAAGGTGTGCACAGTGAGAATCAGACTCGGACACAAATTATGTCTTGTGAGTTGCAATAGGGAGAGACTTTTCATATTATATTTCACATTACTACTCATATACCAACTGATTCTACAAAACCTAAATTGCAAATGTTTCAGGAATGTTTTTTGCCTTCTAGGCAGCCACCGACTTCCATTTATTTCACTGCATTGTAGAAAACAATCTGCAGAGACTTGAGATACTATTTCATTACATTAAAGATTTCTTGTTTTTGCTGCTGTGTAACGGCTTTAAATCTGCTCCTAGGATTCTGCTCATGGGAGTTCAGTTCTATTTGTTTTCAGAATTACCTGTAGAACAAGAACCTCTTTTGCATGCTGGAGTGCTCTCGAATGCATCTCCCAGAGGAGTCCTGAAAATGGTCCTGGCAAGCAGCAGCAGGAGCAGATGATTATAATGTAGTATTGGTTATAGATAATGGCAAGAAATGATTCATTGAATGAATTATCTTAGTTTGAAACAGTCAAAATCTGATTCAGATTGAAATTTTATATGCTGGGGAGAAGTGGTCAGCACTAATGTATTTCTTTTTCATGCTATTTAAAGTTTCCAGGCTAAAAGGGTAGTTACTTGTTGGATTTATTTTCTTTTTATCATCCACTGGTTGCATTATGACATGAGAGCAACATCTATAACACATGTAAGACAGGTGACCTCAAGCCATTTTCCTCAGCAAATGGAAATTCTGCTTCTTCTATAAATGTGTGAGGCGATGATACCAAACAGTGCTCCAGATGACACCACATTGTTTGTGTTTACCTCAAGAACAACACATACAAACATTTTCTGTCCTTACGCACAGGATGAACAGTCATTTGTCTGTCCGAAACCTTTACAAATGACTGTTGGACAATTTACCAGTGCAATGGTAAGGTCTGGATAGGTTTAGGCAAAGAAACAACTGGGTTTGGATTAGTGAAAAATACTGTGGGAAGTCCTTATTGCAGCAAAGTGTAGCACATATCAAATTAAACTGCATGACACCTTTAAAACAATGCCAGTTACTTGTTTTTGCTTGAATTTGGTAAAATTTAAAAAAAAGTTGAATTTTCATCTAATTTGATTACAGATACAATCTGTATACAGCTCTGCATCCATCACCACATCCGTTACTGACCGTTTGTATTACTCATTAACTTGTCATTGCATAAATATTTAAATGTCTATCTCGATAACTAATACCAACATATATATGTAGTTATATGTAGATAACTAATATCTACAAGCACAATCATCTGGGCTCAGGAGGGCCATCCTAGACAAAGAGGAGTCTAAGGCAAAGTGGCCATTGTGGACCCCTTGTTTGAGGTGAAGGTGGGGGACAAACATTTGACTGGTCTCTGCAACTATAGGCTGCTGTATGTTCATATGTAGGTTAATAAGATATTTATTTAGGTTAGGAACTAAATCCACGGTTAATATTTGTTCCTGATTTCATAATACAAATTTTATTTTTATTTTTCAAATCTTAAAGGATTTACACAAAATGATAGAAGGTCAGGATAGCCTAGACTGTTGAGGAAAAAAAAACAACAAAATACAACAGCTTGTCCTTGTCATATCCAAGATATATAAGCAAAGCTAATAAAATTACCCTCAGAACCAGACTAAGTATTGGAATGAAAGTGTGCATCACCTGCTGTCTCCTTTGCCAGATCTTTTGTTGACCTGTCTATCTACCACAAGCTCCTCCCAGACTTTTTGGCTATAGAACAGCATCATCCCACCTCCGTGACCCCGTCACATATACTACTGCTACAAGAGGGTTTTGTCACTTGAATGTACAGATATGTTGTGTTTGGGCTTTATGCTGAAATGACTGTCGCTCTTCCTTGTTGGACAGTCTCAATGATTGAAATACATTAAACCAGCACATGTGGACAATATGTAGACTTTCAACAAGTCAAATGAGGACTCTTTTTATAGTGATATTTATTAGGCTAGTGCAGTTTGTTTACTCCACCTGGAAAATGTGTTTTATTGTACATATATTTTGAGAATGGGGAAAAGTTTGTTTTGAAATAATTCCGTATTGGAGATGTTTTTTGAGTAGTACTGTGTTACCAAGGTTCGCAACGTTTTCTTTTTCATCTACACGTCCCACTTCAACAACACAGCACTCTCTGCTTCAGCAGAGTCCCTGTTTGATTTCCCAAGAGACACGCAGCACCTTACCAACCGATGTGAACACAATTACTTCAAGATTAATGTCACAAAACTGGAGATGTGATCACAGCACTCAGATGAGATGTTACCACACTTCTGCCTGCACTGCTCAAAAGCCTCATATTGTTCTCAAAGTGATGTGGTGTATTCACGTTTGATATATGTGCAAAGACAACATTTAACACAATGCAGTTTAAAATAATCAAAAATATATTTAAGCTCAAGCAGCATCAATGAATGCATTTACAATAAATCGAATGAAAGAGAAGCACAATACAACCTGTTAACCACTTGTTGATTCCCACTGAAGTGTTGTTGTCAGGCTTTTGGGACTGAAGGAGCACACAAGGATTTTCATTTTTTTTCTGTCCTGATGAAGGACTTCAATTTTCTTTCCACTGTAAGGGAGATAAATGAAGGTGCTGAGGCAATTCACAGCTGAGCTTAAATGTGTTGTTGATGTGTGTCGCTGAAGTGGTGAGATAAATGTAAAAGAATCACACAGGACACAAAAAATCTTCAGTAGTCTCATTGATAATTTCGACAGATAACTAAAACCTTAAACTCATGATGATGACAAAACATAGGGGGTGGATGACAAATGCATGCATGAATCCATCTATTTCCTTCAACCCCAAGAGTTGTTCCATGCATGATTACTATCCTACTGTACAGCCTGATGAGATAAGGACCTCATTTTAACCTTCAATATATTTGATAACTCAAGAACCTTCTTTGTTTGTTTTAAATTCCAACTCGAGCCTTTTTTATACTTTGTAAGCACAATTTAAAATAAGAAATCCTCCAAAAGATTGCAACAGGACGGGTTTTGAATAAAGATACATGGGCTTATTAAAGTATGTTTGCAGCCAATTTTTATTGACATTCAGCTTAAAAGTGAGGCTTGGAATAAATAGTGTTGGTACTTTAACCATCTGCCTGGGTAGCATGCAAATTCGAAACATTTAGAAATGTAGAAATTACTGCTACAGAATACTAATAGGTATCTATGTGCACAAATTTTCAAAATATTCCAGTTGGTTCCTGTTGTACTTATAGATTTCAGTGATTTGGAGTGGTAACTAGTATTTGGTACATGATGGACTTCATTACCTATTGCTGGGAAATGTACTATTCTCAGTCCACATATCCATTTGAAGCATGCGGTACATTTTAGTTTTTGTGTCTGGAAAAAGATTGTTTTCTGTTCTTATGTCAGGTGTCACCTTGTTTTCCAGTTTTGGAACAGAATGTCAGTCTTCCTCAACAAGTTAATGGATGTTGCTCTTAACGCTGTGTAAGATTCAGAAGACGAATGGGTGTAAAATAGCTTCAGGAGCTGCTGGATAATGATTTTATTTCATTCTCGGCGCAGTGTCCAGCAATCCTCTGGCAGATTGTTCCGGGAGCGGATGTGTTTGTGCCATTGATCTTGGCCATCTGATAAGGAAACCCAGCGACAGGCTGTTAACCTCAAACAGTGGGAGCATTAATCCATTTTGAAACATCCCGTTGCTTTTCTCTTTGCTCTGCTCGATTTCTCCTGTGCAGACACACAGAGGAAAGGTAGCTCTAAACTACTCCTACCTGCCTCATACCTTTTTTAAAAAATTTCCCTCAAAAGTGACATGTTGCAGTTTCATAAAACACAATCAAAACACCTGATGAACGTTCAGAAATGTTATCAGTCAGAGAAAGGAAATAGGGCTGTTTCCCCACAATAGAGAAAATCACATTCGTTAGATGCTACAAGATTTTCATCTGACTGCAGCCTTATACTGGTAACAGATTCAATAGAGAGAATTATAGAGCCCTACAGCAGTTTACAAGGCTTTTCGAGTTAACAGGTCATCCCGTTTCAAATGTTTACCACTGTAATGAGAAATGGTAGCTCTGAAAACCATTTAGCTCAGGGCGTGCCTGAAGAAATATACAGGATTGGGCACTAATAGATTTGTTAAAGGAAGTTGCATTGAGGGAATTTTATCATTAATGGATGTGTTTTAAAAAGAGCTGAAGGTTAATGGAAAGTGCCTCGGGGCAAAACATCAGATCACTTAACATCAAGGGATGGTTACTAATGAATTCTGTGACTGATAGCTGCTTTGAGATTATTATAAGTTATTATAGGTGTATGCCCCTTTCCAACACATGGAATCTGATGTAACTCTTTCTAATTAAACTAAAGTCAGCGGAAAGTCAACAGTCTGGATGAGGACTGTGGGATTTGAAAATTGATTGAGAGCTTCAGCAGAAGAGAAAGTGTCAGTGTGAAAATAGCAAATAATAAATGCTGTGTTCGAGAAGATTGAAATCAGTGTCGTCTGCCCTGTTTAAGTTTTGAGTTTATGATTTATTTTTCAATCGGCTGCATTTGACAGTGAATCATCCAATCAGCTCAGCCAGTCTTTCGCTTCAGTGCACCAAAATGAGGGAAATAAAGCATATATTCTTGTTGTTCAATCAACACCAAAAACCTGCAAAGCTAAAGCTATCTGTGGTTTAGATGATGTAATCCTTTGACATGTGTTGTTACTGTGATTATGTTTTATTCAGTTTTTTTAGCCCCATTAGTGTCCTGGTCAGTAATGGTTAACAGATAGTACTTTTGTCCAGACTGATAAAGCTCAACAAGTATTGAGTAGATTGTACAGGCCTTCCTTTTTCTAAATTTTCCTCCAGAGCTATAATTGGGTTGACATTTTAATGGATGGATTGTCATGGAATTCAGTCCAAACATTCATTTTATTGCCAGGGTGACTTGTAATAATTGTGGTGATCTTCTATTTCACTTGGCTTAGTGCTTTCGTTTGTGACCAAATACCTGCAAAGGTAATGACATTCCCATTAGTTTGTGTTAACTGAAATATACAAATTTTCAGTGTTGGTCAAGGTAATTGAAAAATGTACTGAGCTCAGTTAGCAGTCGCTTTAAATTAAATGAAGGTTCACTGCACTGAAGCTATTCCCAGAGTTAAGTAGGAAGCTAAGCTATACCAACATGGCAAAATTAGTTTACTTTTACATTACATTTACATTTTTTATTTTCTTTTTTTGTCAAGCTTAATTTTATTCATAAACATGTAGTTTGTAAGTAGCTGTTAACAAGCTGCTTGGTGGTGTTGGTGCTCCAGCTTCCTCCCACTGTCTAAAGACACTGTCTAAAGACAGTATGTAGATTGGTGATTCTTAATTGGCCATAGGTGTGAGTGTGTGTCTCTTTGTGTTAGCACCATGATCAACTGGCATCCTGTCCAGCTTCTTTTCAGACTCGACTGAAAGCTCCAGTATGTTTGTTACTTCAGAAATGCAGTTTGTTGTGGATAATGCTGCACTACTTGATCAATAAATGAGTTCTGCTACTAAAAGATATTAGGTTCAGAAAACAGCCCTATTACCAGCACGCTGCTGCAGTTAAACTAGTACTGCTGCTACTTGTGGGAATGCAGAACAACATTATATTCATATTAGTGCTGTCAAAAATATCACGTTATTAACACGTTAAAGCAAATCAATTTTAACGGCATCAATTTTTTTATCGCGAGATCAACGCGGGGCGGGGGGCCCGGCATGGTTAGCGAGTTCAACGGGATCTCGGAGCAGAACAGCAGCAGTGTCCTCGCTCGCCATGCCTTCCTGTCAGCTCCTTTTCTGCCTCCTGAACTGCGTGCCACTGGTTGCGCACGACTATTCGGATCTCAAAATTATTATTCGGATACCACCACAATGACCGAATATTTGGATATTCAGATATTTGGGTCCAGCCCTACGATTGACAAGACCGAAATTATCTGTGTGCATTGTCAGTGTGAACTGAGTTATCATCGTAGCACATCCAGTCTTAAATACCACTTGATGGCCAAACACACAGCTGATGCGAATTTTCTGCCTCCTCCTCGTCAAAACCAGACGGCAATGGTGATAAGAGTATTAAAATAATAATTCAAAGGACATTTAGAATAGATAAAAAATGTGTGATTAATTTGCGATTAATCCCGAGTTAACTATGACATTCATGTGATTAATCGCGATTAAATATTTTAATCGATTGACAGCACTAATTCATATACTAGCATGCTGACATGCCACATTAAAGGGGAAGGTAGAAAACATTATCAACAGAAACTGAGCTTAATGTCTCAGACATTGTGAGAATGTTAACAGACAGACTAAGATTGACATTTAGCTCACAAAGCAGACACCATGACTGTTGACTCTTGGTTTCATTGTCATGGCTTTATTCATAAATAGATACACAATAGTTCACATATGAAAATAACTGCACACATCTAGTTTTACTTAAAGTATTTAATCATCAGACAACACCACTTATTCCCTCAATACACCCACTCAAATCTCCATAAATATAACACTCAACTCACCTAAACAAACTTACACTGTGGGGTGTACCAACATCGACCTACACATCAAGATGCATACATATAATTTGAACAGACCTGAACAAAACACTTAAACTCGTCTCACTCTGAAAAGAAATGAGATCAGTCTATATATCTACGTCTGAGAAGTTTTCTTCTTTAATACATACATAAATATATGTAAATATTTGAGTGTGTGTGTGAGTAATTGATGTTATGTGCGAGGTTTTGTGTGTTTTGTCTGTTTAAACAAAGTCACATCAGAGAGTTTAGGAACCACTGAAACATAAAGAAATCCTGTGTTAGATACTGTTTTTTGAGAGCAGTGTAGGTTGTAAAAGAGAGTTTATGTTATTTTTTTTCCTGGGTGTTTACTTGTTGCAGCTCTGACAGCTGTGCACTAATTATCTTACACTGCATATGTGCATCCTGCCTTATCCTGTTGGTTCAGCTGGCTTCTCTGGGTTTCAGTGAGCAGCCAGCATCAGTGAACAGTTTTACCTGTAAACATTTGGAGACTCGTGAGGCTGGTGAAGCAGTTCCTTATGTTGTTGAGGCTTGGCAGGACATCAAACATGTTCTTCAGTTTCACGAGACAGCATGTTTGCTCAAACGCTTGCTGTTGTACTTGAAGCTGGACATTTGAGCTTTACATGGAGACAACAATGCTTACTGCGTGATTAGTACTACTGAACTCTTGCCTGGAATTGCATGCATGTTTGAGTGAAGTCTCTTTTACCTTCCACTGACACCTGTTTTTTTGTGTGCCTTGGACAAGCCAGCCTGTTTGGCCGTAACGATCGGGGTGCCGGAGCATAATGCAGTTTGACCCGTTGCTAATGTTGTCCTGACACTTGCTTAGCAGAGCCCTGCATTTGTGTAGCTGGCATCTAATTGGAAGTGACAGGACAGCACCTGTATCTCACTCGGCACAGTGTTTACCAGGAAAATGTTAGGGGTGACTGTGGTGGAGGTTGAAGGACTGAAATCATCTGTTGGGTAATCTGGCTATACTTCTTCAGCGGTTAATTAACACATTCACTGTTCAATCTATTGTACTGTCTACCACCATGTTGTGAAGCAACGCATCAATGAAGGGATAGCTTAGAATTTTTGGTCTGCTTTACTTATTTAACAAAAACAAAAAAAAAGAATCGTTTGAACAAGTTCCCCAAAGCAACATATGGTCTTGTTCAAGCAGAAGAGACCCCTAGCAGATGTTGTAGTTCTGACAGTTTCCCTCTTACATAGTGTCTCCTGTGCTTCCAAGATTTTGAAGTAATCATCAAAACACCAAAGGAGAGAATATCTTTTGGATAAAGGGCGCTTATCCATACAGAACAACTCCAGAGATTTGGAGAATCTACACAATAAGCCACAACATTGTAGATCCTCTTCATGCCACCAGAACAGTTCTGATCCATCACGCCAAAGACCTCCTGGGGTTCTCTGAGGGTTGTCAGCAGTTGTAAGCAACAGATCTTCGGGGTTCTGTGGGTTGTGGGATGGGACCTTCATGGTTTTGGCTTGTTGTGGCGCATCCTGTAGATGCTTAATTGGATTAGGATGTGGAAGGTTGAAGGCCATGGCTCTTTGTTGTGTCCCTTGAGCTGTTTTGCAGTGTGGTGGGGTGCATTGTCCTACTGGGCAAGGCTGTTTTCATTGGTGGTGCGACTGGTCTGGATGGCATATCATGAAGCAGCATCCAGATGGATGCCAGGACACGAGGTTTCCCAGCCCAACATTGCATTGTATCAAGATGATTAATATTATTTACTTGACCTGTCAGCCATTTTAATGTTGAGGCTAAATGGTGTATACCAAAAAGGACTGAAGTGGTAGTGGCTTGTGTTAGAGCAACATCTTATTAACATCTTTGCTGGTGTTTTGTTTCAGTTTTTAACCCATTTCTGGAGTCTAGGCAACAGGTGAAGTCAGTAATGGTGGAGGTATGATAAGTAACTAGTTGCTGTTATCCCACTGCTGTTGACAGCAGAAAACACCCAATATAGTTTCCTATCTGATGGATATACAAGATTATAACCTTGGAAAATGCAGCGTAGTTGCTGCCGAGATATCCTGATTGTGCAGCCCAGAAACTGACAAAATGTCAGAAAAATAGTCAAGTGAAACTAAAATATACACCATTTTGTTAGTTTTGTTGGCAACACAAGGCAAGATTTTAGTGTGTGTCTATCTAACAGCAGTGAGGAGCTACAAATGCAGCCATTTAACCTGGTGTGTGCTTGTTTCTCATCTATTGATTACAAAGCCTCTGAACTACAGAGCACAGACATCACCTGAGGATGTGATTTTCACATTAGTGTCAGTGTCCCAGTGCTTCAACCTGTTTTTGAAATTGAATAAAGGTGCTTTCAAAAGCTGATTTAGAGCCTGTTCCTTTGTGAGACTTTATCAGCTAAGCTATGGTGGACAAGCCCATTCCATTTCTCCTCATGCTGTTTCTTTAATAGTTAGTGCTATACGTCTGCTTGTGACTAAATGAATCTTCAACCACACCACTTACTTAAATTGCTTGTTTTTGCCTGCTAGCCACCACAGTGAATTCCTGCACATGTTGAAAACTTAAAAAGAGCAGGGCACGTGGAGAAAAACAGTTAGGTGGACAGTTTTTCCATGATCAGTGACATCTGCACAGCGGCTGAAGGTTGTCCCAGCATATTTGTCCATCAGCGCAGGTGACAGCACCTTTAAACGTTTCTATTTCTGGAGACTTGCATCTCTGTTGCAACCAGCTCCATAAAATGAACTCCATTTCTTTTTGTCACCGTCTTTATCACACCTGCCCAGGCATCTCAAGGAGTTAAGAATGAAAAGAAAAGACTCCATATTTTTTCTTATCCTCATTAGGTGCAGGCAAAGAACCCTTTTTTCTTCTTGTGGCCATCCCGCCTGCTTTTGTCTCTTAAATCTGTCTCCAGGCCAGGCAGCGGGAGTCGTGATGGAGCTGGTGCCATACAGGGTGTGATCTTCTCCGGCGATACTGACGCTCTGAAAAAGGTACTTCAGCAGGAAGAAGAGAGATGAATGTGCTTTTTAAGCTTGCACATCCTGCGGCTCGGTATTCATAGTCAGAGCCAACTTAATTTCAGCAGAAATGGCTACTAATCAAGGCATCATTTCCCATTTTAAAGCTCATTTCAGTTTCTTGCATGCCTATAAATTCTGTGAGGGTAGTCATTCTTTTCTCATTTCAAAACGAAAGTATTTAGTTTAGCTATTATGTACTCACCGCCATCTGGATGCAGGAGAGTTTGGCAACATAAAAAAGGTAAAAAATTGAAGCGTATATCATGTTTAAACTGCATTGGGGTACGATTTTGTAATAGAATTGAATTTATGCCACAGAGTCAGTCTAATAGTTTGAGGTGCAGCAGTTTATCTTGTAAGACTTTCACACCACTATGTGATAGAAATATTGTACTTTATATTTCTATATTTTGTCTCAGAGTTGTAACTGTTACTTTGCAGATTTTTTACTTTCAAAGTAGGTGATGAGTTCATAAAATTCAGTCCATGGTTTGAGTTAAACTGGGCGGCAGTATGTGAAGTAATTTGACCTACCTTTGATTAAGAATACTCATAGGGTTAGGATTGTCTGTGCAAAATGAATTTCTATGAAAAATTCAAGTTGTGGGTGTGAGAAAGTAGCTGCAATCTGAGTCACAAATGTACTGTCCAGAGAACATGTTTTAATCTTCATACTCATCTTACTCCCGTTTCTTACTGTGGAGCATATTTAGTGGGGTAACCTCTTCTTGTGGGACTGCTTTACTTAACCGTGCATGAACCATTTTTTAAAAACGTGTACTTCTTAGCTGCATTTAACAGCAGTTTTGAGCAAGCATCCTTTGATAAAGCCACTGTAGGCTACTTGACCAACACCAAACAGTGGACAGACAAGGTTAGCATGCAGTTTTTCAACATTTGAACAATGGTTGAACATTTAGTAGCTATAGAGTTGGTGGAGACCAAAACAGAGCTAAAAAAAGAGTAGACTTTAGGCTTAGATTCATTAGGTGGAGCAACACTATAAATCAAATTAACTTTCTAATTTACTATAAATCCATCTGTTTCTTTTGAAGTTTTTCTGACCCCTTGGTGACAATAGTTACGTAATGCAGCTTTAAGTGAAGAAAGAATTTTAGTACCATTTCTACTTTTTCTGTACCAGGACTTGCCAATTCATGTTACATGTTAAGATTAAAAGAATCTTTATGCTGGTATTTTCATCGTATTTTATTTTACATTAGTTTAGCATAGTAATGCTTTACATTACAGTTACATTTCCTGAAAAATGTCAAATCCTTACAGTTTTACTTTGCTCCTGTCCACATATCAGCTTCGGTTATACGGTTCACTATTTACAATTACAGTGACCCTTTTACGACAGTGATTGGCTACATATCAAAAATGAATGGTCAAGGTGTCGCTGTCACTGAGTGTCAACACAGATTGTTATATACTTTCCTTTATTTGTGTTTTTTTGTTTTATGTGACAATCGGCCTTGTGAAATACGTCTGTTGGTTATTTCATTGATTGATAGCAAAGCAGCCCGTTAAGAAGCGAATGAGTATGTACAGCATGTCGGATACAAGTTATTTGCTTGCAGACTCCTTGTGTAATGTTGAGTGTTATTGTCAATATTGTAGATTACTACAGCTGTGTGACTGTCTGTTGTGTTTGTGTATATACGCTGAGGAGTCGTCCTTTTTTCTATTACAGCGTATGGTGTGGATGGTACCCATCCATCAGTTCAAAGAGCAGAATAACCAAGAGTGACATTCAATTATGGTATGCAAATTTGTGTTCTTTATTTATTTATCCAGGCTTCACCATTCATTTACTTAATTAACAATTTTGGACGTGAGCTATCATGAGCAGATTGCAATATTCTTTCCAATAACAGGCCTTAATGAAATATATTATTAGCAATAAAGTTAATGAAACAAGTGAAGTGAGACTCCTCATCACCTCTGGATGGATGGCAAATTAAGGATGATAAAGGGAACAAACAAAGAACACAGACTTGGGGAAATGGCTCCTGTAAATATTGTTTAAGATTTCCAAAGAAACGTCCATAGAACGTGCACTGTGATCTATGCTTGTGTTGCATCATATTAGTATTTACTTTGTCCACCTGCCACCTGAAGGTCTAAAGAAAACCTTTTCCCCCTTGTTGTTGGTGCAAATTGAACCTTGTTCTCAATTAAAATGTAATTAGAGGGCTAAAGGAGAGAGCTGGATGTTTTGACAGGCCCAACTGAGCTTGCGGCGCTTGGAAGTAATTAAAAATATTTAGCTGGACCATGCAGTCTGGCATTCTCTCGGAAATTCTCATTTGTGATTTGATTGTTTTTGCAGTATGCTCATTTTACAGTGATTTAACTAATCAAAAGAGAACATCTTCTAAAAAAGTTGCCGAATCATGACATGGTCCGAAGTTTATTAGTAAAATATGCCGGCAAGGTAAAATTTCATGGATTCAAGCTGTTGAAAAAGAAGAGATTTTACATTTTCATGAATTCATCTTAATTGCACAGGCAACCCTGTGTTCTCAACAAAATGAAATCAGGTTCACTAAATTTTTCATCGCTTGAAACAATCCAAAAGACATCAAACAGCCTCAAAGTTCACACCGACCGTACCACACTAATTGGCGGGGAAGAAACCAGAGAGCAGTATCTGCTGACCTCTGAGACCAAACTGGGCATACACTAAAAAGGAACTGACTTTGATGTTAAGATGTTAAAGGCTCAAACTGACTGAAGTTCAGTCAGAGCCTATGGGCAAGTAGCTTTTTAACAGTCCAGGTATATCCTTGAAGCAAAGACACAAACCATGTGAGGAAAGAAAATGAGATGAAAAGAGACGAGTGGTTCACAGAAGATAACTTAAGACAAATGCAATATTTAAGAGGGACATATTATATCATTATATGGTGTTTAAATCCATTATTTGATTTCTGTTAAGTGCAGTTGACTTGTTTTTATTAATATAAAATGGACATGAGAAGCTGAAGAGACCAGCAATACAAGTTTTGGTAAACTGACTTAGAATAGGGCTGCTCTGCTGTGATTTAGTTAGTTGGCACAATTGATGACGTTGAAGATACATTGGCGTGAATACTTGAAACAGACTTATGAGTTTTACTGTTTTTCTAAAAGGCTTTAGTTTATTGTAATAATTGTTGTTATTCCATGTCATTATGTGACTGGTTTGTCATGACGTCAGGCTTCAGTCGTTGGTCTACTGCATTCAGAGCTACACTGATAATGGCACTGGCAGCAGAGTCTGACTTGATTCAGTGTAAAAGTTTCCAAAGGTATAAGAGTACTTCAAATTATCACAAAGCAGAAAGACAGTTGGTATACTGTGAAACGTTTTGCTTTACTCCTACTCTCTGTGCTCACATACACTGTACTTTAATGCAGCTGAATTCAAAGAAAGCTGTTGTCATTTACATAATTCTCAGTTCCTGTTCAGACAGTGGAACGAGTATGAAATAGTAATGGCAACAAGGCCAATTAAGACTAGGTTAACTGGCAGTTACTTACAAGCCGCTACTCGGCACTGCTAACATCCTGATTTTATAACTGTGATGTCTTCCGACAAACTCTACATACATATAAGTTAAAGACAGTAGCTATGCTCTAAATTCAGCTATATTTTCACAGACTTAGAAGCTACTACCAAAATTAAATAACAGCTATATAACAAAAAGAAATGGGGTTGCTCTAGCTGCCCCGTGCTTTTAAAATTTCAAAACGTGTCCACGTTGCGCTTTGTTTAATATGCAGGTCTAACCTCTTCACTTTATTAAGGTGTCTAATAGAGACTTGGATATATTTTGGAGTTGCACTAGTGACTTTCAACTTCCATTTATTTTGTCATGTTGCCATTTTACCCCAACACTATTGCACTTTAATATGTGACCGGTTGTTTTTATTTTGCACCCTGCTGCATTACACAGTGACATGCAGTTTGCAAAATAAAAATGAATGAAAATGTCACTTTGCTTTTTTGAGGAAAATTAATTGTTTCAATTAATCGACTGATAAAATACAGATAGATGAATTGATAGAAGATAGTCATTAGTGGCAGCTCAAGTTTAATGAGCCCATATTATTACAGTGTCTGGATCGAATGTGCTTTCTTGGAAGTTACTTTACTTTGTTAGTTATTTAATTAAATTAAAAATTTGTGCACGTGCCTATAGTTTGGTGAAAGCCATTGTGCATAATGTTCATGCAGTGTAATTGATTGACTTTCTGCTCTTATTTGATGTTGATGTCTTCATTGTTTATGCTGTAAAGCCATGCTTACAGAGAACCTACCTTGGCAGGAAGAAGCTGCAAATGCATTTGCTACAAATAATAGTGAGGCATTCGTCAGAAAAATAAAAGGACATGACATATCTGCTGTTGACATAAAACCTGAGTCTGAATAAGTGTCAGGGCTTGGAAAGGTTGATGTATAACTGAAGTGAAACCACTAGAACTGCCTGCTAATAACACAAATTCATGGCATGAAAGCCAGCTGCATATGCCACTGATTTGTTTTATGAACTGACCGAGACAAACCTCCTCTGTTCATTAATTTTGCATTCTATTTCAATATTTGCACTGACAAAAACAACGTTTTGCTGTAACTTCCTGTCTGCTCCTGTCACCTTGTCCTGAAGCTGGAGCTATACAGTATGAATAATGAAAACCCTGATCTCCAAGTCTTGCGGCAGCGACCAGGAGTGGCTCCATTAAAGAATGAAAAGGCAGGTCTCTTTTGTGGCTTCCAGATCTCCCCATTATTAAAGAATCCCATTAAACGACAGAAGAAGGTGACTTTTCCTTTCAGTGTGATGACACATGGAAAGAGACCCCTGTCAGGTCGGAGATGGGAGCCGCTGATGAGGCTGGTGAGGGGGTTTCGGCCTGAGAGGAAAGGAGTTATTGATTGACTGAGCCAGCACTGCGTCTCCTGCACTCTGTCAATCACCTGTGGACCCTTTTCTTTGTTGCTGTCTTTTCTTCTGGCCACCGGTGATCACCCATTTCCCGAATGCTCTTTGCCAAGCCTGTGCCCTCATTTAACTTCATTACTGTGGGGCTGACAGCCCGGCAGCAAGGGGGACAAACAGCAGCCTTCGACCCTGCATGTTCACCATCTCCTGGAGACACCTTTCCTGCCGCCATCCATCCTCGCCTTCCCCCCACCTTCTCTTTCTTTCTTCTTCTCTGTGGTTATTCTGTCACTGTCTTTGCCTTCCTCCCTGCCCTCCCCGCTGTGCCCACGAATGCGGCTCAGCAGCATTGATAACAGTCTGACAGACCACAGTGGAGGGCTGGCTCCAGCTCCTCAACTGCATCCCTTCCTCCCCTAACTCGACGCCTTGCCTTTCTCGTCAAGGTCACCCAGCTGCCCATCGGCGCAGAGAGAGAGAGAATGTCAGGCTGCGAATGGGAGGCTTTCACCTGCCACTGCATGTTACCTAACTGAGGTTTCTTACACATTCAAAGACAATGGCAGTGTTGTGATTTAGCACTGTGTGGCCAGGCTGTCAGCTGAAAGGAACAACTTAAAAGTATGTGATGCCACACAAGTGTATGACAGTGTTTCGAGCATATTTCACGTCCATTACCATTACTTTTTAGACTAATAGTCAGCTGATAATCAGTTGATCCCTTTTGGTCCATGCAACACTTAATAGTTTACTTTACTTAATAGTTTTAACTTTCTGTTTATAAAATGAATGATAGAAATTTGAAAAGTGCACACTGATGGCAATTTGCAGCAGGGTTTTAACTAAAGTGTCAAAATAAAGGTCTATTTTTTGGCTCTTCTTTTGGATTGGTCAATGTTCGTGTCATGTGATGCATACGTTTTTTTATCACATAATGTGTGAGCGTCTTTCACTTTACACATTAAAAGAGCAACAGAGTCTCCATCATGAGACTGTGATTTAAGTCCTGTACCAAACCATTGTTTTTGCTGAGTTTTCGCTCACTGTTGACTAATGTTGTTTTCAGCAGCTGTCTCCATTTGTTTACGCCACAAAATCACTTTGTTAAGTTTAGGCACTAAAACTACTTGGCTACATTGAGAAAAATCTCACAGTTTGGATTAAAAGAAACTGTCCATCCATCCATCCATCCATCCATCCATCCATCCATCCATCCATCCATCCATCCATCCATTTTCTTCCGTTTATTCGGGGTTAGGTCGTGAGGCAGCAGACAAAACAGGTCATTCCAGACATCCCTCCCTCCGGCAACGCTTTCCAGCTCTTCCTGGGGGATCCTGAAGTGTTCCCAGGCCAGACGACATACATAATCCCTCCAGCGGGTCCTCCCAGGCGGCCGTGCTCGGAAAACCTCCATAGGAAGTCTCCCCTGAAGCATCCGAATCAGATGTCCAAACCACCTTAACTGGCTCCTTTCAACGCGAAGGAGCAGCGGCTCTACTCTGAGCTCCCTCTGGATGTCAGAGCTTCTCATCCTATCTCTAAGCCCAGCCACCCTGCAGAGGAAGCTCATTTCAGCCACTTGTACCTGCAATCTCGTTCTTTTGGTCGTTACCCAAAGCTCATGGCAATTGGTGAGGGTTGGAACGTAGATGGACTGGTAAATTGCGGCTCAGCTTCCTCTTCACCACAACGGTCCAGTACAAAGCCCGCATTACTGCTGACGCTGCACCAAGCTGCCTGTCCATCTCATGCTAAAAAAAAGAAACTAAAACAAATACTTTTTCAGTCACTGTAGGTTTTGGTTTTACTCTAAAATACTCACAATAACTACTTCTCTGGGTATAGAAAATGATGGTTTGGTCAAAATACAGCCATGTCAGTGCTAAACACGAAGCTCTGGTTGTTTTCAATGATGAATCATGACCCTAAGAATAACCCCTAATAAATCTAAGTATCTCAAAATTTTACTGACATTTTTGGAAAAATAATACATTTTGTGCTGTGGACCAAAATAGCTATTACACATTTTTATGTGAGACTGGGCTCCATGTTAATATTCTCTTAGCTAATGCATATGTTTAGCAGGTACAATGTTTGTTATGTTCATCATCTTAGTTGAGATCATCAGCATGTGAACATTTACCCACTTGGAATGACAATTGGCTGTACTTAAAATGCCACAAAAGTTGCAATTGTTTGATCGTAAACTAAAGTACTGGACAGTTTAAATATTTGACCTGGTGATGGTACAGGGTTGTAGGATCACCAGAGTCATGAAGATTAATTATCAGGAAGCCTAAAACCTCTGGACCAAACTCATTCAGTAGTCACTCAGATAGTTTAATGGGCACTAAAGCACTGAACCAACAAAATACACACATTTTGGACTCATTCTGATAGAGTGGAAAAATGTAAACATGGCCCTCAACATATTGTCAGATGATGTTCAACAACTTCTTAATTAGTCCTAATTAATTCAATTTAGAAGCTGCAAAGCGTATGTTGCGACAACTGTTGGCAGAAACATAAATCTGCTATTGCACTATGGAATTAAAACATATATAAACTGTTCTTTGCATGATTTAAATAAGTAGTAGTAAGTGAATATATTTTTAACAATGTACGGGGTGGATATCCTTGAAGAATCCAAGATACTAAAGCATTTTTGCATGTCTACGCAAGCCCCATATCCTAACAACCCAGATACAGTGTTTTTGCAGTCAGTCTATTTTATAACACTTTTTAAGACTATCCACTTCAGCTATGCTAATTGTCCTCAGGACCTGAGGATGTCTGCACTATCGTAACCCAAAGATAACCCTAATTAGGATGTCAGGAAACGGAACAAGTCCCAAGAAAACTGTGTTGTGTAGAAGCTGTAGTTTCTCTGCCCTCTCTGGAGTATCTGCTTTGCTGTCATATATTTAACACCTAACTTCAAACCAAAGTGTCTTGCACCTTCGGTGTATGGCAAGTAACACTTAAGGCAATGTGCAAAGTCTATGTCTCTCATGCAGGCGCCATGGTACACAGTGTACTTTCCTGTGGCTCACACATACACAGCAGACCTGTATAGACACATATGCAACTGTTTGATGTCGGAGAGTATCCTTTGGGAAAATAGTAAAAGCTACCAGAGTACATTAATAAGTGCTGGTTTCAAGCTTGTCGCCTATTTGATCCGTGAATCAGACCAATGCAGCAACTTATAGTAAAGATTTACATGTAGAAATAAATACTGTAATTTATCAAAGAAACTCCATTACCATAAAAAAACACATTGCAATCTCCTCAGAGGAAATGTGTGAATATGACTCAAGTGTTTCAACAGAGAAAAAAAAAAATTCTGTGAGTGTACTTCTGATGTATTTCATTCCAACAGTTAGTTTGCATCTTCATTTCAGTTATGTGCAAAGCCTGCATTTATCAACTAATTGCTAGGCATAAAATTCTGATGATTATTTGGCCCACTTTCAAGTATTTTTTTCATGAAACAGTAGAAATTCAAGTATGCAGTCATCCTTTACTTTATCTGTTTCACAGTGGATTGTAAAAAGAGTATACTACTGATCTCAAATATACTTCATCTAAAGTATATTCATCTGGGTCTGCTGGAACTCAAACCAACCACTGAATAACTGAACTTGTGATACTGGGACAAAACAAGCTTTAAACAGGCAACTACCAAAGCAAGTTAACTTCTCACACTACCACAATGTACTGGTTGTGGCCTTTCTTGGCTAAGCTCCTGCAGTTTCGTCTTGAAACTGAGAAAATTGACTTTTCCTGGCAGACGTTCTGGCATACCGCTGTAGAAAAAAGCACTGTGATGATTAATGAAACTGATAAAGATGGAATTCTATTTAGGTGAGCCAGTTCTAGAGTCCTGGTTTGGAGCGCATTGATTCACTAGAACACTTAATGGAACCAAGCTATCATTAACATTATTAGTAACATTAATCTTTAGTTCCCTAAATCGCAAATAAAAGAGCCTGACTTGACTGAGTTCTGTTATTTCAGAACGTACGCCACATTTCCAAGCAACAGGAATCTGTTCTGTATGATTTCCTCCTCAGGTCAACCTGTTTAGGGCAGCTATGCCTGCAGGTTCCATGCTTTTGCAAAATGAGCCCCTCTGCACCTCAAGGATCTGTACCTGCTCCCAGAGAGGAGGATAGTGAAGTGGTAGTTGAGTGAGTGTGTGAAGTCCTGTGCTGTGGTATTTGCAAGTTGTGTGGTGGCTGTACAATTGAGTGCTGAGAGGTCAGGTGAGGTTGAGACATATTATCTGGTTGACAGTGTTGGTTATTTGTTTGAGTTTGGTAGGGTTTGTGACAGAGAGGATGTTGAAGAAACAGTTTGCGAAGTAGAGCAGGATAAGTAGAACAACACCTTGGTACATCAGTAGAAGGAAATGGGGGTGACATAAAATCCTTTGAGTTTATAATGGTCTTTGATGGCACCTTTTTTGAATGTACTTTATGCAGTCATCAAAGCTGAGTTTGAGTCTGGTATTTGAAGCTTTCAGTCATTACAATTGTTTTGTTAATGGTGAAGTTTGGGTGCTGCGATGACGAGGTTTTATTATTTTTTGCCTAGATTAAAATGGTTACACCTAAACCCACGGGTGAAGTGTGTGACTGAACTTCCAGTAAGATTGTTTTACCTCTATGACTGAAAATCTGTCAGGTGCAACCGAGCATTTTCATTGGTCACTGTGGTGAGCCTGACATTTAGCAGGTCTGTGTGAGTGTGTGTCTCTGGGCAGCAGATAGAATCACTTGGGTTCAGCTTAGGTAAATCTGACATTAGAATGCCTTCTTCTACCCCTTGTTAAATAACTAGTTTTAGGCCACAAATCTGTCTTAGCTGCGTGTGCTGCAGCAACTGAGTGGAGACTAGAGGCTTCTTTGTGCCCAGCCACATCCATAATGTGAATGATGCATTTAGGGGACAACTATAAATTGCAGCACCAGAAAATAACCTGGATTACACTTTCTCCCTTTACACTGCATGCATGTCGATCAAGCCGTGTCATGATAAAATGGTGTATATAATATAGCCAAAGAAGAGCTACATCTCACTCATTTTAAGTCTGAGCATTGTTATGATAAAGGATGGGTTAAATATACAAAACACTATTTTACACCTTCATTTGTGTTTGTATGGAGCCTTGTGAAGGTTCTAGGGCAGTGCTTGCATCTGTAGAGTTTATTTTTTTTAACACTGAACATTTTTGTGAACTTGCAAGTAAAGACCCATTCCTGGTTTTCTTTTCTTTTTTTTTTTGGTGTTTTTGGCCACGTTTTTCTGCTAATATTTCAAGCAGATATTTTGTGATTTGTGAATATTTTTCCATCTTCTCATTTCCATTTTTTAGATTCTCTACTCTCACAAAAACCCGAATCAGTATTTCTCATATTATTATTATTAGGAAATAGATATGTAACATGTAGTCTGCCGTAGTTCAGTCCACTAGTGATTAATACGAGCTGTGTCAGGCTTTTGCTTAGTGTGTTTTTTTTAAGAGCTCCTCTGAATTTACACTGATATCATACCTTATACATACAGAGAATAGTGTCACAATGATCAATGGTCACAAAATGATCATTTTGACTGCAAACACACCTAATATGGCAGAGATTGTTTTCATGCTCTGAAAAGTTGTCCTGTATTGAAGCATTACACCATTAAAAAGACACCCTACCTCTTTACTTGTAAATTACAGGGTTAATGAGGTGCTTCAGCTATTGACGGAGGGTCTGGTTTGCTCAGGGTGCTGTTGTTCTTGACTTTCAGCTCCAAATTGTGTGTAAAAGTACCAGTATGGAGAAAAAAAACAGAGAAGGAGTCTGTTGATTTAAAAGAAGCAGTAACAAACATTTGCCTTTTATCGTTGTGGCATAATTTTTGATTTGTGTGCTCACACGTGCAAAAAAATAACAGCAGTGTATTTTTTCCGATTGTAGTTCCACAATTCATTGTAGAATCTGGAAAATATGCTTTCCCTGGCATGTACTGATGTAGCAAGCACTAATTGGAATCTGTACACCTGCTGATAATCACACTAATGACCAGAGGCTCAACACGTCCCTGAGCAGCTCTGAATGCAAGCAGCCAGTAACCATTAACCAGCACCAGAATAAATAATGATAATAATGGTTTATGAAAATTGGCTGTGGGATGCAAAATATTCTCCTCTCTTACTGGCAAAAAAAGTTTATTCTGGTGCAATATAGATGTTTTTCTACACATTACCTCAGTGACATATTACAAACTATTCTTTTATGAAGAAAAATATACCGCATCTTACAGCAGTCATCCATCTGCCACACAGTACTGGTAAGTGTCTCTGTTTAAAGTTTATTCAAAAGTTAAAAATTTCAAAAAAACTACACTTTGTACAGTGCAGGCCTCATGGGTTGAAATGATTCATTGAGAAACTTGAGTAACTCCACTACCAAAAATCATCTATGCAAATTGTTTGCATCACAGCTTTGTTATGACTATTTACAACATCTCTGTGTTTGAATTTGCAAAGAGGATAAAGAAGAGACACGTCAGAGAACAGAAAATGGTCAAAATATAGGATCATTTTATGCAGAAAACAAAACTAAAACTGTACAGTGGGTGTGTGTGTGTTTCAAAACTACCCTACCTACATCACACAATGTGTACGCTTTTTCGGCATCCGGTCCACAGAGCGCCAACTCAAGGTAATGTTAAGCATTTGGTGTAAATCAACAAGACTTCTAGTTGAGATGAACGTGACAAACAAGCAAGTACAGTCGCTACATAAATTTTGAGCTGCAACGTTGTCCAATTCCATCTTTCAGATGTCTGCAGAGAGGCCTGTGGGACTCTCACAAGCTTAGGAGATGCCAAAATTTACATCACACTATCCCTTGCAGATGCAGAAAGCAGAGCATCTTCCATTGTCAGCAGTCTTGAGCTATGTCTTTGGTAATAAACATAAATGCCCATCAGATTTGTCTGGCACTCTGCTTAACTAGCTTGCCTTAAACCTCATTCAGTCCAGTCTAATGCTATCAACTTGCTGTTTAATTAGCCAAACTGCTAAGGACATATGTTTTGTAACAGATGTCATGACATGTTTTTTTTCATCCCTGGTGGATTCAAAATCCTTGGAGGATATTTAGCCTGCCTGTCATTGTGCCTGTCAGAATATGCTTCTGCTCCTCTAACTTTGCCCAGAGAGCTGAGATCTTGTCTGAACTCTGTTTAAGAGTCTATTTATGTATTATTTTAACATTTTGGAACATCATTCATTATTACTCTTTGTTAAAGCAAGTGTATTTTTCAGATTACTCAACAAATTGATAGAATAATTGATAGAATGCTTGGTTTTGTTGCTCTTTTTTTTTGCACTCCGAGTTGCTTCAGCACAGCACAGTTTTCATCTTTTCAAACTGAATTTCTCATCTTCATCTGACGTCTGCCTCGTTAGCAGACCTCATATAGTTCATCACATATTTCATTTAGCGGTGACGCAGTCATACCACCCTGATTCATATGTTAATACGTTCCTGAGACGACCCCCCATCGCTAATGCAGAGAGAGCTCCAGATTCTCCTTCGATTACGTTTGTCTTCTGCTTTCACAGCAGCAACTAAAGCTACCGTGAAACACTGAGCTTTATCACTCCTCCCACCCACTGGATTCTCTTGACCTATCTTGCCTTTTTTTCTTGCAGCAGGAAAGGCATTTCTGGGATAAACAATCCACTGAAATGTCACCAGATTCCATGGAGTCCGAGAGAGCCGCGTCCTCAAGCTGGAGGGACTGGCATGTTGACATTACACATTAAGCAGCGTTTCATATCATATTATGGCGTGACAACAACCTCGTACAACTGCATCTTTCAGAAATGCCATTTTCAAACGGTGGGCTATGAAGCATATCGTATTGGTATTATATAGTGGAGATCACAGCCTGACTTCATGAGTAGGTGCACACAACCGCAGACACTGTTATGCTTTGTGTCAGCTGCACAACTTTAAATCATTATGCGAGGGTTACAACGATGCGGAGACAAAGGCCCTTGGTTGTGTGCGCCTCTGATTTAAAGCGAAGCCTCGGCTGAGAAATTTACTTGCGCATTTAATGAGAACCTCGACAAAAGAGGGGGGTGAAAAATCTGGCTTTTCTTGTCCTTTACTTTCTGTTCTGAGTGTGTTCCCTCCACAAACATGCAGGTTAGTCTAAGATCAGGGTGCTTGTAAACAAAAGCTCTGCCTGAGTCTGGCACTGCATTGTAAATATGCTGTCTGGAAGAAAAAGGCAGTGATTTCTTTTCTCACAGAATAGGTTTCATATAACTTCATTCATGAATCAGACACTGCGCTGCATTTTCGTCCCACTTGTTTTTTTAATAAGCTGTGAGCTACATCAGAGGCTCTGATTCAAGACACCAAGTCTGACCCAATGACTAGTTTGGCTCAGCTACAATCAGTGTGTGAGTTTTGTATGTGAATGGATGACGGATGTGTCTGCTAAGGAGGAAAAGCATTTTATAAGAGCAATCCGTTTACCATTTACAATTTATAGGTTGCACAGTGTTGTACCCTTCATGGGACCTTAAGTTTCATGTGAACTTTAATTTTCTCCCCAAACCTCATAGAGACAAATGCTATTTCTCAATTCCACACTGCGTATTCATTATATATGTGCCATACCTTCCTTTTTAATACTGTACTTTATAATGTCACATTTACGATGTGAGCACATTACAAACTCAAAAGGCCTGCTTGGAATTAGTATGTAGTGTGGAACTGGGGCACAGCTGAAAACTAATGGTGCGTTCAGACGCTCAATGTCAAGTCGTAAAGTCAATTTCCACATTTATCACCGGGAAGTTACCCTCAAGTGGCTGATAAAATGTAAATATCGCCGGGAAAATGCATTGCAAAAATATCAATCTTTAAGTCATTCTATTTAACAGCCTTGTGTTTTTAAAATAAGTCAGAAAAAATACAGGGAGAAAATTTCTGCCTGTTTTGGCCACAGTAGTTTTGTTTTATGATACTATCACTTATCCAAAAATCATGTGTGATTTATCGAAAATAACAATTTTTGTGGTTGAAACATTGATATAGTCCTACTTTGCTTTTACTAGTTTTTAGAAAACAAGGACCTTCAGGGTTCAGTAATAGTTCAAAGTTCTTAAGATACATACTTGTAGTGTGAAAACATGTTGAAAGGCCCCCCTTTTTGTTACTAGGACGCATATCATGGGCAAAATAAGCAGTCAACACCATGGCTGAGTGTTCCCACTTTGAAACTGCTATGTACTGATGCCACTCAACAACATGGAATCAGACTTTCAGGGTTTCATTCGTGACAAATCTAAGAAACAGCGTCTAAAAATACTGGAAAATATTCTGAAAACTGGAAAATATTTGTTGATGACCAATTTTTCATGACAAAAACAAAACTATAACACAGTTTTAAGGATGAGAAGTATGATGAAATTTTTTACCCTTTTCATCAAAGGTAATGAATAAAATAATAAAACAAATGAACTAATCACCGTTTCTATGCAAAATCATTTTCAGTGAGCTGCAGTATCTGTGGAATAACACGCTGCAGGTCCGTAAACTAGACTCGTTCATATCCGTTTGCCCTGTTGTACTGCTGTTAATTAGGAAGCTCCTTACATTAATTCATGTATTGTCTGGTGGTAATGTTATCTGGTGGTTTTTGAAAGTAAAAAGACTTATGATGTAAAGGATTACATTAGGAAGCAGCAACAAAGTCAATAAATGCGAAGACACAGGCAACAGCTGACATAATATAAAGGTAAGCTAATGTGTATTCTGACTCACCGCATGTAGGATTCCTTCCCTTCTGCTATCTGCATGTTATCATTTTCTTTGCAATAGGAAAGTCGACAACATTCTGCCACACTGAAAATTTCAGGTTTTGCTGAGGATTTGGGTCATGCAGTAAGGCAGCCCTGCTAGTTTTTCAGTAGATTATCTATTTTGATGACAGTCCTCATCTCCCCTTCTAACAAAATAATTTCACCCATCACTATTTTGACTGAACAGTGAAGTCGCATCCTTCGGTCAGCCTCGCCTACAACGACTGTGATTGGTTTAAAGAAATACAACAAGTCGGAGCATTTTTCCCCACAGCTAGTTGACAATGTGGTGCAGCCAGACCGTTGTGTACTCCACAATGTGCAGGCAAAACAACACTAACTAATGTGTAACAGAGATGATAAAGATGTAACAGTTCAATTTAATTTGGTCGGATTTTGCTGTCAGAAGGAATGTGTCAGTACCAGGAGTAATGATGGTGCTCCATTTGAAGTGCTTTTTAGATGTTCATTAGGGAAATAAAGTTGGAATGCTGCATTAATGTTGTCCATCCACAATTTTAGTAAACAAGTGAGTGAATCATCTTCTGCATGAGCCGCTGCTCTTCAGTGGAGAGAGCATGTAGTTGTGGTCATGTTGATACTGATGCTAGAAGGGTAGGACAAACAGAGAGAAAGCATTCAGAGTTTGGAAATAATAAATGGATTAACTGAGTCCATCTGTTGCATCACTGCAGAGCAAATGGACATGTACACTGAGCTTTTCCATTCACCTCGCCATAGACCAGAATAAGACCTGTAACCATGGTGACTGTACACAAAGATAAGACTGTGACCTAAAAGTGCTTGGATGATACAAATATTTAAAAATGCAAAAATAAGACTAAAATGTCACCGAGGAAATCTGGACTGAAATGTTTATTTTTTTGTTGACTAAAAGTGGATTAAACCTAATAACAGTCAAATTACTGACACTGGACCAAAACTAATACACATTTTCATCAAAAGACTAATCAGAGTCAGGTGTAAAAAGGAACACTAGGAACCAATCCCGTCAGCTGTCTGTGTCATTACTCTTCCTTAGTATCGGTTTCCGGTACAAACATGGATCACTGAATTATTCCATTACTAGAGCTTGCCATTGTGTAGTGCAGATTAGTTTTACAGGGTTTGAGCACAGTCAGTCAGCTAGTGAGCTGGAGCTGCTGTCAGTGGGGAGGGCTGCATGGAGAGAGAGAGGCAGGGACTACATAGATGAATGCATTTAAGAGGAAGCAACAGTATAGTTAGATCTCAGCCATTTTAAGGCAGGATGTGAATATTCTCATGGAAAAATATATGTAACTTTGATGCACAGATGTGAGTTTTGGGGGTTAAATCAGCTAACTGAGGTGGACTTTCAAACCCAGATTCATGTTTGGATCCGGCAAAGAGTGATGTTGACCAGGAGGAGAGCTCTCTGGCAAAGTCAAAGATTTGCTAAAGGATAGACAATCTTTTTTGTTCTATTCATGTTATCCTCAGACAAGTGGATCACACAAGTTACTTGTTGTTGTAGGCCACTTTGGCTGCTATTGCTCATGTAAATTCTTGTTTCTGCTTGCATCTCTTTCTCTCGATAACACTGTGCAGGTCATGGGAAGACAGCAAGCAATTGGTTAGGGACTAGCAAATAATCTGTTATATCTCTACACCAAGTCCCAACATGAATTCATAACTCCAAAAATCACCTAATCTGGCTCATGTTATCGGACAAAAACATTGCGTGTAATAAATGCATGAATAAAAAACAGGACTTGAACACCTTAAGCTTACTAAGTGGAGGTTCAGCACTGCACCCTCACTGACTTGCAGTCTCATCATTCTATCCCTATGTGTATAAAGAGTAACTTAATGCTCAGTCTAGGAAGCAGGGGGTAGCTGGTCTATGCATTTTTTCTTGGTTTCCTGCCAATTTACTGGCAAATTCTTCTATCTGTGGATGGTAAACTAGATATTTTGTCATCTGCTGTACTTACACCAGCAGAGCCTCTGAATCTCATGGAGTGACGGGCTCAAATAGAGACCTTAATCCAAATAAAACCTTAACCAGAGCGCTGCAAATAACTGCATTACTTCTGTGCATGTAATTGTGACCCTTCATTAACCTACTGACAATACTCACATTGCTTTTCTTGTTGTGAAGCAGACACAGTAATTACGCTGTTTAATCTCAGAGGAATTTAGGCTTTAGAGAGAAAACTGAATGTGGGGGACAGAATTGGATGAACACCCATATGGCTCATCGTGGAACTGACCCTTTGCTAAACTACTACCCCGAACAGTGATTGTTCAGTCGCAGCTTAGCAGCAGTAACTAGGCACAGCAGGCCTGCCAAGCTTCAGGATTCTCAACATGCTGAAGCAGGGGTGCATGAGCTCAAGAGCAAAACTGTAAGGAATGGATTAAACTGTATTTAACCCCATGGATGTATTTAGGAAACCGGATACTGCATTGAGAGATGGCGCTCCTATTCATTCCTGTGAAAGTTGCTCTCAGTTGTGCGTGCCAAAAAACATCTGTTGCCAATGGGAAGTGCATTGTGTTGTGTGTAAGAAGTAGAAGCTTGACAGGCGTTGTGGCAGTAATGTGGGAGGGGCTTAGTGAATAGTCAATTGTAGACATAATCTGGTAGCGTTCTGCTGAATGTCTGCTAAAATGGATGAGCAGTACAGAGTTGTTCTTTCTCCAGAGAACTGGGCAGAAACTCTAGCAGAGAGGCTAATGCACTGCTCTGACCGCCTTTAAATCCAAGATTAACACAAACTTATAGAAAAATACATTCAATACCTACCCTACTTCCCTCCGCTGAATATCAAGCACCCCACAATTTCCACTTACAACTTAGTGTTTTCTCTATCTCTTAGGCTACATCCGCACTAGTATCCTTTAATTTTGAAACACATACCTTCTCTAACCCTAACCCTAAGTGTCCACATTAGTCTGGCAATTTAGGACTCATAAAACGGAGGCTTCTGGAAACACTGCTGACTCAAACATAGCCTGAAAACATCAGGGTTGGACAGCAAGAAACTTAGACACCAATGTTCGCCTTCTGATTGTTTTTTGAATTGTCAAACTTGTCATTCCCTAATTTGTCGCACTAATGTCTTGTGACCTTTTTTTGGAAAACAACAAGGAAATTAGCTTCGTCTACCAGGAGTGAATTTAACGTGGACATTGAGTAACAGGCATTGCTTCCTTGTTGTCAGTGTTAGCAGCAGTTCAGGAAATCTCTGGTCTTACTTTTCACCTTTTGTCTTTTTTTCAGTTGTATTTACACCTAAGCAACAAATCCCCTGCTTCAAGTTTACACAGACTCCCACATACTCAGTGTGCATGATGGTGAAGTGACGTACGTTTTTCAATGACTACTGCTAAAGTGGTGCTAAAACACTAAACATTTGTTTCAATGCGCTGCCTTAAAATAAAAATGTATTAGTGCTGATGTAGCCGAGCAGTTCAGTTTATCTTTTGGAATATGTTAATTCAGTTGTAAAAAACGCAATTGTGTATTATAGGCTACACTAACAAATGTTATTGAATTTAAAAAATCTATAAGTGATTGTGCAAAATATCATCAATGACAAAAATATGTTTTCTGTGTCATTGCTAAAATACACTCCAACAAGAAAGTGTTGCATCACCCATGCACTTATGGGGAAATAATGATATGTTTTTACTGTATTGTCTCTGCTCAAGAAGAGTGTAAAGTGCTTCATTAAAATCTATTTTTCTGTGTTTAAAAAATGTCTCACTGGAATAAATGTTTTGTTTAGTTTATATAAAGGCTACTGGCTGTTTCAGCGTGTTCTAATCCAATACATGGATGTTAATGAGAAAATATCGTATAACAACAGAGCTGTTACACTTCACCACAGGCAACCTAAATCCTGCAGCAATGTTTCATCTGACTTGTGTACTTTATCTGTGCTGTCCTTGAAGTTAATTTCTTTTTCCTTCAGACTGTCTCAGCCTGGCTGCAGCTTCATTGCCCTGAGCGACTCTCAGTGGTCGGAGGTTGAGCTAGTTTCATCCGAGGTCACCTCGCCTCCATCCCAGGCTTCTGTTCCTCAGAGAAGCCATTGCATCCTGCAAAGAGCTGCCCTGTAGTTTTGATTAGTGCTGGCTCCACCTCCACAGCATCTCCTGGAGGGGAGAGGACAAACTGTCAGAATAAAAGCACCATTGTCGAAACACTGGCAACAATGAATATCATCAGATAAAACATGAACAGACTCCGAGAGCGAGGACTGAATTTTCACTTCACTATAACCCTAAAGCTACAACCCTGATCAGAGTGGTGACCTTAATGCACAGACACTTCATAATGCTGAGAAAAGTAATGGGTGGATTTTAAGCTGCAGGACTATTTCTAAATGCCATGCTCAGGTGCCAATCATACTTACTGCTTTGAAAATCAGCCGGATTGCTATTTGTAGAGGATAATAAGCTGTCATCACCTGGTGCCGCGCTACATTTTCCTGGTTTTTGAAGGTTGGAAATGCAGTAAGTTCAGACTGAAAAATTTTGGTAATTTACGTTAAAGCTTTTTTTAAGGCTTTTAGTGTATCCTACTGAGAAAAATCATTACCACCCAGCATTCCATAGAAAATGGATCACAGAACATAGAAAGTAGCAGCTGTTACTGTACTTTAGTAGTTAGTGGAGATGGGGTTTTTGCTAAGAGCTGCAGGTGATCAAAAAGTTCTGCAACCTGAAAGTGAAAGGTTTTTATCTCTTCCACGACCAGGAGTTAGAGGGCTACAATTGATGGTGCTGCTTTTTTAATCAAACACATTGTCTTAGCAATGTTTAATCCGGACATACTTTTAATTATTCTGATTGGTCTAACCTGCCCTGTATATTATTATTATTATTATTATTATTATGTAATATGCAACTCGTTTACTGTAGCTCCAGAAAATTCTGTCGTACGTAATACGAGGAAATACGTTTTGGAGATGTAGACAGCATAATGCAATTGGGATTTTCTTTGGTTTTTCAACATAACCCAAATGTTTCATATGCAATTGCCCGTGCAAAATGTCTGAACATACTGTAATTGCAGAGCATTCATTGCCAGTATATCCTGACAACTAAAGCATGCATAGGCAACTATAAGCACTTGTTTCAAGCAACCATAAACAATACTTTTATGATAAGACTGGAAAAATTATAATGTAAAATGAGTCAATTATAGTAATGAAAACACAGCAAATGAACACCTACACATCCCACAGACTTCACCCAACTATATGGCAAATTTCAGCATCCTTGTTTAGAAATTTTACTTTTCTGGTTCACTCTGACTGCTCTCATAGTTTTGGTTTTAGAGTCAGATATTTCACCTGAGAGTTGGTAGAGACTAAAACAGAGCTTAAAAGAGCGTAAATATTGGAATTACCTTCTTACCCACCTTGTAACAGTCTTCAACATTACCTGCACCGCCCACATCTGGTTCAAGTCCTACCTCTCTGACAGACACTAGTTCATGAGCATCAACAACTGCAAATCCTTCACTGCTCTCCTTCCCCAAGGTGTTCCCCAAGGTGCAGTTCTCAGCCCCCTCCTCTTCATCCACCTCATCCTCTACATGCTCCCCTGGAACGTGTCTTTGAGTGTCTTGAAAACACTAAAGTATTACATATTATATTATTGTTATTATTACATAAGCCAGGTAACCACAAACACAGCTCCAAATGGACCGACTGGATGTGTAAAGTAGATGGTGAGAAAGTTAGATAGCTATGTTAGCTCAAAGTCAATATGCGAATATTGTGTTCACAACTTGTATGTAGCCCACAAGAGGTAAGAATAAAAATGTTTCATTGCAGGTCTAAGGTTGGGGAACATTGTGGTCTTGTGCTGGCTCAGACTACAGGAGTTTTGGGCTGATTTACCCCAATTTCACTCCTCCTGACAGTTGGAGGTAAAATCTGGTCTGGGAACTTGTTCTGAGTCCGTGTTCAGCCCAGAATTATTGGTAACGTGAGAGGTTTACAGATTCAGTTTTAAACCTCCATAAATGCTCACAAAGTCATTGGGGCTGCCCGGATAATACCAAGCATATTTGATATTTCTAAGTTAAAATCTGGATCATATCGATTATTCCACTAGAGCTTGAAGCAGCAGACATTGTTCTCAACCAATGCTAAACATAGTTAGTTGATTGCATATTCCCAATCATTTTCTCATCCACACTTGTTTAGCCATCTGTTTTTAAAAAAAATATATTATTATTGTCACAGCAAGTTTTTGCACAGCAGTCTGTGTTTTATATATATCTGTGTTCCTGTTAAATGATGTGAGGTAGCACTCTGCTCCCTCACAGCTCCCTCTGGCATGATAATTGTAATAATATCCTGTTGTGTGTCATACTCTCATATTTTCCAATATTGTAATGTCTGAATGTCTGAAGCTGGAACAAAGAAGTTTTTATATATATGTGTGATGCAACCCAATCTTATAATCAGTTATAATTTTAAAACTCCTGAGGTCTGAAACTGGAATAAGGTGATTGATGAGAATGTGCCAGAGCTAAGTTGATGGTGTTCACAACTAACTTCAACTGAGTATTTTAGTGGCCTTACTATAAACTATAAACTGCACAATGCAAATCTTGTGTGGCTGTTCTGAATTCACAAAGTCCTGATGTCTCTCTATTGGGTCAATATGAGTGTCATTACTTTGTAAGTAATGTCCCTGTACCCTCAGGGGGAAAATATATCTGTCTGTCTTTAACTTTTATCTTTCTAATTTATGCTCCTGTCTGTGTTCCTTAGCATCACTAAAATACAAATTGCTGCCGAGAAACGGAGCCAGTTCAAGTCCTTTATGTATTGCAGTTCTGTGCCACTTGAGTAGTGCTTCTGTAGCTTATCTATTAAGTAAATTAGATGCCAATGGTAAATACTTTCAGTTTACAAATGACAAATGATCTCAACGTGTAGGCCCTTTACAAAGCCAATGTACTGGGTAACACAATACGGTAAAGGAGGCTGCTCTTGAATGGTACCCAGCTTCTAGCCTGGTCGAGTGCATCATGCCCATGTCAGGGAACAAACAAATAAGATGAAGTGCTCTCTCAAAGTCAGTGGAAAGGACAACCACGCTGGCTCCCAACAAACAATGATAGATGAGCAATACATGATGGTGTGGGCCGAGAACAGGGGGGAGCGTTCAATTAGTACAAGGAGAAATGGCAGTTTAACGGTACAGTGAGAGAAGCTGGCAGGCATTAAGAAACGCCAAATTGAAAATGCATACATCTCAGATAGCTGACAACCTCATTCCCTTTCCCAAATTGGTCACAAATTTATGATTTTCCATAATTGTTCATGTTTTGACACCTCATATTTCAATCTTGAAAATGAATGAGAGGAGAGTAAGCCTGAGATTTTTTTTAAAGAGTTTAGGGTGCTCCCATGTGAAAAACTTACTCTAAATGCTAAAAGGGTGAATTCAGCCACACACTCCACTCCCTCACCTCTCAACTTTGCCATTCGGCTGCAGGATTTGTGGTACACTGGAGGCTGCACGCCAAGCTATTGTGAAGAGTTACACCTTCAAAAGCACTCTGCGCCGGACTCATGAATATTTATACACTGATTAGGTGCCCTGATTTATCAGGGTGCGACAGAAAAGGAATGATGGGTCTTAAGGAGTTGAGGCACGCACTGAGACAAAGGTATGGCTCTGTTAATGCGGATCCTACTCTTCACATAATAGGCTGTCCATTAGAGAAAAATGTGGGTTATGTAGAAAACTTCCACCCTTAATCTTGGGGGTTTTAGCTCATTGGTACAGAGATAATTTATACAGCTGCATGACTATAAAAATTGCAGTGAAATATAATACCATTATTGTCTGCTTCACTACCCCTTAGAGCATTCATTATTTGTGCTTAGACAAGTTTCAAGCCAGTAAAACTCAATAACTCAAGCTCTGAAATGCTAAATGTTTGGCTGATTTAACTTTTATGTGGCTGCCATTGTCTTTTCAAAGTCTCAACTTTGACCTTTTTGTTTCCAGCAGTTTTGTTGTAGTTCAGTGGAAATCTCCCCACTCTGTCTAATTCATCTACGAAACATTTACTGACATCATGCACTTACATATTAATTGTGTATAAGTGCAGGGTTCCACTGGAGGAGGTGTGCTGCTTCAGGTACTGAATGAGATGTGAAATGTATTTCAGGTTATATATTCTGACTATCAGATCAATTAATTTTGAAGTTTTAACAGATGCCAAAGTTCACTTTACTTTCATAATGCTTTCAGGATTTTTTAAAATCCTGGGCCAGTATCGTGGAAGCAGCTATATATCTTAAGCTGAAGGTTTGCAGTGGAAATGCGGCATTCCTCTTACAAAGTAATGCTAAAGGACTGTTTGCTTATTGCAAGCCTTTTTAACTCTTATAGCTGGACTGGATATGTACTGAATATGTTTGTAATTTAATTCTCTCTTGTTAAAATATTTCAGATACCCACAAATTCAGTTGTTTGTTTGTTTTTGTTTACAACAAATGATGTCACATTTACCATTCATGTGTATGGGATTTCTCATACCACATTTCTACAGTTCACATTCTGTATATCTGCAGCTGAATTGTTGAGCTTAATTGTAAGTAGTTTTAATTCCAGTTTCAGATATCTACAGTTTAATTCTAACTTGTCGTAATTTTAGTTTAAGAAATCTTTAATTTTGTTCAGTTTATTAACTTTTGAACTATTCAAGATGATGCTGTAAATATCTCCAACTGAAATGCTGCCTCATCCAGATCTAAATACAGATATCAATTAGAGTTTTGACAATGTAAAATGAATTAGCAGCTATCTGTTGCTGCATCACAATCTACAGCAAGCGGGAAGCAGTTTGCTTTTCTAACGTACTATGCTGCTGCAACCATAACCACGTATGACTCAGCGTGTTATTTTCATGCCAGCGCAGCCTGAGCCCAAAGTTCAAGTAAATTTCAACCTCAAGTCTTTAATGAATGAAGCTCTCATTCCCTACAGACTCTTCCTTCTATACCACGTCATTTTCTAATGATCTTATTCAATACAGCAACTGCCATTGCTTCTACCACAATTTATTATAACTAGACAAATGACATTGATCTGTACTTTTACTTCTAGTAGTCAAACTTAGCTATAAAATGTTAAAACTCCTTGCCGTATTGGCTTTCCTGTGTTTGATTTGCCACTAGCACCCTTCTGGATGATGCTACATTGTGGTCAGTCCTGCGTTTTTTTGCTGGTGCCTTCTTCTTTGGCATTCTCACCGCATTGCCAGATTGGCCCAGTTCCATTTAATGAGCAGGTTGCATTTTTTCACACAAGGCAACTGTCGGTTTAAATGCTGCTTGAGGATCAATCGGATCCTGAGTTGAATGACAATTTCACAAGGAACCCAAACACATTTATTGGTAAAGCAACACAGCCCAACCAGAGATCTCTGCTTTATGGTTTAGTCTTTATTATGTACAAGATGATAAAATTATTATCAAAGGTATAGGAGGATGCTCATGTGATCTGGCAGATCAGACATTTTCAGGAGGTGGTGATTATTACTCTTGATACTGCAATTAGCTTTTATTATTAGCTTTCACTTTGTCCCTTGATTTCTAATTAATTAGATGTAACTTTCTGAAAAGCATTTACACAGCAGTGTGCACTGCTGCACAAGTACCTGTGTCTTCTGGGCTTCCCTCAGTCACTCTTTGTTGTCACCTACTGTTTTATTTTGAAAGTGACTTTTCTTGCTTCTCTTAGTAC